>CM053772.1:18889017-18965497 GCA_028658325.1 Potorous gilbertii
TTGATGAAAAGACCAGAGCTGAATAGAAAATTTGACTTTCAAACACAAGAATCAAGGAAGCATGAAAAGCTAAACAGGAAAGAGAAATAATAAGGAACTTTTTAAAGCTGAACTGTTTACATTCCTACATGGAAAGATAATATTTGTAACTCTTGAGACTTTTCTCAGTATTTGGGTAGTTGGAGGGATTATGCACATACACACACACACACACACACACACACACTCACATACAGACAGAGAGCACAGGGTGAGTTGAATAAGAAGGAATGCTATCTAAAAAATAAAATGAAGGGGTGAGAGGAATATATTGGGAGGAGAGAGGGAGAAATGAAATTGGGTGAGAGGGAAAAAGTGAAGCTTACTCTCATCACATTTGACTAAGGAAGGAATAAAATGCACACTCAATTTGGCATGAAAATCTATCTTACACTACAGGAAAGTGGGGGAGAAGGGGATAAGTAGGGTGTGGGGATCATAGAATAGAGGGCAAATGGGAAGAGGAAGTAATTAGAAGTAAGCACTTTTGGTAAGGGACAAGGTCAAAAGAGAGAATAGAATAAATGGGGGGAAGGATATGATGGAGGGAAATATAGTTAGTCTTTCACAACATGACTTTTATAGAAGTCTTCTGCATAACTACATATGTATAACCTGCATTGAACTGCTTGCTTTCTCAGTGGGAATGGGTGGGGAGGAAGGGAGGAAGAGAAGTTGGAACTGAAAGTTTTAAAAATGAATTTTAAATATTGTTTTTACATGCAACTGGGATACGAGAAATACAGGTAATGGGGTATAGAAATCTATCTAGAGCAGATGGGGATAAGGGAGGGGAGAGCAGATTTGAGGAAGGAGTAATCAGAATGCATGATGTCTTGGAGTGGGGGGAGGGGAGATATGGGAAGAAAATTTGGAACTCAAAATCTTGTGTAAACTCAAAATGAATAAATTAAAAAATAAAAACAAAATTTAAAAAATGGGGATAACAATGGCTGTACCAACTTTCACAATGCTGGGGTGAGAAACAGAACGAGGTAACATAGTGAAGGACTAGATTCAGGAAGATCTGAGTTCAAATCCTACCTCAGACACTAGTAGTCACCTGAGATTCCTATACCTCAGTTTCCTCATCTGTAAGAACAATGGTAGGGTCTATTTCACAAGGCTGGCATGAGGAAGGTTAGCTGTCATTATTACCATGAACATAAAGCATTTTGCCAACGTTAAGATTATGACATTCTAGAGCTAGAGATGGAGGAGATTATGGACTCCAACCTCTTCATTTACATTCTTGGAAAGTGGGCCCATGAAGGTAGGGTGACTTTCCCAAGGTAACTAACACAGGGGATAAGATGAAGAAATAGAATCTGAACACAAGCCCTGTGGTTTCCATAGATTTCAACTCCTATGTTGTTACTATAATAGTACTATTATAGTACTATATAGCATATAGTATATAGATTTCAACTCCTATGTTGTTACTATAATAGTACTATTATAGTACTATATAGTATATAGTATATAGATTTCAACTCCTATGTTGTTACTATAATAGTACTATTATAGTACTATATAGTATATAGATTTCAACTCCTATGTTGTTACTATAATACTACTATTATAGTACTATATAGTATATAGTACTATAAATAGTTACTATTATGTTGAGGGGAGCTTTTCAGGAGACTTTGAACTTAATGATTTTTTTTTCTGTCTCCACTGACTGTTATCTGAAGTTTAAAACCTGTAAATTTCTATTAAAATGTAAATGCCTATGGGGTCAGGAAGTATTTTAGGCTGATAGCATTCAGTCACAAGCAACTTCGTGGGAAGGAACGAACAGCAGGTTTTAATGGGGCAGAGAGCTGGTGAGAAAGGAGGAAGGAACAGAAGAGTGCAGAGGGCCTGCCAGCCAGGCAGCACTCACCAAGAGGATATGTTACCTAGAATCCTGTGATTTAGAGTAGGGAGAAACATCAAGTCCAACCTCATCTTTTATAGAATAGGAAACCAAATCATAGAGAAGCAAAATGCTTTACCCAAGACTGTTAGATACTAAATGGCAGAGTCAGAATCTTAACCTAATCCAACTTTCTGACTCCAAAGTCTTCTCATGATACCAGTTGTCATCATAAACATTTAAGGGAAGGGGAAGGGAGAACAAGCTTTTGTGAAGTGTCTGCTATGTTCCAGGCACTGTGGTAAGAGCTTTCCAAAATCTCTCTGTGATTCCATAAACTACAGCCTTTTCGAATGTTATTCAAATAATTTTCAAACTCATTGAAAGTACCCCCTTAAAAAGGCAAAAATTCATCAAATAATAATACCTGGCATTTATACAGTGCTTTAAGTTTGCAAAGTGCTTTGCAAATATTATCTTATTTTATCCCCCAAACACCCCTATCCCCAAAAGCCCTGGGAAGCCCGTGCTATCATGATCTCAATTTTACAGATAAGGTGAAGTGATTTGCCCAGGGCTCACATAGCTACTAAGGGTCTACAGCCAGATTTGGACTCAGGGACCTCATCAGCCATCTGATTTCATCCTTATCTAAGAAGGATACAAGACCCTTAACAAGGATCCAGATGGGGAGGGTCTGGAAGTCCTACCCAGGGCCAGTCCCATAACATTTCATCACTTAAGTAGCAAACCCTCAGGTACAAAGCTGCCCTGATACCCAGCCAGGTATCTTCCCGTTCTTGGTCTGGAAGTCATCATACTGCTCACTGGAATATTGCACATTCCATGTGCCCCCCATCCCCACCCCATAGATCAGATGTTCTATTTCTCCCCAAATCCCATCATAAAAGGAAAAAAAATGTCAAACAGACATTTAGGCTCAGATGGCAGCATTTGCTGGGATTCTCACATGAGTTGGAATGGGAAGCAAACTTCATTTCCAAGACAATAAAAGCAGAAAGAGCAGTTAAATGCTCCAGATGAAATTTGGTTGTGGAGGATATGAGATTATACAAATGCCTCACATGCTATGGTTTCCATTTGGCCGCATATGCACAGTCTCCATATAAAGACTGGAGTAAAGGGAGAAAACAATCATTTTCACATCATTTAAACTAAGTAGAAAGACAGTCCATCTAGTCCAACCCACTCTTGGTCAATCCATACAGCGTCCTCAGTAAGTCCTTTTCCAGGCATTACTTGGAGTTCTCAGTGTAGGGGGTCAACTTCTCTATCCTGACATGACTCATTCCACTCATGCTTAGCTCTCATTGTTAATAATTTACACCAAGCTCCAATTGGCTACTCATGTAGGTCCACCCCTTGTTCCCAGGAGTCCTTTCTGGGTCCAAGCAGGACAAGATTAATCCTTCTTTCACATGACAAGTTTTTAGCATGGTGTACAAAAGGCTGAATTTGGAGTCAAAAGATCTGGGTTCACATCTTGGCTCTATCACTTACTACTTTTGTGATACTGGGCAAGTCCTTTAAACTTTTTAGACTTCTGTTTCCTCAACCATAAAAGGAGGAAGCTGAACAGGATGACCTTGAAGGTTCTTCACATCTCTAAATCAATAATGTTCTGAAATATGTGGAGAGACTACAGGTCAAATATTGTCACCAAGACTCCCGTAACTGCACAATGGAACAATTTTTTTTGAAAAAGTAGAGTAACATTCCAAACGCCAGGATTTTCAGCTGTAAAGATGGCTTCTTAATTCTTATAGACAAAAAGAGTCTCCAGTCACATGTTGGGTTGTGTCCAATTGGATCAATTTGAGACAACAGTTCCAAAACAGTTTGGACATGAAAACAAAAAAAATACATTGGTAAGGTGATTTATTGGCCCAGATCATGAGAATATTTTCATCCTACACATACACACACAGGCACACACACACACACATAATGTAATGGCACTGGCATTCCGCCATGTGAAAGGCACATTCATAAATCAAGCGTTCTTAATTCAAGGAGCTCCTTTAAAGGAAAGCCACATTAGATTGTTAGATTAAACAATATCAAAACAGGGACCTATAATAATCAATGTTTAATTAGGAAGGTGCCTGACTCTGATATGTTTATGTTTCTTTAAATACTGCTTTGTATTGTATCATTTCTTAAAACTGCAAACATTAGTAATTAGTCATGGGTAGTGATGAATAGTGATAGCTTTAGAAGCAACAAACTGCAATTTGTTAGCAAATGTTATTATATCTTTGTAGCTTAGGAAAGCGTGGGAAAAAACGCCATGTCTGACCATCAGTTCATCTACCTGTAGAACTTACTCAATTGTAAGGTCCAGGAGAGTAAGGGCTACATCTTGACTAAATGTTGTATCATGACAAACACTTAATGTAATATTGGGCCAACTGTAGGCGTTTGACAAATGGGCAAATGAGGAAAGGCTGGCTAGTTAACATGTACCTAAACCCAGAACTGCTGCCAGTCACAAAATATTTCCAAAAGACCAAATCACTTCATTCCTTCTAAATCAAGGACTTGTTTTCAGTTGAAAACCACCTCTTGTTGGTTTGATGAATTCAATCAGAGAAGTTTGGGCCATCCACATTCACATTAATTGGGTTAGGTACCCTTGAATTATGAGTCATGTCTCTGTTCGAGAAACTCCATTGGTGCCATCTTTGGCTGGCATATAACCTCTTTCTCAATTAGGCCTCAGACTACTTTTCTAGGCTGACTAGACTGCATATTATATTCCAACACAACTGGCTTATTTTCTATTCCTCAAAAATATTCCATCTTCATGCCTTTCATGGTCATCCTCCACGGCTTGGAAGGCACTCCTTCCTTGATTCTGATCTTAATAATACTTAGCTTATTTTATGACTTAGCTCACATGCAACCTCCCACACAGGCCTCTCTTCTTCTCTCCAGTTGCATGTTCTCTCTCCAGAAATTACCCTATATATCTTACGATTATATTTATCAATTTTTTTCCCTTCTTCCCTAGCAGAATGTTAGAAGGGACTATTTCCTTCTTATCTTAGTCTTGCCCTTGCCTGGCACATGGTAAGCACTTAAGATCTGCCTAAGTTCAAATCCAGACTTCAAAAAATTGTGTGAGCCTGGGTAAGTCACTTAACTTCTTTCAGGTTCAGTTTCCTCATCTGTAAAACAGGGCTAGTAGCACTTATCTCCTAGAGTTGTTGGGAGGTTAAAATGAGATATTTGTAAAGGCTTTTTGTAAACCTTGAAAAGCCATATAAATACTAGCTATTATTATAAGTGCTTGTTAAATTGTTTGTTGAATTTACCTCATAGAGTTGTTCTGAGCACAGTGCCGTATAACCCTTAATGTATTATAAGAGTGCTATTTTCATTACACAGACAAAAGGGTAATGATCTTTCTTTGCCTTCCCCTGCCCCCTCCCATCACTTCTTTTGCTTTCTCTTTCCCTCCTTCTTTTCTCTTATTCCCTCTCTCCTTTCTTTCAATTTAATAACTCACCATGGAGGAGGACTGCCTCAGAAGAATGGACCTGCCACCCTTGTCATCCATCACTCGCAACAGATGACGAAGTGATATCAACAGGTAGAGAAACTCAAGGATATCAGGAATGGCAGCAACACTTGTTCCAACCCCCAATAAGATGTGAAGGATTGAGGGCTGATTTTATTTCTGTTTTTGTCTCCCTAGAAAAGTAGTCTGTTTTTAAAGCACCAATCTATCCATTTCTCTTTCCTACTAGAGGAACTTCATTCAGATATTGGTTGAATTAAACTATGTCAGAGGGGAAAAAAAGTCCTATGTTTTTTAGTTATGGGAACTACTTTTGTCAGTCATAAAATAGGAAAGAAAATTTTCCAGTAGATAATAAATCTGAATTATCCTTATGTTTTCCTACTTTTGGTTGATGCATCTCTACTAGAGAAGAGAACATCATTTCAAATAAGTTAGACCAACAATGGTCATAAGCCAGCATCTCTGCAGGTCCTATTCAGGTAGTTTCTTAGTACGCAAACAAGACGTGCAACATATGCTTGCATGGGTTATAACTGAAAGTATAGTAGGTCCATTTAGAGACATGGCCGCCTTCTTGGTATGACTTTATGGACACTGAAAGGTGGAAGTGAAACCAGCAGTACCTAAGGTAGACAGTTGTGCAGGGATCACCACAAAGGTGATAGATACAGGGCCCCCTTTTAATATCACTTGACATCAATGAATACATTTAAAATCCCATTCTCTGGAGCATTCAGACATTTATTTTGTGAAACCAAGAAATATGTATTCATTGTGAAAACTCAAAGTTCCAGTGAATGGAGAGTGACAGGGAAGAGGCACATATTTCAAATCTTGCCTAAGGGGCACAAAAGCCTTGTCCCAGTTTTGGTGAAAGGTCCCACCTGTCCTCAAATCCCTCTCCAACTCTTCAGTAGGGGCTAATTCTAGACCAGGCTCTACTAGACCAGGGTACAAACCTCACCATCTCACTATCCATAAGATTGGGGGCAAGCATTTCACTTTCCTGGGTCTCAGTTTCCTCATCTGTAAAATGAGACAGTTGGACTCAATGGTCTCTGAAGACTCTTTTAGGTCTACATCTGATCTTCTAATTCTCAGCGTATTTGGTGACAGCAGTGGTAGCACTGTCTCTCGAAGGCCCTGATGATAATGAGCATCTACACCCTTGGAATAATCCTTTAAACCCTTTGGTTCACATTAGTTCACAAGGCCAGCCACTGATCTCTTGGCCCCCTAGTTCATGAAGTACAAATGGATTCTAGTGGAGAGAGAGGTGGATCAGCATTGGGTTTTAGGGTGGAGATGTGGGGGCACCAGGTTAGGGAGACACAAAGAATAGGGGGTAGGAAGGAGGCTTGTGTTGTTCACAATTTTGCCTGGAACTGGGTGAAGCCTCAATGAGAAGGTAAGGGAAGAGGACGAGTGGGCAGAACTCATTTAAATATGGCAGATTCAATGTAAATATTCACAGATCTTCATCATCTGAGGGCTGGCCACCAGGTGATGAATTTTTCTGGCCACAGTAAAGCCTAAGGTGCAGAGGACTGAGCTCTGTAATGGAGGAAATGCCCATCCCAGGAAAATTATGGATCTCCAAAGCAAAACAAGCATAAAGGCAGAGGATTTTACAGAACTTGTTGCAAGATTATTGCAAACCCTCAAAGCCAGCAGTAATTGCTATAATGTATATCTGCAGCCACAGTATTTGAAATACAATCCAATAAGCATTTAAAGTATGCCATGATGGGCACTGGATATAGATACAAAGACAATAACAAAAGTTCTTATCTTCAAGAAACTTACATTTGTGGAGAGGAAATGTGAGTAATGGGATATATCTGGATAGATTGACACCAGATTCGGAAAGGCTTTAAACACCAGAATAAGCTGCATTTTATCCCAGAGGGACTGGGGAGACAATGAAGTTCCTCTAGTAGGAAAGAGAAATGGATAGATTGGTGCTTTAAAAACAGTCATTTGACATCTGTGTGGACAACTAAGTGAAGAGGAAAAAGACTGGATGAAGACTGACTAGATGACACAGTAGTAACCCAGGGGAGAAGAGACGAAGACCTAAACCAAGGGTAGGGAGCCTATGGCCTTGAGGCCACACATGGCCTTCTAGGTCCTTGGGGGTGGTCTTTTGACTGAGTCCAAGTTTGCAGAATAAATCCTTTTATTAAGAGGATTTGTTCTATGAAGTTTGGATTCAGTCAAATAGCTGCACTTGAGGATCTCGAGAGTCACATGTGTCCTTGAGGCCACAGGTTCTCCACCTCTGACCTAAACTATTCACCTCTAGGGTCATATTCTATTCAAATTAGATTTGAATACATCCACACTACTCTGATCATGCAAGGAAGCTATATATACTTTATGAATACTGGCTGGGAGTCTATTTCCAGTACTGTCAGTAATGAGCTATGAGTTTGAAGAATCAACCTCATTTAGTTCTGTGCTGTTTGGAAGAAACACTCCAAAAGGCATTCAAAGGCAACTGGTGTACGTTACAATAACTAAGAGTATTCAATAGACAGTTGAGTAGATATCTTTAGGCACCAGCACGTAATGATGAACCCATGGGAAGACGCAGACAAGCTTGGGAATTTTTAGAAAATAATTAGTTTGTTTTAATGATATTGATATTTTTCTTGATTTTTTTGTATTGAAGAAATATTAGGATGTATGAGGAACAGAGAGGGAAGTGAGGAAAAGAAGGGTCCCAGGTTACAGCTGTTTAGCCAAAGCTGACAGGAAAGGTAGACTTGAAGAAGGCTGAAGAATGCCAACATGCCATGAGAAAGTCTTTGGGTGTGAGGAAGAAGGATGAGATGATGAAAGTGAAAAATATTCAAGTGGAACAAATCTGTGAATGAACGAGGAGCTTAAGCAGACACTTTTCTTCTGCTATCAGCTAGATGACATTTCTAGTAATAAGGGCACAAGTTCAATTTTTCATATTTTATACTTGGTGCCTAATCTTGCCTGTTCATCCTGCATGTGTCCAAAAAGGCCCATAAAAGAAAGGAATTCACAAATTCACATAACCTTATCATTGGTGGAAGAACTCAACTATCTTACTCAATGACAAGGGGCATCCTTGTCAAATACTAGCCCATTAAGAACTAGGGAGATAGTCTTATTCCTAACCTTATGGATGCTCCTACACCAGATCATATGGGTAAATTAACTGGGTCTGCTATACAAAGTCGGTCTCACTCTCTCCTCCAGTTATCCAAGTTTAGCAGCAAGATAAAAGTCAAGATGACTGATGGTGGCCAGGGGTGCAATGGATAACTTTGGCCTTTCTAAATGAAGGTCTTTCCCAAACCTCACTCTGCTTAGAACAACTCCCATTCAATGGCTTGTAAGAATGATGCAGACTGCTTTCAACACCACATATACAGTATGAAGATTGTGAGCCTGTATCTAGGTATTGATAGATATCTTCCGGGATCCATAATAAATGCTTTCAGGTTTAAAATGAGTTCACTTATTTTCAATAATGGAAAAAAAACTAAATAAATGTTGACAGAGATGCCCTTCTTTTCACTCCCTCATCCCTACCCACACTAAAAGGCTTTTGGTGCCGATTCTGCGCTTCTCAGCTGGCAACGTTAAGCACGGGGCCCCCACACCCAAATGGTCGGATAAAACGCTAGGAAGAATTCTTCCTCAATGATTACTGTCTTCAATATTTGGATACCTCAGATCACTGAGTTCTTCCCAGGGAAAATGCACAGGCTTAGAATTATGTTAGATAATAAATACCACCCTTAAGAAAAAAACCTTTTAAATTAAAAAAAGTAATCTTCTCCTAAGACTTAATTCTACACATAGCAACGTAGATAAAAAGTTACCAAGGATTCAGATTTCTATCCATCTATAAGTGATTTTCCAAAAACACATCATCTTGGTTTCTGCTTTTCTTGGGAGCTAGAATTCCCACCAACAAACAGCCTATGTTGGTAGGTTAATAAATGCATGCATCTAAGCTTAATTTAACAAATTAAAATGTTTTTCTAAGATACTAAATTTGCATATGTCCCCAATCACACTTAAAAATCAGTTAAAAGGTATTATGAGCTATTAAAACGAGTGTTTTAAGACAACAGCATTCTCTGTGCTACTATTGTTGATTTCAAAGTCCTGTCTGAGGCTTTATGCTAATTTCAAGTCATTCATGTTGGAGTTTAGAATAAACTCGAATTAAAGAAGCTATTGCTTTGAAAATTCCATTCAAAACATTCTCTTGATAGAAAGGAGAAAGCATGCCTCCTGAATGCACTTTTTACCTCTCATCAATGAGAAAGCCTTCAATTAACATTTGCATCCTAAATTCTAAGATGCATATATCTTAAAAAACAAGAAATGTGATAAAAGCCAAAGGGCCTCATGTCATCTTTTCATATCAAAATCTTTGTCGAAGTGAGATCAATTATGCTGTGAAGAGAGCCACAGAAATTTGACATTTTAGAAGTTTACATCAAAATTCACAAATAATTGCTTCCATCACAGGCAACTTCTATCTTTGCATAATGAAATATGCCAATGATGGTTCAAACTTTCAAGAGACTTAGAAGTCACAGTGGGGAAAGGGAATTTAGAAAAAAAAATAATTCAAAAGATTTATCGGTTGACTATGGGTGAGTATTAAAAGCTGGTTTCCTTTTAAATAAGGGAGAAAAAATGACTGCTGTAACACCCTACACTGGAATAGGAGCCATCCATGAAAAGTGCAGTGGGCAGAGAATTAACTGTAAGAAGCTACCTATCCAAACGTTGATGACAAACACTAAGTAATTAGATTTAATGAGTGAGCACCTTGCTTCTAAGTGAATTCTTGCTGAAGAACCTATGCAGTCTCTGTTTCCCTTAGGGTGAGAGGGAAAAAAAGGCTACTTACCAGTTGAAAGTAGTGTGTGATGGTCATATCAGAAGGAAAGACATAAATTAAGATTTGCTTAAGATCCCTTAACACAAGAAAATAGGAACAAAACCCAGGCATTTTGACAAAGAAGCTAGATGCGACTATTAGTCACAAGATTTGGAAATTCTCCAGGCAAAAGACTAAAATAATTCCATTTAAGGAAATATAAAGCCCAAAGGAAATTTTGCGGTCATCCACAGAGACTGTGATGTTTATGCTTGTACAAATGCTCAAGGGACAAATGAATCTCATTCTTAGTGTCTCCACTCATCAGATTATCATGGAGGATAATGTGCTCCTTAAAATGATGGAAGTAGAGCTTCAAGGCAGAAACAGAGAAGGATCTTGAAGGATCTTGGTGGATAGAAAGATTCAAATCAGTGTCAGTCACAGGTGTGAAAGTGGAAGAATGATAGGCAGAAAGGGAAGGATCAGTGAGTATTTGTAACCCTGCAACCAGTCCGGGGCTCTGGAGAGGCACCTTCTTCTGATGCCCCCAAGAAGGATGATATATATCCAAATATGGTGCCATCGGAAGACAGGCTACAGAATCACTATACCTCAGTGGCCACCCAGGCCAGCTCATCCCTGAATCAGAACCCCCCTATAATATTCTTGATAAGTAGTCATCCAGCCTTGGCTTGAAGCCCTCTGATGGGAGGGGACTCAACATATCCCAAGGTAGCCCATATACTTTTGGGAAAACTCTTAATTGTTAGGAAGATTTTCCTGACACCAAGACCAAAGTGACCTGTTTGCAGCCTTCACCCTTGCTCCTCATGTTGTGTGGCTCTCTGGATCAAGTAGAATAAATCCAATTGCTCTAGAAAAAGGCAGAAGTGGTATCTAAACTCATGGGCAGGGTTCCAACTAGATACAAAAGAATTTCCAGAAAATATAGTTTGGATGAAGATATGCTCCCTCCCTCTCCCTTACCTCAGCACATCTGGCCCAGATTCCAGCAGACATTTAAAGGCCAGGTGAAGCAGGTAAAGGAAGCCCTTCAAGCCATTTCAACCCCCAGGCCCATTTCCCCCTTCCCATCTTCACGGTCCAGACCCCTTAAGGTGCAAGGCCGATATGATCTTTTGCACTGCTTGGATAAGCAGTGAGCCATCGACTACAGTCCTTCTAGGAAGATGAGATACCATCTGTCCTGTGCTGTGCTTCCTAGACCTCCGTGGAATTGTTATCTGACATGATAGTGCAGAGGAAGGACTGCCGGGATTTTCTGACCTGCACCTGAATAATCCTTTATGTTATCTTTTCCTGTCAGAATAGAAGCTCCTCAAGAGAAGGGAAAATTTCATTTTTCTATTTGTTTGCACAAAGTTTAGCACAGTGCTTGGCACATAAAAAATTAATTTTTCTCCCATCAGGGAAGAAAATGTGTGGATATATTACGTATAATATGTATATATGTATATGTGTGCATATATTATATCAAGTGTGTGTATGTGTGTACAGTATATACAGTGATGTGAATGATTTGGACACATACACAGAAGACAAAGGGACTCAAGGAGGAAATAAACTGCTCCAGGAATTAGCGATGATAGAAGCGATGTGGGATGCCTGCTGCCTAGCAGTGGATTCCGTATCATTCGCCAACATGTTTGGTCGGACTAGTCCAGGATTGGCAGTCAAAACCAATCAGGAAAGTACATGTGGGTGGTGGAATCTCAAATAACATCTGTGATTAAACTCTTCTTCAGGTGCTGGATGGATCATTTTTGACATAGAATGGGACCTGAATAGCCCACTTCGCAAATAATATTTTGGAAATACAAGGAATTCAAGGAGTCAGAGGAGGGAGATGGGAAGAGATTGGATATGGAAAGTAAGTGGAAATAAAGAAATAAGGTTGTGGAGAAGGTTACTGCAATTGAGAGAAGCACTTGGGCATAACCATAGGGGAATTTTTCTAAAAGAACAGGGAGGATCTGACAATGGTATCTGGTCTTGCAACCTCCTGTCTTCCCTCAAATTTCAGTGAAAATCCCACCTTCTATAAGCAGCTTTCTCCATTCCCTCTAAGTGGTTGTGCCTTTCCTCTGAGATCTCCAATTCATACTATGTACATACATAATATTGCTTGTACAATTGCTTGCACATTGTCTCCCTCATTAGACTTTAAGCTCCTTGAAGACTGCAACTGCTTTCCCCTTTTGTATTCCTAGCACTTAGCAGGAGCTGAAGAAATGCTTGTTGCCATGACTTGGAGAGACTTGCCTCGTAAGAAACAATAACCTACTCCCAAAGAGGTACATAGGAGATGAGGCACAGACTGATGGGTACTTGACTGGGCTATATGACCAGCTATTGTTTGTTCATTTTCAAAGAGGATCAATGACATTCTGGGTGATGTCTTGATGTTCGCGTGAATTGAATCTGAGGCAGAATTGCACAAAATCATCAGCCTCACCTTCTCTTACTAAATCACTGAAGTCCAGTGGCTGGCCTTGGTGTCTTCAATGTTGGACCAAGCTCTAAATGCTTCACAGAGCCTGCTTCAGTCGACTCTGTGACCAGCGAAACAAATAGTTCTCATCCTCCCATTCTATCATTAGAAGTCTACATACTTGGGGTAGATATCCTTCTAATGACCAGCAAAACATTCCCAAAGAAGGAAAGGAAGTAGTTTCCAGTGGCTATGTGAACAGTGCTGGGCAGAACTACGGGGTAGACTACAAACTGTTTTAGTGGCCACAGAATAACTGGGAAGTCTAAACATTTTACCAATTGGAATGTGTCCAACATGGTCTCAGACCCTTCGTTTCAATAATCTTTTGGACACAGAGGCATAAGGAAAGCCCAGAGACCAAGGTAAGCTATATTGGATGGTTCATTCAAAAGTCAAAATAGGAAGTAGCCTTACATGGTGGTCCCAACATGGTTGTCAAGGCAGCAACTAAAAAGGAAGTTGTGATTACTATTGGCTAAGCATTGGTAAAATCTTCTCTGCCACTGTGTGGGTGAGGTAAGGGAGGGAGGGCTCCCAACATCACTCAGTTAGTGAAGATGGTGGAAAAATCTCCAGAGTTCCTGGACATCAATAAGCAGATTCATATGATCAAGCACTCATAATTACTGGGTTAAGTTAAAAACTGTACCCTGGAGGATTAGCTTCTAGAGAAAAACACCTGGAATCAAACCAGCAGAAATTCTGAGAGCTGGGAATGAATTCACTGTAGTCAGGGTCTACATCTCGTTGGATTTGCCAGACGTAGTACACAGGCATTTGAAGAATGAGAAATATTGTAAGTTTGGACATGGCAGGGGGAGGGAGTTGGGACAGGTGGGTGGTGCTAAGAATTAGAGAATGGAGCAGTTTGTGCACGTGTTGGCCAGATATGCCTAATCTAAGATGTTCATGGAAAAGCAGCTATTTTGCTGGAGGTCAGATGAAGTGATGTCTGCATTTCTCATAGGTTAAGAGAGTTACCTCTAAGAAGCTAAGTTGGATTGTGAGAGCAGAGCACACCTTGCACCAAGTCATGGGAGGCAATCATGCTTCACTGGCAGGTAGGCAGCTAGGTCAATACTATTAGAAGCCAATCTCCACATGACCTATTACCCTGACCCAGAGAAGGGTAGTAGAAAAATGACTGAATTTGAATTTATACGATCTTGGCACAAATCTCACTCCGTAGCTCACTGTGTCCCTTTGGATAAAATCACCACCCCTCTGGGCCTCAGTTTCTTCATCTGTAAAATAAGGTTTGGAGTTAATGATCTCTAAAATCTCTTTTAGCTCTAAAAACTCCCATTTTTCTTGATGGGATATGGTAAAGGGAAGCCACTACTGGAATGTGGACTTAACTACTAACCCTTTAATGCTACAGAGAAAACCTTTCATTTATTGTTTGGTGAGTAAAGCAGCATGAGTATTAATGGACCCTACAGTTAGAATGGTAGACCCTAGTAAGAGAGCAATTCAGAAATGTGTTCAGGCCATTGCCTGGTCCCCATGCTTAAATATTTGTGGGTGGCATGGGAGGAGGTGGGGAGGTGGGCTTCTGTCTTTTTCTCTTCCCTGCTAACGATAACAGACAAGAGGAGTATCTTTCCTTCCCACAGAGCAGAAGGACCCAAATTCTTTTCAGAGGCTTCCAGGTTTATGAAACTAGTTGGCTGTCTCAAAATATCCACAGAAAAAATGGAGACAAAAGAGAAAATTTAGGAAACATACATGTTTTCACAATTTAAAATTTAACATACATAATACATGTAAACTGTCAGAAAATCCATAAAAATACAGTGCTGTGATATGTCCTTCCTAGCCCACCCTTCATTTTCTCTTGGATTCATCAGCATATTTTATAAACCTCTTCTGTCCAGCCCTTCCATAGCCTAATTCATAATATAAATGCTACCCCATGTGGGAGGGGGGAGTGGGGAGAGAAGCAGAAGACGTGTTATAGTTGGGTTTGTTCTTCCTCACATCAAAGCAAGAAATAGTTTTTAAAAATCCTAAAAAAATACATAAAATACTGAACTTTAATACTGTTTATCATCATATAGTGAACATGTTACTACTTTATGTTACAGTAAAAGGTATCTATATCCACTAGATATGGTTATGGCTGAATGTACCATTTGACCATCTAGTCTACTACTAGCTTGCGATATAATTAAAGCTGTTGGTGGAACTACATCAATAAATACTGTTACAAAAGTAAATATTTGAAAAGACATCCAGACCACTTAATTTTTGCCAGTGTATATAGCAGTGACTATACACACACACACACACACACACACACACATATATATAAATGATGTATATGTGTGTGTGTGTGTGTGTGTGTATACAACAGTATTTTTGTTGATTTATTTGTATAGATTCTCTTACCTATCTTGAATGTGAATTCATTGAACATGTCTGTAGAATCTGAAGTCAAAAAGATTACAGAATTTTTTTTAAGCAAAATATGTTAAAAGCCAAGGCAGATACCATAACAGAAACATCATATGCCAAGAGAATGTCACTCTAACCAATCCTTACTAATAGCAAGGGGAGTAGTAACTGAGAAGTCCAAACTAAAATACCCTTATCTCCTTTCTTTAGGTGTTCAGAGAATATTCTACCCCTCTCTCCCCGACTCTTCCCAGCTCTGTGGTGTCTAAGGAGCCTCTTTAAAACTTCCTGATTTGGCATGCCTGCATTAAGAAGGCACTGTGCTCTATGAGCAGAACTGCAGTAGCCCAAAAGAAATATGAGATGTGCAAATGTTGCTGTGGACTATTTGTGGCCAACCTGTGATCGAGCCTTCTGAGCTCATAGTGGTCTGATCAGCCACTGTCAGGCACACTGTGCCGTGACCGCGACACGGTAATGTTTCCTCTTTGATCATGAAGGACAACAACCATTAATTGACTTCCTCTGTCCTCTCCTCAAGTGCTACACCTGCTCCATTCTAACCTTATCCTGTTTAACTGGGACTTGAAAAAAACAAACACATAACTAGAAAACACAATTCAAGACAAGTGACAAATCAGAAAACTAGAGAAAACCAAAAAAACCTACCTACTATAAAGAGCTTGGATACACAGAAAACTTTAACTTGAAAAATCCTAGATGGAAAAATATTTGAGAATCATAAGCTAACCACAGAGGGCTGTGACTCCTTAGTTCAAAGAAAATGGGTTTTAGTGGATTTGTCTGAGGTTTTCGTTTTGCTTTACTTTCTGGGAAGTGAACATAGTACTCTCCCCATGTACTAGGTGAACTCTTTTGCTCTTCTACTAAGTACAGAAAAAGGAATGGGAGAGTTGTTCAGAGGAAAGGGAAGGCAAGACAACTCCAATAACTAGTTCCAGGAACGCTAACAGAGAACATGAGGACAGCACTGGAGGCAGCCTTAAAGGTCAGTGAGTCTGACGTCTTGGAGCCTGGGAATCCAACTGGGCCATCAGGAGGAGGCTCTGTCATCCTGCAGGCCAACCACAGGCTTCGACTGCCTGAAGTTAACGGAGAGAACCCTGTATCTGTGATTGACTGTGTTTGCTGCCAAAGTTAGAGTCTGCTCAGAATTTCAAATCTTGTTACTATTTCCTCACATCCTAAGGAAAATAATTTTTTTCTGGGAGAGGGGGGCATAGTTTATAAAAAATGAGCCTTTCCAAAAATAAGCAAGTAAGAAGTAATTTAAAGCAGCATTTTAAAATGAAGTGTGGTCATAATAAGACAAGTAATACTATCTGTTCATCCTTCATATCCAAATTACAGTAAAAAAAGAACTAAAATGAAGCAAACTCAAATTTTAAGAGTTTAAAAAGTCAGTTAAAAATCGTTAAACCTTTTTTTTTTTTTAAATTTTTTGCTTTAAAAACAAAACAAAATGCCTGTATCTCTAAGCAAGACAAAGTGCAGTCCTCAATGGTCATTTTGGCTTTAAAGTTTTAATTTGAATATGAAGAACAAATGAGCAGACTCTGTCCTATATTGTTTTTTATCAGGTTATGGGCTTGAAGTTGGCCAGGAAGTGGTTCCTTGGCTGCACAGCAGTCAAGAAACAGCCATTCTCTCACTGGTCACTGGGCCATGGCCTTGGGAGCAATTATTTTCTTGGTGGCACCAAATATTTATGACTTCAGACTAAATTTTCAACAAGTCAGTGGAATCAGATGACGCATAGTGGGCATAAGCAGGTTGCAGTACGTTATCATGGCATAAAGGACACTAGAAAGGATTTAGCATCCACCCATGTGAATATTTACGATTAAAAAAAGAGAAGGGTCAGTCATGTAACCTGAATGAAGAAAACAGGTGGACAATTCAGAGGGTCCACTGGTACACCTACCCCAGGGAAAGAACAAGAGGTAGGCCTTCCCATGTTGGGTAGACACCTTACTGAGGACTGGTGAAGAATATGGTCAAAAACTGCACAGGATCAAAGAACACGCAAGAGTGGTATCGAGCATCAATGGACAGAACACCCACACTGAGGAAATCACAATTCTTTCTAAGTTTCTAAATATCATAAAAAATGTTGTAATGTTTTGATTATATATAGATAGTAAAAGAAAAATAACCAGATGTTATTGTTACAATAAAATTATATATCTAATCAAATAGCTTTTTAATAGCTCAAATTTTAATTTTAAAATGTAATAACTATAGAATATATTTGGAGACTTTCAAGATTTTTTGCACCTTATCGCAACTAAAAATATAGTAAGCTTAAAAATGGTTAAAAACCATAAAATATATTTAGTACGCTGAAAAAGTAAAAAAAAAATATTTACAAGGTTACCAGGAATAAGTGAATTTCTCAAGCACAGAGAAATCTTACCAATATTCAGGTAATGATTAAGATATGGGAAAGAGAAATGTGTTGTAATGTTAATAGTTTAAGGAGCCTGTTGTTAAAATGATAACTCAGGCAAAAATCATAACCACTAGGAAAAAAGGTTTGAATTCATTTGGAGGCAAACAACTATGGATTGCTCGTGGCAATGGACAACAGAGAGAACAGAAAAAAGTGAAATCCAAAGAAATTTCCCAGAAGGCTCTAGAGTGGACTCTTCATGGCTGCTTGGCCACTTCTTTTAACTAGAGCTCCTACCAACCAGCCCAAGCTATGGCCTTGAATTTTCTCACTTTCCCCTTGCTCTGTTCATCTTTTGGAAGCACAGGGTGATAGGTACTGGAAAAGTGAAAGGACGAAAAGGGGAAACAGGGCCGAGGATCTCCGGCCGGCCCTATTTCAGGACTACAGTTAGCAACTTCCATTTCTTCTACACAGGTCCCTTCCTCAGTTTTTGTAGGATGGATATTTGTTCATGGGATATGTAAGCATACGATAATTTGCATAGCAAATTTCAAGGGCATGACTTTAACAGAAACTATGTGATAAAGAGAAAAGCTATTATCTGGTTGACAAATTTTTAAACTAAAATGTTTTTTATGTTTGAAAATTTTTCTATAAAACTCTGAGATGTAAATGAACATGAGTTAATAGCAAAAGGTTAAACAATACTTTCTAATGGGGTTGTTTCTCCTACAGTGGTTCAAGCAGCATTTATCTCTCTTTAATAACTTCCAGCACTTTGTAAATTCTGTTTTGGAATGCTGTGGCAAAATGAGGTCTCGAGTCCTTTACCAAGATGCTGCATAATGGGGCTTTGCCGGCGTTGGCAGGATCTTCCACATCCCAAATCTCAGGCATACTGCAACCAGGCCTAGGGAAAAAAACAGTTGCATGGGTTAAAAATGTACATGCACATACACAATCTGGGAGTCAGGAAAGCCAGGACCTCGTCTTATATCTAGCATGACTGTGCTACATCATTTGAGGAAAAGTCATTTAAGCTTCTCTGGGTCTGAGATTTCTCATCTGTAAAGCAAGAGAGTTATTCCAGAGAGTCTCCAAAAGATTTTTTAGTTCTAAACTCCATGGCACACATAGATATAAGTACATGTACACATGCATATAAGTACATACTGGATAAGAAACACACTAGAATTTGAAAAACATCTCTGAGAAAGGTTTTATTTATTAAAAAGGTGAGTATTTTAAAGGGCCACTGATGGCCCACATAAATAGGAAAGAGAAAGAAAAGAAGATACCAGACCGTTTGGAAAATCATCTGTGATAGAATTGTAGTGATATTTCATGACTTCTTTTAATTTAAAGGAATCTCTCAAGCAAACATACCATATTCAAATAAAAGTTAAGAAAAATCAAAGTCAAGTATAAATTTAAATTTTTGGATTCTCTGTGTCGGTGCCAGAGTACTAAAAGTACAGATAACTATGAAAGCAGAAAATATTTTAAATCTAAAGTTTTAAAAAGCCCATTGCAAATCAATTTAGCTAAATGGGATTTCTTTAACTTAAATGTTTCCCAGAATATTAAGTAAACTTGACATATAGTGCCGCCAAATGCCATGAAACACCATCCATGGATTAAATTAACTTTTAAGATTCAATGAATGGAGAATATTAATTGTGTTATATACTTACTTGGTTCTTCTTATGCACCACGACTCTTCCAGAATGTAATAGTTCACTCTTAATTTGAACAATTCCTGCTTCACTTCCTCTGCTGGTTTTCGACTGTACATTGAGTAAACAATTTTTGTTCTTGCCCTTTAAAGATAAACAATCATGCAAAAGATTTTTCAGATGAAAAAGAAAAACAGGCTTTAAAGATACTAAATTAGAAGCTACATTTATAAAGGAAAAATATAATCCTGTCCTCCAATCCTGTCAAAAAGCCCAAAGTCCGCTCGGCAAACTGAAATGCAGGTTTTCTCTGGTCCTCTGCAAAGCAGAGAATGTCAATGGCTTGGGAACAGAGAAGGAAGGACAAGGAGAGCAGCCCCTGTGAGTGGTACCCAGTTGAAGCGATGGCCACAGGGCAGGCCCAAAGCAAGCAGGAAAGAAAGAGAAGCTCCTGGGGGAGGGTACCTGGGAAATCTGGGAGCCCAAAGCAGAGAGAGCTGCAACAGTCAGAAGGAGCAGTGTTGGAAAAAGTGGGCAGAGAAGTTAAGGGATCATCCCATGAACACACAGTGCATGGGCAGCAGGTCTGTGATTCATTCAGAGCACATAGCACTAAGGCTGGCTCTCTTACTTTGGGCACATGCCACAGGTTTGGTTGTCTGAAAAATCTCAATATAGGGATCGTCATTTCCCTGTGGCATATAATGTCATCTTCCCTCTATGTCTATGTTATACATAAGCCAAGAGATGAGTACACAGAGCTTACAGTAAAGAAAGAGTCGCTAGGCGTTTGTATATGGACAAGTAGGCTATGGGAAGACAGACACAGCCCCTGTGCCCTCCAGGAGTTGAACCTTAAATAACACTAGCTATAAGGCCTTTAGCAAGCGCACAGATTGACCCCTGGGTGGGGAGAATATGACCTCAGACATTTACTAGCTGGATGACCCTGGGCAAGGATTTAAACCTGTTTGCCTCCGTTTTCTCCACTGTAAAATGGGGATAAGAACAATGCCTGGCTCTCAGCGTTCTTGGGAGACTGAAATGACAACAATTTAGAACACGTCCCCGTCACATGGGAGACATTATATAAATGCTTGCTAGCTACGCATTATCATAATAAATGACTATTTAATGTTTATCCATAGCAACACTATGAATGCTGGTCACTGCTGTAATCATTGTAAGTAATAGCAACAATAAATATATTATTCATAACAATATCAACAGCCTCTCTCCCTCAGCTTTCTCAGCTGTAAAATGGGGGTAACAAGCACACTCCCTTCCCAGGGTTGTTGTGAGGATCACCCTAAATCACGGTGTGTGAAACGCCTTGCAAACCTTAAGCCGCCCTGTAAATGCCAGTTACGGTTTATGTTATGGAGATTATCTAAGCAAACATATTTCCTTCTCAATAAACGTACATATAGGTGTTTAAATAGGAGTGGTATGGGCTTCTTGGTGGGGGAAGGGTGGAAGGAAGGCCATCCATGTCACCCCTTGTCAATCAGCCCACCCGCCTCCATCTGCCAGGAGCTCTCTGTTTTCCCCTCAGAACGCTGGTTCCCTGAGGGAGGCACCCTTCTCACTTCTGCCTAGCTCAGGGTCCCATTAATAAGTGCTTACTGATCGAATGTCCTGGGCCCTGGAGAAACCATTTCTTCCCCCAGGGATGGTCTATTCCAACAGAGAAAATAGCAAGAACACAAATATTACACAGGACACCTGTACAGTAAAGCAAGCTTTCAAAGATCAGGGAGGAGAGCAGCTCCTTGGCGGGGTGATGGTGGACAGGGAGGGATACAGACGGGAGCAGGCATGCTGTGCACAGGCCTGACCTACAGGTCACTCTGACTGGATACAGAGCACATGAAGGAGGGAGAAAAGGGGGACTGGGGCCAGGTCAGACCTGGAGGCCTTTAGGTGACAAAGCTAGAGAGTTTGGACAGAGCTATCCAAGCAACGGGGGTCCCCAGAGCTTCCTGAATGAGGGGGTGGCATGACTGGATACCACCTTGAGAATCTCATCTGTCCTCTATATGAAGATGGATTGATGGGGAGAAGACAGTGAAGAAGCTGCTATAATATCCCAGGGGAGAGGGGCTGGCCATCTCTGCTCACATGGTAGCTGTGTGGGTACACAGAAGGGAACACATGCAAGAAGAGATTCTCATCTGAAAGAGAGGCTAGTTAAAATTAGGGGTTACCATCCTTCCCCATGAGAGCCCCAACAGTTTTATATAGATCAGGTTAAAATGAACATCAAAGGAAAATGAGTCATGAAGGCAGTTGCGGGGGAGGAGAGGGAGCAGGAGAGGCATGTATGGGCAGGTTGCCAGATAGAAACCTTGGGCTTTATTGGCTCCAGCTGGCACTAGCCAAAGGCTCCGTTGTCTCCCTCCCTGGGTGGCTACTCAGCTGCCTGGCTTTACAGACACAAAATGGGTACATCATTAAGCATAAAGCCAAAGTATCAGTTTTTGGAAATTAGGACTTGGGAGTGTAGGAGGAAGACATTAAGGGCCCTCTCCATATTCTCCTGTCCTCTGCAGTGACCTTTGTCCATAGCAGAATTCATGCATGGAGGGGGCAGGAACAACTTTTTTTACAATGACAGCCATCCCCAACTGAGAAGACCTGCCTCAGCAAGTGGAGGAGTCCCCCTTTCAGCAGAAGCTGTGCTTGTTGACTGGTAGAGTGATGAGGATGAGCCACACTACAAACAGCGGAGGGGCCTTCCTACTTCTAGAATGCTACAGTTTTCTGAAGTCCAAACCAAAAGTCTTTCATCTATGCTCTCCTCCCTTTCTCATCTAAACTCCTCAAAAAGGCCAGGCCATCTACATTACAGCTGCCGTTTCTTAAATCCTTTGCCTTCTGGCTTCTGACCTCATCATTCCTCTCAAACCACTGTCTCCAAAGTTACTCATGATCTCAGAATTGCCCAGTGGAACCATCTTTCCTCACTTTTCCTTCTCTGGACAATCTGAGGCATCTGACATTGATGCCTACCCTCTCCTCCTGGAGACTCTTCTCTGGTTTTCATGACACTAATCTCCTGGTTCTCCTCTCGAGTGTCTGACCCTATCAGCCAAGAAGCCACAAGGCAGCCACCTCTACACGGGAAGGGCATCCTCCCCAGAGATTCCATCCTGGGCTCTCTTTTCTTCTTTTTCTCTACATTCTCTTTTGGAGCGATACAAGGCCCCTCCAAGCAGATGACTCAGATATCTATCCATCCAAACCCAGTCTCTTTGAACTTGAATCTCCTATTGCCCTGTAGACACTTCAAATTTGGAGGCTCCCAGCTTATAAACTCAATCTGCATAACTGAGCTCCTGAGGTTTTCTCACAAACCTCCCAATCACCAACTTCTGATCTCCCAGATTCCTCAGTTTAGCCTCCTCTCCAAGCTCTTGTCTTCCTCGCTCATGGATCCAGTCAGCTGCCAGATCTTGCTGTTTCTACCTCCAGTGTCTCTTGAGCTCAGCCCCTTTTTCTGCTTACACACTTCCCACCTTAGTTCAGGCTCTGTTGCTCTCTATATCTCAGAGTACCATGACAGTCTCCCAATTGATGATCTGACCTCAACGTTTCTCCCTACTTCAGTCAATCCTTCAAAATGCTGTACAACTGACTTGGTTTAAGCACAGGCCTGCCCAGTCAATCCTCTAGTCAATGAACAGTTTCTTATTTACTCAAGGATAAACTATTCCCATTTAACCTGTAAAACACTTCAGCCTTATATTCTAGTCTTGTAACATCCCCTTCCCACATTCTGTGATAAAGATCATAGGCCTTCTCTTTTCTTCTTACACAACACTTACTTTCTTATCTCCATGCTTTTGCACTGGCCATTCACCATGACTGGAACAAACTCCTTCCTCCACTCTCACTCAAAGATTTCTGCTTTTCCTTTAAAATGCAGTTGAAGCATGACTCCCAGCTACCTTGTATTTAACTACTTTATATTGATTTGTATTTATGTACTTACATACTTGTCTTCCTCATTAAAATTTAAGTTCTTGAGAGTAGTAATTGCTTCTTTCTTTGAACTTATATAATTAGAACCTATTACTGTGCTTAGTACATAGTAGGTGCTTATAAATCTTTATTGGTCAACTGAGCTCCCTGGAGTCTCTTCCAGAAGCTTCATTCATATTGATAATACCTTTTCTGATTTCCAGTCTCCCCCTATGTCACTGGCTCCTTCCTAGACACCTATAAACATACTCAGGCTTTCTCAATCCCTAAATACCATTCCGTTAACTTGTGATTCTCACAGTAATTGTCTAACAGCTTTCTTGAGTTTCACTGTTAAATTCTTTGAAAAATATAGTGTAGTATCAATAGTGGATAGCTTATAATTTCTCATTTTCAATCCCATGACTCACAAAAATTATTTGCAAAGATTGCCCAATGACCTCCTAATTGTGAAATCTGATGATCTTTTCCCAATCTCATACTCCCTTTCCTCCCCTCCACTTCTTCAGAATCCAACAGTCCTGGATACTCTCCATGGCTTCCAAGACACTACTTTCTTTTGCCTGTCTCCACTCCCCATCCTCTCCTTGTTCCTAAATGTAGATCTCTGTAATGGTAATTTAAATGGGAAGATCTTTCCTATTCATTAATAGGCCCATGTGACCTGCCTGGGTAACAGGAAAGCCTGAGTCACATGAGCCTAAGCCATATGGAACAGGAAGGAGTGGAGCTACAGCAAAGCTGAGAGGAAGCTGGTCAGAGAGCAGTCAGAGCTAGGAAGGAAGCAGGCAATCAGGCAGCAAGCTAGCATGAGTGAGAGAGCTTGTTTGTGATTTGTTTAAGGGAGCTGATTTGTGGGAAGCCTAAGACAGGGAAGGCTTGGGGATGGTGGTGTTCTCTGCATTGTTATTGTGTATAGATTTTTGTTACTATAATGGATTTGGCTTTCTGGTGTCTCAATAAATATTTTTGCTCTGTCTTCCATGCGGAGAGCCTGATACTTTGCGATTCAGAACTGTATCCAGGATATTCATGGCTGTCGTATGTGTGGTGACTGTCGTGTTGGTGCTACAGTCTCTTCTAAGACTGTCCTTCGCAAATACCAGGAGAGTCAACAGAGCCTCAACCAGTCCTCTTACCACGCAGCAATACAAGAATGTCCTTTCAAATTCATTGGGTTCAGCTTTGTTTGCTGCTACTAAATGCAGTTTCATTTTGTTAGTATTTGTACAGATTACAATATCTTCCTTAGACTAATTCTGGTTTTTAAAGTTTTTAAGTTGTTAAGTTTTTAAAGTTGTATATCATCAATACTGTAAAGTGTTTACTCCATTTTGTTACACAGTGATATTTCAGGAAAACATAACATCTACCCTCTGGCTTATCATCTTTCTGACCATAGCTGCTTTTTCTTCCCAAAAGTCTTCCTCAGGCCCTCTCTTGACTTCATTCTCCAGGACGTCTGGCTCCAGGTCAGCGAGGGTTACTGGAGATGACCAAGACTTTCTTGTAGAGTTTTATGTATTCTTGCCACCTCTTCTTAATCTCTTCTGCTTCTGTTAAGTCCTTGCCATTTCTGTCTGTTATCATGCCCATTTCTGAATGAAACTTTCCCTTAATATCTCTAATTTTCTTGCAGAGATCCCCTGTCTTTCCTATTCTATTGTTTTCTTCTGCTTCTTTGCAATGCTCATTCAAGAACATTTTCTTAGCTCTTCTTCTCATCTGGAATTCTACATTCAGTTGGGGGTATCTTTCCCTTTCCTTTTCCTTCTCTTCTTGGCTACTTGTAAAGCCTTCTGGGGCAGCCATTTTGCTTTCTTACTCTTCTTTTTCTTTGGAATATTTTTTGTTGCTGTCTCCTGGGTAATAATGCAAATCTCTATCCATAGTTCTTCAGGCCCTCTATCTACCAGATCTAATCCCTTAGATCTATTCATCACTTCTACTTCATATTCATATGGGATGTTAATCAGCTTATACCTCTATGTTCTGATGGTTTGCCCTACTTTCTTCAATTTAAGTGAATTTTGCAATAAGCAGCTCATGATCGGAGTCACAGTCAGCTCCAGTCTTGTTTTAATAGACTGTATAGAGCTTCTCCACTTTTGGCTGCAAAGTATAGAATCAGTCTGATTTCTATATTGACCATCTGGTGATGTCCACGTGTACAGCTGCCTCTGGGATTGTTGAAAAAGAGTATTTCCTATGACCAGCATCCATTTAAGTTTACCAACACCCCTCTAACTGAAACAAATCACAACTTATCCCTGCCTGAGTAAAAAGTTTCCTTGGTTTCACAGTCAAAGCAACTCTCAGATGTGAGGGACAAAGTCTGTATCTTGGGAGTCATACTGAAAGTCTTTCCGACAAAGTTTGTATTATCCTGCATTGGCTTCAAAAATGTTGGCTCACCTTTACACCCCAATGAGACAATGGAATGTGTGAAAAATCTTTGAATAATACTCCTTAAATGGATTTTCATCTCTAATTTTAATTATAGGGAATATTAAGGGAACAAAAACAAACACTCCACATTATTGTCTGCCATGCTGATTTCTAAACTCTAGACACCAAAGATAAAACTCAGACTTTGTTCAACTGGGAAGGAATAATACCAAATTGGAACACTAACCTCAAGCCTGCATCCTCATAATGTGGATGGTTAACAATGGGTCTCAGTGCAGAAAGTTTAACACTTGCCATTGTGGGCATTGCACCAGCAAAAACAGCATCTGAAAAACAAGAGACCACTAGAGATCAAATTCCAAAGGAAATCATTTCAATTCTACCCATAGGTTCAGAATCTTTTCCTTTTAAATTAAACACAAAATTTAATTTATTACGCTTGAATTAACATAGGGAACTATGACATTGCCACTAATTTCTTCTACAATATGATAAAATAGAATAAAATTCACATCACAGCAATTAATGAGGTTTAAGGAAATCAGAAATGGAACTGAATTTTAAAAAAACTGAGACTGTTTTTGGAAAGCACAATTCAACATTCTGAAGATTTCATGTGCCCGAATGATGACTGATGCATCCTCAAACTTCGCCTAAAAACAGACACTGTCTCTCCATTTATCCTTACAATCATGGAGGATAATATTGGAGAAAATAGAATCCAACTGAGGCAAAATGGGGCCTAGAAAAATCAGACCTAGAAGGGCACAAGATTATCAGGCAAATATGTATTATAAGGGGCAGCGAACTCAAGGAACAACGGTCACAAAGAGCTCAGGCAAGATCAGATGAGGATATGCATGATGGACTGTGTTGACGCTATGATTTTAATTTCCTCAAACTAAAATATTAAAAACTTTATTATTTTGCCTCAACATTTCTCAGTCTAATTTCATATAGTAAATGAAATAGGTATAAATTGAAATGTTCCTTGTGAATTCCAGTTGTTACTCTTAGCTGATCCTTTTAGTTTAGACATAAGTTCTGTGTTCTGGTGAGGGGAAAGTAAAGTGGGCAAAATAAGCAAATAGTGAGACATCGGCTGCATCCTCACACTTTAGAAATGGTCCCCTAGCGAGAAGAGAAATGCCTGTCATAAATGTGTGGCATTTTCCATCGTAGCTCTCTGCTTGGAGAATATGTTCCTACTTTACTTACACAAATGGCACCCAAATAAACAACAACCTTACATAATTGTACACTAAACTCAATTTTCAGATAATTACTATGTTTGTGAGCATGTTTGGATAAATTTACACTAGTAATTTACATTCTTCATAAGTTGTATTTCCTAGTTCTATTAGAAGGGAAATCACTGTAAGCAAAGTGGCTATTTTTGTAAAAATTTTTGAGATCTTCACTATGATCTTATTTGTATAAACATCTCAACCTCTCTAGGAGGAAGAATAATAATAAATCTCATCTAAATAACCATTTAGCTAAGGGGGGTTAGAGTCACACACTTCTTACATAGTTTACCGATATCTAAATCTGCTTATTTTGACAAATTAAATTCATGAGTACCTTCAATATACAAGGCACCAATCACATGGGGTGTGAGGTTCAACCTAACGTACTATTCAACATCTCTCCCTTCTTCTTACTCTCTCCCTTCTTTCTGGGAAAACAAAAGACAGTCTTTAAAGTATCCTTCCTACTATGAGTAAACCATGGGTACCTTGATAAATGCACATAAAATTCTGGAACAATATACCATATTAGATTTTCTTCAAATATTCAGTAATTGATAGGTTAATACCACCTTCCTCAACCAATTCAGTTTTTTTTAGGCAGATAATAGATTATATTCCATGAATGAATTTCTAGTATACTTACAGAAAAGAATTTATCACCATAAGATTAGCTTAACAATATGAAACCTGAACACTATTCTCAGCAATGATACATAAAAATAGGTATATAATTAGAATTTTCAAAAATGAAACAAAATTTAGTCAAATAACATTTTAATCTACTAACTAATCTACTAACATCTACTAAACAGAATTAAACTGAAATTTGAATAACATCTAAAGTTAATTTTTGTAAGATATACAAGCAATGGAGTATAGAAATCTATTTTACCCTACAGGAAAATAGAGAGGAAGGGAGATGGAGGAAGGGTGGGTAACAGAAGGGAGGGCAGACTGGAGAAAGGGGTAGATGGGGGTGCATGCTGTCCTGGGGTAGGGGGATGGGGAGAAAATTTTGAATTCAAATTCTTGTGGAAGTGAAGGTTGAGAACTGAAAAATACATAAATTATATATTAAAGATGTTGGTGCTTCCCTCTCTGGTAACTATAGTCAGACAAATGGATCTTTCTGTTGATCTATGATGTATGTATTGCTTATGTCAGACAGTTTGGAAGCACTCTCTGTTGACCTTTGATTTATCTGTATTTTCTCTGAAGTTCAGGGTGCTGACTTTTTCCCCTGAACTAAGTGAATTATACATGTGCTTGATTAAAGTGATTGTTGATCCCTCAAAAGCTGCCTTTCCTTCAAGAAAAGCAGATCAAAGTGTATGTCAGGGTGTATGTCAGTGTGCTTACTGTTACACCTTGCTGACACAAAGATCTAGCAAAGGAGACTAAAAAATGAAGTTTCAGGGAGACAGAAGAACCAGGAGAAGTAGTGTCATGGGAGCAAAGAGGACCAAGAAGTATCTCTCTAGAACTAAAATACCTGTTAATGGCTTCTGTCTTGTCTTTGCAGGAGCTCCTTCACCAACACTGACAAAATCAGCTTCTAACTCACAAGATGAGCTGAAGCTCAGACTCACTAACTGGTATTCTCCCCATAGCTTCAAAGTTAATAAGTGTCACAGACAGAATCTGAATCCAAAGCTTCCTGACCCCCTGACCAAATACTCTGCCTACTCCACCAGGACATCACTCAAGGAACATATAAAGAAACTATTAGCACTCGGCTCTGGCACCGGTGGCCTCTGAGGTTTTCCTTCAGTGACGTAGTGGAAAGCATAGGAATAGTTATTACATTGGCAGATTTCCAGGGAAAAAATTCATATCATAGAGAATGGATGAGAAAACACAAAAACAAGGATAATATTTTTTTTTTTCTAAACATAGCAAGAGGTGAGAAATGTGTGGTGTGTGTGTGTGTGTGTGTGTGTGTGTGTGTGTGTGTGTGTGTGTGTGTATGTCAAATGGAAAACAACAAGCTATGAGTAAAACTGTGTGATAAAGGTTATAAACATGAACTAAAAGTTCAGTGAGCCACTAATGTAGTACTGTTAAGAAAAATTAAATATGATTATGAAAACAAGTTTTAAAAGGTGACATGAAGAATGTGGACTGAAACTAAAATTGAGGAGAAATGTCAGTGAATGAATTGCTATATGGCTTTGCATGATCTATTCCCCCTAAATTTTTCTGAAAATAAGACAGAAATTCATTTGGTGAATGGCTTGGTAATACTCATTCCTAGAAGGACGGAAAAAACATTTGTGATCATTTTAAGAAACCATATGTGAAAAACTAACCATGACACAACAAAGCAACTTTTTACCTGGTTTGGTGTTAAATTTGATCCACTCTATAAGCTCCTCCTGTGGCAAATTGCTAAACTCCCCAATGATGCTCCATTGGTGCTGAAGGTTGGCTGAGCCTTGCACGGACATGATGGCTAACACAGCAAAAACAATGGTGCTGGGATGCACTTTGCAAAAGAGCCATCCAAAGAGCTGGAATGAGAGAAATAATTCACAGATCTTTCCTTACTGTTGGCCATTGGGGGCTCCCTGAGCTAACACAGCACTTCCTTGGGTACCAGTGGAAGCCACCCCATGGAGTCACTGCTCCTGGACAGATGAGCTCAGAAGTAGTAGCAGAAGTACTACTAGTACTTCTAGTAGGGGGCTGCTCACTGCAAATTGTGTGAAACAGGAAGCAGGGAGAAACATGAAGGTGAGGAAGGAGCAGACTTCTCTGTCCAAAGGCCATGTGCAGGGCCCCAAGGAAGGGGTCTCTGCTCGAGAGCAAAGAATCTTGTGTGGGGCAGTGAACAGAGCTTTGGGCCAGTGGGACAGAAGACCAGGAGTTAAGTCCCAGCTTTCATCACTTGTTAGCTGGGTAACTTTAGACAAGTTAGAACCTGAGGCTCAGTTTCCCCATCCATAGAATGGTGAGGACAACCGTCCCAGGACTTCCTTGTCAGAGGACTGTGGGAAGGATCAAAATAGCACTGTACTGAAAGAAGAAGCCCTGTCCAGGGCCTCTGGGCTCATCTAGTGCAAGCCCTTTGTTTTGGAGGACTTAAGAGACAATTTGTAAACAGATGCAGACTAGGAAGTATTGGTGCCTAGGTACAAATTTAGAGATCAGCTCAGCGTTTTGTCACAACGGCTGTTCTACGCGCAACGCTGAGGACCGATATAATCATGATTAACAGGTTTTCCAGTTCCATCTTAATGTGCTTTTATGAACACAATAAGTTCGCTTGATTGATGCACAGATCCAGCAGTCTGCCCAGAGTCTACTACTGAATCAAAAGGAATATTTTCTAAGTCAAATATCTATATGTAAATAAATATCTAAAAACCCTGTATTTCTAATGTAAATTCACAGGTTGCTGTGTGCATCAACTTAGACCTGTATAATACAGAACCACAATGATGATAGATTAACAGAAGATATTTAAAGAAAATGTGGAGGAAATGAAAGACTTTTAAAGTCTTTTTAAACCAACAAACAAGCCATTTTAAAAGATCTGATCCTGGAAGGGAGATGTGAGGCAATGCCGTGGATGAACACAATTCCTTGCTTAGGTGTAATTAAATAACATATCATTTAATACCACAACTATGGGAAGAAGCTAGGGCTTGGCAAAAGTCAAATATTCAAATAAAAGTTTGATCAAACAAAAAGTTACAAATATTCTTTTCAGGCCAGCTTTTCCAAGTCACCTCTGTGTCGTTTTTGCTGGCTGGCAGCTCTGATCATCACACACAGTGTGCAGTGATTTACAATATTCTCAAAGCCATACTGGTGGCTGAGAGATAGGAAAGGAGAGTGATCTAGTTCCTGCCTCATGACCAGATTGTAAGATGACCATTCTTTAAACAGAGAACAAAGAAAAGCACATAATGAGAAAGGAGTAAGCAATGTCAGCTGGAATTTCATAGGGAAAGGAGTAGGTCAAAATATGGAACATTTAAAATTTACAGCTACAGTTTTTAAAATGGTTCAATACTTTTCAAACTAGAGCCAACTTGGTGATGAAAGGTGGAGGTAATCTGTCATTGTTGTTCTAATTCTGAAAGTTTAAAATAAAAACCTTACCTGTCGTGAGCAAATCAGAGATGCCATGATGCACATATGCGGTGTCAGAAAGAGTTTCAGTCTCATGATTAGAATGCCAAGGACTGTGTAAGCTAAGAGCTGCAAGGCCTGATAAACCAACTGAGAATGAAACAAAAGCACAAGTGTAAAACCAGTTATTTTTACTTAACAGGGAAGAATTTTAAAGAATTAAACTTCCACACTTTAAAGGAAATGTAATGCATTCCTTATAAAAAGGAATATCCTGCTTTTACTCATTTATTTCTTATTTGGTAAAAAATGACAACCTAATTACTAAACTGCATCAAATAATGAATGCTAATCAACTCAAATATTCATTCAGCCAACACACATTTCTTTCTTCACACCACCGTCAGAGTTCAGGCTACAAGAGCACCGAGTCAGAGCCAGAAGGGACATTAGAGATCATATGAACCAATGTCCTCCCTCACTTTACAGGTGACAGGCCTGGGCCTCAGACAGGTTAAGTGACTAAGTAGATAGTTAGAGGTGGAGCTGGGATTCCAACTCAGGCAGTCTGACTGCAAATGCATAGGTGTAATCCTGACGTTATCAGCAGAGGAAGATCGGAAAGAAGCAGATGACTAAACTCCATCCCAATTACTAACTCAACAAGGCAATTTAGAGAAATGTGGGTTGCAAATGCAACAATGCTGTCTTAGGAGGGCCGTTTCAATTTATTAAAAAGTGAGATTACATCAAACGCTATATTTAATCAGCTGTCAAGCTGTGTGATAGCAAGCTTTTATCAACCCTGAGATTAAGACATATATGCCATGCTTATTTGTGGATGACTGATAACTGCGCAGGACCAGCTAATACACTGATCTGAGAGGTCTGGCCTCTTCACTTCTGGGCACCACGTTTTAGGAAGGATATTGACAAGCTACAGTTCATCCAGAGTAGGGCAATGGCTTAAAACTATAACCTTTAAGGATCCTTTGAAGGATCTGAGAGTGTTTATTTACCCTGGATAGGATTTGTCAATGTTAGCAAACAAATATTTATTGAGTATTCATTCTGTGCCGGGTGCCATAAACAAGGCAAAAATACCATTCATACCCTCAAGGCCATGTTCTAATGGGGGAAACCACACACAGACAACTAAGTATACACGAGATACATTCAGAAGGTAAATCTCAGAGGAAAGTCACTGGCAGTGTGGGTGCAAGGGGGTGAACAAGATGGGATTTAAATTTTGAAATGAAGCAGGGGAACCCACTAGGTGGAAGGGAGGAGACAGAGCAATCTAGCTATGGTAACCAACCCATGAAAAGATACAACATCAGAAGATGGAGAGTCGCGTGCAAGAAACACAAAGGCCAGCGCAGCCAGATCACAGAATACTTGGGGGGGGGGGTGAGTAAAGAGCAAGAGGACTGGAAAGATAGGAAGTACTAGATCGTGAAAGGCTCTAAAAGTCAAACTGAGGACTTTAGATTTAATGCTCAAGGTAACAGGAAGCCACTGGAGTCTAATGAATGGTGGGCATGCAACACAGGGAATGTGCTTTAAAGTATCACTTTGGCAGCTGAATAGAGGATGGGCTGAAGAAAGCTGAGGGATGAAGCCCAACCAGGAGGCTCTGGCAATAGGATAGGCAGGATGGGAGTGAAGAAGAGGAGGTCTTCGTGAGAGACAGTGCAAAGGCAGATATGACCTAAAAGGCTTGCATGTGGAAGAGACTTTGCCCTCAGAAGCTGCAGAGGTAGACTTCATATGGATAGAACTAAGAAGGTAGTTCAGTTAAGGATTCATGCTGCCCCAGACTGGAGTCTGCTACCACCATCAAGATTCTCCAAGCAAAGGCTGGCCATTAGAGGATGGATGGGTGGACCTCCAAGAAGCCTGGAGAACCTTCTGATTCCAACATTTTCTGATTCGTCAAAGTCAGACTGACCCATGAGAAGATGAGAGGCTACCCACAGCCACTGGAAGAGTGTGAACAGAAAGGAAACCACGTGGACTCTTAGGAGTTGCTCTGCTAGCAGAGTCCTGGCAGGATTTCCTTGCCAGAAAGCTCCTCAGAGCACATCACATGAGAAGCAGTAAATTTATAGTCACACGAATCCCACTCTAATATACTTCTATACATACTGACACCGGCCCTGGAGGGCTTGTGACAACAGCCAATTGATTCAGAAATTCTAAACGACAGAGTAACAGTGACCATGTTTGCAGAAACATCTTTAAATTAGTCATGTAAGTGAATGAAAACAAACCTCGTGCATATAAAACATTTACCTCTCCATGATCAAACTGGTGCTTCCTGGAACTTAAAAAGAATGAAATAATTAAATTATTATCGGAACGGCGAAATAAAAAGCTTCATTTATTACTGATGTTATTTTGAAAATTTCTGAAATAAATCTTCCTCATGTTAACACAAACCTCAATTGTAACAATTCAGAAAAGCATATAAAATACAAAGGTTGCCCTATCCCATAAATAAGTTCTTAGGTTAAATCAGCCACTTTCAGTTCCCTGATAAATGCAACTGTCCCTTATTTGGCACCCACACTGTCTCTCATGTAGGCCTCCTTCTCGGCACCCACATGGCATTATGCTCAGGCCCCTGGGGCATTTCGTGAGCCCCTGCTGCCACAGCCCCTTTCTTTTCCTTTTCCTCTCCAAGGCTAGAGCACTCAGTTGCTAACTCATTGCAGCAGGCTAGTTCTACCACACTCAATCATGATTTTGTGGAAGATGAAGCTCAGGGCTCAGCCCTACCTCTCCACCCCATGCATCTGCCTGCTTGAGGGAACGGTCACAGAGTCCACAAGGCATGAGTTGGATGACTTTATTCAGTTCAAAAATGGAGGCAAAGAGGACAAATGAAATGGCTGTATGCCTCCTCCTACCAGCCCTGCCTCCATTTTACTTACAAAGGCACCTTACATAGTAATGCTGGGAACCTTCTTATCCCCCAGCAGGCTACCCAGAGAGCTCATCAGTCATGGCACCAAATATATGAGCTGCTCCTGTAGAGGATGGCTCTGCCTCTGCCAACAGCGCCATCCAGGGCATGTCCCGGGGCTGCTCAATGTGGCCGGTTTTTCTCCAGGGCTCCCTTGAAACAAGTGACCATGAGAGGCAGAGGAGCCTACCATAGAGAAGGGTGCAGCCTGCATCTGGATCCTTGGTCCTTTTTACCTGCCCCTCAGCTTCCCAATGTTCTGGGCAGACAAAGGCACAACCACAGCAAGTGCTGGGTAGAAACCAATCTGTTCTCAGAATGAATGACTAAGACCACAGGGTCATAGGGCAGGAGCTGGAAGGGAGGGGGACCTGACAACTCATTTAGTCCAACCCCATTCTTTTACAAATAGGGAACCTGAAGCCCAGACAGGTTAAATAACCAAAACCACATGAATATTAAAAGACAGGGGGAGTGAGGGCTTGAACCAAGTTCCTTGACTCCAAATGTCCCTCACGCTCCTTTCACACCAAGCCATGCGTAAAATATCAACCCTCAGATGGCCCCGGTACTTGAGAGGTATCATCGGATACACCTCAGTGGTGTCCTTGTATCCCTGAGCCCAGCACGATACCTGGCACAAGGAGAAGCTGAACTAATGCATGCAACAGGCCACAGACAGAGGGGAGATGGTGAAGACAAACAAAAGCCTTGGAGAGCATCAAGCAGTGATGGATGCAGAGTGTGCACAAAGCACTGGGGTAGGTGTTAAAGTCACCATATTTTTGTTTCATGCACACAGCTTCCCAAAAGCCCCTCGAGGTGAGCACAGAGGATCAGAACTCTGTTTCCTGTACAGATACCACCAAGGTCACCTTGCTGGGGGCGCTCCAGAGTGCAGCCCCACATCACTGTCCTGTACCATCACCAGGCTCTCCGTCCAAATGCCAGGTAAGAAGAATTCAGAAATCCATGATGTTTTTTAATAAAACAAGGGACAGAAGGGAGGTTCTGGCAGCTGCAGCGTGAGGATGCAGTTTCTGTGTCATGTGTCTCATAGCAGAGGTTTCTAGGTGTGGTGTCAGAATCAGGAAGACCTGAGTTCAAGTCCCATCTCTGCCATATACTGTCTGGGTGAGCCTGGGCAAATCACTGAGACCCTCAGTTTCCCAGAGAGCTCTCAAAGATTCTAAGTGGCAGAGCAGGTGCTGATGTACATTGAGAGAGGGAAGTTCCCCAAAAGGAATTCCCTAACTTGATAAAATCATAGATACAGGACAAAAGGGTGGAAAGGAAAATGATATGATGCTAGGAAAAAGGGGAAGATATGAGCAGAGAAAGGGAAGGAGAAGTTTAACTTAGATATGAAAATGGGTGGTGCAACACCTGACTAACAAAATACTATGTAGCAGAGATTAATACAGGAATTAACATTTTAAAAGGAATGATATATTTACCTTATATGTGTACGCTGCTTGGACAACACACACAAAATATCACTAATAGTCTGTGAACAGAATTTTTAAAATTTCAGATTAATAACTCCAGAAAAAAACCATTTTCCAACATTTCTATTTTCAAAATGAGAAAACTACATGGTATAAAGATAAGGGACAAGTCAGAACACTAAAGAGAAACTCTTTTTATTGAAGAAGTGTTTTCCCCTTTAATTACAAAAATTCTGGCTAACTAGCTCTGGGCTGACATTCCGAGAATTTAGGCACATCTTACCTCAGTACAAGAACTAGGAAAGCTCTCCTTAAAATAACAGCAAATAATGAATTTATCTGAAACTCGATGATCAGAAACAATCTCACCAGTGTCCCCAACCCATTATTTTCCCTTCCTCCTTTTCCAATCTATAGTAATGGCAGCTCTACTCTCCTAAGGCATTATTAACACTCCCTCTTCTACCCTCCTACCCATATGCCATTAAGCACCAATTCTGTGACATCTCTGTCCTTTAAGCCTCCTCCACCTTTCCCACCAGTCTCAGATGAGTTAAATCTATGTCACCTGATCAAGCTGGGGGGAAGAGGAAAAACAAACCAGATTCAACTGTCTCCTTCTGGGCTTTGGGGCATGTGCGAAATCCAAGATACAAGACACACAGAAAACAAGCAAAAACAACACGTACATATCGAGAGACATACAACTTGGTAGGTGCGTTACATCAATTCACCATGTCCAAACCTACCCTTCTAACAATTGCTGCAAACACCACCAGAACAACTGGAAGTAGCAATGTCCTCGTATACCTCAGCGGAGTCTGAAATTCAAAAAGACATTTTCAGTTGGTGAATTATTTTGCTTCAAAAACAATGATCAAAATGTGAAAAGTTAAAAAGAAGTACCAGTATGGAAATTTACAGACCCCTAAGTCCTGTTTTTCCACTGACTTCCACCATTGTCTATGCATTCCTGTAGTAAAGTCTTCCTCAATATGGGGTTAAGAATGTGCTACTAAATATATTTCCCAAGTACCTGTTAGGCTTAAATAGTGAATGTCTGTGGTCTGACAGATCACTATCAACTTTTATGTTTGCTTTTCTTCTTTTTGACTTCATCACACATGGAACTGAATATATTTTCTCTGTATCACATAATTTCTAAAAAATTCTTATTTTTTCTAATAAAATTTATTATTCTAATAAAATTTATATTCAAATAAAATAATTCTAAAAAATCTAAAATTTCTAAAAAATGTTAAAGGTTTAATATCCTTTAAACCTTTAATATCTAGCCCTCGACCTGTATTTGTGTGAAATGCTCTTGCAGTGTTACCAGGGACAGGACAACACATGTCAGGCTGTGTGGGGTCAGGTTTGGGGAGAAACACAAAGGGACCCATGAGAAATACTGATCAATGAAGAAACTACCATGTCACAGGGAAAAGATATTTCGAACTCCTTTACTTGGGAATATGAAGTTGAATGAACTAAGTCATCTACCAAAAAGCCCTGGCACTCGGGAAGCCTAGCATGGAGTGTGGTTCTGCACACTGAAGAAATTGAAATATGGAACAAAAATAAATATTGATCTATTCTATTACCATTCTGTTTTGCTGAAGATTTTGCTTAAGTAGCATTCTGCTACACAAGTCTTGAGATAGCACGGGCTTTGAAATTTCCAAAGTGACCTCCATTTGTTTCTCCAACATCATCCTAAAATCTATTCCAACAAAATAATCAGTCACTCTGAGATCTGAAGTTAGAATCACTTTAACCAAATTGCAATGTCATAAAAGAATATTTGTCAAGAGAGCAAGAAACCAGTCTCAAAGTCTGTCTTCTATAGAAAGTCCATACCATTTTTGATTTTACAGTCATTTCAAATGAAATTGGTCATGATTCGATAACAAGTATACAGTGTATTAGATGCTTTACAGAAAATTAATAATACTAATAGCACAAATAAGACACTTGAAGGTTTCCAAAGTGCTTCACCTACATGATCTCATCCTGTATAATGATTCTGTTACTGTGCTATCCTCATTTTACAGATGAGGAAACACAGGCTGGAAGAAGTTAACTGGCTGGTCTAGGGTCTCACAGCTACAGAGGGAGGATTTGAATTCAAGTCTTCCTGACATTAGCAAATCTTTATAGAGTCTGTATCCTAGCGACAAAACTAGACACCACCTAAACTGAGGAGAGAAGACAGAAGGTCTGGGAAGGAGAAAACAAATGGTTACTTCAGCATTTAAAGGATAAAAGAGTCCTTCAGGAGTGTTTTTTGTATCTACAATTACAGTTAAGCTCTGTAATTGGGTTTCTTTCATTACTTGAGGATTCTACTACAAACATCTGATAAGATTTCTCTCACCTTATTCTTTCATCACTAAGACAATAGAGAATTTCAATAACCATTTCTAGGCTTCAAAGTGCCTTTACCTCTTGGCCCAAGGCTTAATAAATGATCTGATATTTATTAACACCAAGCAAAGATGCTTCAGAGAATCAACATTAAGGGCCACTGTGTCCAACCCTCTCATTTAAAGATGAGGAAAATGAGGCACAGAGAGGGTAAGTGATTTGTCCAGGATCAATAACATATACTAACTTTTTTAAGCACCTCACAATAAATCAGAGAAAAATTTGCAGACACAAGATTTCAAATCCTGTTTTCCAATGAACTCATCCTGTCTTTACAGCTGCCATTTGAAAATTCTTTATGTATTTTGTTATCTCTACAGCTAACTGGGGGTGGGGTCAGTACTAGCTTCCAAATAAATGAAGAAACAGAGGCACAAAAAACAAGACTTTGACTGTAAATTATCTTAGTCCAACATCTCCTCCATCATTTTACTAATGGAGAATCATAAACTGACTTGTGCCTCTTGACCCAGAGGCTGACAACAGCCTTGGGACTTCCAGTCCACTAGATTGCACACTGCTTGTTCCTGAACATCTAAATACCTAAATGATAACTTCTTTAAAGCACTCAGGAAAGCAAGCAAAGAACTGAACAATGAAGGGATATGTTTGGCTCTTGAATAAAGTCTACTTCATGTACCTACATTTATTTCTTTATCTACAAACCACTAACCTTACATTTTCTTTTTCTACTGGTCAAACAAAGGAGTTGACCTTAAAGCACACTGCAGAATGACCTCATCCTGACGCAGAAACGCCTTCTTTGTAGAAAAGGAATTGCTAAACAGTATCACAGACACCAAGAAAGGATGGCTAGAAGCATATTCTCACCTCTTTTTCCATGAAGTCAAACTCTGCAGCACAGGTGTACATTAAAGTATCAAAATCCTTGTAACTGAAGAATTTGGATGTTAACAGGTTGCTTATGTGAGCCTAACAAAAAATAAAGCAAAAGGCAATTCAGTTAGGCATTCTTTAAAACTTTATTGCCAACATCTGGAGATAATGGGTAGGCTGCCTCAAGGGGCTTTGTAGGGGTTAAGGCTGGGTCAAGGCAGCAGGTCATCTCCTCAACCCTGGCCTCCCCAACTCCCTACTCAGCTCCAGGTCTCTCCCCTTTGACCCATTTAATTGTGGCCTAAATTGCAAGGTCTCAGCTCCTCAATCCACAAGCATGCTCAAAACAGAACCAAAACTAGATCTCTGAAATCTTATTCATACTTTGGTTTAAATAACTATCAAGATTTGGCTTTACAGGAGGCCCTTATGATAGATATTTTAGCCACATCAACTCCTTAAGCTAATATACAAATTCTGCTTAAAATGTGAGGTCTCACCTTTACTGGTAGAAGATTTGGAGGATGGGGAAACTGGGCACTGGTGTGCAAGCACCCTTGACAAAACCATATCAACTTGTGAATAAAGAGATCAATTATGCCCTAAAGATAAGTGATTTAATGCTAAATGTACTATAAAAGGACAGTGAAACCTATCCTGAAATCAGTCAATTCATTTCAATTGATTCAACCAACATTTATTAAGACCTACTATGTTCAAAGCACTGTACCAGAGCTAAGGAAGAGAGAAAGATAAGGCTCAGTTTTCTAGTAGCTCTAATTAAGTTCAATTTAATAAATATTTGTAAAAAATCTATCACGTACACAGCACTAGCCTAGGTCCTGTGGGAGATAAGAAGTCCAGGCAAGACAAGGTCCCAGAAGTTGTTTGTCTTCCCCTATAGAATGGGAGCTCCCTCAGGGAAGGGACTTTTACTTGGATCTAGGTCTTCCCAACCCAGGGTCTGGCAAACAGCAAGCACTTAAATTCTTTATTGGTTAACTGAAATTTACATAGGAGCGCTTATTGATTTATTTCTTATTTATATAATAGGGGTGGGGGGAAGGGGAGAATGACACCACAGATAACGAAAATAACTATTAATACAGAATAAGTACAAGAGAGAAGCAAAACAAAGTCCTATCCAATCTATTAACAATAGTACAATGCCAGCAATAGCACAATGCCAGCATAAATGCTGGCTGCATTTAGAGTTACTAGTTTGGAGGAACTGAGAAAAGTTCAGATGCCCCCAAAGTTCTCAATTTCTTTCCCACCAAAGCCTTAGAATACATTATTTATTATTCCTAAAGGCATTGCTTCATCACATTCAAACTATAATTTGAAGCTAGAGTGAACCTTCCTCCTGGCCCCGCAGAAGGTCTTGCCCTTCTGAGACAGCCCAGGGTCATCAGATAAGCTCCTTCTTTCCTCCTCCACAGGACAAAACCTCTGGGTATTCTCTCCAACTGTCTTCCCTCCTCTCAGTTCTTAGATTCAAAGTCACACTTCTCAGCTCCCTGAAACCTCCTTCCTTCACCATTCTACGAAAACTCTTTCAGCAGGGTCATCCAAGATCCTATGAAATCCAACACTGTCCTCAGTCCTCACCCTCCTGGACCTTTCTGTACATTTTGGTGTTGTTGATTATCGCTATCATGATATGCTCTCCCTGCTCCCTCCCCGGCCTCCTTATTTTCCCCAGTTTTTTCTCTCTGTTCATATGACCCCTCCTCCTTAGTCTCCCTTACTACTTGCCTCTTTTTATCCCTAAGGGCATACAAACTCCAATGCTTCCATCTGGGTCACCCTCCTCCTCTGTTATTTTCATCAATATCTCTATAAGGATGACTCTGAAATCTCTATTTCTAGACTCAACTCCTTCCCTGAACTTCAGTTCCACATTTCCATTATCATTTATGTCCAGATGACACCTCAAACTCAAAATCAGACACATTTTATCTTCCTAAATTTACCACTCCTCCTAATTTCCCTATTTCTGTAGATGGTACCACCACTCACTCAGGATCAAAATCTCAGGAGTCATCAATGACTCATTCTTCTTCCTTTAACCCACTACAGATCATATCTCTGAAATATCTTTGGAATCTCAAGACCAGAGGCATCACCCTCCCACCAGGTTTCAATTCCCACTTGCTAGCAAACTTGCTCAGGCCTTCATTCCAACTGAATTAGAACATTATAACAACATCCAGTCATTTTCCTAAATCCCTGAACTATATTACTTTCCTGCTCAAAAACTTTTGATCCCTTTCCCAATGACCTCAATAAAAAAATATAAGCTCATTGGCTTGTATTCACAGTCTTCCAAAAATGGCTCCCACCTATAACTATTACAGCTTAATTTCATACCCCTTCCTTTCACTCATTCTGTGTTCTAGGTTCTATGACATTTACCTTCAGGAGGTTCTTCTTTGAATCCCTTGTCCCCAAGTGATGATCTTTACACCTACTGAAATCCCTATGTTCCACCACCTCTGCCTACAATCTTGCCCACTATTTGGTCCTAGTTATTTGTGTATATGTCATCCACAGAAGTAGAAGAGACTGACTGGGATTGTCCCCCTCATCTTTGTGCCCTCAAGGCCTAGCAGTATCTTCAGTATAGCAAGTACTTAATTTTTCAGTTCAGTAGATACTTATTAACTGCCTTTAACAATTCAACTCTATACTACATTAAACACTTGCTATGTATTGGGCACTGTACTCAGTCTTGAACTTAAAAAGACAAAAATAAAGGAGTCCTGAAATTAAGGAGCTTCTATTCTGCTGCCCTGTTTGACAACAAACTCAGGTCTATATCATAGATTTATTTATTTATTATTAAGTGAATTTATTATTTAAGTGAATGTTCTATTAAAACCTATAAACTAGTAGCAATATTCAAACATATCACAAAGGAAATGAACACAAGGAAATTATCAGTTTCACACAAGTGATCCTCATGGAGTTAATACCATTGAGGCAAGGTGTTAGTTCCCAAGTGGAATAACTGCAAGAACACCAGAATGATAAGAGCAATTAAGTTTTATCTACAAGAAGGACATAAGAGATAGCAAGGCTACACAGCACTCTACTTCCCATTTCCCCCAACAAAGAAGTCTTTATTTCTTGGAAGGATATGAGGGGATGGAGAAGAAATTTTCCCAATGAAAGTCTGAAAAGTTACAGAAGTTTTACCAGTCTCATCTCCCCTCCCGCAAAGCAAACTATTTACCAATGCAAGTCAGCAATCAGTACAGCGGCATTCCGGAACTGCTAATAGTATAACCAAATTATTCCTCATTTGCTTTCTAGGACACTTAGTACATCATGGTGCTATGGTGAAAAATGTTAGATGGAGACCTACACTGGCCATTTTCTCTTAGTTCAATAACTCTGACTGATTGATTTATTGCTTTAAGGAGTTCTCTCTCTCTCTCTCACACATACACACACACACACACACACACACACACACACACACACACATTCTAGTAGCTTACCATCTCTTGCCTTTTACTTTGTACATGATGAGATGTTAAGAAGTAGTCATAAATTAGTAGTCATGTAGTCATATGTACAAAAATCACTCTTGATTCTGGTAAAATTATGTCCTCCCTCCTACCCCATATCAATTGCAAGTATTGTTACTTATTTTATATTTTATTTTTAATTTCTGAAAGCCCCTTGATTTTCTTTCTCCTAGGTATAAGAAATAGTAGGAAAACAGTTCTAGAAGATTCCTAAAAGCCTGCATTTCCTCCTATTTAGTTTCCTTCTAATTAGAGAAACATATCTTCTGCAGAAACTCAATTTGGATAAATCATTTAAGACTATCCTGAAATCCTCATAACTTCAAAACATTAGAAACACACCAATGCCAACAAGAGCCAGTGACCAAGAACAATAAAAGGAGACAATAGGCCCACTAAGGACTCTGATGCTGTCTTCTGTCACAAGGTAGCAAAGTACGGTGCAAGAAGCCTCAATTTATAATCAAGAGGGTGTGAGAGTGTGGGTCCAAATATTGGCTCTGTCAAGGCATTTAACCTGAGCCTCAGTTTCCTTATCTGTAAAACTGGAGGTCTGAACTCTATCACTAAAGTGTTTCGTACTTCTAAATTCATTGATATTATGAAAATGGATGAATGGGCTCTAAAATATGTTTTGTGGGGCCTTCATTAAGCCATATGTCCATATATATAAAAGTTTCAACACACTTGTAATAAGGAGAAATTAAGCAAAATGTGATAATAAAAGAAAATAATTTTAGAAAACTTCTGGAGATATTCATAAATATGCATGCTTCATAAAAATCTTTAGTTAGCTAAACTGACAAATAGATTAGATTCTGTAATCTAGTTTAATTTAGTGAATTTTTTAAATCTCAAAGTGAGGATGACTCAATGAAATAATAATTTATCGAGTCTTCTCATGTAGAAGCTAAAACATACTTACATCATCAGCAATGCCTAAGATTTTAGAGGTCACGTACTTCAATAAGACTGTTCCAAATAACCAAGTACATCCTTGAATAACCTAAAATGTAAATGTAAAAAAACCCAGATTTCTTAAAATGACATAAAATTGCTATGCAAGCCTTAAAGGAAAAATGCACGGTTTACTTACAGAACAGACATTACTGGTAGCTAAGAACACAGTAAACACAAGGAGTAGAATGCCAAAATTAACATGTAAGAGTTAAACGGAAACAATGCTATTGACAATGAACGTTTCAAACCAGTATATTTTATAAAAGGCCCATACACACACACACACACAGACACACACACACACACCTCTATCATTTCATTATCAAACTTTTGCCATCTGGGTTTGTCACAAGGGACACAAGAGTAAAATAACATAAACAATATTTTTTCCGAGTCAATAACGGCCCAAGTCTGCTTCCCACATTTGAGGAGCGGAAGCATTACAGATGAAAAGTCACCCAGAGGATGGTGCTGTACCACTGCACTGAATTATAAGCACTAGTTTATTTTCTTGAAGTTTACTTGAAAGGGGAAAATTAGTCACTGTGGGTGATGTCAACAATGAAAACAATAAAACAAACACAAAGGCCGTCCTCAAATCAGACGGCTCCTTACCCATAAGCTGAGTTCAGATACATTCGCTTTCAGGAAATATGGTCTCATTGCCAGAATGCCCTACCAAAGACAGAGAAAACACACAAGAAAAGCCAAGGAACCAGTTAGAATTGGTAAGTACGTGAATATTTAAAAAAAAAGAAAAAACAGAAAAAACTCCGGGCCCTTAAACATGTAAAAGGAAAAGTTAGTCAAGTGCCCATCATCCCTCCTAGCTTTCAGCCCCTCACAAAATGGTGAGAGAGGGGGTTCATTTCTCCACCTTGGAAGCTCTCCAAAGCAGGCAATAACCAAGTCAGTCATTTTTTGCTCTAAAAACTAGGCTCACCACACCCTATAATAAAGTAACAAACTCTTATACACAAAAGGATTTAATCACATGTCTAGAAATAAAGTTGACCACACTTTGTGCAGGACCCAGAATGAATTTCACATTCATCATGTAATATTAAATAAACTAAAATAATCCAAGGTCTAATTCTGGCTAGGCTAGAGATTTCTTTAAAACACCAAATAAATGTTTACCCTGAAGATTTTCCTAAGTCTTAACATGCTACAATTCTACAATCTACAATCTAAAACTGAAGTTGGAACTAGGGAAGAGCTGTTGAGTACATTTAGGAACTGGAGTCACATTTACATGGCCACTCCAATCATCTCCAAGTAGTGACATGTTTATGGCATCTATCAGCAAATGGGAAGTGCTGATTTCCACACATTTTACTTTTTAAAAATTAACCAATCAATGTTGTTAAATGCCTACTATGTGCCAGGCACTGCACTAAGTGTTGGGGACAAAAAAAAAAGAGGCAAAAAATAATTCCTAACCATAAGAAGCTTACAATCTAATGGAGGAGTTGACAAACAAGCAAATCTATACAAAGGAAGTTGTACAGAAGATAAACAGGAACAAGGAAGCATTCAATATTTTCAGAGTTGGCGCAGCCGCAATCAAGGCATAGGACTTAAATGAGCAAGTATTTGGTCTTCAAGAAGGAAGAAAACTACAAGTGAGACCTAAATAAACTTGCTAAAGGTTCTGGATCCTTTAATTTACTTCAAACTTGGCAAAAATATGATGAGATCAAATACCAAAAATCTGACACCCAAATGAAAACCTCATAGGAGAACCAATTCTGGTTTCAAACTCTGAGCACCACATAAATATAAATCCATGTGTTTATAGATAAACATATGTAAACAACATGCTATATTCTGAAGCTGCTATTTTATTACTATTTGCATATAACACATGCTAATGTGTAAAATATACATAAATATGTGCATACACATCCGCTCACTTATAAGCTGCTGGGAAACCATCTAATTGGCATGAACTTGCCCACGTGGGCAGCAGGACTACTTCCCCCTCCCAAAGGGTTCACACCTCATACTTGCCCATTCTCTGCATCCTGAAACAGAAGGATAGCCCAGGTTGGGAAGGGTAGAGACATTACACAGCCAAGATGCAAAATTTCAACCACCTGAAGGTACGTGACTTTTATCCCTAATATAAGCACAACTTTCTTCTCGTTTCTACTCTGGTGAGAATTACACAGTTATGCTGGAATCTATCCTTCATAAATAAAAGAAATTAGCTAGCACATGAAGGCAAGAATACAGTTCATTATTAACACAGTATAATCAATATTCTTTACAATTAGAAAGGCAATAACAGGACTTGTCTTTGAGAAGCTAATTTATATAAAAGCACAAGGAATATCGATCCACGGGGAATGCAGTTGAGAGTGGGAGCTGTGAAGCCCTAGAATGAGGCAGGGAGACCCAATGAAGGAAAAGAGAGGGCCGTCTTACGGGACTGTCTTAAGACTGAGATGAAGAGAGGACACCCTGGCCTCTACTTTAGTTGGTTGGGTTTTTTCTTTATCTCTCAAGGAAACATTTGAAGATTCAATATGTTCTTCTAGAACCTTCAGGGGGTACAAGGAGAGAGCATATTTGTACAAAATGGGCCAAAAAGAGCATCTAAAAGTTGAACGTATCTTCAGTGCAAAGTATTAGAGGGAAATACACAGGAGAGAGAAAGCAAGACCTCAGAATAGGAAGGTCTAGGTTCAAGTCCTGCATGGGACACACGGCTGCTATGTCACCATGGGCAAGAGAGCTCTCAGGATCTCAAGCGTCTCCGTAAGAACCTGCTTTACACCAATTCACCTGCTCTGTAGAGCAATTTGAAGCTAGGCTGAAAGAGCTATAGAACCATGTATATTCTCTGATTCAACAATATCACTGTTATGTCTGTACCCCAAAGAGAAAAGGGAAAAGGACCTATTTGTACAAAAATATTTCTAGCAGCTCTTTTTGAAGTGGCTAAGAACTAGAAATCAAGGACACTCCCATCAACTGGGGAATGGCTGAACAAGCTGTGAAGAAATGTTATTGTGCTATAAAAAAATGATAAACAGGATAATTTCCAAAAACCTGCCAAGACTTATGTGAACTGATATAAGGTGAAGTGAACAGAACCAGGAAAATGCTGTACACGGTAACAGCAACACTGTGTGATGAGGAACTGTGAATGACTTAGTTGTTCTCAGCAGTACAATGATCCAAGACAACTCTGAAGGGTTTGAAATGAGAAAAGCTATCTGCCTTCAGAGAAAGAACTGACGCTGTCTGAACAAGCCAGAGAACACTGTTCTTCCCTTTCTTTCTTCTTTATTGGAGTTTTCTTGTACAAAGTGACTGACATGAAAATGTTTTACTTGGCTGTACATGTATAACACATATCAGATTACTTATCATCCCAGGAAATAGGGAGGGAAGAAAAGGATGGAATTTGGAACTCAAAACTCAAAAAAATAATAATGTTAAAAACTGTTTTTACATGTAATTGAGGAAAAATAAAATATTATTTAAAAGTTTTAAAAAAAGACCTTAAGCTACAGTTAAGATGCCCATCTATATCTGTCAAATCATTAAACACTGATGAAGTGATAAGTCTGAGCATAACAAAAATAAGGCATGGGAAACTCTTGGCCAAGGAATTCCTTGCTTTGTTAGTAAGGACGAAAGGATTAAACGACCTTAAATTAGTGATTTAACTCAGTAACTGTACTGTTAGGTAAGACAAAAAAACCAAAAAAATAGTGTGTGCCTAAGAAATACTCACCCAGATAATAACCAAAGAGGAGGCATAATAAGAAGTTAGTAACATTGAGTTTCCAAACATCAAAATAAAACAAAGTGCAAGAGAGATCTGGAAAAATGGAAGGAAACAGAATTAATATATATAAAATAGAAGTAATAATTTCAAAAGAATTTTTCATTAGCTAAATTTATGAGCAACAGATAAATCTGCATTGATATCAACACATTTTTTGGTCAGAAATAATAGTTAAAGTTTATGATCAAATGCCATGTGTGTATGTGTCCATACATAGATATGTAAACTCTATTTACTAATTCAACTTTATGCTAATTTTAAATTATAGTATAGTTCAGTCTAATGAATCTTAACAATAGCCAAAGTACCCAGTACATAAAAAGGAAAATAGGTAATGAACTAGTTCCTCCCAGGGAACTCCACAAAAAGAATGTAGAAGATGGAAAAAAAAGAGAACTGAAGGATTCAATTACAGATCCTCATTTTCTTTTTGCCTGAGTTTCAGAATCTATTGCACTTGAGGAATATCAATTCAGCATCCAGCCTCATTTATGATTTTAGCTTATACTTGGTATGAATTTAACCTAGCTGAGATTATATGGGAAAAGCAGTAGCTAATGGGAGAGCTGGTTAAGAGAACGGTAACACATTTAACAGAGCCCTGAGATCTTACAGAAAAAGGATCCCAATTACATGAGATGAGCAAGATCAATTTTGGGGGACATAAAAAGAAAAGCAGAGATAAGTCAGAGATAATACTCAACCACATTTACGTTTTTCAAAATTTACAGGCAATAGTTTTCCATTTCCCTCTTCTCCTTAATTCCTACTTCATCGACTGAGAATGTATAAAGCAATTGAATAAATCAGATTTATGTAATGTACCCAATGTAGTAAGTTCCTTTGGTTGGCCCATGTAAAAGAGCAGTCACCCAACACAATACTGCTTTGGAAAAAATTTTCTACATTATAATAATGTTGTAGATAATAATTTTATCCATTGCTTGCTAAAATATGCAAAAAGACAATTAAACCCAAATCTTAAGAGTCTGCTTTAGCACTAGGATAATTTTATTTTTTAAAAGAAAGTAAACTTTACCATGTGAATGTAAATGATCTTCTTTAATTTACATAAATCAATGTAACCCACAACATATACAGCAAATAATGATGCCATCTGAAACAAAAAAGAAATACATTTGAATGGTTAAAAGCAAAATTGCGTACATGATTTCTAAAGTATATTTTTTCTACAAAGGAGGTTACCACTGATTTAAAATGGAAAATGTAATATTCTGAAATATTTCTCAACATGTTAGCATTTATAAAACTATTTTGTATTTAGATGTTTAAAAAATGAAAAAAAGAAAAGAAAATTTTCATGTTTAATGACCCCACCTTATGTAGTGATTGTTAAATGTTTCAAAAGCAAATCAAGATGAAGGGAAATTTAGCATTACATTGCTGGAAGACACTTACACTTAATATGGAAAATTTTGCGGCACAAGCTGTGTTAAATCTGCCACCTCCTGTCACACTCACAATGACCTAGTAGGTGTCTCTGACAGGCAGAAAGGCCCAGTGAGGTGCCCCTCTCCATCTCCCTCAGACCCTCACCTGACACCTTCTCCTGCTCCATCCTTCTGTCCAATCACACTCCATCTTGCAGATCTTCCTGAGCATACGAGGCATCCCACTTAGTAAATGGGCGGGGCTAGGTCACTTTTCATCTTTGTTACCCCAGTACCTTGCCAGTAAGACTGTCAACAAGCTGAGGAACAATAATCTGTTCAGTCTTTACTACATACCAAGCACTATGAGAAATGTAGGAGAGGAAAGCAAAAAGAACCTCAAACCAGAATATCTATCTAATGTATGAGGCTGTATATATAAATATACACACATGCAGTCCTACCCTCAAGGAGCTCATGTCCTATAGAGATCAAACCAGGCAGGAGCAGACAGGATTCCCATTAGAGGGAAGGCACCAGTAGCTAGAGGGCCTAGGAAAGGCCTCCTGTAGAAGGTGGGAAAAAGCTGAGTCTTAAGGGAAGCCAGGGCAAGAACGAAGGGAGGCGAGGAGGGAGGGCATTACAGAAACGAGGCAAGAACAGGGCAAGGAAGAGGAACAGAAAGGCAGGAGGGGGCCAGCCCCCTTTAAGGGGCTCTGCTGAAGGTGGCCCTTCGGTTTCTAAGGAGGACCAGTGACATCAAAGAGTGAGCAGGCCTGAAAGGAGGCAGAACTGCACCAAGGCATCAGCCTCCCTTCCTCTCCCAGAGTCACGCCAGGCCAGTGGCACCTAACAAAGGACTTGAAGGCTGATGTAACGGTACCCGGGCTTTAGGAAAAACCCTTTGACAGCTGAATGGAAGTTAGTCTGGAGAGGGGAGAGACCAATGAAGACATCTCCTTTTCCGTCGGCCACCCTCACATGGACCTTGCTAAATTCTCTACTGTGCCAGTCCCACTTTTTCAGTTGTCTTCTGTTTGCTGTCTTCTCTCATTTGACCGTAAGCTCCCTGACGGGAGGAAGGACTTTCTTTTTCATATCTGTATTCCCAACCCTTAGCACAGCAGGCACATAGCAGGCACTAAATAAATAAAATCAACAGCCAACTACTGAAAAGTCTATTATCACAGACTGAGAGGGTTGGTGGATGTGAGGGAAGAGAAGGAGTCATATATTAAAGACAGAAATTATAAGATCTGGCAAGTGAATGTACATGTGGGATGAGAGAGAAGCATGATAGAGCAAGGTTGTGAGTCTTGGGGCCTATGACAATGCTGGTGACCCCAATAATAAGAATGTTTGGAAGAAGGGAGAGTTGGAGGGGAAAGATAATGCATTCAGTTTGAAGTACGCTGAATTTGAGATGCCCATGAGACACATCTAGTTCAAGATGTCCAAAAAGGTAGCTGGTGGTCTGCAACTGGAGCTCAGGAGAGATGGGGAGTAGATAGATATAAAGGTCTGGCAATCACTTACATAGAGAAGATAATTAAATCCAGGGTGCCTGATGAGATCAGCAAGTGAGACAGAGGAGCACTTCTTAATCTGGAGTCCACAGACCCCAGTGAGTCTAGGAATGTGAATAGAAAAAACACTTAATCCTTATTTTCAGTAATCTTTGGTTTCTTTTGTAATCCTATGTATTTGTGCATTTAAAAGCCTTATTCTGAGAAGGGGTCCCCTACAGAAGCCAGCAGAGGTGGTCAGATCCAATGGGGATGTTTTAAAAGAGGCGGAGCATGTTTGAAGGAGGGAGAGATTGAAGATGATAACGAAGGTGATCTGTTGGAAAAGATGGGATGGGATCAAGGACGCATATAGAGGCCTTGTCCTTGGTGAGGAGAAGGGTCACCGCTCCATCTACGGCTGGAGTGAAAGACATAGTAGGAGAAGCTGTGATATGAGCTCAGGAGGAGGGAGAAGACAGACATGCAACAGAGGGTCTTGGCTTTGCATGGACAGAGGAGGCAAGGTCCCCAGCAGGCATGACTGGGAGATGAGAGGCTTGAGGAGAAGCTGCTGTGGAAAGTGGGACAGCAAATCCACCACAGAGAAGCAGAATGATTGTCTGGATGCAGTGAGGGCCCAGGTGAGATTAAATGACATGGATCTAATCAGCACATCATCCAGGACATTAGAAGATAAATCAAATAAGTAATCCTCATTTCACACAGGAAGAAATTGAGGTTCAGAAAGGGTAAATGAATGAATGGAATAGAATACTATATTGCGCTATATGAAATGATGAACAGGAAGACTTCAGAGAGGGCTGGAAAGACTTATATGATCCGATGCTGAGTGAAAGGAGCAGAACCAGAAGAACTTTGTGCACAGCAACAACCACAGTGTGTGAGTTTTTTCTGGCAGACTTGGAACTTCGTAGCAATGCAAGGGCTTAAAAAAAATTCCCAATGGTCTTCTAAGGCAAAATGCCTTCCACATCCAGAGAAAGAACTATGGAATTCAATCACAGAATATAGCAGATCATATTTTTGTGTGTGTATTATGTTTTGGTTTGTTATTTGATTTCTCCCATTCATTATAATTCTCCCACACAGAATGACTATAGTGAAAATGTATTAAATAGGAATATATTGTGTAGAACCTATATAAAATTATATGCCGTCTCAGGGAAGGTGAGGGAAGGTAAGGGAAAAAATCTAAGTTATATGGTAGTGATTGTAGAACACTGAAAATAAATGAAATTAATATAAAAAAACAAAAAGGGTAAATGACCTGGTCAGAGGGACAGTGATAGTCGAGTTAGTAGTTGTCAGTTACTAGTTGAGTCAGGCCATAGTTCCACTAACTTCAAATCAGGTGTTCACTACACTATATAAACCATACTGCCCAAGTGAGTGAGTCCACTGACCTCTGGAGAAAGTATTAGCCAGGTGAGAGCATTTTATGTCTAAGTAGTATTTATTCCAAAAATATTTCCTAGATACATGTCATGTACTGATATTTTGTTAAATGAACTAGCCTCTACAAAATCTCAATAAAATCCATGGTAAAATAAAAGCAGTTAGGCAACCCTGAAAAAAAGTTAACAGATTAAAAAAAAAAAGATTTGGTCAGACATTGACATGCAGTGAAACGGTAAGTCTATGAATATTGGATCTGGACCATGTGGTGGGCCCCCAACTAAACAGAATGTGTGGATGGCTGTGTGGCCATTTGGGAAACTGCAAAGCTCTCAACAATTCCCAATTGTTTACTCTTAAAAAATGCACGTGATGAAGGCCACTCTTCAGTCTTGCTCTACAGAGGCCAATCGTGCAACACTGATCTCAGAGGGGTCAAAGTGAATCTAAGGACACAGAAAGATATGGGGCAGATCTAGAATGGCTGCAAAATATTCCCAAGGATGATCTCCCAGGATCAGAGGATTCTGATCAGAAAAGGAAGCAAGCCAATCACATGGTAAGAATGAGAAACTATGACTAGACAGAGTAGAAATGCTCCATTGTCATCCTCAAAATCTTCAAAGGAACCTTCCTCATAGGCATTTTCTCCATGGAAGACCAAGGGATGGGCAGGGATGAGAAGGTGGGGAGGGGTTGTGAATTCTACTGCTGGAAGATGACCCATGGCAGCTCAAACTCAGAAGGCAGGAGCCTTAGAAACCATCTTGTCCAATAAAATGATGGATTATTAGCCATCAGAGTCTCAAAGTATGGTGTGACATTTTTTAGCATCCAGAATCACAAAAAAATTAATGTAATTTATAACTAAGATGACAAAACCAAACAAATGTAGACAATTTGTGATTTTTTAAAAATCTGCATACCTGAGTGAGAAGGACAAACTGAGCAAACTGCCAAGGAAGCATGAAGAAGATATTGGAAATGCAGAGTGCAATCAAGCTTCCTCTATAAACATTCGTAGCCCTAGAAAAGATAAAATGAATATATTTAATTATAAAACACATTGATCCAGACTACTGCAAAAGCAAAATCAACTCCTTCACCCCCTAAAAAAACCCACCAAACAAAACAACAACCAAAGAACCCCCAAACCCCTTCATCCAGTCACATGTTAAACTGGATGCATCGATGGGATGTAAGTGTGATTATGAGCTTGGCTGTTGTTGTGCAGTCACTTCAGCTGCGTCCAGCTCTCCCCGACCCATCTGGGGCTTTCTTGGTAAAGATGCTGGAGTGGTTTGTCATTGTCTTCTGCAGATCATTTTACAAAGATGGCAACTGAGGCAAAGAGGGTTAAGTGACTTGTCCCAGGTCACATAGCTAGTAAGTATCTAAGGCTGGATTTGAACTCAGGTCTTCCTGGCTCCAGGTCCAGGCCAGCCCTCTATCCACTTCACCATCTCTGTTGTCTGGTCACGTCAGTCGTGTCCAACTCTTTGTGACCCCATCTGGGGTTTCCTTGGCAAAAATACTGTAGTGATTTGCCACATCCTTCTCCAGGTCATTTTACAGATGAGGTAACTGAAGCAAACAGGGTTAAGTTGCCCACACTCAGACAACTAGTAAGTGTCTGAGGCTAGATTTGAACTCAAGGAATATGAGTCTTTCCGACTCCTGGCCCTGTGTTCTATCCACTGCACCAACTAGCTGCCCATGATTATGAACTACCCAATTATAGTTCCCACTACCATAACACAATAACCTGGACTATTTTAAGAAGGTGAAATAGAAATGAATTATTTGCTATTTCACTGGATGTATTATCTCAAATATTCAAATAGATTTGGATACTTCCTCCAATGTTATAACTTATCCATGAGTGCCTATCCTACGAACACCTGTCCTCTGGTAAATTCCCCAAAAGGGATCCACCCAACCTGCTGGAGGACTTCTTGACGCCCTCCTGACATTGAGAGGAGACGAGGGGAACAGTAGGCAGTTCATCTTACAGCATAACCAGCCCATTTTCTTATTCTATTAGACTTTTTCCGCATTATATTCTTAACTCCTGCTCTTTGATATTCCTCAATGACCATATATTACAACCTGCTCACACTTAACACACACACCTTTCCATTGCCCCAATTTTCAGTTCTCTAGAGACTGCTTTGTTCTGTGTCTTCTAGCCACACAATAACATGAGTACTATCTAAAAGACAGTTCTGTATTTCTGGAGAAAATGAGACATTAAAAGAATTTTGCAAGCTCTTAAAAGCAATCTAGCCCATTTTTCTCTTTCTGTGGGCTCAGTTCATCCACGTGTATCTCTATCCTAGATAAACACACTACTGGACAAACTCAATAGGTTGTTCATCCAACTCTTTGTCATAATCTTGGCAATAAATATTCTTCATATAACTTGGCTTTTCCTAGGTGAGTGGATAGACCACACCTTTTTGAGCAGTTATAGATCTGGGCTTCAATGCAATCCATAAAATGCCATCTGCACAAAGGAGGATCTGGAGGACCTCATCATTCATAGACATCTTCAGCTTAGATTCTAAACTGAATCTCTCGAGTTCAATGCCTGTGGAGACTAGCAGTTTCACTGTTCTGTAAGCCAAGCGATGCTGATAGTCACTGTGCAGTTCTACAGCAGCTCACACCTCTTGAAAGAGTAAGATGAAAGACCAGCAGGAATTCCCATGTGCCCCACCACAAGGCATTCCAGGCTCTGCCATCAGACCTGCCTTGCCATCTACCTACAGATGAATTTTTAGATAGGTTCTTTCCCCTAAGGAAAAGCATGAGCTTCCTGAGAGCAGGGACTCTTGCTTTATTTGTATCTCATGTACTTAACATATTTGACAACAAGCATTTAGTAAATCATTTTAATTTACTCATTATCTATTAAGAAATCCTGAGTGATTTTGATATACAGATGTCTATTAACCAATAAACATTTATTAAGCACTGACTACATGCCAGGCATTGTGTTAAATGAGAATACAAAGAAAGGCAAAAAAGACAACCTCTGCCCTCAAGGAACTCATCATCTAATGGGGGAGATAACTGTGTACAAACAAGCTATGTACAGGAGAAACTGGAAATAATCAACAGAGGGATGGTGCTAGAATTAAGAGGGATTGGGAAAGACGTCCTGTAGAAAGTGGGATTTTAGATGGTAGCTATCTTGTTGGAAAAGAGGCCTTAAGACAACACTTTGTTGGAAATCATCCAAAAAAAGAGTCAACCAACCGCATGTGACAAAAAAGAGGTATAAGACTCAGTTTCCACCCTCAATTGCAATTTGGATGAAGAATCAGACGTGTATAACCAAAAAAGAAATAATGTGAGGAAGCACACATTCAAAGCCAAATGAATGATAAAGACAGGAGTTCAAAGGACTTAATAGGAGGCACAGGAGATACATGGCACACTCATGGAAACAGACCACAGAAAGTGCATCCCAGCGGTCACTTACTTCCCTCCCTCAACCTTCTGTAATGGTGAACCCCCAACAGCTGAAGATCAGACTTGTCTATTCTTTACTCCTATCCCTGTTGCCACCTCACTCCACATGTACTGGCCACTGCCACCATGCTTTCTGCTACATCTACACCATAATTAACAAACTTCCTCTTTTGGTCCTTCCGTCTTCTGAAACTCATGGATGTGGACCTCCTTCTTGACAAGACTGCATCCCTGACTGCCACTACCAGCCCGACGTGTGTTTTCTTTCAAACCTCCCAACTCTATAACTGTGGCAGATGAGTGCAAATGCCCTTGAACTCCCCATCGCCATTTCCGTAATCTTATTTTTGATATTCAAGTTTATCATCCAATCCTGATTCTGATAGTGTTTATCTAACACCCACCCTGAACATTCTCCCTCTGTTCTCAAGAGCCCAGTGCCTGGATCAGGCAACCCAACCCCTGACCCCCTTCTAGAGGACTTCGACAATACATCTCAGTTGGGGTTTCACTGCATCAAGGCAATCCTGACTGACATTACTAAACATCCTAGGAGGAACTCACCAGCGGAATAAGGGGACCCGTGCTATGGAGGGATGTTCTGGGGGAAGAGGTCACAGGTTAACAAGGAAGGTTTCTAGGAGGAAACTACTGTTGAGGCATGGTAGCAAAGTCTGGAAAGCCAGAAGCACAGAGTAGAGGGAAATGAAGGTCAGCTAGTCGGGGCCCCTCCCCAAATCGGAGGCCCCCAAGTTGGGGAGAAGAGAGGACAACAATTCATCAATGGTAGAAGGGAGGTGGTAGCTATCTTGTGGGTTTAACAATCATCTTTAAGCACATGATTCCCAAATCTACCCATCTGTGCAGGCCTCATCTTTCTCCTGAGTTCAAATTCCATGTCATCAATTACCTGTCCGACTTCTCTTTCCAGAGTAACTCATTATCTTTCTCATTAAATCCAACCCTCTTTCTAATTGCCCTACTTTACTCCAAGTCTAGAATAATCCTTCCAATCACCCAGGAGCCCAGAAATACTCCTCTTTCCTTCACTACCCACATCCATTCAATTGCCAGGCCTTGCCAATTCTACTTCCACATATTTATACCAACACCCTTGTCTAGGCCATCATTACCTCGTATCTGAACTCAATTAAAAAATAAAGTCTTAATAAGTGGCCTTCCTGTAGCCAGGCTTCCTTTTGTGCACACATCCTCTACACAGCTGCCATGTTCTTAATCTACAAGTCTGCCCACTGCTTTTAGGATAAAACCACACACTCTTCTCTCCGACTTTTGAAGCCCATCTAACCTGGCTCCAGCTCACCTTTCCAGATTTATCTTGCATTGCACCACTATTCGGAGTGGCCAAGCTGCTGCTCTTCATATACAGATCCTACCCCCAATTCCATGCCATGGCATCCCCCTTGCTTGTAATGTTTTCCCCTCTACACCTCCAGCTCTTGCAGGCTTCCCTTAAAGGTCACCTTCTCCATAAGGTCCTTCCTGAAGCCCCATTGCCCTCTGCCACCAAGACTGCCTTGTAGGTGGTTCACACTGACTTGTGAGTGTGCACATGATGGGAGCACAGGAGAAAGTAAGGTCCTAGAGGGCACACACTCTTTTGGTTTTTTCTTTCTATATCCAGGATCTAACAGAGCCCCTAAAAGGTGTCTAATAAATGCTTAACAAATAAGTGAATATAGATAAAAGAATCTGATTGTTTCTTCCACATGTTTAACAAATAAAATTCTAAATTATTCAATTCAAATACTCAAGGATAAATCAACATTACCTGAGGATATGAGTCACCAGAAGCATTTGAAGTACAAGAAATGGATAGGAGAAGCTTTCACGGAGAGGTGGGGTCCACATCACACGTGTGCACTGAAAAGAAAAATGCACTGAGGACTACTTATTAGCTGGCAATGGGTACTCACCAAAAATGGCTAATCATGGACACAAATCAAACAGGAGTGTTATTTATGAATTATTTACGTAAGTCACAAAAGAAGGCAACTTATCTCCCAGTACAGCATTGCTGAAATTATAAATGATCCAACTCTATAGTTTTCAAAGCCTTATATGGAATCCTGACCTTAAGAACAGAAGGTACGTTTTTAGCATATGTGCTAAAAATAAAGACCAACGTTTCCCTGCTGGGTAAGCTTTATAGTGAGATTTAAAGTCTTCCACATGAAAACAGTCTTTTAAATGAGCTCTTTTGTTGCGTCTTCTCTCACTTGAATTTCAGACTTAGGGATCAGAAATTAGGGTCTATGGGAGTAGAGAAGAGGTACAAAAGAAACCTAAAGGTAATTTTCTAGACCTCATTTTCAGAATTAATTTCATCCTTTCTTACTCATTCAATTTTAAATGACAAGGAAACAGAGTTTATCTGTCAGGTCATGAGGAAGGGAAGCGAAAATTCCTGATGTGAAGGATGTTTCCCCTCCCACATTGTCACAGGTAGCTTGCCATGGTGATTCTAAAAAGGGAGCTGGCCCTGAGAGACATTAGCAAAAAAGAAAAAGGATGGAGAGTCTCACTTTCAGCGCGTAAGGAGAGCAAAGAAAAGTTTGTAGTAAGCTACAAAGAATCTGAGATTGTTGGGCTTTCTACAGCAAAATAAGTTATCTGTCTTCACATCTAGACCAGGGGTGGGGAACCTGCAGCCTTGAGGACACATGTGGTCCTCTAAGTCCTCAAGTGCCACCCTTTGGCTCAATTCAAACTTCACAGAACAAATTCTCTTAATCAAAGGATTTGCTCTGTAAAACTTGGACTTAGGTCAAGAGGCTGCACCCAAGGACCTTGAAGGTCACATGGCCTCGAGGCTGCAGGTCCCCTACCCTTGTCTGAGAGGTTGTCCTCTCTTCCAGAAGAGAGGATAAAGGGATAGCATTCCATTCTGCAGGTTATAGAGAAGAATGAACCTTTTCATTAAAGTATAGAAAGGCTTCAGTGTAAAAGTAAAAAAGAAATTGGCCTTACAAAGGCAGAAGGGAATCTGGAGGGCAGAAAAACAAAACCACAAAGAAAAAGAACCACAGAAAACCTGGTGCTAAGTCACAAAGATAACGCTTATCCTGAAAATAAGGGAGGGACCATCTGAGAGGGAGGCGACTGCCTGAACATGGGCATAGTGACGTGGAGCCATCCGTACATGCTGGCACGTGACAGCTTGGCCAGCAGGGTCAGAGCGGGAGGCTGGACGATCCCCATCAAGGCACTTATTTCCTGAAGGGACAATAACAAGAGGGGTCTGCTGTCTTTCAGGGACACATATGTATCAAGTATGTGTGTAATGAGCCTCCCGTGACATGTCATGACTGGGAACCACCTGCCACCTCTGGTGCCCCACAGAGGTCATGGCTGCCAGAATGGACCTTAGAGGCACTGCTCAGAATTATAAAATCATGGTCAAGAAGCTATAGAAATCAGGGCCTCAGGCGGCATTCTCATCACTCCTATCAAGCAAAGTCAAGGACTTCAGAAGGTGTAATAAGTAAACAACAGCTAGTTAAAATGATGGTTTCTAAGAATTCATTTTGGACTCTAGAGAACAGCTTAAAATACAGGAATGGCAGGCTTTTGGCCAGAGGTGGAATGTATCTATCAAGGAATTCTAAGGCAAAGGGCGATGTTGTCCCATTTTTTTTCAAAGACAGAATAGATTCATACCTAAAAACCAGGCTGATGGCTTTAATTTTAATCTATCAAATATTCTCAAATTTATTAGGAAAGGGATGTTTATTAAACATCAAGACAGAAAGTTAGGAACACAAAACACCTACATGGCTTCATAAAAAAGAAGTTATACCAGACAAATGCAATTTCCTTTTAGATGGTTATTAAATTAGGAGGCAATGCTATATATGTGCATCTATATGGTTGTTGTCCTTGGTTCTCGAATGACATCACCATGATAAAGTGAAGTTACAACGTGTACAACTGTGGCTGATCAGACAGATACAAGCTCACAATGCTCTTTAACAGATTGAGCACAGACAGTTCGTGTGAATATTTGGAGTGGATACTCCAAATTTGTACATCCTGCTTTTCTTTGTACTGTTTTAATTCTGCTTTGCTCAAAAAGCACAGCACCCTTTCTGATGTGGGAACACCATACTGAGCGGTCCTGTGCCAGTGTCTCTCATGTTGCATAGTCAAATCCAAAGTTCTTGAAAGAGACCTTGAGAGTGTCCATGTATCACCTCTTCTGGCCACCATGTGATTGCCTATCCCATGTGAGTTCTCCATAAAATAATCTTTTTGGCAAGTGTACATTTCGCATTTGAACGTGGCCAGTCCATCGGAGTTGTGCTCTCTGAAGCATAGTTTGAATGCTTGGCAGTTTGGTTTGAGCAAGGACTTCAGTGTCTGGTACCTTATCCTGCCAGGTGATCTTCAGAGTCGTCCTAAGACAACACGTTTACATATATGAGAGAGATGTTTATGCATCTATATCTTCATATCTACACAGAGCAGTATCTATCTATAAGTAGCCTTTGCAGGTCACCAAAGGTAGCAAATAGTTGTTAGTCCTGATGAGTCATGGGATGTTCTTTATTACACACAAGCACATACATGTCTCTGAAAGACAGCCAAATCCTCTTGTTACTGCCATGTCAGGAAATACTGCCTTGATGGGGAACACCCAGCCTGATTCTTCACCTCCCCCTCTGACCCTACTGGCTGAGCTGTCACCTGCCAGCATGTGTGGATGGCTCCACATCATCATGCCCTAGACTTCAGGCAGTCATCTCCCTCTAAGACTGTACTTCTTCCATCTCTTTAGCATAAACCTTATCTTTATTACTTAACTCCAGGTTTTCTGTGATTCTTTTTCTCTGTGGTCTTGTTTTTCTGCCTTTCTAGGTCCAATTTCTTGTTTCTTTCTTTTTTTTTTTTTTACTGAAGTCTTTCTATACTTTAACAAAAGGTTCATTTTCTTAATAGTCTGCAGAATGGAATATCATCCCTGGTGTTCCTTTACCGACAGATGGATAGACGATAGATAGATAGATAGACAGACAGATAGATAGAAAGACAAATAGTCAGACAGGCAGACATATAGATAGATACACATGACAAGACACAAAAGGAGTTTGATAAGACCGAACATCGAGGAATTAAAGAAGATGGACGTCTTCTACTTGAGTTTGAAATAATCACCTTCACAAATAAAAGAGAAGGGATATGAGACTAGATAATAGTACATCTGAAAAAGATTTGGGCTACAATATAAAAATAAATTTTCCTTGGGTTATGGTAGCTAAAAAAGCTAATGCAATCTGAGGCTACATTTGGAGAGACATGGTGAATAGGAAGGGGAAGAGATTGTGTTCGGGTCAGTTTACATTTGAACATTGGAATGCCACATTTGAGGAGAGACACTGATAATCTGGAAAATGTCCCGAAGAGAGAAGTCAGGATGGTGCAGGTAACATGTGAAGAATGGTCAGGGGAGCTGGAGATGATCCACTTAGAAAAGAAAAGATGGGGGAGTGTAATGAGATTTAAAGATCTTCCCTCACCCATTAGTAGGTCTCAGGTGGAGCCCATTAAGAGAAATTTGATTAGAGAAGGCTAGTATTGTAGGGAGGCCCTTTTATTAATTTCTAATGAGGCACTAGGTCAGGGTCATGATGTCCTCTGGCTCTGTAATGTGTGTATATACACACACACACACACATATATATATATATATATATATATATATATATATATATATATATATATATGTGTGTGTGTGTGTGTGTGTATATACACACATACTCTGAGGTGAAGTTTTGCTTTGGGGCTTACTCTTTGGAAGAAGGTTCTTATGTGGGATGAGACTCTGGGTAGCTGTTAAGCAGCCTCCGGGGCTTTAAAAATCCACATGTTGGTGCTTCTCTCTCCAGTAACTATGTATGTATATAACAGTCAGACAGTTGGATCTGTCTGTTGATTTGTGATGTATATATTGCTTATGGTCAGACTGTTAGAACCCCTATTTGTTGGTTTCTATTTCTCTGCTTTTATTTTCTCTGTTGGTATATGTAATTAAAGAAGATTGTTGACCTCAAAAATTGCTTTCCTTTTAGAAAAGCACATCTAAGAACCTGTGCTTGCAGGCTCTCCTCTGTATGCTGGAATGCTTGTGGCTACAGAGAGAGGAGAGAAAGAAAGACACCTTTAGGACTTTGAAGGGCTCTCATGTGGCAGATTGATAAGATTTATTCTGTTTGGTTACAGAAGTGAGGAACTAGGAATGCTAGAGGAAAGTTGAAGTGAAGCAGACTTTGAAATAAGACAAGGAGATAATTTATCCAAATGGGAATCGTCCACATTTGTCCTGGGTTGCTCCTGAGGGTAGTTGGCTTTGCTCACCAAAGGTCTTGAAACAAGAACAGTTCACCACTTATTAAGTTTGGAGCCTTGTTTTGGTAAAAACTGAATTAGATGACTTTTGATAAGGTCACTTCCAATTGTGAGATTCTATGAGTCTATAATAGTGAAACTAACAAACATCCAACAGATTCATTCGAGTTTTACTTCTTCTTTACTTAGCCATCCCAAGGAAAGTAGTTACTAACAATGAAAAAATAGAAAAAAAATACTAAACAATCAAGTACTGACTTCCCTTAAATGTGAAAATTAATATATAATTTCCATTAAAATTGGCCCTTCCCAAATTTGGAACTCAAAATCTTACGCAAGTGAGTGTTGTAAACTAAAAATAAATTAATTAAAAATATATAGCAGCCAAGGGCAACACTTGATTAGAATATATGTTCATCTGTAAAAACATAGAGTGAAAGATGGTAGATGATTATGAGTACTTCACAGAGCAGTAAAAGTTTGCGGAAAGAAAAATAAATTTAAGGAAAGTATTGTCAGAGACCCAACTAGACAAATCCATTCAAGGGCATTTAAGGATGAAACTGTAAGGAAGCCAACAGATGAAAGATAGAAGAGATCTTTAAAGAAGAAAAGTCAGAAGGAACTATTTGACAAGCTTTGAAAGTTATATGTTGAATTTATTACATAGTTAAAAAGAAAAGCAATCTCTACATAATGGCGATCAAAATCATGTACAATCCTCTTTTTATGTCTACTATGTATGTGAGATATATATATATATATATATATATATATATATATATATATATGTATATATGTATATGAAAATGCTTGCTTTGGTGTTTAAGTTCAGAATGAAAAATTAAATTGCAAAAATTAAAGCCCTCCTCTAACATCTCACTATAGATTCTCAAAGGCCAGCAAGCAGAAGTCCTGGCAGGCTCTGCTCTGCTAGCAAGGTCCCAAATACTCGCTCTGTAACAGATCAAGCCTGCTTCCTGATGACCAGCCTACATCCAGAGAGGTTCACCATCAGGAGACTGACCATTCAGTGAGGAATTTTTTTACCAAGGCAACTCATGAAGCAATGAATAATATTAAACAGGCCTCACTCCTTAGAGACCCCCCCCTTCCCTTTCTGAAAAGACTGAGTGGCAGAAAATATGAAGGTTCACAATTTTTAAGTCATCTGAAAACATTAACTGAGCTGCTGTTTCTTTAAATGGGAGGTCTTTGTCCAGTGACATATTATGAGATTGCAAGGGTTCTTAACCTGGAGCTTATGGACTTACTTTTTAATAGTTAATAGCTGTATTTCAATCCAATTGACTTCCTATGTAATTCCATATATTTTATTTTATGCTTTTAAAAATATTTTGTAAGGGGTCCACAAAACTCACCAGACCACCCATGACCATGATGTAAAAAAAAAGGGCTAAAAACCTCAACGGTATAAGAGTAACCGAATTATACCACTCTTGACTCTCTCACTATAAATGAAACCTAAAGACAGAAAAACATTGCAGTATAAATGGAAGGCTGGCTTCCAGGTCACCCTTAGAGAGACAAATAAGGAAAGCAAAGAAATTGGTTGATCATTCATTCAAATGCACCAAGAAATAAAATTTAATGGTATATCTGGTCAGTTTAGGATAAATATTTACGAAAAGACCACCATGAAAATAATTTTAGTTTATGCACCATCTGTTGAGGAGAAAGAGGGAGGGAAAGACCCTCCAAATTACTCCAGTACTTAGTAATTTCACTGCAAAGAAGGGAATTGGGGAAAGGAAGAAAATATAGCTTGGGAGAGTAAGTGAAGAGAGGTCAAAGGCAAGGAGAACACGGCCACACAAGGCCTCACATCTTGTGCCCACACATGAATACAGCATTGAAAGAAAGAATCAGAAAGTGCTGGACATGGACATCACTGACCACCAGCTCAAAAGCAAAAGTGACTGTCTCTTAACAGACAGTGAGCACCTCATCACTGGCGGGGGAACTGACAGAGATCAAAATGAATGCATTACTAGAAAAATAAAAGGGAGACCAAGGTGGGCCATCCCGTGTGGCATTTAAAGCCCTTCCGAGTCGAGCTCTCGTCTCTCTTTCCAGGCTGATCCATACCATGCTCCTTCATAAACCCAACCCCCGGCCAGCCCAGCCATCTGCTGTTTCCCACGCTGTCTGTTTGCTCCACATTGCCTCTCAGAAGATCCTTTCTGATTCCTCCAACTGTTAGTCACCCTCCCTCACCAGAGCCTGTGTATTTACTGTGTGTAAGTCCTCCACGTACTTTTCTGTGAAGTAGACCATAAGCTCTGTGAGGGCAGAGACTGTCTCACATTCATAACCCCAGGGCTTAATAGGAGGCACTTCATAAAGGCATATTAAATAAATGCAATTACAGTAATTCCAAATTAACCTATTTAAACAAGTTCATGAACATGAAAATGGAATATGGACGAAATAAGACATCAATTTCAATTTCAATACTTATATATAGAAATTTAATTGATGTAAACCAATTGTCACAAGGAGACCAAATGAACCTAAATAGAATGAGTGTCAGATATCCTGTCCCATTTGCTCTCTTCTCTTTTAGGCTATAAGGATATGGGGCTACTTTGAGATGCCTCCCTGAGAACCAGGTTGGGGAAGGGTAGCTGTCTTCCAACCAGCCTTGGAAGTTGTGGCACATGGTCAACTCTGTCTCTTTGTGTCTTTTTATCTTGAGCTCAGGTAAGGTATTGAGATGGAAGAGTTCATTTCATATGGGTTTGAGAGATCAAGAAGTCCCAGAAGTCCCGGCAGCAGGGGCTGGATGGCATTGGGGCTAGTGCGGATGTGGGAATGGACGCACCCTGCAATGGACACACTACTTGTTGGAGGAAAGTGTTTCCTTATACTAAATCAACTGCTCTTTGCCAACCAACAATAAACACCACAGGCCTTCTAATCTCTGCACCACTGAATCAATAGTATGGCTATGGAGATGTATGTGGTCTGCAGTTACAATTTTTAAAGCCTTCTCTCTTTTCTTTGATATGTACATATACTACTCTCATAAAGATCTTATAGACATATAGAATTGAGCAGTTTCTGCACAAAATTAACACAACTAGGAAAAGAAGGAAGTAATCAACTGGGAAAAAGTCTTGGTGCCCAATATTTCTAATAAAGGTCTGATAACCAAGACACATTGGCAACTAACAGAAATATTTGAAACCAAAAGCCATTTCCCAAAAGATAAGGGATCAAAGGATATGAAACTATTTACAACCATATGAAAGAATGTTTCAAATAGCTAATTGTAAGAGAAATGCAAAACAAAATAACTGGGAGCTTTAATTTTGCACCAAGTAGATTGGAAAAGCAGAAAAAGACATAGATAATAAATGTTGGAGGACTTGCAGGAAGACTGGAACACTAAGGAACTGTTTTTTGAATTAGTATAACCATTCCAGAAAGCAATTTGGAATCATGAAAAGAAACCATCCAAAATGACCATACCTTATGACCTAGAGATTCCATTGCTGGGCATATGCCCCAAGGAGGTCACTGACATAAGGCCCCCAGAACACCAAAACATAAAAGAGGAAAAGCACTTTTTCGTAATAGCAAAAAATTGGTGGAGGGTAAATTTTCATCAACTAGGGAATGGATAAACTCCTTGTGATACATGAACAAAATAGAATGTCATTGAGCTGTGAGAAGTGACGACCATGATGAATATAGAAGAGCATGAGAGGAGTTCTGTGTTATACAAAGTAAGGTAAACAGAAATATGAAAACAACACGACTACAACAATTTAAGCAAGAAGAACAGTGGATCAAAATGGAATGCTGCAAAATTATAACAACCAACATTGGCCCCCCAAAAAAGAAAGAGGAGAAGGAATCTCTCATTGTTCTTTCTGGGGTGGGGATAGGGGTGGTGGGACCATGCATGTCAACTACTGCATATCAAGTCAGGTTTTTTCAATGTTAGTAGATTTTGCTGAAATGTTTTCTTCCTTTTTAAATTCTTTCTTATATGGGATGACTTTCTGGGACAGTGAGAGGAAGAGATACATTGGGAAATGTACATAATATGAAAACAAAAAAAAATTAACAGTTTTAAAAACAAAATTTATAGAGAAAAGTAGTCCTATGGACATATCCATAATTATTGATATTATCTAGGTTACTTACTCAGTAAGAAGTGTTTGTGATATTGTCCAAGACATTAGTATGCCCCTCCCCTTTTCAGATACATTGAGCAATGTTCTCACCGCATCCTCTGAACTGGGATGTCTCCAGTATAGACCTCACTGGGGCATCTTTGTCTAATATGGTTGCTCTCCTCCTCTTCACTTTTTCTAGGGCCATTTTAGCCTCTCATGCTGCAGTAGGGACTGCAATGGGAAGGTCCATATGTGTTGATGACTCCATTATCATTAAAAAGGGGAAAGTGTTTATTACAGAAATGTTTAAACAGCCTCTCCATTGTTCAGTGGTTTGGCAGCACAGATAAACAGTGAGCAGGAAGATGAGGACAGGCTAGATAGGATGAAAAAGTGGTATGGTACTGTCCATGGTATCAAGCTGATCTTGAACATGAAAGCAGATTTTTAATGTCAGGTAACACTCCATGGATGCCTATCAAGAAATCCCACAATCTGACAAAAATCCAAGTCACAGATGACTCTAAGGGTGACAGGGGGGCATATGGTGAGCCTATGTAGGCTGCAGTTTAATACCAACAATGAATTGTGTGCAAGAAGCGCAAAATATTTTGTTCAGATTTGAGATCAGAAGCGGGGTGCAGGGGGACAGAGAGGGGGTAGATGAGGGGAGAAGTCAATCGTGTAAAGAACGAAGGACAAGACATCAGTGTGCCAATGGCACTCATTCACATGGTGTCAGAGATCTAGTGGAAGCTGTATTGAATGCTAGAGGGATCTCTTTACAGAGAGTTTATGGACATGAGCTATACCAGGTGAGAAGACAGACATAGATAAGCTGCAATCTACAAGTGGAAAATCATAAACTGAAGCATTGTTTGATCCGGGTTAAGTCCACAAGAGAAATAAGGGTTGGGTTGAAGCCACTTTGCATCATGAAGCACAGAGATTTTAGATCAGGTCTTGGGAGAAGATGAAGGGGGATACCATTTTAAAAAAAATATCTGAAGTTTTCCTGCTCTTTTTATATCTCCAAAGCAACCTGCAATGGTCTTATTCATCCAATCTTCTCTCTCTTTTTTTTAATTTCATCCAACTAAAGTACCAGGTAGCTAACAAAGTAGCTCTTTTTGTCCTCTAGACCAAGAGTGTCAAATTTAAACAGAAATTATTCCATACTGACTTAGAAAACCACAAATTAACATTATCTATGCTGCATTATATATTTGTTCAGCATTCTGATTGGGCTGAACTGAGGAGTTTTGCTCTTTGAAGGAAATGATACAGTACTTTTAATGATCCAAGCTGATCCCAGAGATGTGAAACCATATTTTTAACATCAGATGCTGCTCCATAGATGCCTATGAAGGAACTTTTCAATTTGAAAAATATCAAAGTGCAGGCAGCAGGTTTAACACCTCTGTTCTAGACCAAGGGTTCTTTACCATTTTTATATTATGAGAGTCTGGTAAAGCCTATGGACCCTTCCTCAAAATATCTTTAAATATATCAAGTAAAATACATATAGAATTCTAAGAAAAATCAATTACACTGAAATATAACTATAAAAATAGTTTTATATTTTTATAAAATATAGCTTATAAAAATATATTTTTATAAAATATAATTATTTTTTTTTTTAAAAAACAAATGGACCCAGGTTACTACAGGATAAAAATCTAAACTCTTTAGCTTAACATTCAAGACTCTTTACAAGAACCTTTGCCCTAAACCTAGAAAAAGTGAAGATGGAAAGGGCAATCACAATAGACAAAGATGCCCTGGTGAGGTCTATGCTGGAGACAACCCAGTTCACAGGGCATGGTGGGACACTGCTCAGTATGTCTATAAAGAGGGGAAGGCATACTAATGGTTTGGACAATATCACAAACTTAATTCTTACTGAATAAGTAACCCAGAGAATATCAGTAATTATGGATGTGTCTACAGGACTACTTTTTTCTATAAATTTTTTTAAAATAACTATTAAGATTTTTTTTGTTTTCATATTATGTACATTTCCCAATGTATCTCTTCTTCTCACAGATAGAAATGAGGCCCACAAAATGTACTTAAAGAATTCCTGGGCTGAGTATTGACTTAGTAAAACATACCTACATTGTACTGTATTTTTATTCACTTTGTTTAATATTTCCCAACTGCATTTTAATCAAGAGTATTGCTGCTGCAATGTGCTTATCTAACCTTCCTGCTCCAGACAAATTATTAAGCTGTTCCACAAAGCCCTAAATCAGACCTGAAAATTGGCATTTATCTGCTTATTAGTTGTCAGACATACCCTTTGATACTCTAGTGAGTCACTGACCCAAGTGATGTAGGTATTCTCCCCAACAGCCCAGATGAAAACCCATATATGCCTTCCCATTTTGTTTGATTCTTGTCTGTGTCCTTCAAGAGAGCTCACAGACGATCCATCCAACGAAACAGTCGCTTTTTCTAGGTCTTTTTCGATTTCGTGGCTGAGAGTGCAACATTCACATGATCCAGCTTTTGTCCTCCTCACTATACAGCTGGCTCCCTTCCTTTTCTGACTATACTGTTCCTCAAAATCAGAAATATTCACACCTACTTGCCTTCACCATCAGTCTCCAGTTTCTCTTTCAGCCACCGGGAACCTTGATTCTTCAGAAATTGTGGTGTTCTAGTGTTTGTAGTAAAACAACAATATGGCCAAGGAACCATTTGTCTGAACATCTAAAGGTCCCTAGCTTTCTTTTTTCTTAGGGAAGAATTAATTACCTATAATCCAAATCAATTTTTCAGAGAGCCTTCTGCCCACATGCCAACTTCCTATAAGCTTTTATTTTACTACTTAATACACTGTGTAGAAAAAAGGTGAAATATGTTTTATATTTCTCTCAAGACACACCTAGAACAACCTAAAAATTTATATAGCCTTAATTTTCAATTTACATTTGTTAAAATCTTAACACTGATATTACGAAGAAACACATTTTTAGTGAATGCAATATTACCTCAATGGTTTTTTCACTTTAGTTTTTAAAAATTTTATACATCTCTCCTGACAGTAGACACTTCTCAATGCACATCTCCAAAAACATACTCAACACAGATTAGCTCCGCAACTTAAAGAAAACCCTCCAGGAAAGTGATTGTGACTCTATTGTTATCAAAACCCCCATCAGAATGATTGTCCACATCACTTTGAGGTGATAGAGCTCAAAAGGCTACTTGCTTCAACTTTATAATGGTGTTGGCCATTTTATAGGGCCTGTGCTCTGTCCCTTATTAGTTTTATCTCCACTCATGTCATTGTAACACAAAGAACATATAAAGACGTATGTCTATGTAAAGAGAAGTGACATAAGGCGCCACAGAGATGGTTCTTTGGCCTCTGCTTTCTTCACTCTGTCACTTCATATCAGTCTTCACATTTATCTGAATTTTTCACTTAGCTTATTCCTTGGATTCACCTCAATAATTAAAGGCATTTCTGCTTGTCACAGAAATGAGACAAAGAAATGAATCACAAACTGCTGCTCACTCCTCACTGCTTTTACTGACAGTATGCATGGTGATTTTCACTTAAAATGGCTGTTGTCAGGGCCTCCTACAATCTGCTAATGTGCTGTCCACAACAAGCTATTGCGTCTGACTGGTCAGAATTGTCTCTGCTACGAGGGTAACTTTTTAACCCTAAATTCGTGCTGGGATATGGGCATCTGTCTTTCAAGAAAAGCCTCTGAGAAGCCCAAGGAGCTTATTTTCAGGACAGCAGATGTGCAACATGCAGACACAGACGCCTGCAGCAGGCAGTTTGGTACCTAAAATTTGCTCTACTCCAGTCCTTTCTTACTGTAAAAGGTCTGGTTGCCAAAGACAGCACACAGAATGTGCGTGGGGGCATCCTCAGGCTGCCACTAAGCAATGCTGTATGAGCTACAGTGGGATGGGCCTGCTGTTTTATGCCTTCTGCCCGGCGGATAGATTCTCATCTGCCACTGTGTCATCTGATAAACTCCTAGGATTGAGCGAAATCAGTGCTAGATTTCACTTCTAAGTCACATTGGAATCTTGGCTACACAGACAATTCTCACTTTACATAAGTGGACTGCAAGGGAGCAGCATGTCTGCCGAGGGAGGGGGCTGGCACACAGTACAAGGATATATGGGGCCAGAGACAGAGAAGCAAGAGCAAAGGAGGAACATTCAGGAACTGGGGCTAGCCCTGAGGGTGTCTAGCCATGGATGACAGGAAGAACATGCGGGGCCAGACAGAGACACAGACAGGAAAGAACGGATAACAAGCAGGAGCTGGGGACAGGTATTCAGTACTCAAGCATGGCTGCCCAGCCAAACACACAGCCAGTCAGGTGAGCAGAGCAGAGTAAAAATCTCTTCTCCCTACTTTGGAGGGAAAAGCCACGCCCCCAATCTGGCAATGCCAATGGCAAGGCAGTCTTCATGTGGAGGGCTTTTGTTAGTTTTTGTTGTTGTTGTTGGAGGGTGGGAGGCCCCAGAGCAGAGCCGAGGGACAGGAGCAGAGAGCTCAGTGCTGTACAATATAGTTAACAGAGGTGTCTGGGGAGAATGTAGATTTCTTTACATAAACTAGAATTTGCATAATTCAAATTTAGGCAATGCAAGGATTCTCTGTATATAATATATCTACTGTAATTTTAAACATAAAGGCCATCTCTTTTTTTTTAAACTTAAACATAAAAGAGTACAAAAAGAAGGTTCTGGAGGGAACCATAAAACTTTCCACATTGCTATAAGAAAAAGTGTGGATTCATTTTGCTTGACTATACTCATTTATAACAAGCATTGTTTTTAATACTTTGTTAATTGTGGGAGTGGGGAGATAAAGCAAGGTAATAATGCTGCCAAAACCATCTTTCTCTTTTTTTAATGCAGAGAACATTAGGTAATTTGTAATGATGGACAGACAAGCAGGGTAGTCTTGAAACTAATCTGTAGAATTTCTCATATATAATGACCACCTTCTTCAAGGATAAAAATCTGCCCACATTCTATACAGACTCCATGAAAAAAAACCTACAACGCATTATAGACCTAATGCATTCCCAGGAAGTAGCTCAGATTCATCCTATTCTAGAGATAAATGTCCTGGATCATTTGTGAGGGCATTCACAGACTCCTCCTTCATGCCTATATCCAAGGTTTCAGCAGCATTCCCCTTAGTGGTCATGTTAAAGAAGTTGTACTGAGCCTGTTACTGAACACTATGTCCCAATTACAAGAGGAATCTAATGAGATGTTATTAGTATTAATTAACCAGCTTTTATGTACTGATAAAAACACAAAACCCGGGGAAACCAAAATCATGAAATAATGCCCCCAATGATGTCTATACTATAAAAGCAGTGTCAAAGTTTTGATGATGCATTGTTCTTCCCTTGCCTCAGAACCTCAGTAGCAAGAATCCATACTAGGAGTCTCTAAGAGCACAATGACAATGAAATAAAAGGAAAATACTCTATAAGCTGTCAGAGTAAGACTCAGTACCCTCCCTAAGGAGACAATGATAATGTCATCTGTGAAAGCCTATTTCCCTACCTGAGAATTCCATGTGCTGAGGAGTTTGGAGAGATTAGTGGGGAATCAGGAGATCAGGATTCTCCTCCCTGTGCAGGGGCTGGAGTCTCAATTGTCTGCATCTGCAAAGTGGGGATAGTAGTGTTTACCACCTACCTGCCACACAACAATGATTTCAGGGGTAAGAAGAGCATGTTTAAAGTGTTCAAAGTCTCTCTGGGGAGTCCATGCAGAGGGACAAATTACATAAACAAAGGCTTCTAATGTTCACTTCCTCAGCATAAGGAATGCCTGAACAATGAAGTCCTTCCAATCATGGGAATCCAAAGCAGTTTACAATTTAAGGGATAGGTTCTAGGGAGTGGCATTCAGCACTAAGTTAGTGACTTAAGGCTAAGTCATTGACTACTCCCATTCAGCTAAGGGTCCCAGGTAGGCGGGGAATCCAATTTTGTCTCGCCCCAAGTCCTATACTTTACCGACTACACCATGATGATTTTACAACACAAAAAGACTACTAAGCATTTTATAGTATGCAAATGTCTATTTTAATATCCCAATTTCAAATGTTCATAACTTCTAGGGAATGAAATTTTCCATGTTCAATCTCAAATAAAGAGGATCTTATTCTGTAGTTAAGACATGCGCATATTAAGCTAAGATGCCCTTAAATATTACGCCCTTAAATATTCTTGAATTTTACATAAAAGAGCAAAGTAAGTCTGTATCCTTCCTATTCTATAAACTTCACAAGAGTCTAAAGTTCAAAAAAGAAGTACCTCTAACAAGCATCTTGTAACACTTTGGAAGATTCAACCTTTGTTTCCTCTATCGTAACATAGGGACAGTCATTTATTAAGGAGACTGACTATTTGTTACAAAGTTGCTGCTATTCTCATGTAAAGCTGAAATATAATAAAAGTGAAAAATGTTAAATGAAAACATATATGCAAGTTAGTTTTAAAATCAAATCTGCAACTTAAACACTAGTGGCTTTTACCCTGTACAGCTAAACATTGGGATTATGTTATTAAAGATGTTAGAATTAATTTGGCCATTTCACATCACACCTTTCTAGCTCCATTTCATCAGGGTATATTTTTCATGCAAAATCTCAGTGATGTGAAATGAATAATTTTAAAAATTAAAAAAAATTTAAATTCATCAGATATTATCATGAACTACAGATTTACCCAATATACATAGCACGCTGAATAAAAATACAGAAAGCAAGCAAGCCTCAGCTCACAAGTAAGTATGATTTTATACCAAATAAATCATTCGTTCATTCATTCAGAATCACAGAACGCTTCTAGGGAACCTCAGTAGCAATCAATAATTGCTCACATCTAGGACAAGAAGATTCTTTCTGTAGGAAACTTCACCGATCACTTTGCTAGAGTGGAACTCTTGATAAGAATCACACAGAAACAAAACCAAGAAATGAAAAAGTATCTAAAAAGTTTCTGAAAACAAAATTAAAAGTACATTCTTGGAAAGAGTTAATAGTTAATTTTTTTATCATTAGTTTATCTGACATTACATCTTCTATTCTCAAATTACTTTCCACATCATTGCACAAAATGTCAGTTTTGTTCAAATATCTGTAATAATTACAAAAATTGTCATTAGGTAATGGACACAATCCATTTGATTTTCTCAGTTCAGCTAAAATGCATCTCAATGTTTTACCGCATCTTTTGGGGAGGGGACAAAAGAATGACAAAATGATCTTACAGACAGATCTTACATTAATACATCTAATTAAACTGCTATGCAATGAACAGGTTTGGGAAAAACATAGACATCACATGATATTAAAAATAACAACAACAAAAGCCCAGACTATAAACCCACAGCTCCTGGCACACACAGAAGATGGCCCAGGCCACCTTATTTGGCATATGACTTTCACTACCACTTGGCTGCTGAGGCTTAAGGATTTCTACTGCATATCGCTATTACTGTCCACATTCACCAATCAGAAATCTGGGAGATTTTTTTCCTAACGCCTAACAATTTCATCCTATTCCAATGGATAATTCTCCCCTAAGACATTGCTTCCATGAAATTATAACAACTGGGCCCCTGATCTTGGTACAGCAGAACACACTAAATGAAAAAAAAAACAAACCAAAAACGGAAGTGTATTTCATCATTCTCTTTCTGTCTCTCTGCTATGAACTCAGTTCTCATCATTGTATGACAGCCCCCAAAATAAGATGAACTAAATGTTAACACATAAGAGGAGGAAGGTTGCCCGGGTACAGTGCTTGTTCCAGAATAGGTCACTCATTTAAACGCCAGATTAGGAAAAAGGAAGGAAAAAATGCTGTGATGTTAGGAAGCACTTGAGATGAAGAGAAGGGTGAAACCCAGTCTACCCTCAGAGGGTTCACCATCCATTGGGGGAGGACAACATGTAAACAGCTATGCACTGGTAAGATCTTGGCAGAAAATCTGAAGGCACTATCAGGAAGACTGGGAAAGGTGGGATTTGGGCTGTGACTGGAAGGAAGCCAGGGGCATGGCAATGAGGAGAAAGAGAATTCCAGACATGGAAGACACCCAGAGAAAATGGCCAGAAGCCAGTGCTAACTACATGTGATCCTTGGCTGTGGCTGTGGGCAGCAGCAAGCACATACCAGTGAGTGTGGTGAGTAGTGGCGTGGGAGCAAGAACATTTTGGAAAAGTGCTGCTGGGGGCCCTAAACGTGGCTTTGGGGAAGAGAGAAATCCCTGAGGTTGAAACCATGGACAGAATTCAGAAAATAACAGTAAGGAGGACCTGAGGCTTAGGGCAACATTGCCCACAACTCGGGATTAAAATCTAATTATAATAATAAGCTATTTAAAATAAAATAAAAATGAAAAGGAGTAAACAAATGAAAAAGAATCTGACCATTAATAGCTATTCTGGTGTAAAAGAATATTTGGATTCATATTCAGAGGAAGATAGTGAGATTAAAAGAAACCACTCTAACTCCAAAGAAAAATATCCCATGGTCACAAGCCTAAAAAGAATTCTTGGAAGAACTTAAAAAGGAATTCAAAAATAAAGTAGGGGGATTCAAGGAAAAATTAGGGGGGAGAAAACAATCCAAAAAATTATGAAAAGAAAGTTAACCAATCGGAAAAAGAGATACAAAATCTTAAGGAAGAAAATAATTCCCTGAAAACTAGACTTGGGCAAGAGTAATTGGATGATGTTATAAGACACCAAGAAATAATATTATTAGAAAAAAGAGAAGAGAATCTAAAACATCTCATTAGAAAAACACATCAAGGAGAGACAATGTAACAAGTCAAGCAACCTGAAAGCTATAACCAAAAAATAATTTGGATACATTATTACAAGAAATTGAGGAAAACTGACCTGTAATTCTAGAATAGGAGGCTAAAGCAGAAATAGAAAAAAATCTACCATTCACTACCTAAAAGAGATCACAGGAGGAAAACTTACGGGAATTTCATAGTCAAGTTTCAAAAATCCCAGGTTAAAGAGAAAATATTGCAAACAACAACAACAAAAAAATTTTAATACTGCAGAAATATAGCCAGAATTTCACAAGACCTAGCAGCTTCTACTCTAAAAGACCACAAGCCTTGTAACACTATATTTTAATAAGCAGAAGAGCTGGGATTGCATCCAAGAATAATTTATCTAGCAAAGTTGAATATAATCCTGAATGACTTTCAGGTATTTGTAGCAAACAGATCAGAACTCAATGGGAAATTCAATATAAAAGATACAGAAAAAATATAAAGAATACATGACAGACTAATTATAAGGCACTCATTAAGGTCAAACTGTCTACTTATTTTATACATATATATGCATATGTATATATGAAAATATTATGAGTATTTTTAAAACTATCATCATTATTAAGGTAGTTTGAAAAATAAGTTTGGGGCTGAGTTATATATGATGAGGTGATCCTCTAAAACAAAATTGGGTAGGAAAAGGTAAAAGGGAACAATTATGTTATGAAAATGGGATGTGAAAGGAAGAAGTAATAAAGAGAAAGCAGGTAAGGGTGGATGGCTGGTAATGTTGGAACCTCACTCTCATCTGGGTTGAAGAGGAAACAAAAATGTGAACACTGGGAAAGGTAGAAGTCTTCTGAATATGTAGAGAAATGAGAAAGCTGTGTGACAGGGGAGGGGAGGGACTTTTAGAGGGGTCTGTAGATAAGATTTGGAAGGGTAGAGGGAAAAGATGGAAGAGGGACTTTTGGAGGGGTGTGTGGATTGAGACTGGGGGTGTGGGAAGGGAGACTTTTGGAAGGGTGAGTGGGATGGGGAGTGCGGGGGGAAGATAAGGTACTAGGGGTAAGGCAAAAAGAGAGGATGAGAAAAAAAATACTGAGTAAACATAAGATGGAGGGAAATTCCCAAATAGTAATTATAACTTTGAATGTGAATGGGATATTTGTAGCAGCTCGCTTTGCCATGGGCAAAGAACTGGAAATCACAGGGATCCCTGTCAACTGGGGAATGGCTGTACATGTTGTGCTTATGGTTGTGATGAAATGCTACTGTGCTACAAGAAATGATCTTAGAGAGGCAAGGAAAGATTTGCAAGAAATGGGGAAGGGAGAAATGAGCAGAACCCGGAAAACACTGTATACGGTAACAGCAATATTGCTTTAAGAATGACTTTGAGGAAGAGCCAAGATGGTGGAGTAGAAAGGTTCACACATGGTAGCTCGGAACCCACAGCCCATAAATTACCTCCAAAAGGAACTCCCAACAAATTCTGGAGCAGTGGAAGCCACGCAGCAACGGAGTGGAGGAGTTTCTGTTCCAGAGAGTCCTGAAAAACTGGCACCAAAGGTCCGTCACTCACCAGACTGGAGCACAGCCCAGCCCTGCCCTGGCTGCGTGGCCCCAAGAGGTGCAGATCCAAGCAGTCTTCAGGGACGGAAACTCTGGCACCCACGAAGGTCCCTCCACCCACAGGCACTACAGGTCAGTGAGAGAGATTTGTGGGCTGGCTGAGAGGGGAGCAGGGTGTCTCCATAACTCAGGCCCCTTCGGGAGGCAGCAGCAGACTGGGGCTCCCAAAGCAGGCAGGAGCTCAGATACACTGTTGAAGGTCTCCACATAAACCCCTTAAGGGAACTGAGCCCTGTGAGGCAACCCTACCCCCACCTAAGTACCAGAACTTAAGCTCACATTGAATAGCAGGCCCACCCCATGCTGAAAGCCCTGAGGCTGGGGAGCAGCATTTGAATCTCAGACCCCAAGCACTGGCTGGGTGGATCTGGAGGTGAGGTAGGTGTGGAAAGGAATCTCAGAAGTCAAGTAACTGGCTGGGAAAAAGCCCAGAAAAGGGGAAAAAAATAAGACCATAGAAAGTTACTTTCTCAGTGACCAAATATTTCCTCCTTTCCTTTCTGATGAGGAAGAACAATGCTTACCATCAGGTAAAGACATAGAAGTCAAGGTCTCTGTATCCCAAACATCTGAAATAGATATTCAATGGGCTCAGGCCATGGAAGAGCTCAAAAAGGATTTTGAAAATCAAGTTAGACAGGTGGAAGAAAAACTGGGAAGAGAAATGAGAGAGATGCAAGTAAAGCATGAAAAATGG
>CM053772.1:18965997-18988845 GCA_028658325.1 Potorous gilbertii
CAAATGGGGAGAAAATTTGGAACCCAAAATTTTGTGAAAATGAATGTAAAAAGTTAAATAAATAAATTTATATCACAAAGAAAAGAAAAAAAAAAGAATGACTTTGAGTGAATAAGTCATTTTGACTGTTTATAAATACACAAATTAAAAATAAAGGACATATGAAGAATGACACTATCTGCATCCAGACAAAGAGCTAAGAAATAGAAGTACGTATAAATTAATTTCATATATATATATATATACTTTTTTTGTGTCTAATGAAACAATCTGTAGGCTGGGGTGGGAGGGAAGGGAGAAAAAAAGGAAGGAAAAGAAGAAATTTATATGATAAGCTTAATAGATATTTAGAAGGAATAACAAGTTGTACATAATAGATTTGCAGTTTTTACGTGCAATTAATTTTTTTATTATACTGTTATGGAAATGCCTGTTCTATTCCATAAATTAAAAATAAAATAATATCTTTTTTTAAAAAATGCCCAGAGTGGGGAGATGGAATAACAAAGAGGCCAGTGTCACTGAATCCAAGAGAATGTGGAGGAGCCAGGTCTATATTTGATTCTAGGCCATAGGGAGTCACTGGAATGCTCAAAGGCCATGTTTGAAGATGGTAAACTCCCTCAGGTCTTATTCAGATAAAAAGCATTAAATATGGACCTGACAAAAGACTGTCTTTCATCTAAGCACCTTCCCACCTAAGCGGGAAGTTCTGTTCCCCAGAATATAGATCATCAAATGATGAATACAAATTATTCAGTCCATCCTTCTGAAGGGATAGTAGTATTAATGAACTAGTAGGTAATTAGAAGGTGATAGAAGTCTCTATTGCTAGATTCAATGCCCACCCCAACAACATCACAAATTCTTATAAATATGAAATCCATTTCTGCAAGGAAGTTTTATTTTAGCTACCCATACAACTGCCTGAAAGTCTACATATGTGAATTATACAAATATGTAAAGAATCACTTTTATTAATTCACAAAAGGTATAAAAAGACTTTCTCTACTTCCAATACTTCAACATCATGTAGAGGATATCCTAGCTTTTCCAAGATAACAGCAGTGAAACCCAACATATGCTGGGAGGCTCTATCTAATTTGTGAAAACCAACCTAGCCAATGTGGATAGGTTTACCGTGAGAAGGCTGTCCAGTAGGTGATGCATTTGGCTAGTCAGATCAATTCATGAAATGACTTACAAAGGTGTGGACATGCTTGTGGATCACCCCTTGGTGGAGGAAGCACCCACACTAACAAAATCATACATCCTTTAAGGACTAAAGTATAAAAGGCCAAATGGGTTAGACAAAATTTCACCTGCGTTTTCTTTCTCTAAAACCAAACAATGAACTGAATGCATCCAAATTAAAAACCTCAATGTTTTGGAATCTACAGATTTTCACTGGCTCAGCTCTTTCCCTAACCAACCAGGTGACCCTGAGTAAGTAAACTCTCCCTCTCTTGACCTCCATGTAGAACTAGGGAAGGAAACTGCCAAGATTCTTTTGCCTCTAACATTACAGGAATCCTATATGAAATACTGAATTAATATTAGCTTAATGAAGAGAACTTACCCATAGTTTTACTGATTTTTTTCCTGAATAAATGAAACTTATTTTCAGCAAGTATCACTACCTTTTTAAACTCTGAAAACTTAGTATACTTAAGAGAAAATCTGTAATTTTCAGAATTACAAATCTGAACTCACAAACAAATTTATTTTTATTTAGGAAAATAGGAACAGACACTTAAAGCTAAAAGAAAATTCAGAAGTCATCTGGTCCAATTCAATGATTTTTTAGATGAAGAATCAGAGGCAGAGAGAGAAAAAAATTACTTGCCCAAGGTCACACCAGTCGTTAAGTGGAAGAGCTGAGATTTGAATCCAAAGTCTCTGACACCCCTTTAAGGAAATATTGTATACTTTCTCTTAATTTCATTTATTCATTCAAGAACTACTGAGTAATTAGTATATATAAGATACTCTGTCAGGGACACAAAGATACACAAAAACTACAACATGCTTAGAAGAATCTATAGCCTAGGAGAAGATACAAAGACAAGTAACCAGAAGATGAGACAATCTAAGAATGAGATCAACAAAATGGCAGATTATCCTAAGAGGTGGGAGCTCACATCAACAGAATCGTGGGACCAAAGGTCTAAAAAGGCCAAACAGATCTAGTCTGCACCAGTTATTTACCTAACAAGGATAATGAGGGATTATCTTGGTTTCTAGGAAAAAATGGTAAGACAAGTGTTTCCACAGAAATAAAGTATATATCAAACGCAGAAAGAAAAGTGCATATTACCCATAAAGGGCTGTGTATTGTCCTATCACATCTACATAATCTAATCAATCATAGTTTTAAGGTTTAAAAACTATAGCAGGATTTCACAAGGATCCATTATTTGATAACCAATCAATCAATAAACATTTATTAAGTACTACTATGTGCTTAATACCTACTATGAGAATATTCCAGGCATAGGGGACAGCCCAGAGAAAATGCCTGGAGGTGAGAGATTAAGTATCTCGTTTGTGGAACAATCAAGCCATTAGTGTCACTGGATCTCCTTGGAATGCTGTGTAGCAGATTTTATGCTTTATCCTTGAAGGTATAGAGAGGTATTGACTGGGGGGAGGAAGATCACACATGGCCAGACCTGCACTTCATTGTTGAATGGAGACGAGAATGGAGTGGGGAGACCTGAGGCAGGCTAATGCAATAGTCTAGGTGTCAGTGCCTGTACCACAGAGATGACAGCATCAGAGGAAAGCAGGAAAGCAGGAGACATATTAGAGAGATGGTGTAACAGTGAAGTCCACAAGCCTTGGCAATAGATGAGATGTGGGAGAAAAGAGATTCAAAGAGGCAGAGGATGGCTGCTGGGTTTTGAGCCTGAGGGACTGAGAGGAAGGTGGTCCCTTCAACAGTGATAGGAAATCGGGGGAGGGGGAGACTTTAGGAGAAAGATCATGACTTCTGCTTTACACAGGCTGAGTTTCAGATGTCTATGGGACATGCAGTTTTAGATGTCTGAGACAGCTGAGATGTGAGACCAGAGGTCATCAGAGGCTGGGGCATCATCAGCACGGAGACAGTAATTAAATCCATGGGAGATGATGATATCACCAAGTCAAGTAACGTAGAAGAACAAAAGAGGACAGAAGCCCGAGGGACACTTCCAGTTAGAGAGTGGGCACTGGATGAGGCTCATGCAAAGGAAGCTGAGAAGGGGCCATCAGAGAGGTAGGAGGAGAGCCAGTAGTCATGTCTCAAAAACCCAGAGAGAAGAGAGGGTCAGCAGAGCCAAAGGTTGCAGGGAGGAATGCGTGAAGGCCACTGGATCTGGGGACTAAGAGATCACTAGTAAACGTGGACAGAGCCGCTGGGGCGGAATGCAAGGGGTTAAGAGAGTGAGAAGAGAAAAAGTGGAGGCACCCCTTGCAGACAGCCTGTTTAAAAAGTTTAGGCAAAAAGGGCACAAGAGACAAAGGATGACAGGTTAAATAAAAAGACTGGAAGAACTGCTAACTATAACAAAATATTTAATAGTCATGAAGTTATCAAGTAATTCATAGAGACAATTATAATTTAAATATGATATATATAAAATAAATTTAAGGTTTATTCCACATACTAAATTATGTTACGTATGTACTTTTTATAAAAGAAAATTATCTCCCAGTTTCTAGAAACTCATTTCCAGAACACTTACCTCTCCATGGTTGAAAAAGAAACAGAGTACTGTAACTAGGCCTCCTAGTCGACTCCCACTGTGAAAAGAAGATGAATGCATGTCAATGTAATTCAAGTACAACATGAATACAGAGCAAAAGTTTTTAAACTAATTTGTTTTCAGTTTTCAATAATCACTTCCATAAGTCTTAAATTTTCTCCCCCTCCCTACCTCCTCCCTCCCTGAGATGGCATGCAATCTTATATGGGTTCTACACATACATTCTTATTACATACATTTTCATATTAGTCATGTTGCACAGAAGAATTAAAACAAATGGGAGAAGCCATGAGAAAAACCAAACAAAAACAAAACATAACACAAGAGAAAATATTCTGCTTCATTCTGCTTTCCAATTCCATAGTTCTTTGGATGTAGAAGGCATTTTGCCTCAAGAATCCTTTGGGAATATTTTAAGTCCTTGCCTTGCTGTGAAGGGAGAAGTCTACCAAAAACAGTCCTTGCATACTGTGGCTGTTACTGGGTATAATGTTCTCCTGGCTCTGCTCTTTTCACTCTGCATCAGTTCATATAAGTTTTTCCAGGTCTCTCTGAAGTCTTCCTGTTCGTCATTTCTCATAGCACAATAGTACTCCATTACATTATATACCACAACTTATTTGGCCATTCCCCCAATTGATGAGCATCCCCTCGATTTCCAGTTCTTGGCCACCACAAAGAGTGCTGCTATAAATACTTTTGTACACGTGGGACCTTTTCCCTTTTCTATGATCTCTTTGGGATATAGCCCTAGAAAAGATATTGCTGGGTAAAAGGGTATGCACATTTTTGCAGCCCTTTGGGCATAGTTCCAAATTGCTCTCCAGAATGGTTGGATCAGTTCACAGCTCCACCAATTCTCCCACATCTTCTCCAACATTTAACATCTTCCTCTTTTGTCATGTTAGCCAATCTGATAGGTGTGATGTGGTACCTCAGAGTTGTTTTGATTTGCATCTCTCTAATCAACAGTGATTTAGAGCATTTTTTCATATGACTATAGATAGCTTTAACAGATCAAATTTTATTACAACAAAATCTTGACATAACGAAAAGATTTCCTCATCTACTTAAAGCAGAATTTAATAAAGAACAATTTGAATTCAACAAAAACATGTGGAATTCACAACAGAAATTAACCTGCAATTCATTTCCCCAAGAATATTACTCACTATTGTTTCATCTTTTTTTGTTAAAAAAAGTTATTTTCCATACTAAAAAACATACAATGCTAAAAAAAAAAATCAAACAAATAAACAATACACCAAGAAACCCTTGTAATCCTTTCAATACAAATACATTATCACTGATTATTTTGAGTCCTTTAGCTTTCCAAGTGTTTAAGAAATTATGGGGTGTGGGGGGAAATAAAACCACAGGGTTAAGAAATTGCAAAGTAGGGTTCTCATCTTTGGCCTTACCATTATACAGCACCCTCACTGAACTCAAAGAAGAGCTCCATTTCTTTAGTCTCACCTTCAGGAATAAAGCTTCTCCTCATTTACAATATCCAACTTCCTTCCAGGGCTTGCTGAAATGTGAAGGGTGAGGGAAGGCAACCTACTGGATAGCTCTCGGCCCAGGATTTTACAAAATTTTTCAATACCACCCAACCCGTGGGGTTCCCAGGGGTGAAATATGCAGTGAGCTTTTGACTGACAGGAAAAAACACGTTGAAAGTAGTCTTCTGATCTGTTACCCTGAACAGAGACTTGGCTTTTATAAAGGACGATGTGCTGCAGAGAGGAGGTGCAGAGGGGGACTGACCATGTAGACTTTAAGAAGTTATGTGCAGCATTATAAGTCTCTTTACTCAACTCAAAAAAATTCCTGTTATGATTAAAATGATTCTGAAATATATTTTCTGTTACACTTGACACTTGCTAAAAGTGAGAGTCTCCACTTCTGAAAAAGGCGATGTCTATAAAACTGCTCCACAATATGAGCACCAACTGTCAGAAAAAATATTATTTCTTGACTTACAGTTTTTTTAAGCTTCAAGGTTTGAACATACTAACCATCTATCCTAAGAGAAGTTGACTTTTATTTACTGCATTTACTCATGTGGTCTCAGTTAAAACATGTATGTGCTCATTCATTCATATGGTTTCAACTATGATGTCTATGCTAATACCAAATCTAAATCTGCAAAGCATAAACTTAGAAAAGCACTAGGATTCCTTCTAAACTTGTTACTCTAGGACATGATAAAATCCAGAGGAGGAGCTATCTTTAACTCTTTTGTATTGCCAGCACTTAGCACAGTATCTGATGCCCCGTCAGCACATAATAAATGTATAGTGATCAACAGAAAAATCACGAAGGAATGACAAACATCTGGCTCAGATGCCATCACTCTGGCATCTGTATCAATTTTTGACAGTCTGGAGCAGTCGGTGGCTAATGTCATTTCACCAACATTTGTTAAACACCCAATGAGTAGTAAAAAGCTCTACTTTTTCACTGGGCAGTCACCTTGACTGGGAGGAGGCAGATGATCTCCAGAACTAAAAGATGACCAGAACCTACAAGGGCTTCTTTGTTCATTGAGCAGCATGTGTATGGCCAGCTGATTAAAAAAGGAAATGTAAAGAGGCCCAGGAAACAAGGCCAGCTGCAGCTTCTGAGGATGATGTTCCTTTCCCATCTTTGAGATACTCTGTTCCTTTGTAAGTCACAAATTGCCTTTAACTGACTGCTTTCTTTGCTCACGTGAATGTACAAAACATCTTTGTGCAAAACTTACTATTTTGTAGAGAGAATTCTAAATTCTAGACTGCTCATTTCTCTCTCTTTCTCTCACCTATGCAATAAAGAAAGGTTGGTTCTTAAACCTAATACTATTACTGGATTATTTCTTATTGTTGGGTTAGTTACAAAAAGTCCAAAACAAACCAGTCTCTGCCCTCAAAGAATTTTTAAAGCACATTAATGTGGGGAAGAGGTATGGAGTTATACCAAGAGGGTAGCACACAGGTGACAAAATGATGAGGGCAAAAGAATATCGGTGGCATCCAGAAAGAGTGAACAGAATAGGCAGGAGTCAAGCTGAGAACCTGAAGGAAAAGGAAGGTTATAAAAAAGAGGAGGTAAAGGTGGAGTACATCCCACATCGGGGATGGCCTGTGTGAATGCAGGGAAAGAGTGAATGGCATGACAACTGGGGGAGTGACTAGCCTCTCAATTTGTGGGGAAATGGAATTTGCGAAGGAGAGCAAAATGAAAGAGAGCTGATAAGGTAAACTTAAAGGAGATGGGGGGGGGGACCTTAAGTGCCAGGTTAAAGAATTTGGTTTGTTTGTTTTTTTATTATTTCAGAGGCCACATGAAGCAATGCGGGGGAGGAATATTATCAAGGCAAAGGTAATTCAAACCAAAGCTAACATTTTTACCTTCCCTCAGGAGATTCTTACAGGAATGCTCTATGAAAACAAGCAATGTACTTTCAGACAATCTGCTTGACAAAGAAAAGAACCAACAATTTGCTTCTTCATCTATGAAATAAGGGGATTAGATTAAACAGCCTCTGAGGTCCTTTTGACTCCACATCTATGGACCTATGATCCTATGTCATTGCGGAAATTAGAAGCACTTTAAATGTTCAATGATAAGGAAGTGGGTAAATCAAGTGTAGTCCATTACTGTAATGGAATACTTTAATGCAATTAAGATGAACATGATGCAAGGAAACCTGAAAAGGTCTTCATGAAATAACTTGGAATAAAAACCACAGAATCGGAGGAATGGAGCACACAGTGAGTAAGATAACATGAGAATGAATGGACAGAATGAAAAGATCCAGATGGAAGTCTTAGAGAGACTGAGAACATATTACCCCACTTTATGTGCTTTAATTAATTTTATTACACTAGATTAAAATAATTATTAAACAAGTGGAATTTTTGTACTCATGTTTAATTTATAATAAAACATTTATTTAAAAAATAGTCAGTAGACCAAAATCCTCTCAGTTTGCTATCATTCAAAGACTACTTTTGGCTTCAGATGGAAGGGGCTGCTAAGGCAGTATTTTGCTCTATCAATTTTTTTTTAACAAAAAAGAAATAAGGTCAGTGGGACCCTGATTTCTTTGCATCTTTGAGTGTACAGTAATTATAAAGATGAGATTTACTGTATCTATCTTTTGCAAAAGCCGACCTGTTTTCTTCTCCCTTCAATACATCCATACATTATTCTCATAAATATTTTAGAGATAGTAAAGTTGTCCAATGGTCAAAAGTTAGTGATTTTCTCGTTTGCCTTTTTTGGTAACAATAAGGCCCATGACAATTTCCAAGCAACTGATATCCCCTCCTTCTAAGCAACTGATATCCCCTCCCTCTTTGGGATACCACAAGAATAAACTGCTAAAACCTCTTAAAACTGTACAAACTTTTATAAAAATGACAAGAACAAGACCAAGCAGAGACTCTTGGGCCTCCAATGGACACCTCCCATGGTGACAAACATTAAGCCCTTCATAAAAATTTGTACTAAGAGGGTGGGGAGGGGCAGGGCCAAGATGGCAGAATAGAAAGACGAACTTGTAGAAGCTCCCCGACGTAGCTGATAAAATACCTGTAAAAAATGACTCTAGACATATTCTAGAGCCGCAGAAGTCACAAAATGACAGAGTGAAAGAGATTTCCAGCCCAAGACAGTCTGGAAGGCCAACAGGTGTGGCAGGAACAGGACCTGGAATAGGATTCTGGGAACCACCAGTAGTATCAGTTCCTAGACTGCTCAACCCACAAATGCTACAGACAGCTTCAAAGGTCAGTGAGAAAGTTTTTTCATCTGGGAGGGAGGAGAACACAGTCACTGCAGCAGCAGCATTCATATTTGGAGCCCTCCACATAAAGCCCCTGGGAGAATTAAGCAGCTGATCTGAATCTCAGTCCTGAGCACAGCCCTGGGGAGCTAGTAGAGCTAGAGGCATTTGTAGAGAAGGAATTCTACTCGCAGATTCTGGGCAGCAAAGTTTTTGGTTGTTCCAAGACCAGTGTGCAGGCCAGAAGAAGAGTAAACTCCTCTCTCTGAATTGTGCCACTTTGGAGGAACTGAGAATTTACAGATCTCTAGAGTACACCCTCCTCTTGACAAAGGGATCAAAAGTCAAGTAACTGGCTGGAAAAATGCCTACAAAAGGGAAAAAAATAAGACTATAGATGGTTACAGGCTTGGTGAACAGATATTTTCTTTCATCTTTTCAGATGAGGAAAAACAATGCATACCATGAAAGGAAATAAAGGCTTCCAAAACCTCCAAAATAAATATGTGACGGTCTCAGGTCATGGAGGACTTCAAAAAGGATTTTGAAAATCAAGTAAGAGAGATGGAAGAAAAATTGGGAAGAGAAATGAGAGAGATGAAAGAAAATCATGGAAAGCGAGTCAACCGCTTGCTAAAGGAGACCCCAAAAATGCTGAAGAAATTAACACCTTTAAAAATAGGCTAACTCAATTGGCAAAAGACGCCCAAAAAGCCAGTGAGGAGAAGAATGCTTTAAAAAGGAGAATTAGCCAAATGGAAAGGGAGGCTCAAAAGCTCACTGAAGAAAACAGTTCTTTTAAAATTAGAATGGAGCCGATAGAAGCTAATGACTTTATGAGAAACCAAGAAATTACAAAACAATATCAAAAGAATGAAAAAAATAGAAGATAATATGAACTATCTCTTTGGAAAAACAACTGACTTGGAAAATAGATTCAGGAGAGGCAATTTAAAAATTATGGGACTACCTCAAAGCTATGATCAAAAAAAGAGCCTAGACATCATCCTTTATGAAATTATCAAGGAAAACTGCCCTGATATTCTAGAACCAGAGAGCAAAATAAATATTGAAAGAATCTACTGATCACCTCCTTAAAGAGATCTGAAAAGAGAAACTCGTAGAAATTTGTAGCCAAATTCCAGAGTTCCCAGGTCAAGGAGAAAATATTGCAAGCAGTTAGAAAGAAACAATTCCAGTATTGTGGAAATACAATCAGGGCAACACAAGATCTAGTAGCTTCAACATTAAAGGATCAAAGGGCTTGAAATATGATATTCCACAAGTCAAAGGAACTAGGATTAAAACCAACAATCACTTACCCAGAAAAACTGAGTATAGTACTTCAGGGGAAAAATGGTCATTCAAAGAAATAGAGGACTTTCAAGCATTCTTGATGAAAAGACCAGAACTGAATAGAAAATCTGACTTTCAATCACAAGAATCAAGAGAAGCATGAAAAGGTAAACAGGAAAGAGAAATCATAAGGGACTTTCTAAAGTTGAACTGTTTACATTCCTACATGGAAAGATAATATTTGTAACTCTTAAGACTTTTCTCAATATTTCGGTAGTTGGAGGGATTATACATACACACACACACACACACACACACACACACACACACACACAAACACATATGTATATATAGACAGAGAGCACAGGGTGAGTTGAATAAGAAGGGATGATATCTAAAAAAATAAAATTAAGTTGTGAGAGAGGAATATATTGTGAGAGAGGAAAAGGAGAAATGGAATGGGGCAAATTATCTCTCATAAAACAGGCAAGAAAAAACTTTTTCAATGGAGGAGAAAAGGGAGGAGGTGAGAGGGAAAAAGCGCTCTTCACATTTGGCTTAAGGAGGAAATAACATGCTCACTCAATTTGGTATGAAAATCTATCTTACACTGCAGGAAAGTAGGGGAGAAGAGGACAAGTAGGGTGGGGGGAATGATACAAGGAAGGGAAAATGGAGGAGGGAGTAATTAGAAGTAAACACTTTTGGGGAGCGACAAAGTCAAGAGAAAGAACAGAATTGCTTGCCTTCTCAGTGGGCATGGGTGGGGAGGGAGGAGGGGAGAGAAGCTGCAACTCAAAGTTTTAGGAACAAATGTTGAGAACTGTTTTTGCATACAACTGAGAAATAAGAAATACAGGTAATGGGGTACAAAAATCAATCTTGCCCTACAAGAAAAGAGAGAAGATGGGGATAAGAGAAGGGAGGGATGTGATAAAAGGGAAGGTATATTACAGGAACGGGCAATCAGAATGGAAGGCATTATGGGGTTGGAGAAGGGGAGAGATGGGGAGAAAGTTTAGAACTCAAAATTCTGTGGAAATGACTGTTAAAAACTAAAAATAAATAAATAAACAATAAAAAAAAAAAGAATTCATACTAAATAGTAACTGTTTCTCTTTTACCTAGGAACCTTGAGGGTCTTCTGCTTTCAGTATGATTTTTTTTTTTAAGGGCCATCCCTTGAGTCACTACTTAAAGAAGCTTATTCACTGAATGAGTGTATCTCACTCAAAGTGAGAATCTGATAAGACCTTAGCCTAAATTGAACAGGGTCCCACACTGCATCCTGGGCCATCTTCACTGGTCCAGATGAATGTCAGGCCACTGGACCCAGGTGGCTTTAGAGGAGAAAGTGATGCTGGTGACCCTGCACAGCCCTCACTCACTCAAATCAAAGTCAACCGCACATCATGTCATCATCTTGATGTCATGGTCTTCTTCAAGAATGAAGGACAAACACAAACAAAAAAAATTTACTCTTTGAATCCATCCCACCAACCCTGCATCCATGTCCTTGTCTTATCATCTAAGCCATTGTTTTCTCCATAAGTAAAGTATGAGATGCTTTCTCAAAACTCTTTCAAACACCTGAAACAACCTACCATGCACCCCAAGGCTTTCTATTCTCCAGTTCCTTCACCCATTTGTCATGTGCCACACCTCAAGGCCTCCCACTCTCCCTGGGCCCTGATCTGTGCACATGTTGTCCTGCCTAATGAGAGAAAAGCTCCCTCTGTGGGGAGGCCATCCCTCACACCTAGTACAATGTTTTGCATTATAATATTTAGGGAAATGAACTGATTTTTTTTTTCTGAAAGAAAACATTTAGAAAAAAATACCCTAAGGTACAACTGCCTCCAAGGACATAAAGGATCAGTTTTCAATATTAACAGCAAATATACTTTATAAAGGTAGTCATCCAAGTAAGTTTCCAAGTCGCCTGTGGTGATATATATAACATGTAACTTTTCATTTTAAATTGTCATGAAGAAATCAGTATCAAAATAATCCTAAAAAAAAATTAGGGATTAGGAAAACAACTTTAGAGTGGCATAATATAATTTTTGAAATCTACTGGGGAGGAAAGCCTACAGTCTAATAAAGACAAATACATATCTTGTAATAACAATAATTAGCATCAGAAAATACACAGCACTTGACTCTACATAAAAGGAAATCAATCTAATTTGTGGGGAGTTAGATGGAGTTTCCAATTGGATTTGCCAGAAGTATCAGTAGCTGCCCTAGATTAGTATGGATCAGGAGTCAGTAAGTTAGTGCCTGCAGGCCAAAAGGGGCCCATTGCCCCTTTTTATATAGAGCCCGTGAGCTGAGAATGGTTTTTACCTTTTTCGATGTGCTTTATTTTTAAATATAAAATTACATTTTAAAGTAAATATACTTTTTAAAAAGTAAAAAGTATACTATAGATGATAAAAATTAGTAGATGCTTCCAAATCAGAAGCTCTAAAAAGACAGGAAAATATGGTGTTTGCTGCCCCTAGTTGGGAATACAGGTGAAAATACTAAGAAATGGAAGCTGAGAATGAGGGCCAGCTTGGAAATAAATTAAGAGGCAAATATTTCAAGATTGGTTGGAAAAGAGCAATTTTAACGAAGCTGTGGGCTCAGAGGGCTAGAAGGTTGAGCACAGATGCTTTCCACACAGTGACCTGAGTTATATTTTTTGTTTTTTTTAATTGCTTTCCTTCCCCACACAGCAAATAGAAATCAGGAAGGAAGAGAGGAAATAAAAAAGGAATGAGAAGAGTCATCAATAAGAAGTCAAACAGAGCAACAGATTTTAGTACTAAAACAAATCTTTAAAATAGCAAGATTTCATTTTAATACAATGGCAAAAAGAGCAAAGATAATTGAGCTGGTTCCTAAAGTTTGGGGTGAGGTATCTTCCCCCTCCAACAGACTAAAAGTACCTTGAAAACAAGAACAAATATGATCTCTCTTCTAGCCCCAGCACCTAACACACAATGCAGTACATAGAATTGTCAGTAAAAAAAGATGTGCTTTGCTTTAGAAATACTGATCTAACCATCCAAATACAAGAAACAGAATGAGTCCTTAGAAGCATCCATCTGCTTAACCCACAAATGACACTGCTGTTTCTGAGATGGGAGATCCTTAGAGTTCATTTTAATATTCTTCATATCCACTCATATAATTTTTTAAAAAATTTAAATTTAAAAATATTTTTAAATTTTAATTTAAAAATACATATGAACCCATTATGGGCAAATCCTATGATACATGCTATGAAAGCTGTCTTGCAAATAGCCCCTGACCTTAACTTTGTCACACTGTTGCTGGCTTGGGATTTGTTCCTAGGTTAATACATCATCTTTTGATTCATGCCACAGAGGAGACTGAAGGAGTCATAGTCACTGGATTTCTCTAGCTTATCCCTCATAACTATACCACTGCAAGCCTTCCTCTCTAGACAAAAATCAGGTGGTAAAACAGCAAATTATATCTATATCTGGTTAAGGAACATAGACCTACGTCTAAAGAGCCCATCCAACCTTTTACCTTACTAGAGACACATAAAAAATGGGGAAAAGAAAAGTATGATGGGTATGAATGACTACTCATTATACTTCCATTCTGGTTTCTCTCTGTCAACAAATTTGGGGGGTTGGGGGGAAATGGGTCATCCAAAAAATTACACTGGAAAAAGTAAATACACTAGAAAGTTGAGACATCTTGTTATCACATCCTATGATGCCAGTACAGAAAGTAAAATTTCATACAGCATACCACATAAGCTAAAAAAGCAGTTACTCATCTCTCCACTTGATGGCCCTCATGAGAAACCAGATGTGTTCAAAGAGCTTTTATTCCAGTAATAATTAGATGGTCCCTTGAGCTGGTCTCTGCTTGAAGAATAGTAATAGTCTGACACCTCCATGTGCCATGCTACTAAAATGAACTGCCTCTCTAAAGCTTGGAACTTTCAAGTTTTAATAAAAAAAATCATTCAGGCAAGAACATTTATTAAGCATTTACTATGAGCTCAGTAATTAACCAGTTTTTGCTCATTTTGGTAACTCAGAAAAAAATATATCTGATAAAAGCTACCTTTCCAATTAATTCAATTAATAATTATTAAGCACCTACTATGTGCAATAACTGTGCTAGGATGGCAATACAAGACAAAAATCAAACATGTCCCTCATCTCAAAGATTTCACTTTCTCTCAAGAAGCTAACTACATATGCACATGTGAAAAAGGCAAAAAATATACATAATAAGTAAATAAGATAATTTCAAACAGGAGAGGAGACACTAACAAGTTAGGAACTCGAGGAAGGCCTCATCAAGAAGACAGAACTTGAACTGCGCTCTGAACAAAGCTCTGAGGGATCACAAGAGGCAGAGACCAGTAGGGAAGGCATCCTGGGCACTAGAGACAGACTGGAAAAAGGCAAAGAAACAGAGGCTGGAATGTGGGGGATGAAGGGAGAGAGCAGACCAGCCTGGCTAGACCACAGAGTGCACAAAGGGGTGTGGGGGCAACGTGCAATGAGGCTGGAGCCAAGCTGTGGCCAAAGGGGCCACAGGAGCCCACAGACATGATCAGATTTGGGCTTTAGGAAAACTTGGCCTTTAGTAGGTGGAAAATAGATTGGATAGGGGAGAGAGAGACAGGAACATCACTCAGAAGATCACTGCCACGTCCAGATGAGAGGTGAGGCTGCATGAATGGAGAGAGGGAGCTGACACAAGACCTACAAGAGCTGAATTGACAAGAATAGATAGGAGGAAGGGGAAAGGGGAAGAGGGGAAGAAGACAAGGGTGACACTAACAACAGGAACCGGGGTGTGTGACACAGTGGTGTCAGCCTCAACTTAAACGGGAAAGTCAGAGAGAGAGGTGTGTTTGAGAGGAAGAGCCTGAGATGCCTTAGGATATTCAATCTGAAATGTCCAACAAAGAGCTAGTGATGTGGGAAGAGAGCTCAAGACTTGAGTGGTACTGTATACATCTGCCTTCTACATAGAGATAAATGAAACTATGGGAACTGATGAAAAAGAGAGTCTAAAGATAGAAAAATGGGACTCAGGCCAGAGCCTTGGGTCACCCACACCACAGGGGTGCAAAGGCAAAAGTTCAGCAAATGGCACTGAGATGGACTGACCAGGTAGGCAGGAAAGCAAGGAAGTCATATCCCAAAACCCCAGAGCATCCAGGAGGAGAGGGTGGTCAGCAATGTCAGATGCTGATGAGAAGTCAAGGAGGATAAGGATGAAGAAAACCCCGTGACCAGTGGTAAGTTTAGAAAGGGCAGTTGTAGTTGCATAATGTAACTGGAAACCATATAAGAAGGGGTTTGAGAATTAGTGAGAGGAGAATAGAAGCAAGAAATGTTGGCCAAAAGGGTCTATGAAGGTCTGAATTAGGATGAGGCCATGTGGATGCAGAGAAGGGAATAAGCATTTCCTCAGCACTTACTATGTGCCAAGTACTGTGCTAAAATCCTCACAACAACTCTGGGAGGAGTGTGCTGACTCCAGGCCTGGCACTCTGTCCATCGCCCCACCTCGCTGCCTCTAGTGCAGCTCAACAGCAGGGATGCTTGGACGTAGAAATGACAAGACTTGGTAACTCAATGAATATGGAGCAGGATGGGGAGGGAGAACGATGGGTATAAATGATGCCCAGGCTACCAATCTGGGTGACTGGAGACAAAAGCAGGAAGTAAAGAAGAGGGGTGAGTTCTCAGGAAGAATGACTTAGGGCCATCTGTGGGGTCCAACACTATCGAGAGGTAAACTGAAGTCCAGGGAGAGTAGTAAGAGCCGGTGGTCTCCCCTCTGGGAGGGGCCTTGGGAGGCTGTCTACTTGGCCCCCATCTGATAAGCAGGGGTAAGGGGGGGCACTGACAGGCCAAGACTAAAGAGGGGATGTGTGTCAGGGGTCATATCTGAACCCGGCTCCTGTACACATTAGCCCCTCCATCTCCTTAGGCCTCAATTTTCTCAGTCTCTCTTGATTCCTAAGAGCCTTGCCAGACGAAAACCTATGATTCTGTGACATGTCACCATTACTCCATAAAAGAAAGAGTATATTTAAAGCCTGGTCCCACAGGCCCCTTCAATGGTTCCCTCACCCCCATTATCCCCCACCTCATGACAGAATCACAAAGCTGCATTACTGAAAAAAATTGTTCTGGACCACAAAGGTCATAGGCAACCTGTGCACATCAACATTTCTAGCATTGATTTCCCAGAATCCAGATGGCACTATTTATAGGCAGACGCAACACAATTTTCCGTACTATTCGCTTCATTCTTAACAGACCCTAAGCACATCCCAGCCTCACGCCACTCTCTTAAGATTAGAAGGGTGACTAAGCCAATGAACATGGGGGACAGGGGAACATGAAGGAAGGAGTCATTTAAGGCACTTTCAAAAATATTTTTTCACGTCCAACAAAAAATAAATACAACTAAACTGATTTTGAAGGAAGATACAGATGTAAAAGAATCTCCCTAATCCACTCAACACAAGAGTGGCATTAGATTTTATGCTTGCAATAAGATGAAACATTGTCAAACAAAAGCTCTCTTTCAAAAGATTAGAAAACCATAAAATGTAAATATGATACTGATAACTAGCCCTGAAGGCTCCTTCTGAATACTCTCATTCTCTTCTAGTCTGTCTGACCACGAGTCACTTTGACCCAGTGGGCCTTGCTTCCATCAGGTGTAAAATAAGGGGGCCTGGATAACATCTGCTAGCCTCTAACGGCCCAGACAGTTCTAGAGCCAGGATCCTGTGTCCAGAACAGCACTCATTGTCCTCCCCGCAGGATCCTCCTCAGCCCTTCACTTCCATGCTTCTGTGCGGCAGCAGTCCCGGCAGTGAACTGTTCATAGCCTCAAAGGTATCCTCACTGGCTCACTCCACTTCAAGCCCACACTGCCTTCGATGCCAACCCTGGAGACTTTGGCTCTGTCACATCTTTTGCAGTGCTCCCTTTTTGGCAGTCCCTGCACACCCACCAGAATTCAGGCCCTGCTGGCGTCTCCCCTATGTCTCTCAGACCCTCTGCCTCTAGGCTCTCCCCTCAGCCACCCACAGGTGCCACATTGATGCTTCTACAGCTCAGTCTGACCACATTTCCCTCTGCCTAAGGTGCAGTGCCCCACTGTCCTCTCCTTCACCATCTGGCTGCAGCCTTTCCGAATACCCAGCTAATTACAGCAATCCGTACTTCCCATTCCAGCCAAACTGGACGGCCCCCACCCATGACAATCCATCTCTTTCCATGACTCCCAGGTCTGGAATGCCATCTTTATCTCCCTTGAAGGCTCAGGTCAAGTGTCCCTTCCTTCAAGTGACTTTTCCTGACTGGCTTGGTGCTCGGCCCCTCTTTCAAATCACTGCATTTATTTCTGTAGATCTTGTGATCACTGATCAGTAAATATGTGACCACATTAGAATGTGAGCTCCTTGAACACAAGATCTATCTCACTTCCATTGCCTTGAGTACATAGTAAGTGGTTAATAAATGTCTGTTTGCCTCTCTACTCTCTGCTCCATCCTCCAAGAGCTTCCAAAAAAGTTAACCTAAAAGGCAAGAGACATCACTTCCAACCCCAGAAGCTTTGGGGGACACCGGCTCCTAGTGTCTTGAACCACAGGCACCTCTGGCAGTCTTCTGGAGTGTCCAGACTCTTCCTCAGAATGCTTTTAAATGTATGAAATAAAATACACAGGATTACAAAGGAAACCAATTAGACTGAAATACAGATGTCCAGATATTCTAAAAACCCAGTTCCTGGAGCCTGGAACAGCCGGACCCCTTGGTCTAACCTCAGAGCAGGTTAAGGACCCGAAGTCCAGACTCTCTCTACATAAGTCTGTGCCCACACTCTCTGCTCCAGCCAAACTAACCTCTTTGCTGCCCTAAGAAGTTATCCTTCATCTCCCGCCTTCCTCATCCCACCCCAACTTGTGTCTCTGAGAATTCTCAGTTCCCCGTTCAAGGTTCACCTCAGGGGCTGCCCTCCCACGACACCTTCCCTGACTGCTGGTCCTCCTCCCAGTCTGTCAGTGCTCTCCCTCTCCTCCAACGGCCTGCCCCAAGCTGGAGACACACATGCTCTTGAAGAGAAGAGGCTGATTTGAGTTTTTATCTTTAAATCTACAAGAGCTAGCCAAGCTCCTTGCATATAGGAGTCAATTAATAAATTTCTTGTTGAAATAGTAAGTTTCTTGCTGAACTAAATTGAGTTTTAGAAAAGGTGCTCCATCATAAAAGCAAACAAGCAAATAATCACAAGCTTCATGAAAACCATTTTACTTTTTAGGATTTTTATGATCACATATATAAAGTAATGAGTCATGAGTGCTAACACCCTTTCTTTCTCATGTACTTTACCTCATGAACTACAATGCATGTATGCTGGCTTTCTTAAAAAGACTCAAATCCTGATAGATCAATAAGCTACACAAAATGCCTGGGATTGCTTAAGTGGATTAGAGACCCACAGTAGTCTATCTGTAGCTTTAATTTTTTTTAATGTGTGAATTCTCAGCATGGAAATTATATTGATGTTTACACTAAGAGTAAAATCATTTAAGTGGGACCTAATTTTTCAATTCGTTATTCTATAGGTTTTGTAAATAAGTCTAGAAAAATAAATGAATTGATTTAATAGGTTATTTGTTCTCTAATGAATATAACCCATCACACTTTTTTTCATTAAGTCTGTTTTGCAAAATCTATCATAAACGTGCTGAAAGCTCACTGGGCTCCAAGCTCTTACCTTAAGTATGTGCCATAGATGAAAAACAAAGCCATCATTAGTCCATTTAATAGAAAAATCACTGCGACGTAAAAGCAAGCTGGGTCTCCCAATCCTTTAAAAAACAAACAAAATGCCTCACTATAATTTAAACATCTACAGGTACATTTGAGCCTTTTTCTGTTCTGAAATATTGACAAATTTGTTCATATTTGCTTATTTAAAAGACTTCTTGAAACAATCATCTCTCTGCTCTTTTTACATACAAATGACTACAGGGCATGAACTAGAAGCACAGCATTATCCTCCAAAAACTTGCCTTCACAGCTTTCTATGGGACTAAGCCCTTCTCCCCGGGTAACAGTCCAGCATATCTTGGTCTGAACACCAATCAAGTCCATTATCCAGGTATATATGCGATACCAGCTGGCTAAGACTACCTAAAAAGAAACAAAATTGGAGACAGATGAGGACAGCACTTGACTGACTATGGTCATGATTGCCACAAAGGGTTCCGTGACACTTTTCCATTTTTTTCTCCCAGTTCTCCTGTCCATTCTGCTCCCTTCACTCTAATAAAGCGAATCCTCTAAATCTCTTGGTCTTAAAGATTTTCCTTGATGTAATATGCATTTCTCTGGGTCAGAAGTATCACTCCCACACTTCAGCTTTATTTTATCAAGAATGCCTTAGCATCATAAAATCAAAGACCGCAGATGTAGGTTTGGGAGGGTCAGGTAACTCAATTCTGTCATTTACTGATGGGGAAACGGAAGCCTAGCAAGTCCCATGACTTATATATGGCTGCATAGGTATTAAGGGACATACCTGATCCTGGTTCCTCAAATGCCAAAGTTCCTATTTTTCCACTATCCCCTAAACATAGAGGCATCTTCTACTTGGAGAATGAAAAGGTTCTCAAAGTTTTATATTATAAAATCCTGCCTGAACTAAACCATAAGCTCAAAAACCAGGAACCACATCTTTTTTTGTCTTGCTCATCCATATCTGATAGCACCCAATAAATCTATCAAGTGGGCAGCTAGGTGGCACCGTGGAGGACTTCAGGAGCACTCATCTTCCTTCCTAGCTGGGTGACCCCGGGCAAGTCACCTCACCCTGTTTGTCTCCGTCTCCTTATCTATAAAGTGAGCTAGAGAAGGAAATCCCCATGGGGTCACAAAAGGTCAGACCCATCGGTTACTAAGCAGTAATTAAGTGCCTACTGTGTGCCACTCACTGTGCTAAGTATGGGAATACAAATACAAAGAACACAATCTCTAGCACAGAAGACAAGCATGTGTACACAGATATATTCACGGACAGTACGCGTGCGTGTTAGCACGCACACACAAACACACACACACACACACACTAAGTGGTGAAACATCAAATCATTTCAGAGCCAGAGCAGCAGCAGTAAGGGGCAGGGGAGGATCAAAAAAGGCTTCCTGGAGAAGGGAGTACCTGGCTAGGGCAAGAAAGGAAGAAAGGAGGGACAGAGGGAGGGATTTCTGAGGCAGCAGGGAAGAAGGAGCTCATTTGGAAACAGGGAGGGGAGCCAGGACCCAGACACGGTGACAAGGGGTCCTTCCCTTCAGGTCACAAGGGCTGGGGCTCGGTGTCCTCCAGGGCTCTGTCCCGGTCCCTCCTGTCTCATTGTACCCTCTGGCCTCATGATCTCATCCGTTCTGAGGAGTTGATGCCCTCCATGCAGGGTTCCCACATTACCCTCCCCCCATTCCGAGTGAATGTCTCCTGGACTCCTCAAACTGCACATGCAGACCCCAGTGGGAATACCTTTTCCCCCAACCCCCTTCACTGCTTGGGTGACCCCCCTCCCCTGCACTCAGACTGTGGCCATCCCCGTCCAGGCCCTCCCTCCTACATCGAGTCTCACCCCACCCCTGCCCATCCTCACAGCAGCAAGATCTGTTCCTACAGAACAGACTCCCCTCGTCAATAAAGTGCAGGAGCTCCTACGCCCCTCAGGATCAAATATAAAAAGCCAGTTGGCACTGAAAAGCCTTCAGACTGCTAACTTTACTTCCTTCTACTCTGAATCTCTTGCGGTTCCTCCCACGGGGCTTTCCATTTCCAGACTCCATACCTTTTTGATGACCATGCCCCCTGCCTGGAATGTCCTGTCCTCATCTCCCTCCAGTTCCTGGTTTCCCTGGCCTCTCTTTATTCCTTAACCCCCACTGCTAGTGCCTTCCCCTGGACATTAGCTTCCATTATATATCTTGGAGGTATGGCTTTTTGTATGTTTTCTCCCTGAGGAGAATATGAGATCCTGGGAGACTAGAATCCTGGTTTGGTCTTTCTTTCTACCATCTGTGCCTACTTTACTTAGTAAATGCCAAATCACTTAACCAGTGCCTGATGACTGCTAATAGGAGATGAGACTCCTTTCTGTGAGGAACAAGGTATAAGCCAGTTTGGCCAAGTCTCAGAGCACAGTCAGAGAAGTAACATACGATGAAGCTAGGACAGGTTTTATAAGTGCACTAGGGAGGCTGAGGCCGAGGCTGATGGGTCACTTGAGGTCAGAAATGATGAGCTGCAGCGGAGTGAGAGCTGAACAGGGTTTCCACTGTGTCCAGGAACAATTGATTAGGCTCTGGGAGGGCAGGGCCCGGGAATAATGGAGCAGGTGAACACTTCCATGCCCATCAGTATGGGATATTTTGCACTGTCAGTCAGGGTGAAATAGGGAGATCCAGTCTCAAAAAGAAAAGGTGAAACCACTTTTAGTATAATTGATCCTCAACGCAATAGGGAGTCAGTGGGGAAATCACAAGGTCAAATCTGCACTTAAGGAGCTACTACAATGGAAAGGATAGAACTGAGTGGGGTGGATCCTGAGGCAGAGACATCAAGTAGCAGGCTGCTACAATAACCTAGGGGTGAGGGACTGAGGGCTTGAACCAAGGTACAGAGGGACAAGGTTGGATGGAAGAGAAGGTAGGCAGGTAAAAACAGCAAACTCTGGAGGTGACCAGCTAAGTACGGTAAGGATGGGGAAAACTCTCAGGTAGATGAACCTTCCCTGTTTCTGTTGAAGAAATCACCATTCTGCAGTCTCCTAGGTTTGTAACCTGGGGAGTTTTCCCCAACCTTACCCTACTTAGCCAGTCACCTCCAGAGTTTGTATGCAACTAAAAAAGCTAGAAAAAAAATCAGTACCCAATTAAACACCAAATTGGAAATCCTGAAAATCCAAAAAGACATTAATAAAATTGAAAAAAATAAAAACACAGAATAAAACTAAGAGTTGGTCTTATAAAAAAAGATAAACTACCAGTTAATTGGATTTAAAAAAAGAAAATCAAATTACCAGGATCAATAATGAAAAGGATAAATTCATTACCAATAAAGATGACATTAAAGAAATTATTAGGAGCTATTTTGACCAATTATATGGCAATAAATCTGACTATCTAAATGAAATGGATGAATATTTACAAAAATGAACACTGCCCAAATTAAAAGACAAGGAAATAGAACCCTATATTAGAAGAAGAAATTGAGCAAGTCATAAATGAGCTTCCTAAGAAAAAATCCCGGGGGGCGGAGCCAAGATGGCGGAGTAGAAAGACTCACATTTGCTAGCTCTGAACCCACAGCCCATGGATTTCCTCTAAAAAGAATTCCTGACAAATTCTGGAACAGTGGAAGCCGTGCAGAAACACAGTGAAGGAGATTTCCATTGCAGAGAGCCCTGAAAAACCGACCCCAGGGGCCCATCGCGCCCCAGACAAGAATGGAGCCCTCCCCTCCCCTTGCCCTGGCGGCACCGCACTGAGAGGAGCAAGCAGACCCAAGCAGGCTTCTGGGACCGTAATCTCCAGCGGCTGCAAAGGTCCCACCACCCACAGACTAACAGGTCAGTGAGAGAGACGGGCTGAGAGGGGAGCGGGGTATCTCCGGGACTCGGACCCCCTGGGAAGTGGCCGCTGCGGCAGAGGCAGAGGCAGAGGCATCACGGCCAGAGGCAGGCAGGAGCTCCACAGCAGCTCCATTACAAAAGTTCTCTGCATAAACCCCCTGAGGGAACTGAGCCTGGGAGGCGGCCCTGCCCCCACCTGAGCACCAGCAGATAAGCTCTCATTGAAGAGCAGTCAGGCCTGCCGCCAAAAGCCCTGAGGCTGGGGAGCAGCATTTGAATCTCAGGCCCCAAGCACTAGATGGGCGGACCTAGGCTGGGGTGGAGAGGACTCTCAGAAGTCAAGTAACTGGCTGGGAGCATTTGAATCT
>CM053772.1:18989345-19034724 GCA_028658325.1 Potorous gilbertii
CAAATGGGGAGAAAATTTTGGAACCCAAAATCTTGTGAAAATGAATGTAAAAAGTTAAATAAAAAAAAAAAGAAAAAAAAGAAAAAAAAAGAAAAGAAAAAATCCCCAAGATCAGATGAATTCACAAGTGAATTCTATCAAGCATTTAAAAAACAATTAATTCCAATACTATATATATGGAAAAATAGGTAAGGAAGGAGTCCTACCAAATTCCTTTTATGTCACAAATATGGTGCTGATTTCTAAACTAGGAAGGATAAAAACAGAGAAAGAAAACTAAAGACTAATTTCCCTAATGAACATTGATATAAAAAAATTAAAATGCTAACCAGGAGATTACAGCAACATATCATAAAGTTTATACACTATAAATTTCTGGGATTTATACCAGGAATGTGGAGCTGGTCCAATATTAGGACACCTGTCAGAAAAATTGACCATATCAATAACAAAACCAAAAAAAAAAATCACCGATTCTAACCCTAAAAATCATATGATTATCTCAATAGATGCAGATAAAGCTTCTGACAAAATATAACACTCACTCCTATTAAAAATACTATCAGCAAACGTTTTCTGTAATGAGGCTACTAAGCTAGAAGCCTTCCCAATAAGACCAGGGATGAAGCAAGGACGCCTATTGTATCACCACTATATCATTCAGTATTATACTAGAAATGCTAGCTAGAGCAACAAGAAAAAGAAATTGAAGGAATCAGAATATGCAGTGAAGAAACAGGACTATGCCTCCTTACAGATGATATGATATAAACTGATGGTACACTTAGAGAACCCTAAAAATCAAATAATTAACAACTTCAACAAGGTCGCAGGGTATAAAATAAACCCACAAAAATCATCAGCATTGTGACGTAATACCAACAAAGTCAAGGAGGAAGAGGGGAAAGAGAAATTCTATTTAAAATGACAGCAGACAACCTAAAACACCCCAAGACATCAGCATTGTGACGTAATACCAACAAAGTCAAGGAGGAAGAGTGGAAGAGAAATTCCATTTAAAATGACAGCAGACGACCTAAAACACCCCAAATCATCAGCATTGTGATGTAATACTAACAAAGTCAAGAAGGAAGTGGGGGAAGAGAAATTCCATTTAAAATGACAGCAGACAACCTAAAACACCCCAAGTCACATAACTACAATTACAGAACAATTTTCACACAAATAAAGACAGATCTAAACAGCTGGAGAAACGCTAATTTGTTGGTGTGTGGGCTGAGCCAATATCATAAGAATGGCAATTCTACCTAAATTAATTTACTTATTCATCACATACTGATCACATTACAAGAAAATTACTTCATAGATTTAGAAAAAAACCACAAACTATTTGGAAGAACAAAACGTCAACCATATCAAGGGAATGGATTAAAGGTACGTGAAGGAAGCCAGAAGACAGCTTAGCAGATCTCAAACTGTATCACAAAGTGGTAATCACCAGAACAACCTGGTACTAGCTAAGAAACAGAATGGTAGATCAGTGGAATAGAGTAGGCACACGATAGACTGTGCCATATAAAATGATGAGGAGGTGGATTTCAGAAAAACCTTATGCAGAGTGAAGTGAGCAGAACCAGGGGAACCCTGTACACAGTAACAGCAATACTAGACAATGCTTGGCTATTCTGAACAAGTCAATGATCCAAAACAACTCTGAAGATTTTATGATGAAAAAAATGCTGTCCACTTCCAGAGGAAAAAACTGATGAAATCTTAATGCTGATAAAAGCATTTTTGCCTTTTTAAAATCATTTTTGGTTTTTTGGTCTATGTTTTCCTTGCAACATAGCTAATAGGGAAATCTCTTGTATGACTACACATGTATAATCTATAATGGAAATCGCCCGTATGACTACACATGTATAATCTATATCAAACTGCATGCCTTCTCAAGAGAGGAGGAGAGTTAAGGATAGAGAATTTGGAACTCAAAATTTTAAAAAGATGAATGGTAAAAACTTTTGTTTATATGTAACTGAGAAAAAAATAAAAGAAAAATTAAATGTAAAAAAAAAAAGGAAATAATTCCTGACCTCAAGGAGTTTACCATCTGGTAAGGGTATAGGATACATAAACCACTAACTACACTCATTTCATGGTGAAAGACAGACAGGGAGGCAGGAAAGTAGCCTAGCAAGCTCCCAGAAAAGCCAGCAGGGTTGGTGATGACCAGCAGAAATGGAAAGAAGGGGTCAGATTAAAAATGATTGTAAGAAGTGTAACTGGGAGGATTTGGTAACTGATGAAATATAGAAGAAGGGAGAAAGAGGAGAGGCCTCCATTCTTGAAAAAGACAGACTGAACCAAATCCTAATGTAAAGTATGAACAAAGGCAGTGGGCAGCTCAGTGGATGACCACTAGGTTTGGGATCAGAAGACCTGAGCTCAAATCTGGCCTTGTACACTTACTAGCTGTGTGACCCTGGGCAAGTCTCTTCACTTTAGTTTGCTCAACTGTATAATGGGGTTAAGAAGAGCTCCTACCATGTAAGACTTAGTTATGATGACTAAATGAGATATTTGTAAAGAGTTCAGCATGGTACCTGGAACACAGCAGGCTCTTATATATATGTTAGCTATGATGATGGTGGTGGTGATAGTGATAGGGAAGAAGATGATGATAATGATGAAATTTAAGAAGAAAAAATGTGCAATCTTCCAGAGGTTCAAAAACAATCAGCTGCTTGAACAGATGGAAGGTGCCGTGAGAGGAGAGCTGATATGAAAAAAGACCTATGATCTCATGCTGAGCTTAGGCATACAACAGCCACCCAGGAGAGCTGCCGGGGTCAAACACGCCATCAGCAGGTGAATGGGTTAAGAGTTGCAGGTGAAGGGAATGACTGAGGACTCCTAAAGTACTCTCCTCATGTCCAGTCACATCTAAAGTATTTCCTTTCCTAGGAACACATGGTAGCAAATTCTTTAAAAAGAGTACATTGCTACCAAGTGACAATTTAAGCCAATGAATTCTGAAATAGATGCCTCACATAGCCTCGAAAGCACACTACGCTTGTAGGCCCTGAGGGTTCTAGGGACTGCGCACTGGGAGCTGCCTCTTTACAAGGTATACTTAATAATGAAGGTTCCTAGAAGTAAGGACACTTCTCAGTCTTTGGATCATTTGCATGGGGAAGAGGCCATGTGATCAAATGAGACAACATAAAGTACTATGCCAACCTTGTAGCACAATGTGAAGATTAATTATTATTATTGGACCTCCTAGTTCATCTCATTCTCCAAAAAAGGCAAATCAGAGGTCATCAAACTGAAAAAATAAAACGTCATTTCATACATGATTTTAAGTCACTACAATCTAGCCTGAGGGTGTGGTTCCATGTCCTTTCTTCAAATGTCAAATTTTTCATCACTCAAAAGTTGTTTTTTTGCAAATATCTACATTAGAGAGTCTGTTCAAGATGGTTAACATAAGCTTAGTAATCTAAATGTCCAATGAGTAAGACAAGACACTCTTGCATTGAGCTAATATCGGATATATTCATCACTGAAATTGCTCATTCATAACCTTCAGCATGATTAATTTATAATAGTAAGCATTTGCTCTAAGCCTATAACCTCACAATTCATTATGTAATAATAACTATGTCTACAAGAAAACAGTGAACAAATTTAGGGATTTTCATGTTTTCTAGATTGCAAGAGAATGTGATTATCTGCCAAGAATTCACCAAAATCATACCCCTATCCACAGTGATCTTTATCTATGCCATTTCCTCTCCTAAAAATGACATATTCTGTCCTAAAAAAAATTAAATTTAAGAGATATATTACCTGCTTTTATATGAAAGACTTCAGATATGTAATTATACATTTAGCTTTAGAGTGAACACTTTAAACAAAAATATACATAAAACTGAGAACTCACTTGCAAATCAAATGAATCCAAGTAACTCACCTCTGGGTAAAGATTGAACCGTTTCAATGTATTAATCACAAGAGGATATTCCGTGAGCTTGTCATTCATAATCATCCACACTCCATTATAAAATGAAGGGGCTTCTACAATGGTTTTGAAATAGGAATAATAAAGTCCCTAAAAAGAGAACATACTCAAGTTATGTTCATATTCAATTACTCTTGTCTGCTCTTATCTCACACAAAATGTATTTTTTTTAAAAAAAAAAACAAAGCAATTAGATAAGTAATGGCTGTTATTAACTTCATTGGTTTCTCCTCATTAATGCCTTCTTAGGATTCAGAGATCAGCTTATTAAAGAGCTTCTATAACTGCACTTTTGCAGAAGCATTGGGGACAAGAATGGGTTTTCAAGTGTTTTAATACTAATACTTTACAACGAACTTTAAGTAAGTTACACCGTAGTAAAAGGGGTAATTGGGAGGGTTAGTATTATGAGTAGGCAGAGTAGATGAAGACCTGACATGATGAAATATATTAGAAAACTTCTACGCCCTACCCAACACACACACACACACACACACATACACACAAACACCCCACGCTTCTTTCTGTTCTTTCTTCTAACATGGTTTTGACTTTAACCTTTACTGGGACCAGTCAACCATCTGACAGTACAGCCAGTCTGATCATTCTAAAGCTCTAACTTGGATTGCGAGCAGTCTTTTTTTCTGTTGGCTAAGACAGGGTTCATTTCCTACTTTATGATACCATTCTGTGCTAACAAAAAAAAAAATACAGCACCTCTCCTGGAAGAAAGCATTTCTGATGTGCAGGTGTGAGAAGTTTCTCAACAGCCACTCATCTTTCCTTTACTGATCCCAAAAGATAGATAGCTCCTACACATGTGCCAATCTTTGTCCTAAGGTCACCAAGCAGCAAAGTCTATGTTCGCTTCATTTAAGGGATAGCTAATCAAGTCTCCATAGACCTTCTCTATTTCTTCATCCTTAACATTAGTAATTTCTGCAAAAACTTCCATTATCTTCAAAGTCAGAGCATTTGCAGGTTGAATGTCCAAAGAAATAATGGGGTTTCTTGCTGCCTTTAGGCCCATCATGAAATCCCCTCTGCAAATTCTTTTATTCCTCCTTGAGGAGAGCTTGAGTGTTGTCCCTTCATTTAGCTATAACATTTTTCTGCCTTCTAAAATCATTAATAGTGAGGTGGAAATATTGATATGTTATAGGTCCTCCTCTAAAGCAATGGGTCAACCTGTTGGTTATTGGTAAAGAATGAGAGGGTGTCACAGTTAATGTCTGTAAATGGACTAAAAAGTGGGGTATACTTAGGATCAACAAGAGGCCAGCTAGTTCACTCCCTCATTTCACAGATAAGATACTGAAATGCAGGGAGCTGAAGAGATGTACGTTGGGCCTGTGGGAAATGAGAGGCAGCAGAGGTTTCTGCAAACTTGCTGAGAGCCAGGACGGTTGGGTTTGCTTGGATTCTGTGTGTGCAGAGTCTAGCAAGTATCTTGTGTATACTATGCTCTTGATAACTTTGTAGGGCTGAATAGGCTGCCTCTTACTGCTCCCACTGGACATTTAATTTTGCTGTGACAAAAGCTGAAGAAGGTACAGAGCCCTTTAGCGTCTGTATCGATTTCCTAGGTTACCATGACCGAAAAATCATTACCTGGCAGCCAACTCCTCTGGTGCTTTCATATCAGAATAAACTACTGAATAAATTTGCAAGTCAATGAACTTATCTACTTACTTTTCTTCCAAAGGGAAAGATAAGTGTCCCATAGGAATGGGTATGAGGGTATCTATTTGGATTTTTTTTTAAAGGGGAAGAAATAGTTTTAAAACAAGGGGCACCAATAGGGGAGGCAGACAGGCTTAAGTGGAGTCTGGCCATGGACAACATGAGGGCACTAGATGGGGAGGGGGGCGAGGAGGATGAAGGAAGAGAATAAGAGAAAGGAGCCAAAACCATACGAGTAAAACCATAAGATAGACTTTGCCTACTTCACAATCTGCCTCAGTAGTCCCTAAGCAGTTAATATTACTGCCCTCCTGCTCTGAAAGTATGAATAGGGCAAAAAAATTAAAAAACAAAACTCCAGTAATTTGACAATTAGAGAAAGAGACAGTTTGGTAACACTGGAAACAAGACTTCCTTCTTGAATCCTAGTAACTACATGACACTAAATCCAAGTAAGATTTAATTAATACCTTACAGCTTCTAATCTCATTAATAAAACACTTTTAGATGAACACAATACACAGAACCCAACCATTTCAGTGCGAAAAGCCATCTCCCTTTCCAGTGTTGAGAGGTGAGAAAAATGACGATCATTTTCAAAGAGACTTGTTATGTGACTCCTGTGAAAACAAAAGTAAAAGAACACCAAAGTATTAAAATATCTCCACCTTATGTTAAAAGTTAGACTGTACCTACGCTAAATGTATAGTGTCAAATTACATTTCTAAATGCCACTAATTTCAAAAGCACTATATACTATTTATCTAACCTGCTTTTAACAGAAATGTAGACTTGCAAATATTTGCTGTACGTATATATGATTAATATTGTAAAACTGAAAATTACTCATTCAAATTTAGAGAAAATACATTTGGAGGAATTTATTCATAAACTTACTATGGTAACAAATAAATAAATAAAACTCACCAGTGCAAAATCCCAGCAAGAGCAGCTGTAAGAGAAAAATCAATTTGAATTAAATTTTTGGATTACGATGACTTCATTCTAAAAATAAGGATTTCAAATATATGGAGAGTGCAAGGGAGGTGACACTGCTGCTCTGACTATAAGATGGGGCATAAAAGCCCGATCTCGAAGGCTGGCAAGGGTCAAATGAGACAGTATCTGGCAATCGCTGGGCACAGTGCCCAGCCCCATGCATGAGGGGTTGAATCATGGTTTGTTCCCTTCCCCCATCCTTTTCCTTTAATAGGGAATAAAAAGCATCCTCAAGAAGTCCTGACTTAGCCCTAAAGGGGGCTGTGCCCATGCATCCAATCTGCACAGACAAAGTCTGCTACAAAAGTTTCTTCCAAAACCAGGTGGAACTGGAGGAGGAATGAAAGAATAGAATCCTAAGGGCTACAAAAAACGTGCATACCCTTAGACCCAGCAATATCTTTTCGAGGGCTATATCCCAAGGAGAGTCTACAAATGGGGAAAGGTCCCACATGTACAAAAATATTTATAGCAGCTCTCTCTTTGTGGTGACCAAGAACTGGAAATGAAGGGGATACCCATCAATTGGGGAATGGCTGAACAACTTGTGGTATATGAATGTAATGGAATACTATTGTGCTATGAGAAAAGACCAACAAGAGGACTTCAGAGAGGCCTGGACAAACTTATATGAACTGATGCTGAGTGAAATGAGCAGAACCAGGAGAATATTATACACAATAACAGCCACAGTGTGCAAGGTCTGTTTCTGATAGACTTAGCCCTTCACAGCAATGCAAAGACCTAAAACATTCCCAAACAACTCTTGAGGCAAAATGCCATCCACATCCAGAGAAAGAACTATGGAATCAGAATGCAGAATGAAGCAGACTATTTTTTTCTTGTGTTATGTTTTGTTTTGTTTTAGTTTTCTCATGGTTTCTCCCATTCATTTTAATTTTTCTATGCAATATGACTAATATGAAAATGTGATTAATAAGAATATATATGTAGAACCCATATAAGACTGCATGCCATTTCAGGGAGAGGAGGTAGGAAGGGGGAGAAAATTTAAAACTTATGGAAGTGATTGTTGAAAACTGAAAACAAATTAATTAATTTTTAAAAATTTTAAAAATGTACCCAAAACAAAAAAAAAAGTAGAATCCTAAAGCCAGTCTTATGGTGACCAACAAATACCTCCCCAAATGTAGGGGAAGGGGTAGGAAATGTCTTTCCTTCTCTTGGAAAGTCATTCATTTGTACTTTTTTATTTTCCTAGGCATCTGAAAAACAAAGATGCATTCAATATACTGTAATAAAAAGCTGAAACTGTTTGGATTAGATATATTATGGGCTTAATTTTTAAACACTTCACCTGAAAGTGATGTGCGCTGTATACAGAATCACAGGATCACACCTATTTAGAGCTGAAGACAGTAGATTCCTATGGAAGCTATTAACTGTTGTTTAAAAATCTAGATACCTTATAATTCACTGAAATATAAAAATACCCAAGTCCTATATATCATTTTGAAAATGAAGCTCCTTGAAGAAAGCTGCCAACTGAGCATGTAATTAAAGCTTTAAGGCATAAAATCAAATGTCGGTAAAATAGTCCATTTCTTTCCTATTTCTAGTAAAGAACTATCCTAAAGAATATCCTAAAAATGATCCCTCTTCCTGTAATCCCCAACTCTGGCTTAAGACACAACAGAAAGAGCAGGATGTAGCAGGAGAAGGCAGACTGAGAGGCTAATAATGCTATCTTTAATCAGAAGGGAGGAGGCCAGGGGTTTTTGAGATATAGCGTAACTGTGTAAGATATAAGAATTATTTTATTTTCCTTCTGTCAAGAAGTTTGCATTCCCTTCTAACAAAACAATTTTTAAAAGATGATAAATTAAATAATTCTAATGTTGAATACAAATGGAGACAAATTTCTCATAAAAGGAAAAATAATCACTCACATGAATACAGTGCTTTAAGATACACAAAGTGCTTTCCTTATAACAGTCCTGTGAGGCAAACAATACAAATCTCCACTTTATAGATGAAGAAACTAAGGCAAAGCAAAGATATTTATTAGGTATATGATCATATATCATTATCCACAGCACAGAGGTTCAGTGTGATGGATGTCTGGACTGCCATCATCCATGGTTTGAGGTTGGTTGGTTGGTTATTGTCCTTTGTTCTCAAAGAGGATCAAAATGATATCACCATGATAAAGTCAAGTTTCAATGTATCTGACTGTGGCTGATCAGACCAATACAAACTCCCAGTGCCCTACCATAGATTGGGCATACATAGTCCCTGCGAACATTTGGGGTGGATACTCCAAATGTGCACATCCTACGTTTATTAATTCTGCTTTGCTCATAGAGAACAGCACCCTTTCTGATGTGTGTCCTGTGCCAGTATCTCCCATGTCTCACAATCAAATCCAGAGTTTTTGAGACAGACCTTGAGAGTGCTCTTGCATCGCTTCTTCTGACCACCATGTGATCACCTGCCCCATGCGAGTTCTCCATAAAAAATTTTGGCAAGTGTACATTTTGCATTCAAACAACATGGCCAGCCCATCGGAATTGCGCTCTCTGAAGCATAGTTTGAATGCTTGGCAGTTTAATTTGAACAAGGACTTCAGTGTCTGGTACCTTATCCTATCAAGTGATCTTCAGAATCTTCCTAAGATGATTCAGGAAGCGATTCAGTTTCCTGGCATGGTGCTGGTGGACCATCCATGTTTCAAAAGCATACAACAATGAGGTCAGCACAATGGCTCTGCAGACCTCAGTTTGGTAGTCAGTCTAATACCTCTTCTCTCCCATACTTTCCTTTGAAGCCTCCCAAACAGAGCCAGCACTAGCAATGCATGTATCAACCTCATTGTCAATGTGTATATTCCTGGAAAGTACACTACCAAGGCAAGAACCTATCGACAGCATTCAAAACTTCTGTTTGTTGTAACTGATGGTTCTACGTACGGATGGTGTGGTGGTAGCTGATGGAGCACCTGTGTTTTCTTGGTGTTAATTATTAGGCTAAAATTGGCACAGGCAGCAGAGAACTAATCCATACTTTGTTGCATCTCAACTTCAGAGGCTGAATTGAGTGCACAAATCAATCTGCAAACAGAAAATCATGCACCAACACTCCCTCCCACTTTGGTCTTGGCTTGTAACATTTTCAAATTGAAGAACTTAGCATCAGTAGTTGACCTTGATGCCCTGTTCATTCTCACTGAAAGCACTTGACAACAAGGCTGAAAACACCATGCTAAAAAGCATGGGAGCAAGCATGCAGCCCTGTTCCATTCCATTGGTGAATGGGAAGGCACAAGAGCATTGTCCATCATCCAGAACCTGGGCAAGTATGCTATCATGAAACTGATGTACAATGTTGATAAACTTCTCTAGGCAACCAAACTGTAACATAACTTTCCATAAGCCCTCATGACTAACAGTGTCAAAGGCCTTGCTCAGATCTACAAATGTTGTGCATAGACCTCCATCCGGCTCCTGGCATTTCTCCTGGAGTTGTTGGAGAGCAAGCACCACATCAACTGTTTCCTGACCCTTTCTGAAGCCACAATGGTTCTCAGGTATAAGACCATCTTCCAGGTGAAGGATCAGCCTATTGAGGATGAATCTAGCAAGAATCCTGCCAGCAATGACTAAGACAGACACAAACCCTGTGATTGTCACAGGAAAATCTATTTCCTTTACATTTATGGAGATGGACAATGGAGGCATCTTTGAACTCCTGGGGGATAACCTCCTCTTGCCATATCACCTGGAAAATTTCAGTCAGCTCTTGTATGAGCAATGGTCCCCCTACCTTGTAAATCTCAACTGGATTAGAATCAACACCAGGTGCTTTGCCACATGAAAGGAGCCTAATGGCCTTCAAACCCGTTCTTCAGTTGGAAGTTCAGTTAAAAAGGAATTGACTTCAATTACACATTACACATTCATTACACAGGTAATGAATACCTGAGGCAAATATGAGACAGATTCTCCTAATTTTGAGACCATAGGACCCTTTTATAGACAGAGCTAATTCAACTGAACCCCACAGAGGTAATAAGTGGCAGAACTAGGACTACAGCTGAGGTCTTCTGATGTCAGATCTTACAGAAAATTTGCTTTGAATAGAATAGGCAAACTAAAGGAGAATGAGCTTGACTTCTATCCTTGACAAAATCCTAGAACATGTTATTAAAGAGGTTCCTTTTGACCACTCAGAAAGGGAAGCAGTGACCACCAAAAGCCAATATGACTTTTTTCAAGAATAGGTCATAGGCTTACATCTCCTCTTCAGACATAGTAACTAGGCTAGTACATTAGGGCAATGTTGGTACACTTAGATTTATGCAAAACACTTAACAGAGTCTTGCATGGCATCCTTGTGGACGAGGTAATAAATGTACTAAAAATGCAGTATCAAACTAAAATAGAAACTGAGGCCACTAGACCATAAGAAGGATCCCTATGGGCTGCACGTTGACTTTAATAAATGCTACCCAATGACATTTCCACCTGGCTTTTATGCACTCCAACCCTGGAGCCCCAAGAGGCTCAGGGCCACATGCTTGACACCTCTGGAATGGATGGTAGTAAAGATGAGTGGATTCAAATTCGGTTGAATTGGCTGTTGTTCAGTCGTCTTCAGTTATGTCTCACTTTTCATGATGCCACTTGGAGTTTTCTTGGCAGAGATACTGAAGTGATTTGCCATTTTCTTCTCCAGTTCATTTTACAAACCAGGAACTGAGGCAAACAGGGTGAAGTGACTTGCCCAGGGTCACACAGCTCCTAAGTGTCTGAGGTTGAATTTGACCACTGAGGCTGAATTGGTCCAGTCCTCCTGACACCAGATCCTACATTCTATCCACTGCAGTACGACTCTGCTGCCCCTTTGGTTGAATTACTAGATCCAAATACATTGAGACAAAGGTCTCTAAAGCAATGCCTCTCAGGGATTTATCCTTGGTTGTGCATTGCTCAACATTTTCATCCATGACTTAGACTGGTAACTGCTGATATTTGTGCTGGTATTAATGTGTGCTTTGGCCCCAGTCCTTCTCAGGAGCTCCAGCAAGAGGTAGAAGCACCCTCACAGAACTTAGTGACCAAGTGATCTACATCTCTACGTAGAGATGGAACTTCCTCTGCCCGGGGTTATGAAGGACTACTTGCCATCAGTACGCAAGAACACAAACTCACCATCCCTTCTAACCAAGTTTCAAGATAGATGGAAACTACAGCAAACAAGACAACCTCTTTGCATCACTGAACCTTGAGAATGCTTATAAGGGTCTGTTCATTGTCATTAGTTTGGGAGGACCCCATTTCAGTACGGACACTTAAGTCAACAAAGGGTACTATTGGTGCCAAAATGCTCTGCTCCATCACCTACTCTGCCTTTACCCACCTACCCCCACCTCCAACCAAGAAGGGCTATAGCCATGGCTCCTTTCTTGAAACTGGACTGAAAGACTCCTTATTCAATAAGATGATCTGCTCTGTGTAAAGGAATCATCTGAGAAAAACACTTCAGTTCTCCCTATTAAGTTCCCAGATAGCAAACCCTTAGCCACCAGGGCATCTAAGTGGTGCAGTGAATGGAGTGTAGTCCTGAAGTCAGGAAGCTCTGAGTTCATATTTGGCCTCAGATACTTAATAGATGTCTGACTCTGAGCTAGTCACTTAACCCTGGCTGTCTCCGTTTCCTTATCTGTAAAATGAGATGGAGAAGGATATGGTAAACCATTACAGTATCTTTGCTAAGAAAATCCCAAATAGGGTCATGATAAGTTGGATATGACTAATCAACTAAACAAAAGTCACCTGGACTCTCCTATAAATAGCATCTTGGAGACCTGGTCTGACAAAGCATCTGATGGAAACTCTTTTTACAAGATATCTATCTCCTAGGTGTATGACATCTGCGATCCAACCAAGGATAAGAGAAAGAGGCTGGGGAAGAAGGTGAGTCAAACAGAACACTAAGGACCCAATTACCTGCTATTTGCAGACTGAGACACGCTGGTGGATTCCCACTTCCCAGAATTCAAAAAAGCTTATCCTTTTGGTCACCTCAAATCTGACAAGCATTATAGTAGCAGCATTATTGACACATCCAGGATGGCCTGCTAGCACAGATTCTTAGACCTGCTTTTCTAAAAAGGAAAGCAACATTTGAGGGGTCAATAATCTACTTTAATTACATATACCAATAGAGAAAACACAAGCAGAGAAATAAAGACCAACAGACTGGGATTCTGTCTGACCATAAGCAATACATACATCACAGATCAAGAGACAACTATCGGGCCATTACATACATTGGCTAGTTGTTGTCCTTAGTTCTCAAAAAGGACCAAAATGACATCCCTATGATAAAATCAAGTTTCAGTATGTCTGACTGTGGCTGATCACACCAATAAGAGCTTGCAATGCTCTACCACAGATTAGGTACAAACAGTACACATGAACATTTGGGATGGATATTCCAAATTTGCACATCCTATGTTTCCTTGGAGCTATTTTGATTCTGCTTTGCTCACAGGGCACAGCACCTTCTCTGACGTGAGCACACCATGCTGAGCAGTCCTATGCCAGTGATTCCCATGTCATAATCAATTCCAAAATTCTTGAGAGAAACCTTGAGAGTGTCCTTGTATCACCTCTGCTAACCACCATGTAATCACTTGTTCTGTGTGAATTCTCCATAAAAGTCTTTTTGGCAAGCATATGTTTTGCAATTAAACAATGTGGCCTCTCTGATGGATAGTTTGAATGCTTGGCAGTTTAACTGGTTAGAGTAAGGACCTCAGTGTCTTGTCAGGTGATCTTCAGAATCTTCCTAAGATAATTCAAACGGAAGCAATTCAGTTTTCTGGCATGGTGCTGGTAGACTGCCCATGTTTCACAGGTGTATAACAATGAGAGGTCAGCACAACGGCTCTGTAGACCTTCAGTTTGGTAGTCAGTCTAATACCTGTTCTCTCCCACACTTTCCTTGTGGAGCCTTCCAAACACTGAGCTACCTCTGGAAATGTGTGTGTCAACCTCATTATCAACGTATACATCCCTGCAAAGTATACTACCAAGGTAAATGAACTTATCCACAGCATTCAAAACTTCTCCATTTGCTGTAACTGATGGTTCCACGTATGGATGATGCAGCACCATGCAGATGTATTTATCAGAGAAATAAGTACCAACACCTGGGTACACACACACACACACACACACACACACTTTTCAGAGCCTGAGAGTATGACCCTCATGATCCAGTGCCTCATTAACAATTAACAAAAGGTGCAGGCCTTCCTGCAAAACAAGCCTCCCCTAATCAAGCTTCCCTTAATGGGTTTTACTTGAAGTCTATTAATGGACAGGGGAAGACCTTTAACTAGCATTATATGAACATTACAATTTATCTGATACAATTCAGTAAAAGTTTATTACAGGCCTGCTATGTCCAAATCATCATGCCATCTGATGAAAGAGGGCCCCTAGTGGAGAACTGCCCTCCATCATCCAGCATCTAGGAAGATAGGAGCCCAACTTAACTGATACCTTGGACCCTCTTAGGGCCAGCAAAATCATACCTCTTCCTCCTGCAATCCTTTGAATACAGAGTTCTCAACTGGTATCTCCTCCTCTCAGACTCACTCTGCAGTACCCTGATCCAGACTTGTCATTGTCTTCTGCCTTCCTTTTCCTCTCCTTCTGCTATTTTTGCAGGCTGCCCCTCATGAGGGAGATCTACTTCCTCCTGACCTCCCCCTCTCAGCTCTTCTCACAGACTCCCTCTTCTTTGAGCACTAGGATGCTTTGGTCTCCTCTCTCTATTTCAATCACACCGCCTAATGCCTTGAATGTAGACAGTACTTAATGTTGGCTGAATTGAAATTGGATGTTTGTCAAATATGTGGATGACAAGAAGGTGGTACAGAAAGCCAACATGCTGAATGACAATCAAAGTCAGAAAAAAAAAGATCTCTAGACATGTTTGCCCTGAAATGAGTGAGATGTAATTCCATAGGTATACACATCTCACAAGATGCAGAAGTCAGACATAACGTACTTCTGCAAATGAAATGGGTTTTTGTTGTAGTTGGTGTTCAATCATTGCAATTGTCTAACTCTTCCTGACCCTATTTTGAGTTTTCTTGGCAAAGACATTTCCTTCTGCAGTTCATTTTACAGATGAGCAAATTGAGTCACAAAGCTGGTAAAGTGTCTGAGGTCAGATTTGAACTCAAGAAGATGACTTGTCCTGACCCTAGGCCCCAAGCTCTATCCACTGTGCCACCTAGTTGCCATGTCACCTCCTAAGCTAATGCTATCCTAGCTTACACTGAGCCACAATGTCTTGAATAGAGGAGAAAATAGCTCAATTATATTCTAGCTGCCCTGGCCAAACAATATCTAGACTATTAGCTATTATGGGTTCAGTTTTGAGCAGCACATTTTGGGAATAACAACTGTCATTTATGTAACACATTAAGGATCACAAGGTACCTTACCTAAGTTATCCAATTTAATACCCACAACAAAACCCCAAGTTAAGTTCTACAGACATTATTTTACAAATGAGAAAACAGGCTCACAGTGGGGGAGAGAGGGTGATTTTTCCCATGGTCCCAAAACTAAGATGTGCTGGAGACACAGCCAGGCCCCTGGCTCTGCTGACTCCAAGTTCAGCTCTTCTGCTACTCCTGAGGATGAACAAAGTGGCGAGCCTGCCATGAGGCCATCTCAAGGAGAAGATTATGGACTTCATGTGCTTGGAGAGCTATTTTCCCAGGAAAAAACACACCTAAGCTGGTGCTGCTTGGCCCAAGAGAAGTCCAGAAGTGAAGCTCTCTGCTTCAGAATACAATGGATTCTCCCTCATTTAGCAGAAGCCACAAGGCTACTTCCTGAAGATGTTATAAAATGCATTCCTAGTCAGATAAAACTTGGGCTAGATGGGCTCCGTGAACCTCTGAGACTCCTTCTAAATTTGAGTCTGAGTTCTACCAACCTTAGCACAGTGCCAGACACACAGTAGGAGTTTAAAAAAGGCTTCCTGACTGACAGGTGCAGCAGCATGCTTGGGGTGGGGGTTCAAGGAGTCTGCCTGTCTCATATCACTCCCCACTCTGGCCCATCCTCTACTCAGCTGTCAGAGTGACCTTCCTAAAGCAAAGGCCTCACTACTCACTCCCCTGCTCAAGAAACTTCAGTAGTTCCTCATAAGCCCTCAGTTCCAAGCTCCTCACATCCTGCCAGGTGCTCTTCGGTCTGGGGATATCAGCCTCCTACTGGCTGTTCCTGAAAGAAGCCCCTCCACCTCTCTGCTCCAGGCATTTTCTCTGGCTCTTCCCCAAGGCCCGAATGCTCTTCCTCCTCCCATCCGCTCCTGGGCTTCCTTCAAGTCTCTGCTCTCACCTTCTACAAGATTTTCCTGCTTCATCTTAATTCTAGAGCCTTCCTCTTCTTTTCCTCCAAGTTATCCAGAACATTCCTGTCCCTCCCATTAGACTGTCAGCACCTTGAGTACAGGAGCTTTGACCTTTCTTTGTATCCTCGGAGCTTAGTAGAGGACCTGGCACATAGTAGGTGCTTAACAAAGGTTTCCAGATGGAGTAGGGTTTTCACCCACGCTCTTGCTGATTCTCATCTCTCTTTACTAGCCTCTGCTCTAGCGCTCTCATTCATTCCAACAGCTTCAACTGTTCCTCCGTGGAATGGACTCTCAACCCTGAGGCTCCAGTGAGACTCGCTCTCAGGTCCCAGACTGCCTTCAGGGCCTCTTCCACAAACTCAGCACGTCCAAAAGGAGGCAGATCCTCTTTCCAAAGATGCGCTCCTCTTTCTAACCTCATTATTTTTGTCCCTATTCTCCCAGTCTCTCCAATTTGAAGTGACGATGTTAGATCTGACTCTCCATGTCCCTCACTGAGTCCCTTCAACTGTGGCCCTGGGGTGTGTCTCCTATTTGGCCACTCTTCTGTCTTCTCAAGGCAACCCTCTGGGCCCCCTTCACACATATCCGCATGGCACAGCGTCATTGCCTATACTGCCTCTTTTCTAAGGGGCTCTTTCCCAGATCCACATCTTCCTGCCTTTAGTGTCTACTCCAATCCAACATTCACAAGTATCTTTCTCCTCTACTCAAAGCCACTTTTACCTACTAAATTTCAAACTACTGTCTTTGGCACTGGAGACCATCCATAATGCAGTGCTCTAACTTTCCAGTCTGCTGTCGTACCTCTACAGACTCATACTCTGGTCAAGCTGGATGTTCATCATGTCCCAGACATCTCCCTGCTCCTGCCTTTGCTCCTTTGTTTAGGCTGACTGCTCCCTCTCATCTCCCATGGGCTGAATAAAAGGTCAGGGCCTCCAGGATCACTTCCTCAATTCCTTCTGGTCAGTAAGGATTATCTCCCCCTTCAATGACACTGTAACCCCACAAACCGTAGAATGAATGAGTGGGCAGAAATTTGTACTTCTATACAAAAACGATTTTACTCCAAAATGTCTTGTCTCTCATCCTCCTCCAAAACTATAAGTGTCATAAAGGAGGGGCCCCCTCTTACTTAAACTTTATATCTCACCTAACATAGAACCTTGAACACAGTAGCTACTTAATAAAAGTCTGTTGGGTTTTTTAAATGCCATGGACTTTCATTTGGAGGGGTAAGTTTTTTACAACATTTTGCACCAAAGATTTTCAGAAAATAGAAAGAGAAATGATAGGGCCTTGGCACAAGTATTTTATAGTCTCCCAGTAAATCTTTTCTTACTGGTGACTCCTTTCAGCCAACACGTCACACTTCTGTAGGTACAACTGAAGCTACATTTAACTTCATTTCAGCCAGGGAAGTAAATGTTGACCTAGAAAAGGATGAGAATTTCCTGATCCATTTGCCTAATAAAAAAGGCGTTTCTTGCAAAGCAGTAAGTACTTCTTCAGAGCTTAGTAGTCTTAAAAGGGAAGTTGGAATTTTTTAGAAAACAGCGAGAATACTAAACATAATGACTAAACCGGAGAGAACAAACCTGGACATCACGTCCGGGACAGAAAACAAGGGCTGCTCTTCGAAAAGCCTGGCGCTCAGAGAAGCAGCAGCATTCAGGAATTACAACCCAAATGTGGCGTCACCTGAACTGCCGCTTCACTGTCACTGCCTACAGAACGGGTAGAAAAACAGCCTCAACGTTCACAGGGAGGGTGGGAAGAACAAATAAAATAGTGTAAAGTTATTTGTAAACCTTAGCGTTCTATATAATAGGGTTAATAAATGTTAGCCATTATCTTAACTTCTCTACGCCTCAGTTTCCACATTTGTTAAATGAGGGATTAAATTACAAGCTAGTTAACTGACTGTGAATCTATGAAACTCGTTTATTCATATACATACATTAAAAGTTCCTTAATATGTAAACTAAAATAGGCCACATCTGCTACTGCATATAAGCCATTAAAGATGTCTATAACAGAGAAACATAAGCAAATTCTATTCCACAAAAATTCTTTCCCAGACATTATTAGAATACAAATCTTTGTAATTAAAATTAAGCTCACAAAGTATATCTATGAAATTACTTTCTCCTCCAGGTATTGCAGAGCTATAGAAGTGAACACATAGCAAAACTTTCAAAAATTAATCCAGATAATAACAGGAATAATGAGTACTAACACACATGTCAATTTTGATACAGAAAAGTTCACTAAATGCTTATAAGCTAGCAACAGCTAAAGTACCAAAACCGTAGCCGGTATTTCTAAGAGAACATCATGATTTAAAATGCTAACTGAAAAGATGTCTCACAGAAGGAAAACAGATCCACAAAATACAAGACTGACATAATACAAAAAATATCAAGGCCCCTTATATTCAGCAAGGTTTTTCTCCCCTTGTTTTCAGTGACCAACTATTTCAACCATAAGGCAGCTGGATTTCAGCCAAACTGCTGTCTGTCCTTGAATATCAAAATGTTTTACACTTATTCTTTAATTTATATAATTGAGAAGAAATCTCAGCTAGTAACAGTAATTTGACATCAATGGTAGATAAAATGCTGATTTACATAAACTAATTCAGAATGTGGTACTGTAGAGAATATCACTTCCAAGAGGGGGAAATAATCAAAAACCAAGATGCACAAACACAAAACAGACACTGACAGACTGGACAAAAGGATTTCAGAAGGAGAATAATGGATGCAATCAACAAATGATGGATGCAAGTCAGGAATGCAGTGCTGTTGTTAAGGGATGAGTGATACTCGATATATCATGTAGACAATTCTGAAAACTTTGGTTAATCTTCTCATCACTGTACCACTGGCAATAATCTCTCTACAGAAACATGTTCATTTGAGGGTCTCACACTTTGAAAACTGAGAATTGAGCTCATTAAGAGCAGGGTCTGATCTCTTCTGAAATAGGGCTTTTTGCCCAGTAGCTATAAAATAAAGTATTTGTTTAAAAAAAATTTTAAACAATCAGGAGACCTGGTCTCTTTCACTTTGACTCTGGCCCAGTCATGTTTCATGCCTCCATTTCCTAAACAGTAAACAGAGATTAGACCAGACAATTTCTAACATCCCTTTCAGTTCTACAGATCCAATATCTACCAAGGTGAAGAAAAGATCAAAGATGATAAAAGCATAATAAAAAAAGGAAAAGTTAAAATTGGAATTAATTTGCAACCTGTAAATACTTCTCTTTATTAAAAAGAAGGGTTACTAAACCTAGAAAGAATTCTGTGGAGAATGACAATCTTCAAATGCTTTTAAAAGTCACTGATCATCTATTTACCATTAAAAATAGAACAAAAGGTCACAGATAAACAGCAAAATAAAGACCGTAACCTAGAAATAAAGGAATATCAGTATTTACTAGTATTAAAAATTACTAAATACCATGAAAAGAGCAACACAAACGTGTCTATTCAGTCTGTCTTTGACATTTCTGGGACTAAAGAACTTCATGAAGAAAACAGGGATTGAAGGACTAAAAATGAGTGATTTGAGGAGCTAAGATGATGGAATAACAGGGGTTTCTCCCCCCAACAACTACTCCACACACATCTAAGAAAATAAAGATCAAATCTGAATGGAAAATAAATCATTTTCCAGCCCAGGTCAGCAGAGAGACACAGAAGTCTCTGGGCTCTGGTGTACAGAGCATTCTAGAACAAACAGAAGCCATACAGCAGAGAAGGGTCTGGTCTGGTGCAGGGACAAGTACAGAATGGCAGCTGCCACCTATGACCTAGGTCCAGATCAAGGGAAGACTGAGAAGGAAACCTGTGTCTAAAGAGTGGTCCTAGGTCCTAAGTTGTGTTCTGAGCAAACAGCATGTACAGAGGCCAGCAAAAGATGGGTGGCTCCAACCCCAGAAACAGATGTCAGGGTCTCCCGTCCAGCCTCCTGCTCAATCTGAAGCCTACAGTGGGATGAACCAGGGCAGGAAAGCCTAGAAGACCCAAGAGAGGCCTGCAGTTCTGTGCCTCTAAACCAGCAGCGCTTTCTAGCTGCTATCCAGGGCCACTGTCCAGCAGCAGCCTGCCACTACTCAGTCAGAGACTCACAGAGCTCAGACTGGAGATTCAGAGTCTGCCCACAATCAGGCCACTTTGGGGGCACTAAAAGCTTCTTATCCTCAAATAACGCAACACCTAATACCCCAAAGAAAGCAGCAGAAAACAACTCAGATGTTGCCTCCAGAAGTAAGAAGACTCTGAACTGAACATAAGCCAAACATAAAGTCAGCAGTCAGAGAAGCAGGCTGAAACAATGAGCAAAAAAAAACCAAAGGCTCCTACTATTAAAAGAGATGGAACAAGGCTGATTAGAACTCCTAGAAGAAATGAAGCAAGAGCTTCAAAAAAGAGTTTAGAAAATGCTTTTAATCAATGAAATGAGAGCAGTCAAGGTAAAAAAAAAAAAAAAGGCCAAGAAATGAAAACTGTAGAAGAAAGAACTGGAAAGGGAATTAATGGTTTAGTACCATTAAGTTTAGTACTCAAGCCACAAACACCCTCAGAATTGGACCAAATAGAAGAAAAAAACTCCAGGAGACACCGAGATATGTAAAAAAAAAAAAAAAGCTGAGAAAAAAAGAGGAAGAAAACAACGTATTTCAAAGCAAAGACAACTCATCTTGAGAAGAGGTCAAGTAGAGATCATTTAAGAATCAGTGGACTACCTGATAGCCATTACCAAAAAAAAAAAAGAAAAGAAAAGAAAAAGAAAAAAGGCAAGGGAAAAAACCCTACACGTGTTTCAAGAAATCATAAAAGAAAACTGTCTGAGAATTAGAGGGCAAAGTTCCAGCAGGGGAAAAAGAAAACATATCACTTCAATTGAGAGAAACTACTATATAAAAACTCCTAGGAATATTATAAAATCCAGAGCTTCCAGCTCAAAGAAGGATGCTACAAGCAGACGGGGTAAGAATCTAAGTGTCAAGGAGCCCCAGTCAGGATCATACAAGATTTAGCAGCCACCACTCTAAAAGAGTAGAAAGCCTAGAATACAATGTTACAAAAGACAACACATAATAGCTTACAACCAAGAATAACTTTACTCAGCATCCAAAGGGGAAACAGATCTTTAAGGAAATGTAAGGTTTCCAAACAATCCTGACAAAAAGGCCAGAGCTGGGTAGAAATTTTGAAGTGTAAAAATAGGAGTTAAGAGAAATGCAAAAAGGTACATTAAAGAACAACTATAAGGCAACTGTTTACATTTTAATATGAGGAGATGGTATGTATATCCCCTCAGAACCCTATCATCAGCATGAGTCAGAAAGAACATCTAAAAAGACAGAGGACCTGAGAGTGGTTTTGTTATGTTTTGATGATCTCAAAAGATGAATGGAAAGGAAAGGAACAAGGAATATACTGGGGGAGGAGGCAAAGGAAGGATGGAGAAAATTATTTTACACAATGTACAAGTAAGGTGGAGCAAGTAACACTTGAACTACCCATCTGAGCTAATCAAAGGAAACAAGAATTCACACACACTCTCTCTCACTCACTCACACACACACACACACACACACACACAATTGGATACAGAATTACATTTCATTCAACAGGGAAATAAGAGAGAAGGGAATAAGAGGGAGAGAAGATTAAGGAAAGGATCAATTCTTTTTAAAAAAAAAAACTTCTATGTCCAAAAATATTTATAGAAGTTCTTTTTGCAATAGCAAAAAACTGGAAACTGAGGGAGTACCCATCAACTGAGTAAGGGCTGAAAAGTAATGGCATATGAATGTGATGGAATACCATTGTGCTAGATGAAATGATGAAGGGGACAGTTTTAGAAAAACATAAGAAGACTTGCATGAAATGACTGACAAAGAACACAGTGAACAGAACCAAAAGAACAATTTATAAAATAAGAGTAATATTATAAAGACAAATAGCTCCGAGATTTTAAAACTGTGCAGGGACTAACCATGATCCCAGAAGACTCATGAAACATGCCACCTACCTAGTTCCTGGCAGAGACATGATGAGCTCAGAGCACAGATTGAGACATTTTTGTTTTGAGCTTGGTCAAAGCAGGAATTTGTTTTGCTTGACTGTACATGTTTACAACACTGGTTTTGTTTTTCTTTCTCATTTGGAGGAAGGGGAGGTAGTAGGAAGGCGATTTCAGTTTTCATTGATTTATAAAAGATGAAATACAATTTTTAAAAAAGAATGATAAAGGAGAAAGTTTACCAAACAACAAATACCCCTAAGAAGGAGTATATAGCTTCTGTGATTCTTAGCATTAATATATTGAGAAACACAATGCTGCCACAAAAGTGCTTATAAATAGAGTAGATTTTTAGAACTTAGCAAATAGCATGAAATAACACTAACAGATAGCTCCCATGTTATAAATATTGGTATGTGGCAGACAAATCCATATGCAAAATTAAAATTCTTTAACTAGAGACTCACATCAGATTATTGGCCAAAAATAAAATATTTTTAAGCTATATATAAGTATTCATGTTCTTGCATTAATTAAGCATATGACTTAGTTATGAGTATCCATTACTATGACATACTCCAACCACTTCTATTTCTTACTAAGAACTTCTTAGTCAACCAAAAATTTGCTTTAAAAGACACAAATGACTAACTAATTTAGGAATATTTTAAAAATCAAATTTTCTATCCTACCTAAATTATAGATATAGTCTTGCAGTCAGCATGCTGGTCCATTATAATACTTTAAAAATCAATTAGCAGTTACCTACATTTTTAAGTCACTTAACCCACCCTTTCAGTGCTCACTCTTTTTATCATTCCTTTCCCTTCTCTATTTCTCTGCCTCCCCATCTATAGCTTATTTCTCTTAATTTTTTTCCTCTCTCTCTTCCAGTCCACCTTCCCATTCCTTCTACTCCACCCATCAGCTCCTTCCATTCCTAGAATCCCCTTTCTTCCTTCTCTGCCCTAGTTCAGGTCCCCAGCATCTCTCCTTGCCATTCCTCCCTTGTTCTCAGAGAGGACCATCGCCACTATCTCTTGAATGAACTGTTGAAATCGCCTTCTGGCTGATCTCCCCAACTCGAATGTTTTGTCCACAGAGCTCCCAAGTGAGTTGTCTAAAGCATAAGTCTGACCACATCTATCTCCCCACTATTCAAACTCCAGTGGCTCTGTTATGTCTTGAGATCAACTAGAAACTCCTTGTTTCCTCTAGTACAGCACCTAAAACTCTCCTAAAACCGGTCCCTTCTTACGTTCCCAATCCCATTGTGTAGTGTGCCCCTCCCTGTACTCTGGCCTCCTGGCTGTTCCTCAGAGCCCACACTTCTTGCATCTCTCTCACATCCCTGACTTCACCAGCCATAGCCGTAAGCCGTAAGCCGTGTTTCAAATGCTCGGCCACTTAGTCTCCAGCTAAGCTCAAAAGCACTGGCTACCTTCAGGATACAGCTCAAGAGGCCTTCCTGATCACTCAAGTTGCTAGTGGCTTCCCTCTGTGCACCTCACAACAGAGAACCATTAATGTACATGCAGTCTCCCAAATTAGAATGTAAGTTCCCTGAGGTCATGGAGGGAACTTACTGAATTCTTATTGATAGATTAATTCCCTACACTAAGGTCAACAAAACTCTGACTACTGAAATGCATTCTAGAACATTAGCCCTGTTCATTATTTACGTGTGTGTCTGTGTATGTGTGTGGTTTAGACCTGGAGGTACTGGGTTAAACTTTAAGAAACCTTAGAGACTGCCAACATGAACTGCTTTTCAAGAATGTACCTTATTAAGTCATTGTCACTACTTCACTATAAAAATATTTCAAAATGAAGACAGATACTTTTTTCACACAAAAAAGGCTTCATTATTTCAAAAGATGTCTAATTTCATCAGTAGATACTCTGCAGCACACACCTCACCCCTTCTTGTCACCTGATAAGAAAAATTAATCACCCCAAGGCCAACCTGTGGATGATAAATCACTTCAAATTTAATTAAGCTGGTCCTCCAAATACAGACATAGTTTGTCACAGGGCCTGTCGCCAAAACCTTTCTAGTTCCGTAAGACTGGAGAGCTTGGGCTTCTCTGGCATGGATTTCAAAAAGCCAGGAGCCCTCCTGTGCTACCGTGAAAGCGGGGAGATGGATTTCTGTCAGGAAACACTATGTGGAGTTTTGTTCAGGAGGGTTTGGCAATGCCAGGCAGAACTTGATTACCGTCACTGCTGACCAACAATGCAGTGGCTACGTGGTGCACTCAAAGTGCCCAAGGTTAATCCTTGGTCAAGGTAGTGAAGGTGCTATTCCTACATACCAAGAAATTGTTAAGGTCCCTTCCAGCTCTAATGTTCTACGATTCTCTTTATCACAGTCCCTGAGAAGAGTCTGAATACAGTCCAAGCAGTGATGGGAACTGTACAAAAAGCTGTCCCACTCTACTTCCTGCTTCCAATGAAGACAGATTTGCCAAACTGAGTCCCTTCTAACACCCATGAAGTGTGGTCAGGTACCTGCCTTGCTCACTCAATCTTCTTAAACATCAGCTTGGAATTCTGCTCCAGGATCACAGAGCCACAGGAAAAAGAACTCAGCATCTGCAGCCCAGAGACCTCTGAGTAATCTCTGTCAGTGAGTGATCAAGTCGACTCAAGCTCCAAGAACTCTCATCCTTGCTCAAGGGCAGAAGAGAAAGCTGTATTTTGTAAATTTTGTAAAGCTGCATTAAACACCAGATATCCCTGCAGAGCACAATTTCCATGGAAGCTCTAGGCAGCCATCTCTGAAAAAAAAAGCCCCTGGAGTCAAGCAGATCCTCCCTCAGGGCATCAAGTGTCAAGAGCTGATCAACCATTCCTCCAGGCACCTGATACTGGGGAAGAGAGAAGGCAAGCAGTCAAAGCCCACCAGAGAATACAGCCCAGGGGCACTGGCCCTTCTCTCCACTGGGAAAGAGCTCCTACATTTTTGAGTTGAACCCATAATTTTGTTGGTATATCTAACTCCTCGAGAGCCACCTCCTTCTACTGAAGCAGGCTTGTCAGGATGTCAGGTATATAACTAGTACCAATAGATATGCAAGGGGAAAAGTACAAAGTTAAGTCACTTAAGCATTATTCATAAAGCAGTCAACAGACCCAGTCAAACAACATCATCACGTACCAAGGAAGAGTTCACAGGGGTGCCTGCAGGCTATTGTCAACAACCTCTAAAAGATCATAAAGAATGGGAGAGGGTTTGTGGGACTGGAGATGAGGAAATGCCATTCTTTTCAAAAAAGGCAAAAAATTAAATGTGCAATTCCTAGACCCAGCAATCTGCCTCTGACTCCAAGTCCAATCCTAGAATAAATTATTAAAATGACTGTTTATAAACATCTAAAAAAATAAGCCAGGATCAACCAAGAGCCAGGAAAGGTTCATAAAGAATAGGTCATGCCACAATAATGCACTGTTGGTAGAGTTGTGAACTGATCCAACCACTCTAGAGAGCAATGTGAAATTATGTCCAAAGGGCTAAAACAAAAATGTACACTCTTTGATCCAGCAATACCACCACTAGGTCTACAACCCAAAGAGATAAAAAAATAAAAATAAAAGGGAAAAGGACCTACTTATACAAAAATACTTATAGCAACTCTTTTTGAACTAAGAACTACACATCAAGAAGATGCTCATCAAATGGGGAATGGCTAAATAAGCTGTGGTATAAGATTGTGATGGATTATTATTGTGCTATAAGAAATGACCAGCAGGATGATTTCAGAAAATCCTGGAAAGACTTACATGAACTGACACAAAGTGAAGTGAGCAGAACCAGGGGAGACTTAACTACTCTCAGCAATATAATAACACAAGACAATCCCAAACAACTAATGATGAAGCACACTATCTGCCTCCAGAGAAAGAACTGATAGGGTCTGAAGACAGACTGCAGCTATTTTTCACTTTTTCTCTTATTCTTTTTTTTTGGTTCAAGTCTTTCTGTACAAAATGACTAATATGGAAATGTTTTACATGATTGCACAAGTATAACCTGCATCAGATGGCTTACTGTCTCAGAGAAAGGAGAGGGAAGGGAAAAAGGGATAGAATTTGGAATTCAAAACTGTTTTCAAAAATGTTACAAATTGCTTTAACATGTAATTAGGAAAAAGTACTAAAAGAAAAAAAAAAGAATTGGTCATGCCAGGCTTTCTTACACACTCTCCTGGCTTCACATACTCCAGCTCTGACATCTCCACACATTGTAAGCACAATCTCTCCACTGGGCCTGACCCTCAGAGAGGAGAGTGACTGGCCAGCCAGGTCTCCTTCCTCCCCTTGATGTTCTCCCCACAGCACTCCAGACCGCCTTTACCCAGCCCCAGAATTTGGTACCCTTGTCTCCTCTCCCACTCCCTTTTTTTCAGTTTTCTTTGTATGTTATCTTCCCTCATAGAAATATAAACTCCTTGACAGCAGGGCTGGTCTTTCCACCTGCTAAATGGGTACTCTCAGCACTTAGCACAGTATGTGGCACATTGTAAGGGCTTACTTAACAAAGGCTCCAGGACTGATTTGCTGTATGAGAGAATCTCCTTCAAATAATAGGCTGAATCTACTAAGATAAAATTTAATAGAAAAAAATGTGTAATCGGTTCACTAATCCTACTTCACAAGCAAAGGATGAGGAAAGCACTGCTAAACGCATGTCTGTGAAGAGAAAATTTAAGGAGAATATGACAGTTTTCTGAGTATCTGAAGTATTGTTATATGGAAAAGAAATAGATGTGTGTGTGTTCTGCTTGATCCTAGGACACAGCTGGAAGAAATGGGCAGAACTCATAGACAGACCTAACAGAAGAAAAGACTTCTAAACAATCAGGCCAATTCAGAAGTCAAATGGGCTCTGCCCTCTGCCTCTCCCAGTCTGTCTTGACTCTTTCTCTCTTCTTCTCTCTCTCTCTATCTGTTTCTCTGCCTCTCTTCATCTCAGGTTCAGTGATTTGACCTATCTATCCTTCAAAAAGGGAAGCCTCAGAAAATATACAGAAAAGAACAGAAACATTCTTCAGCAAAAAAGGCAGCAAAATATGACATTATAATTATTCTAAGATTTTATCATGGAGTAACTCCTTGAATGAAGTAGATTGCTGACTTTAATGATTAACTGAGTGAAACAACACAAGCACAGAAGTACTTTTGTCTGCAAAGGGGCCTCTGAAATATAAGAATTCATCCTATCATCAGTTTTCAAATTAATATTATATATTTACTTTTATTGGCTAAAATAAATTTACCTAAGAATCACAGGGATCTATCCACATGGTTACAGTTTCTCACATTCCAAGTTTCTTTGAAGTTTTCCTGATTTGGGAGAGGGTAGTTTTTGTAGTTAAAAAAAAAAAACTTTCTGGGACAACCTGAAAAGGGTTTCTTTCCCCACTCAAACCCCAGAAATGCTTGTGGCTGCTTAATTCCTAAAGAGACTAAAGTGATAGATCTTATCTTGAAAGCAAGTTCCTTCTCAATTTACAGTTCTGCCTATTCCAGGGATACTTTGCTGTGTTCAGTAGCCCTGACTTTATCTAACTCCCAGCTTTAGTGCCTAGATGGTCTTGGGGGAGGGGGGGTAGGAGGGTAGGGAGATATAGGATTGAATTAGTAGCACTATCCAAAGAGACAGTATTAGGATGGCAAAGGAAATTATTGTCAATTTACCATTTAACTTGGAAAAATTTGCTGTTTTACACACCATCTGAATAACAACTCCCTCTTGAATTAGTTAGGTGTTCCCTCCAAAAGTCTGACAGTTGAACAAAATGATTTAATTATGAAGAAAAACTACTTATAAAGTATTAAAAGTAAGTTATTGGAGTTTGTTTTGAACCAACTACTAAATCATTTAAAAGCTTATTCACTTTCTAGTACTGACATTCTGTGATTTCTTTGGACTAGTCCCATGTTTTAAGAGAAGCAGAACGGTAGCAAGTGACTCGAGAGTCCCAAGACCTGGATTTGAATCTAAACGCTGACGCTTGCTACTGATGTGACTTTGGGCAAGTGGCTAGGCCTCAGTTTCCTCACTTGTAAAACACAGAAGTAGGACTAAATGAGCCTGCCAGTTTAAATTCTCAGACTAGCGAACGAAGCCCACAGCAGAACCACTCTGGCCAGGACTCAGGCATTTATCAAGGCACAGCGGAGGGCTAGGAAGATACAAAGACAAAAACAAAGAAACAATTTCTTTTCTCCAGGCATTTACCTTGGGTCGGGAGCTAGGAAACCAACACGTCTAAGTAAGTATCCACGGAACAAATACAGTGTCAACTGCAAAGCGACAGTAAGGGCTGGGAGGGCGCTAGCCTGAATGGGAGGAGGGGCAGGGGACCCCGAAAGGTGGCGGGGGTTCTTGGGGTCGAGGTCAGGAGGGCTTCTCGCCCTCCTGGGGCGCCGAGGAGTAGTAGGGGAAGGCGTCTGCGGTGCTGTTGCTGGCAGAGGAGAGCACTGAGTCGGGAATCTCGATTTTCTCACTAAAGGAGGGTGAGAACGAAGGTGGAACGAGAGAAGGCTCTCAGTGCCCCCGAAGAAGCACAAGGAAAAGAGCACTGGCTCTGGGAGGGCCTGGGTTCAAATCCCAAATCCCGCTTCTGACACCGTAAGCCTCAGGTTCCCCAGCTATGAGGCGCCCGCTATAAACGAAGGCGATGGCTGAGGTGACCTCTGAGGTCGCCCGCAGCTCGGCCCAATTCCGAGAAGTTACACGCGAGCTGCTGACGGACATTCGTGGAGAGAGTTTGCACATCCGGAGTCCCCAGCTCTAAGGCGACTGTCTTGTGCAGGGACAAGAGCCGCCGACTCGCACTCGGGCAGAGAACGGGCACAGAGGGAGAGCCCCCCACCCCGGACAAAGTCTAGAAGATCGGGGGTGGGCGGGGGAGGGCGCGGACCCCGAAGTTACTAACGCTAGGGCTGCAGACCGGGAGCTCGCCACGCAGACGAAACCCGCCCCCCCGCACGTACGGACTCTCTCCGGCCAGCTTCGAGGGGGATCCTTGGGGCGACGGGAGAAGAGAAAGGAAGGAGGAGGATCCACCTCGGGCTCGGGCCGGGAAAAGGCCGGGGCCCGGCTGGGACCCGCCCCCACCCCCGGACCCGCGGGGCCCAGCCTCCCCCGCCCCCCACGGCCGGCTCCCAACTCGGCGCGCCCCGCCCCGCCCCCGGCCGGCCCGCTCACCCAGCAGCAGCGTGGTCCACGTCCGGCCCCGGCCCCCCGCCGGCCGCTGGCCCAGCCCCGCGCGGAGCCCCGCCGACAGGCGGGACAGGAGGCTGCGAGAGGGGAGCGCGGGCTCGGGCCGCTGCCCCTTCCTGCCGGGCCGCCGCCCGCCGCTGGGGGGCGCCGCCGGGAGTGCGCGGCCGCCGGGCAGCTCCCGCTCCAGCTCGGTCTCGCCGGCGCCCAGGGCCCGGCGCGGCTGCGGGGAGGCGCGGGGGGGAGCGGCCGCCGCCTCTCGGTGCTTGCTCCGCGCCTGCACGACCATCTTCTCATAGTCCGCGCCCGCCTCGGACGGACGCCGCCGGGACGGGCGCGGGGAGCCTCCCTCGGGCGGCGCCGCGGCCAGCGCGCCCCTTCTCCCTGCGAGCCAGCGGCGGACTAGCCGCCCGCCGGGCTGCGAGCGAGCGAGCGGGCGGACGGGCGGACGGGCGGACTGAGTGACGGACTGACGGAGCGCGGGCGGGACCAGCGGGGCCCGCGGGGCGCCAGCCGGGCCGAGGACGCGCCGCGCCGATTGGCCGGCGCCGCGGCCGGGGGCGGGGCCGCGCCCGGAGCCACGCCCCCAACGGCTCGCGGCTGCCCTGGCGGCGGGGCCTCCGGTTGTCAGGGCGACGGGAGAACGCTGGGGAGGAGGGGCGGCGGGAGCGGGGAGGGAGGAGACGCCGGCGCTCCCCGCGCGCGAGCGCGCACACCGGCAGACCGGCCCGCCCCGCCTGGCGCGGGCACGCGCACTTCCGGGATGGGAGCGCGCCCTCGCCTCTGCCCCACGTGGACGCCGGCCGTGGTCCGCGGGGTCCCCCTCCCGGGGACCGAGGGCAGCGAGACCGAGGTTCCGGCCTGCCCCGGGGAGCCCAGCGCCACCCCCATCCTCCCAGCCCCGGCCTCTTGCGTTTGCCAAATTCCCCCCATCCCCTCGGGGAGGTTCGGGGAGCGCCCTGGCGCCCGGCAGCCCGGAGCAGGGCGGAGGGAGCCGGGCTCGGAGGCGGGAGGCGAGCATTCCGGGCTTCCCGTAGACCCGAGCCCCGGCTCCCTCTCCAGGACGGTCTGCAGGCTTTGTTAAGGGAGGAGGGACAGGAGGGGCCGCTGAGCCCGGTGGGGAAGGCTCCTCCTCCACGGCGGGACTCCCTAGCCCCGTCCTGCGGGCCGGTCCGCCTCGGTTTTCTGGTCTGTAAAATGAGCTGGAGAAGGAAATGGCCGCCCACCCCAGCGTGCCAAGAGAGGGGCCTCCGGGCGGCGGGGCAGGGCAGGGCTCCGGGCGGCGGGGCAGGGCAGGGCCCCGGGCGGCGGGGCAGGGCAGGGCCCCGGGCGGCGGGGCAGGGCAGGGCCCCGGGCGGCGGGGCAGGGCAGGGCCCCGGGCGGAGGTAGAGCCTCCTGGCCCGAGCTGGGCAGAGGGAGGGGACCCCCTGATCCGGACGGAAAGTCAGTCCCGAGTGGCTCCCCAACCCGCCCCCCCCCCCCCGACTTAAGGAAAAAGACACTCGAGTCACAAGAGAATCCAGAGGAAGGAGTGCCGGGGATTCCAGGCGGTCACAGACGGCCCGAGATGTTACGTCCCCAGCTCCCCCCGCTCCCCTTCTCCCTGCTCCTCCAAACTGCTGGAAAACCGACAGCTCAGAGACCCTTGACAGCTCTCACACACCAGGGCGGAGCGCGGTGCTCAAGGGGGAGGGGCCGGAGAAGCGCTGGGCTCGGGCGTGACCCACGGGGGCTTGGCTCCCTGCGCCTACTTAGCAGTTGGGCTTTGGTTTGGTTTTCCGGTGGGAGAGAAAATAAATACTCATTTAAAGAGCACGCAATGGGCGCCTCAGCTCCCTCCATCACCGAGATCTGTCTTCCAAGCTCGCCAAACGTAAAGTGCCTCTGCCCAAGTTCCCCGCAGTTTCCCGTTAACTTTCTTCCCCGCTCCAGCGCACCTGACATGGTTGCCCTCCCTCTCCTCTCTGCATGCTCCGCGCTCCCTTTTCTGATTGCCATCCCACTAACTCAGCCGCTGCTGTGTGTCTCAGAGCTCCACCTTGCTCATCGCACCCTTGGTGACCCAGTCAGCTCCCAGGGATTCAGTGACCATCTCTGGGCAGGCCCCATCCCTTGGAGGTAGAATCTTGGTTCTGAAGCCCTCCTCCGTTTGAATCATGCATCACCAATATCCCACTTGTCCTCTGAAATGGAATGTCAACTCAAACTCCAGAGCCCATCCTACCTAGTCCAGTTGTCTACCCCAGTGCCCGGCACCCCACCTATCTGATCACTTCCCACATCTCCTTAGCACAGGCAGATCCCCCTCCTCTCTCCTCACCCACCCACCATCCCGATTCAGACCCTCATCACCCTCTTAGACAGCAGTCTCCTACCTCCAGACTGATCTTTCCAGTCCTCCACCTAGCCTGATCCATCAGTCCCCTGTCCAGCAAGTTCCAGTGGCTGCCCTGCTTTCATTCTGCAGGTCAACCGCTCATACCGAGGCCCTGTTCCAATCACACCCAGCTGTCTCGGTGCTTTCCCTCGGCCTCTTGGAATCTGGTTTCCTTCAAGACCAAGTGCCCAAGTGCCCCGTTCTTCAGGAAGCCCTTTCTGGGCCCTGCCAGCTAACGCTGGGTCCTTCCCAAGACTTGGTGTTCATTATGTACTGATTTCTGGATATACTTGTATCTGATACATCTGCATTGTTAAAATGTGAGCTCCCTGAGGACCTACATTCTTACCTTTGCATCCTCCAAGTTTATTAGAATGTCAGAAAAAAGCACCTGATGCTTTTTGACTGTTTTCCCTTACAGTATCATGGAAGCTTTTTAAAAGATAGTTAAGCTATTCCGTCTATGGCTTCTAATTAACGGTACAGCTTCCTTCTTTCTCTCTTCCCACCTCTTCACCTCCCCTAGTCCTACCCCAAAGTCACAGCCTTAGACCCATGGGGGCAAGGAGGATCCGGGGCTGCTTTCTTCTTTTCTTTTCCCTTGGTTAGCAGACTTTGATTCTGCTGGCTCCTCCCGGCTGGTTCAGAAGCACCAGAAAGAGGAACTCATGATGACTCAGGCTCTTTTTCTTTTGCAAGCGTGTTTCCCAGAGAATCTGGACTGGTAGAAATCCTCAGCAAGATATGCAATGCCTAACTTGTGGCCGAGGTCCGACAAGAGTTGGTCGACTCCGGCGGGACTGGAGGTTGTCTCATTCTAGTCTCTGCGCCTGGATCTGAGATCTTTCTGATCACCGCTCTCCTAACTTGAACTACGTGTACCGCAAAAAGATGCTCCAATTTACAGAGGCCACTAGGAAGTCCCCTACCCAAAGAAAAAGAACTTGATTATATTTAACATGGGTCAGACGGACTACATTTGAGAATCACCTCTACTTGGTTATGCCTAGCTATGATTAGGCCAATTACTCTTGTCCAGATTGGGAGAAAAAGTAAAAGCCACTGAAAATCAGTTTGTCTCAAGGAAACCAAACACAAAATGCCAATACATATAAAAATATTCACAGCAGCAATCTATTAGAACTTTTTTAATGCCCACTGCTGAACTGGCAAATGACTATAAAGCAATCACACAATTAGAAATGGAGACCGTAAGGAATTCTAAGACATGTGAGACTAGCGTCAACTGATGCAGAGAAAAGAAATCAGAACCAGGACAATACACACTATGCCTATGACAACGTCCATAAAAACCTCAAAGCTACAAGAGGCCTCAGAGGCCAGCTAGTGCATTCCCTCCATTGTACAGATGGGTAGGTGGAGGGTCAGAAAAGGTCCACCTGCCCAAGGCACTCCGCTGGGTCACCTGACCTGCTCCCTCTTACAAACTTTCACTACCTGGACTAGCCTCATCCTAGGACTCAGAATCCTAAGGAATTAAGGGAGAAATTCACCTGGCTTCTCTGGAAGAAATGTGGTTAAGCCAGCAGAACTTACTCTGAATGAACCTATACTGTTTCCTAGTGATCACTGATTGAACCAATTAATATTTGATTAGTTTTTTACAAATCTTTTTTTTTACATTTAAGAATTATGAATACATTTTGCTGCAACCCAGGACAAACTAACAATACTGACTAGTGTATCTCATCAGGCACTGCTCATCACTGTGTGGCTTATTTTGCTTGTTTTCCTGTTACAAAGAAAGGTTGGATGAGAAGAAAACAATTGTAGTAGTACTCAACAATAAACCTTTCTAATAAAAAAAATCTGCCAATTATTTTGTTGGAAGGAATTATAATAAGGTGGGTTATTTGTTGGGAAGTAACACATAATACTATTGATTTTTTTGTTTAAAAATTAACCTGAACTAAAAGTAGGAGTAAAACAAAATGAAAGTTAGTGAGCAATATAAACTGTCATGATTTTATGTCACTTGTTTCTATCCTGTTAAATGTTAAAGATTTATTTTTTTCAATATTGTTTGTTTAATAATCAAGTAACATAGAAGAAAACAGGAAAGTTTAAGGACAGTGGTAGAGAGTGAAGCTAAGGATAATCTTTGCAAATATTTTATTTTCTTGAAGCTTCAAATTTAGTTACACTTTGATCCCTTCAGATTTCACGTTGATCCAGTGTATAACATTTCCTGTCACTTAGTGTTTCAAAAACCTAAAGTCTTTTCTTTATACTTAACAAAAGATTTAAAGAACCTTGTTAGCTTGTTGCTTTAAGTGACCCCCTATGTTACAGTCCTGTCTCACAGCCTGTACATTTCAATTTAAAAAGGTTTTCTGACATTTAAAGAGATTCTGGTGTTTTCACAATGCCTTTGCATACTAATTTCTTCCCATCTCTAAGGTTAGGCAGATGGATTTTCTCAATCCATAGAAAAAGTCAGTATCCTAAAGAGATGGATTTTTTTTCAGCAATTGATTCTCAATTTCCAGTATTCTCTTACGTTTTCAAGAAAGCAAGATATCTTTACAAAGACAGTTGTTTTGAAACATTTCAAAATCTGAGCCAGAAGTTTTAAGTCTACAAACTATAGAAATGATCACTTAACTCTGGTGAAAATCTAGGCTGTAGAGCTCTTTCAACACCCATCACAAACAATTTTGTGACTATCAGGCTACTGTCAATGTAAAATAAAAACTATACCAAATAAGGATTTATTCTTTGTAATTAACATTTTTGTACTGCTTTAAAGTTTGCAATGTACTTCACATATATTACCTCACTTTATATTCCCATTACAACACCGGGCTATTATTACAGCAATTTTACAGATGAAACTGAAGCAGGCAGAGAGTTCACATAGCTACTTAGTAGCTGGATTCTGAATCAGGATTTGAACTCGTCTCCTGAGTTCAAATTCAGCACCCAATAAACTATGCCATGCAGCTGCCCTATGTGTTTGATTGTTTTTGTGAGTGGTTATTAAGTTTATAATTTGAATGAAAAGGTTTTTCCATGTGTCTCCTCTCCTTCCTGACATCCACCTTTTTCCAAAGGCCAGAGGCCACAGGACAGGTCTTTGGGATCCTCTTCCACTCCCCTCTCTCCCTTCAGGCACTCCCAATGTGGCTACCTTGACTCAGCTCTACCAACACCAGTCCCCTCCCCACCAAATTAAAGTGATTTACCTTACATATATTTCGTATGTACCTACTTATGCCCATGTGGTCTCCTCCCGTAGACTGAGACTTCCTGGAAGGCAGGGGCTGTTTGGATTTTGTATCTGTGTCCCCATCACACTACACAATGCCTGGCATAGTGAGAGTGGAGACGTGTGAGCAACGAGGGAGGAATGGAGAGGGAGGCCTTGATCTGACCTTTTCTTCCTCCATTTAGACAGAACTGGACAAATGGTAGGGAATGTAAGTCAAGAGAAGGAAGAAAGAGGGGGAAGGAGGGAGACAGAGAGAGAGAACTGTAAGAATCCCTCTTCACTCCTTATCACACCTGTTCAGAATGTTCCTCTTTCTCTTCCCCCTTTTCTCTTTAACAGCTGCCCATCTGACCTCTACCAGCATCAGAATGTTCTGTGGTCTCCATTTCTCATTACACACAGACACAGACAGGGACACACACACACACAATCTCTCTCTGTGGTAGACTTGTGACTCATTTGGATGTGGAATCAACTCTGCTACAGACTGGCAACTCAGCTGTAATAAAGTTTTAAAAGTTTCCTAGGGCATTAAGAGGTATGTGACAGAGACAAAATTTGAATTAAGGATTCTTCTAGACTCCAAGGTAAACCTTTAATCCACTGCATCATGTCAAGTTTAATATCTAAATATGAATGAGAAAAGAAAAACGAATGTAGGAGAAAACAACTACAAAATCAGAAGGAAAACGGATGTAGGTTCTATCTCCCTCTCTTGACCTATCTAGAAAATAAAAAGTCATGGAAAATGCAAAGCAAACATCCATAACTAGGGCAAGGCAACTGGGGCTTTGCCACAGGACACTGAAAATATGAGCACTTATGCTCCTTCAGCAGTAGAAACAATTCAACTTGGCTTACAGTTAGCAAAAATAATGAGTTAAAATCGGAAGCTACCAGATGGCATACATCCTCCCTTTTCCTCCTCCATCCCAAGATGATTGCCTCCTCAGCGTGCCCTGGTGATATTCCCAATGACAGCCTTGCAGTGTCACTGAAAGATGTCTTTGCCCCATCCCCCTTGTTCCAAATGCCAGAATCATAATTGCTATTGTGGGGCAAGTTTGCCAAACCACTGATTCTTTTTCTCCAGCCCCTTCTAAATAGCCCAGTTAGCCAGTGAGGATGCTTTGGGGAATGAGACATTGCCAGAAACTTTTTTTTTCCTCCTGAAGTACCAGAGCATGAGAAACTTTGCAGGAAAGCAGCCAAAGAAGAGCCTTCGGGAATTTGATGGAAATGGAAAACAATCTAGGATTAGGAGGCTATGAACTGTACATTTACCCAACACTGCTCAGAGCAGCAAAGGTATGGGTCTATCTCTGACTCTTTTTTTGCAGATGAAAAAAACGAGAAAAAAAAGTACAGAGCCAGACAAGTCATGTGAGCCTCAAGGACAAAGTATTTCATAATGATGGTCAAACGTATATTTTCCCCTAGGTTTTGGGAAAATGCATTGCCCACAAGTACCAGGAAGAAACAACACTTCCAGTACTGTGTTCTGTGTGGAAATGAAATATTCACCTTACACAGAGAACTCACTTCAGGCTACTAACTCTTATCCCGTTTGCTGGGTGCTTCCAAGTGCATTATGGGCCTGTCCAGTAGTGGTGAATTACAGGTCTTCTCCACAGAGAAATCTCTGCAGAACACTTGGGCCTAATGCCCCTTAGAGATCACAGGCTTAGAGTGATGGTAAGAGAACCAATTCTGTCCTTGTCAGGGGAGGGATGAGATGCATCTCCCCATCCTTGGGTAAAGAGTGTAGAGCTTCCTCAGAAGTTTACAGTAGGCTGCCCTCCAAGCTATATAAGGAAGTGCAAAATAAAAAGGAAGCAAAGAAAAATAGAGACTAGGGAAGGGAACAGACCTATAAGGAGGCCTCGGTGGTACAGGGCATAGGTGGCAGCTGAATGAAGGGCAGAGAGTGACAGTGTGGGAACATTACTGGGTCACAGGGCAGGAAAAAGGGCAGCTTTGGAGTTGGGAAAAGCTGGGTTCCAACATGGCTGTGTGGCTCCAGACAAAGAACAATGCTGGAACCTGCTTCAGGAGAGCGGAGCATTCATTTCCAGACATGGCCCACAGGTTGGCTTGTTTTGCTTGAAATTGTACTTCAATGTTCTAATGGCTGTAGAGGTGTGTGTGGAGGGTGGCAGAGGGAGGAGGGGAGACAATAATCCTAGGAAGTGGCAGCAGCATCATAACACAGAGCTCACCAATTTGCTGCCATGCTCCACTCCCCTAAATGAAAAGGAAACATCTAGTGCACAAGTGGCAGCAGCAAGGTTCTGTGTTCCATCATTTCAGAGGCCTCCAGAAAAGCACCTGAGCGGTGCTTTGGAGAGGCAGAAGGAAAGCAGAAAATTGGGGGCAAATATTTATGGCCAGTTTCTCTGATAAAGACCTCGTATCTCAAATACATAGAACGCAGAGTCAAATTTATAGGAATATGAGTCAATCACCAATTGATAAATGGCCAAAGGAAATGAATGGGCAGTTTTTGGAAGAAGAAACCAAAGTTATATACAGTCATATGAAAAAAGGCTTTAAAGTCTTTACTGAAATGCGAATTCAACAATTCTGAGGCACCATCTATCAGATTGGCTGAAATTAGAAAAGAGGAAAATGACAAATTCTGGAGAGTATGGGGAAAAGTTGGGACACAAATACGCCATTGGTGGAACTGTAAACTAATCCAACCACGAGGAGAACAATCTGAAATTATGCCCCCAAAGTTAGAAAACTGTGCATACCCTTCGACCCAGCAATGCTACTACTCATTCTGTTTCCCAAGGTGATCAGGGAAAAGGAAAAGAATCTATATATTCTAAAACATTTATAGCAGCTCTCTTTGTGGTGGCAAAGAACTGGAAATTGAGGGAATACCCATCAACTGGGGAATGATTCCAAGGGTGAGGTTGCTGTGGCCTCAAGGCCACATGTGACTCTCTAAGTTGAATCCATACTTTTTCTGTGAAGTTTGGATTCAGTCAACAGGACACACTTGAGGATACAGAGTGCCACATGTGGCCTCAATGACACAGGTTCCCCCCACCCCTGTAAAGAAAGTGTGGTATATGATTGTGTGATGAAATACTACTGTCCTATAAGAAATGACGACCTGGTTGGTTTTAGAAAAACATGGAAAGACTTACATGAAGTAAGGCAGAGTGAAACCAGCAGAACCAATAGACATTGTACATGGTAAGAGCAACATTGTTCCAATAAATAGGCACTGTGAGTGACTATGCTAACTCTGCGTAATATAATCAATCAAATCAACTATGGAGGACTTAGAATGGAAAATGTTCTCCACCCCTAGAGAAAGAGCTGATCCATGTAAGTCTATGTATTGTGTGGTTCCACATGTGTATCTGTATCAAGTGTTGGCCTTCTCTAATGTGGGATTGGGAAGGAAGGAAACAACTAGGAACTCAAAATGCAACTCCAAAATAAAATTAATTAAAAAGAAAAAAAGAACAGTCCAAGCCAGAAGCTGTGTCTAATTCCACATCACAGACAACCACTGAAAGAACTAACAATGACTGACAGGTGTTGGTACAATCTAGACTGAGACTTCAGGAGGTTATGGTCTGGCTCTGGATCCTTCTGTGGTCCCTACACAGAATCCCAGGATTATGGAGCTGGCAGGGACCTCAACTGCCTTCAAGTTTAACTCATAACTAAAAAGGAATCATGTCCATAACACCCCCTAAAAGCAGCCGCACATCTCTCGGAAGAGCACCAATGCGACCCCTTCAAACCACCTCCATAGGCCTCTCATTCACTCTGGAGCAGCTCCAATCTTAGGAAGCTTCCCTTCCATGGGGCACAAGCCTGACCACTTGCAAGATCCAGTTCAAACTCCTTAGTCAGCATTCCAGGTTTGCAACTGGTGACTCCAGTCTTCTCTCTCATCTAACAGTCAGGCTGATCACCTGAAGACCTTCTAGGATCATGTAAGTCCCGTTAAGTTAAATCCAGTCAATGGGCTTTTATTTAGCACCTACTGTGTTCCACATACTGTACGAAAGGCCAAAAACAAACAAAATCTTCCCTACAGTTTAATGGTGGAGACAAGACACAAGCAGCTACGTACTAACAAGACACAGAGATGGACTTCTGAGGTTACATAGTCCAACCACCTCATTTTCCAGATAAGGAAACTTTTAATGACTGACCCAAGGTAGTCAGCATCAGAACTGTGAAGCCAAAGCTTCCAACTCTTACAGTGTTCCTTTCACTCTGCTTCCATTCTTTTCCCTAGCCTTATCCAAAGTCTACCCACCCTTCAAAGGCAAAGGCAGATACTCCCTCTTTCTCGGGATCTCTCCCCTTCTTTGAATTCTGATAGGATGTCTTGGGCAGGTAGCAAGTGGTAAAGCCAGGTGTTGAACCCAGATACTTTTTCTGTTCACATTGTGTTTCCCTTTCTATCCTGCATTTTCTCGTTTATATTTAGAAAGTAGGTGTTTTTATACCAAGGAAATCAAAGGTCCTATCTATCCCATGTTTTTTATTTTTGTTTTCTGTCCAGCTAGACTCTCAACTTTTCTGAGGTCAGAAGCCCTATGAACAGCTGGGGTGAAACAGAGGGAGCCTTGTCCCTGGGAGAAAGTATGTGAGCTTTGACCTTGGGACTAACACTGGATACTTGCACTGTCTGCTTTACAATATAGCTATGAGGAAAATACTTCACAAAGAGAAAAGGCCAAAGAAATGTGAGTTGTTACTGCAATGGGAGGACCAGTACATGCAGAGAATGCCGCTGATGCACTTCTCCCACAGAAGGAGGGCAGAATTCTGCTTCCAGGAGAGCTAGGACAACATGCAATGGCAGTGACTTGGACAGAGTTGGAGCCTGGTGGCATGTAACTGGCTCTGGTCCCCTAACCACAAGGTAGACAGCAATCTCTCTGATAGGCTGTGATTGTACAAGAACAAGAAGGAACTATCTATCCTCCCTTCTGATTGGACTCTGCTCTTGGTTAGACTGTTTTGCTGACAGCATCCAGGGAGCAACAATGCCCTAAGAGCAGAAGCCTTGAGTCTTTCCCTCAAGGCCATCGGGTCTATGCTGGTTCTCTTGCTAAGTAAAGATTAAGCTGAAGGTCAGGAGAACAATCCATCCAAGCATCCAGGCACTGGGGAATGCAGAAAATATAGTGAGTCAAGTCCATGCTGGGTTTTGTAGAAACCCCAGAATTGATACCTCAAGAAGCACCTCTAGGGACCTAGGCCAACAAAAGCTGGGATGAAAGCTTCTCAAGGTAAACTTGGTGGCATCAGGGCTGTGGGGAAAGTGATCAAAGTCTTCACCCATTGTCCTTCTGAGACCAAAGTCAAATGGGGAAGGGTACATTATGCCTTTGCTGAGAGGAAATGCTTGTGCTTTTGCTAATGCTGTTTCTTTTGATTAAGTATCCCTTTGTAAAAGCTGACTGATTTGTGAGTGGTTGAAACTGGGGCACTAGACACTGGCAGCTAACAGCACAATCCAGAACATGGGCTAGCATTAAAAAGAGACGCTCCTCAGGGCTAATACAAGGCCTGGCTCTGGAATAGTGAGCACAGAAATAATTGCTACGTTACCATCATGCTTTTCTTGTTCCCATCCACAGCATCCAACTGCTGGATTAATATTTGCTAATTGACTGGGCAGCCAGGTGGCACCACAGAGCACCAGGTCTAGAACCAGAAAGTTTCCTCTTATTGGCTGTGTGACCATGGGCAAGTCACATTACTTTGTTTGCCTTGGTTTCCTCATCTGCAAAATGAGCTGGAGAAGGAAACGGCAAACCACTTCATTATCTCTGCCAAGAAAACCCCAAAGGGGGTCAATGAAGAATTGAGCAAGACTGAAAAGCCATTAAACAACAACAAAAATTGATTGAGACAGGTCACAGGCTTGAGCCCCTGCCAAAGGCTGGATCCTTAATCCTATTTGGCTTGCTCTAAAAAAATCATTGATTATAAGGACCAAGTGGGGGGAAGGGGGTGGGGGGGGAGATATGTAGACAGTTTGTGCCAAACCAATTACTATAAAAATGCTGAGTTTCTTGAGTTAGAGGTCCCATAGCTAAACATGGGCCCCAAGGAGGTCAACGTAGCCCTTTTTGTAGTAGTGATAAACTGAAAGTAAAATGGATGCCCACGCTGGGATGTGACTCAAATGACACAGGATTGCACTCTTACGGTAAAGAATTTACAGATTATAGAGGCATGTGGGAAGATTGCTGTGAAGTAAGTAGAACCGTAGTGATAACACCAAGGGAGGTGAAAGTGGGTATAACAACTACAACAGAACCAAGCAGCCCAATGTAATTCTAAGGACCAAGTGTGCCCTGAAGAAGAGGTAGGAGGATGACACTGCGCTACAAATCCTGGTGGAGCCCATGATGTCCTGGCTGGCTTTGTTGAGTTGCTTTTGCCCTGCTTCCTTTTTATACTTTGTTATAAGGGGAGGTTCTATGAGTGTGAGTGGGGAAAGATGTTGGAAAATGAAGAGCATGCAAAAACAAAAAATAGCAATAAACATTTTACACAGAAGAAAAATTTACAATCATAGTTGGGAACAGTCCCTTCACTTCATTTTTTGAAAGAATAAGAGTACATATGTAAATCGGAAGATATTTACTATTCACTATTAACTCTACCCATCAATCATCAAGCATTAACTATGCACTTCCTATGTCTGAAGCACAGCTTTACTAACCCACAGCCCAAAGGTCTGTGGAGAGAAGCATGGCAGACACATCAGCTGCATGGCCAGCAGGGATCTGATGCAGGAAATGTGCAATTGGAAAGGAAATAGGGTGGTCAGTGCAGCAGGAATGAGGGGGAATATGCAGACAGTTAACATTAAAAGACCTAAAGGAAGGCCCTCACCACAATGGGTGGACCCCCATGGAGGAACCACAAGATGACATGAGCAGGAATTGCCCAGGGTGAGAAGGAATGGAAGGGGCCACAACTGCACCTAGGGAGGAAGCACTTCCATCAATGAGATCAGGGATGCCTTAGAGTACCAGTCCAACTAGGAACTACGGTATGTGTCCAACAAAGGAAATTTAAGCCACCTTCAAGGAGCTTAGTTAATCTAGCTGGGGAAACTAATCAGTTAAAAGACAATTAAGGGCTGATAATACCTAAAGAATTCAGAATAAGTAAAGATTTGCATGGATTGGAATAATGAGGGAAAGAGGACGCAGGCCACTCACATGTTGTCTGTCTTGGTTTCCACGATACTGCAATCCAGACAAACTAGTCTCCTCCTCCATCAGTGCCTCGGCAGCTGTTCTCCCCCAGGTAGAGGAAGCACGAGCACTCCTCACTTCCTAACCTTGCAATCCCTTGTTTCTTCAAGAATTAGTATGATATTCTACAAGAAATCATTTCTAATCCCCTGCTGCCAGAGCCTCTCTCCTCAAATGACCCTCTCTGACATTTATTGTATTTCTTTGTACATGCTATCCTCTCCTGGGCAAGGAACATTTGGCTTTTGTCTTTGTGTCCTCAGCATGTGGCACAGTGATTGGCACATGGCAGACACTTAGTAAACACTTGTCAATTATCTCTATCTCTCTGTATGTGTTGGTCTGTCTATAGTTTTATATTTTAGTTTCCTCCTTGGAAAAATTAAGCTAAATGACTCATGCATGCAGGGACCTAAAGTGCTGGAGAAGAGACATAACTGTGTGAACGGGGGTCAAGTCACTTAAGGGAGGCCACAAGCATTTATTAAGCACTGATACACAGTGCAGAAGCCTAAGGGTGCCTTTCCAAGGGCTGACAAGGGGCTGAAGAGGACAAAGTAGCCTCCGACGGTGGGGTACTCTGGACAGGCTCCATCACCAAAATGGAAGAAGGGATGCTTCCAGGTAAGAGGGCTCCAGGCACAGAGGGAAGATCCAGAGAGAGAAAGGAGCTGAGTCACAGATGCAAGATGCAGGACCAGAAGGATGAGGCATGGCTGGTGTAGGTCTGTCCCCAAAATGGAGACCCTGGAAAGAACTCATCAGTGGGAGAAGGGAACATCTTTGCACCTCATTTTGTTATGTGAGAAAACAAAAAACAAGCTGACTAGGATGGTGAAGGGCTATATGAAAAATGGCTCAAAGATATGAGGATATTTAGCCTAGAGAAGTTATAGCAGGTGTAAGAACAGTGATCTTTAAATGTCCAAAGAGCAGGCATGTGGAAGCGGGATTTGATGTACTTCCCTCCACCCTTCCAGATTCCAAGGGGCTGCCCTGGGGCACAGGCTTCCTCTCCATGCAGGTCTTTTAAGTTAAGTTTGGAGGACAATTTGCTAGGTATCTTCCACAGCTGAATCTGGCCTCCAGGGTCCCTCTCAATTCTAAGATTCATGCTCTTGTTCTTTCTTTCTTTCATTTCTCTCATTGTGCGATTGTTTTGTCTTAATTAAGCTGTAATTCAAGTCAATGCCTACTGTGTGCCAAGCACTGTGTAACATGCTGAGACTACAAAAGGAAAACAAAATGATATAGTCCCTCAAGACAAATGAAATCCTGAAGGTCAGAATTTATTTCTTATTCAGTAACTATGCCTCACAGAACATATGACATATAATCAAAGTGAGATCTCTCACATCACTTCAGTACACCTTTTTTGCCTTTTTGCGTTTCATCAATGAACATGTCTGGAACAAGATCAAACTGTCTTCCCTAAATCATTAATAATTATTTCCACTTTACAGATGGGGAAAGTGATGTAGAAAACACCTAAATGACTTGCTGACTAGCATGAAACTAAATAATAAATGGCATCCATACAGTTCAGGGGTTTTTAACTTAAGTGTTCGTAAACTTGGCTTCGTTTTTTTACATTTTGACGATTGTAATTCAATATTTCTTTCCTTTGTAATCAATTCTATGTACTTGATGAATTTAAAAACCTTATTCTGAGAAAGCATCCACAAAAAAGGTCAAGAATCCCTGATGGGTTCCGCAAAGCACTTAACCTGTGCTCTCTTCTGATTCATGAAAATGCTCCATTTTCAAATGAAGACCCGGAGGCCCTGAGTGGTTAAATGACTTGTCTACAGTCTACAGCTAGGAAGTATCTGAAGCTGAATTAGAACTCAAGTTTGCCTGACCCCAAGTTCTCCACTCAGTTCACTGGCAAGCCAACTCCCATAAAGAAACAGATACCAAATCTAGCACCAAAGCTGCCTTTTAGAGATAGTTCAATGATAGATATGTAAATACACCCCTGTGCCTCCTCTGGGGATACACTAAACCTCAGCTACCTTTGTAAATCACTTACTGCCCACTGCTCCCTCTGAACAATGCCATCCTTTGACAAGGGGTTCTGGGACTACTATGGGGTCAAACTAACAGCAGTGTGGAGCCTGGCTGGTCTCACTCAAGCACCTGCAGCCCATCCATTTGGACTTACTGTGGTGCAAAGTCTTTTAAAAAAGACTTATTTCTAAAAATCATCATCTCTTTCCCCTAAAAAACGCATTTGCATTCCATCAATGTCTGATTGCAGTCAAGGCCATTTCAGTAATGTCCTCAGGCTTTTATACACTCAGGCAATCGTGCATAAGCCAACAGTGAGGTGTCCACGAGGTGCCATCCAAGTCATTCTTCTACACATTCTAAATTAAGCACCTGCCCTGCCTGGCTCAATGCCACATTCATCATATTGCCACAAGCAGCTGAACAGCCCTCAAGAGTCTTTTTCTATTATAGGAAAAAAAATAGCCTCAGGCAGGAACTTTCTTTCCTCCTGAGAATTTTAAATTCACACAAACACACTCCAGTAAACAAACAAAAAATGCCAAACAGCCTTGAGCAAAAAATGTCATCCTAATGCATCTTCCTTCTATCTTATCTCAAATCTATATCGTGGTAGAGGAGGCGGTTGGGAGATTGAACCGAAAATCTCGGCACAACTCCAATCAGGAACAAGTCAAGTACAAAAGATAATCCATCTATGGCTATCCCACCTCTTCCCCCCACGGCTTCTGCCTTATCTGTGAATGAGATCATCCAAAACTAGCCAAACAAAAGGAAGATAAGCATATCCTCAGAACATCTCCTTTTGCTCAAGTTCCCTCATTCTATGACTCTAAGTTTCCTAATCATCACAGTTGGGAATCACTTAACCCCGGCTCTCTCCTCTACCCCCCAAATCCATAAATTTAGCTATGGCATTCTCTAAGTATATCATCATATCATCTGCAAAGAGTGATAGTTTTTTCTTTGGCTATTTTTATTCCTTCAATTTCTTTATCTTGTCTAACCGCTAACATTTCTAGTACCATATTGAACAATAGTGGTGATAGTGGGCATCCTTGTTTCACCCCTGACCTTATTGGAAATGCATCTAGCTTCTCCCCATTGCATATAATGCTTGCTGAAGGTTTTAGGTAGATACTGCTTATTATTTT
>CM053772.1:19035224-19116207 GCA_028658325.1 Potorous gilbertii
GTAGGAAAGTATATGTAGAACCTACACAGAATTGTATGCTGTCATGGGGAGGGAGGGGGTAGCGGGGGGAAGGTGTGGGGGGGATAAAATCTTAATTTTAAGGAAGTGATTGTAGAACATTTATAAATAAATAAAATAAAAAATTAAAAAAAAAATTTAGCTATGGCCCAGAGTGTGGGAAAGAGGAGAATGTAAAGAACCTTAAGGCAATCAATAAGAATTTATTAAGTGGCTAATATGCTCCAGGCCCTGTGCTAAATCCTGTATACAAAGAAAGGCAAGAACAGTCTGCTCTCAAGGAGCTTAGTTCTAATGGGGAAGACAACATGAAAATAAGTACTCAGGCCATAGAGAGTAGATGGAAGGTAAGCTACAAAGGGAAGACTCTTATCTGTACTTAGTTGTACCCAGTCTTCCAGCGACTGAGTCCTTACTTTACATGACTCTTCCTGGTACTTCAATTACTCAGGGATTGAGACCCCAACTCATCTCCCTCAGCCTTTTAAGTGGCTAGAGTCCTGGTCTCCCCAGTTTTCTTAGAGCTGGGTCACTGACAGCTAGGCTACCAAACCTCCTCAGTGTACCTGGCACAAGTGGCAAGAAATTTATTCTCAGATACTGCTGAGAAATTTGCTGTTCAGGAGGTCATGTGGTATAGAACCTCAGAAGCGCTGACCTAGGGGATGTACTATGGTAACTTCATAACTTAATGAATTATTCGTGCAAACAGGATGCTAAAATCACTCATTTCTGTGCTGCTGAAGAGTTGCAAGCTCTGGTCATAGTACCCTAGTTCTAGTACTGACCTACACCAGTAACCTTCTCTTTACTTTGAAAGATATTCTGGGAAGGGTTGGAGCCAAGATGGCAGAGTAGAAAGACACACCTACTCTAGCTCTTCTCCCAGAGCCCATAAAATCATTGTAAAAAAGGACTCTAAACAAATTCTAGAGCAGCAGAAGTCACAAAATGACAGAGTGAAAGAGATTTCCAGTCCAAGGTAGCCTGGAAGATCAACAAGAAAGATCTACCACACGGGGCACGATATGGAGCACAGCTTATGCCCACCCTTGGCCTCAGTACCAGCAGGACAGGACCAGAACAGGCCTTGGGGGCAGAATCCCCAGCAGCAGCTGTAGTTCTCAGATTCCCTCAACCCACAAGCACCAAAGACAGCTTCAAAGGTCAGTGAGAAAGTTTTTTCACCTGGGTTAGAAGGGAGCAAGGTCCTCCCCTAGACCCAGTCCCAGGAGGCGGCAGGGAAGCAGCAGCAGTGTCCATTTTTGGAGCCCTCAGCCTAAAGCCTCTGGGAAAATGGAGCCAATGATCTGGGTCTCAGCCCTGAGAAGCAGTCCTAGAGTGAGGAAGAGTGCTGTCTGACATGGTAGAGCTGGTGGAGGCTCTGGAAAGGGAATTCTACTTGCAGATCCTGGCCAGAGAAGCTTTGGTAGCTCCCAGAGCAGAGCACAGGTCAGGATTAGGAGTAAACTTCTCTCCCTTGATTGTGACACCTTGGAGGAACTGAGAATTTACAGGTCCCTAGAGTATACCCTCCACTTGACAAAGGACTCAAAAGTCAAGTAACTGGCTGGGAAAATGCCGAAAAAAGGGGAAAAAAAATAAGACTATAGAAGGTTACTTTTTTGGTGAACAAGTATTTTCTTCCATCCTTATGAATGAGGAAGAACAATGCATACCATCAAAGGAAGACCTAAAAGTCAAGGCTTCTGCATCCAAAACCACCAAAATAAATATGCGATGGTCTCAGGCCATGGAAGAGCCCAAAAAGGATTTTTGAAAATCAAGTAAGAGAGGTGAAGGAAAAATTGGGAATAGAAATGAGATGCAAGATAATAATGAAAAGTCAACAGTTTCCTAAAGGAAACCCCTCAAAATACTGAAATAACACCTTTAAAAGATATGCCAAATCAATTGGCAAAAGAAGTCCAAAAAGCCAATGAGGAGAAGAATGCTTTAAAAAGAAGAATTGGCCAAATGGAAAAGGAGGTTCAAAAGCTCACTGAAGAAAATAGTTCTTTAAAAATTAGAATGTAACAGATGGAAGCTAATGACTTTATAAGAAACCAAGAAATTACAAAACAAAAATAAAAGAATGAAAAAATAGGAGATAATGTGAAGTATCTCACTGGAAAAACAACTGACTTGGAAAATATATCCAGGAGAGACAATTTAAAAGTTATGGAACTACTTCAAAGCCATGATCAAAAAAAGATCCTCAACATCATCCTTCATGAAATTATCAAAGAAAACTTCCCTGATATTCTAGAACCAGAGGGCAAAATAAATACTGAAAGAATCCACCAATTATCTCCTGAAAGAGATCCCAAAAGGAAAACTCCTAGGAATATTTTAGCCAAATTCCAGAGTTCCCAGGTCAAGGAGAAAATATTGCAAGCAGTTAGAAAGGAACAATTTGAGTATTGTTGAAATACAATCAGGATAACTCAGGATCTGCCAGCTTCTACATTAAGTGATTGAAGGGTTTGGAATACGATAATCCAGAAGTCAAAGGAACTAGGATTAAAACCAAGAATCACCTACCCAGCAAAACTGAGCATAATACTTCAGGGGGAAAAATATCCATTCAATTAAATAGAGGACTTTCAAGCATTCTTGATGAAAAGACCAGAACTGAATAGAAAATCTGCCTTTCAAACACAACAATCAAGAGAAGCATGAAAAGGTAAACAGGAAAGAGAAATCATAAGGGACTTTCTAAAGTTGAACTGTTTACATTCCTACATGGAAAGATAATATTTGTAACTCTTGAAACTTTTCTCAGTATTTGGGTAGTTGGAGGGATTATACAGATACACACACACGTGCACACACACATATACACACACACATGCATATATATATACATATATATGTATATATACATATATATACATATATATATATATATAGAGAGAGAGAGAGAGAGAGAGAGAGCGCAAGCACAAGGTGAGTTGAATAGGAAGGGATGATATCTAAAAAAATAAAATTAAGGGGTGAGAGGAATATATTGGGAGGAGAAAGGGAGAAATGGAATGGGGCAAATTATCTCTCATAAAAGACAAGAAAAAGTTTTTTCAATGGAGGGGAATAGAGGGGAGGTAAGAGGGAAAAAGTGAAGTTTACTCTCATCACAGTTGGCTTAAGGAAGGAATAACATGCATGCTCAATTTGGTATGAAAATCTATCTTACACTACAGGAACATAAGGGAGACGGGAATAAGCAGGTGGGGGGGACGATGGAAGGGAGGTCAAATGGGAGGAAGGAACAATTAGAAGTAAACACTTCTGGGGAGTGGCAAGGTCAAAAGAGAGAATACAATAAATGGAGGCTAGGATAGGATGGAGAGAAATACGGTTGGTCTTACACAACATGACTATTATGGAAGTCATTTGCAAAACAACACATGTATAACCTATATTGAATTGCTTGCCTTCTCGGTAGGGATGGGTGGGGACAGAGGAAGGGAGAGAAGGTGGAACTCAAAGTTTTAGGAAAGAATGCTGGGAATTGTTTTTGCATACAACTGGGAAATAAGAAAAACAGGTAATGGGGTATAGAAATTTATCTTGCCCTACAAGACAAGAAAGAAGATAGTTATCCGGATAAGGGAAGGAAGAGGTGTGATAGAAGGGAGGGCAAATTTGGGGAAAGGGCCATCAGAATGCATGACCTTTTGGGGGGAGGGGGAGGGAAGGGATGGGGAGAAAATTTTGAACTCAAAATTTTGTGGAAATGGATGTTGAAAACTAAAAATAAGTAACTTTAAAAAATATAAATAAAGAGTAGCAAGGCAAAGAAAAAAAAAAAGAAAGAAATCCTGGACTTGGTTTGAAGTTCTTTCTACAGCTCTTGCATGAGATTGTTCCTTCTTCTTCTAGGCTCAGTTCCTTGTTTCTGACCTAATTTAAGATTGACTTTTCTGTTTTTTCTCTCTAGAATGTACAACCTTTGTGTGGATTCAGTCTGTTTTCCTTAATCTGACCCATCCAAGTGCTCCTCAGCCCAGGTTCTGGGAACTCACTGGTTTTGACGCATACAAAAATATAAAAGAGTATCTGTCCTCAGGTATTTGACTACATAAACTGTGATTCATATGATTCCACAGGGTTATAGCTCTAGAGCTGAGAGGACCTTGAATGCTCTCTACTTCAATCCCTTCAGTTTGCTACCCAGGAGCTTAAATCAGGTCACACTGGTGGTAACTATCAGAAATATGGTTTGAAAGCAGGTCCACTGACTCCAAAAACTAGTAACATTTCTAGAAAACAACCATACAAAACTAATAATATAAAGACAGCAAGGTGTAATGCAAAAGTCACTCATCTTGGAGAAAAGAAAAGCTGTGACTCCCAGCTGACAGTCATGGCTGTATGACCCTGACTATGAACCATCGCCTTGCCACTCAAACCCCCACCGCATCCCCTCACCCTTGCTCCAACACATCCCTTCATGAGTTTGTCTCCAACTTGATGGAGAACATGGAAGATAATCATCCGAAGCTCTGTGATAGAACAATACCTATCAAGGGTTGCCCAGCTCTGCAACACGTGTCAGGTTGCCAGACTGACATGGTTTACTAGTCACCCAAAGACATAAGAAGTTCCATCTCCTCAGAGTCTGGACTGCTCAAATGTAAAGTGGCTGTCCTAAGGTTCGTCACTTTTAAAGACCTAAAGGGAGCAATGTCATTTCTATGATAACAGCTAGGTAAATCTCAGTTTGACCATCTTGAACATGAACCTGTACAGGGTTCCTGAATCAAACCCATCCTAACAAGCCTCCTCTTGTCTTTTTTCTTCTCCATCATGTCTTTTATTCTGCTCCTTCACCTTCTCCTTCTGCCCTTGATCCCATCAGTAGGAGGGACTAAAGGACCTTGGATTATCCTCAGTCTGCCTTTGTCTCTCTCCTTCGGCCTCTCTCTTCTCTATTTAACATCTCTGTTGCCCCCAACTATGCCCACATCTTTTCCACCCTCACTATTTCCTCAAGAAAATTATCCTCCAACAGTTCCTCCAAAGTTACTTCCCCAACTCCTAGCAATGGTAATTTGGGTCTTCAGAGAGTAAAGGTCCAAAACTAGGGCATCCAATAATGAGAATTCTGGGAGCAGAATCTCTCCAGTGGTCCCCACAAATGAGAAGTTTATTCCAGATAAAGCTCCCACAGTGAAATACACCCCTCTGGGGCTATTTCCCAAATTCCCTTTGGATTAGCATGTTGGGTCCTCAGAAAATCGCTTTCTCCCTTGAAGTTCTCAGGGTAACCTTGAGGAACTGGGGTTAGTTTCACAAGCCCCCATTCTGTGTAGATTCAATTGATTATCAATTAGTCATCAATATTTAACTTTTTTAGCTACTTTGCTATTAATAAACAGGTATAGGATAGTTATTACAGAAACAATCCCCTCTCCAAAAATCTGGGACATAACCTCCTAAAATTACAACATGGTCTGTAAGGAAAAGTTCAAGGTTAGAAAGAACAGTGTCCCAAGGGTTACTTATGGGTCTCCCTTTTAGTAGTTCTCCTCATGGAAAGCTGCCTCTCAGGCATAGATCTTGTCTAGGCTCCAAGCATAAGAGCCCTTTCTTCTCCTGTGGGTCTTTCAGGTAACCCTGGGTTGGAAATCTCTTCCACTCTGTTGTTCTCCACTTCTACTGCTCCAAAATTTGTTGAGAATCCCTCTCTACAGGTGTTTTATGGGCTGTGTGGGGGCAGCCTCCATATGTGTATCTTTCTACTCCACCATCTTGGCTCTGCCCCCCCAGTGCCTTTTTCTTCTCTCCCCAAGAGACCATGCTCCCTAAAACCAACTTTCCTCTGCATACCTAGTTCTTCCTCTCATAGCTCCTGGCTAGATGCATTGTTTATTACTAATGACATGATCAATTTGGGGGGAAGGGTTAGATGAGGATGCCCCCTTTGGGCCCCCTCTTTCTTCCTATGCTCTAGTTGAAGTACAAGGGTCCTTCTCGAGCTTTTCTGGGATAGACCTCGACCCAGAGGGGCGGCTGGAAAGTGGTTAACACCCAGCACTTGCATGACGCTCTTGTGTCCACTGAATCTACATTAACTTTTTCCCATCACTTTCTTACATCTAGGCAATCAATAAACAATAAAGCAAGTCCTGATCTGTTGCATTTGCCAGTTTCTGAGGTGGACGTGGATGTGCTCCCACTGAAAACTTCACCGTCTCCTCTTGGCCTTTTGTAGCCTTGCTTGTAAGGTGATCCCTGCATATCTAGTCATGGCCTGCATGGCCCAAGAGAAGAAAAGTTATTTCCTGTGGAATAGGGCCCTTTCAGTTAGAAATTGTAGCAAGAAAATCTATCTTCCCAATGCCTGACACATATTTCCTTTAATCGGAAATGATTTGGTGGGAAGAAGCATCCCCCTAATGGGGATCCAGTAGTGAGTTAGTTCATCAAACATAGCAAAACTGCCTTGAAGTATTCAAGTATTACTGGGGATTCTAAAAGAGTTTCAATTAACCACTGGGCAAAAAACATCAAGTCCATTCAGCTGTATGCTCCTCCTAGGGTAACAGCCAATTCCTAGACCTCAGGTCTTCTTGTTCTATCGATTCTCTGAAAGCACCAGACGAGCGAGCACTGAACAGATGGACGAAGTCTTGTTGACTAACCTCATCATCTTGTGTGTCCTTAATCAGGAGGCTTCACTTCTCTGAGTCTCATTTCCTTTTTCTATAAGAAGGGAGCTGGACTCGATGACTTCAGAGACTCACTGCAGCTCTAGAGTCTATGAATCAAAAAATCAATTACAGACTCCAAGAAACTACTTCCACAGCCAATGTCAGAAAATCAACACTACCTGAGTAATGCAAGTAGGGAAGTAATTTTTTTGAAAAAAGTATTGGCTCATTACTCAGGATAATTCAGACCACAGCTACACAGGAACTTACAGCTTTGTGCTCATTATCTATGCAATCAAAAACACTACCAACTCACCAACTACAATCCTGATTCCCTGAACTGAAATTACTTTCATTTTGTCACTTGGACAAACTTGAATATGTCACATACTATATAGTCTCCTTTCCTAGAGCTCTAGATTAACAGTACAATTATTTACCGAATAGGTGCAAAATGCCAGCCCCTATTCCCTTTGTGTTTGTAGGAGATAGAGATGTTTTAATGTCAGGTGACCAGCAGATGGCACTCACAAATTGCAAATAAACATTAAAAACTAGGTACTTCTACTCACTTTAGAATGGTTTTAGCACTATGCCATTCTTATACTAAAATAAAATCCAGGAAATATGGAACATGTATAATGTCCTTAATGAAGTTTCTACCATTTTTCATCAAGATCACATGCCAACACTGAATGGCTGGTGAATGGGTGAGGCCACTTCTCTGCTCCTTCTGGGCTGAGTCTAGCAGATGACACAGCTTTTCTTTCTGTCTGGCTTCTGGCAAATCCTAGCATGGACTCCATATCCTGGTGTTCTGGTGGCTTGCTTCCTGACCTTTCAAAGGTCCTCACAAGGTCATAATTCCCTAAGCAATCTCCTTCATCTAAAAGCAAGAAATAACAAAAGATAACAAGACAGATGAAACAAAGGAGCAAGTCATGTGGCCATAGATGTGACCTAACCCTAAAACTACACAAAGATTTTGAGTACAGCCTATCCATACACATACATATATACCAATGTATGTATATAAAGGCATGCTTTGTCTATTTTGGCTGCTCTAGCCCCTCTTCTCATTTCTCTTTGTATTTTCTCTCTGGGAGCTTCAGGTGCATACCTACTCCAATCTCTCTTCTGGGTTTCAATTCTGCATCACAAGCTCCCTCATGGATGCATCTTATAAGGCTCTTGTTCAGAAAGTGCAAAACTGGACACATTATCTATCTCAAGATCACTGCTTTCATCAACTTTCTTGTTTTGGTCAAGGGTAGGACCAGTCTTCTAGTCACTCAGATTCATGACCTCACAGTAAAAATAATAGCTAGCATTTATATGGTATTTTAAGGTTGCAAAATGCTTCATAAATATTATCTCATTTTAACTTCACAAGAACTCTGGGAGATAGATATTATTGTAATTCTTATTTTATGGATGAGGAAACTGAGACACACAGTGATTAAGTACCTTTCCCAGGTCACAACAAGTAAGGGCTTAGGGTCAAATCTGAACTCAGGTCTTCCTGACTCCAAGCCCATCATTTTACCCACTGCCACAATTTAGCTGCAGTCATCACCAATTCTTATCTCTCCCTCAGCCCCAATGAGTTGCCAAGTCTTGTGGATTCTATTTCTACAGCATCTTTTCTATCTGTTCCATTCTCTCCACTTATGTTCTTACTGTTCAGTCATTTCAGTCATGTCCAACTTTTTGTGACCCCATTTGGGGTTTTCTTTTGGCAAGTATTCTGGAATGATTGTCATTTCCTTTTCCAGATTATTTTATAAATGAGAAAAATGAGGGAAAGTTAAGTGACTTGCCCGGGGTCATAGAGCTATAGCCACAGAGTTACTAAGTGCCCAAGTTCACATTTGAACTCCCATTTTCCTGAACCCAGGCTAGCTGCCATTTTCTCCATTTATAGCCACCATCTAATTCAGGAACTCATCAACTTTTGCCTAAAACACTGATGGTGGTTTCTTAATTGGTCTCCATGCCTGAAGTCTAATAACTTCACCTGGTCCTCCACTCGAGCAAGGTAGTCTTTTTATTCCTAATCACCACCCTATCTCACCACTCCCTTTTCCTTCAAAGCACCCCATAGCCCTTTATCCCCAATCTCAGTGAGAGATTTTTATTTTACAAAATAACAGAATCATAAAAGACCTTGTTTACCTTGACCAAAAGTTGAGGCCGTTCAATCCGAGTTCCCTCTTCTTAGTTCTCAATCTCCAAAGACCTTTGAGTCACATCCCACTCTCTCCCCTCCGCTTCGATCTCTGACAGAGGTGATTCTTTTCCTTGCCAAGACTACCTCCTCTACAGGTGCACCAACTCCTCCAGCTGACCACTTCTGCAATCAATTCATTTCCGTCCCGTAAAACCAATCAACTCATCAACTGTGTTCAACAATGTGTGCAATCTTCCCATACTCCTGGTCCCATACCTCTCAGAAAATGCTCTATCTGGAAAGGCTTCATGTAAGGGGAGGCTTTTTAAACGACCTCTGAAGAATGGATAAGACTAGAGTAGGAAAGTAACTTCTCTCAGTTCCTTTAGCTGACAGATTGAAGCCGAAAGGAAGCTACTGTTTGCCTCACACCTACGAAGAATCTCAAACCTCTCCCTACCAACTGGCTCCTTCTCTGTGGCCTTAAAACATGCCTAAGTCTCCCCATCCTTCAAGATCCTCTGCTCAGCCCTGCCTTACCCTCAGTGTTGCCTCACGGCTCTACTTCATTAGTCAAGGGGAGAGGGGAAAAATGGGAACAACACTGAAACTTCAGATTTTCTTTTTATTCAACATATATAACAAAATAACTGATGCAAAATCCATATGAATTCATTCCATCTTGAGTGGTTACAGTCTTGCAAATATATCCTTCCATTCTTTCCTAATTTTAATGATGTCTCAAAAACTTTTCTTTACTTTTTAAGTGCTTTTTCTGACTTAGTTTAATAAATATCAAAGTGATACTTCCTTTACTTCTCTGCTCTGACACTCCAGAAGTATAATTTTTCAATGTTAAATATCTAAAATGTGGAGTTGCTTTTATGGCACTCTTTCAATACTATGTTAAAATTCTAGTTACAACTAGAAGCGTTTGGGGAACCAGTGAAATATTTGTTAATCTTCCTACACATTGTAAGTTAATTCATCTATGAAATTGTATCTTATTACCATCAAAATGTTTTGGGCTAGGAAAAAACAGCAAGATAAATAAGAATTAGAAGCAGGGGTGTATATCAAAATGTTACAGATAGTGCCTGTTTAACAAGCAGCTGAGGGGAGTGAAAAGAGAAACTTATTATATAATAATGTCAGGACTCAAAGACCTAAAAGCTGCTTAAAATAGGGCATTTTTTGTTTTTGTGGAGAAGGGGAACGATATATAAAAGTTGTGCTTCCATTAGAAACCAAACACAAATGTGTAGTATGAAATGGGGGGGGGCGGAATATGATGTACAACATGATGTACACCTTTTTGCTATGTCCAAGATTCAGAAATGTAAGCAAAAAGAAAAGACTATTTGGTGAATTTTGTTGACTTCTCTTTTTTCCTTATAATTTGTTTTCCCCACTCCTAATTTAGTCATGTTTCAAATCTACTTGGGTATTAATGGGGAAAATATTTAATAACTTATGTGTAGTTTTTGATTATAGGTTATAAACTCTTTAACTTAACATCTATAACTACTTACAGATGTTTGAAGAGATTCACTCTAATGTGAATAAAGGTGTTTTAAAAACTAATTCAAAATGATGAAAATTTGTTCAAATCTATGTGAGATTCTTCTCAGTCACTTTAAGAAGAAAAACCAAACTTCACATAAATGTGGCTACAAAAATGACGGTCCTCACAGAGGTTAACAACTCACATATGATCAGTATCAGGAGTCAATCAACATGGAAATGCCAAACAACACTGAGCAGTGCTGCTGTGCTGGGCCCCTAGGGTCTGCAACGAAGCAAAACCTTGGAAATTTTATTGAAGAAAATCCAAAGCAATTTATTTGGTCAGAAAAGAACTTACATTCTAGACTTATACTGCTTCAGTTCTTCTTGGAGAGAGCAATCCTCAGAAATGTTAAGAAGAGTATTTTTTAAAGTAGCATGTGAACATATAACCACTCGCACAGCAAGTTTTTGTCACAAATTAGTTTTTACTTAACAAAGACTGACTCCGCAATGTGAAACATGAATATTTTACCTTTAATCAGAATGAATTAAATGATTGAATATAAATGTTTTCTTTCTTAAAAGCACTTCCAATAACATCTTATGATTTTCTTTCAAACAATACCACTGCCAGGGAACAGACCAATGACCATTTCTGACACTGTCGACTGTGTACTCGATGAGGCCACTCCCTCCCTAGTTCACTTTGAAGACTCTGTACATGCTGTTTTGGAACACAGAGGTGAAGTAAGGCCTGCCATCTTTAACAAGGATACTACACAAAGAAGGCTTGGCAGCGTTCATAGGGTCTTCCATGTCCCATATTTCAAGCATACTGCAACCAGGCCTAGGAGAATAGTTGTTACACATGTGAAAAATATACATCAAAATTTTAAAAAATATAAATGATCAATTATTTTTAAGGGGCTTATTTCAATAAAACAAAACTGTTTGCTTAAAAAAAATCTGCTTTTTAAAAATGTCTTAACCAACATTTAATAGGAATAAGGTAGAATTTAAGTATACTTACTCACATGTACCATTTACTCAAATAATGGGCAATGTCCTGATGACTGTAGTAAAGGTTGAATAAAAATGATGGAAAGAAAAAAATCACTTTCTTCATGAGGTATTGATTTGGTTTTATATGTTGTCACCCTCTAAACCTGAGGCACTAAACCAGGCCACCTTTTGTGGCCTGAGAGATAGAAAAGTAAGAATGAGGTTTCAATTGGCTTTATGTTCCAAGCAATCGAATGCCAAGAAATCATATGTAAGAGTACAAACTCATGGGGTTAACACACACAATGTCCCCACTGCCAAGGACATATTCCAGGGACAGCAAAATTTTAAGTTTCTTAAAGGCAGAAAGAGTCCTTTACTCTCAGCAGGACATGCAATCCCTTGGCTCCTCTGTTCCTGCCCTTACACAGGCTACATTCTTCTCCCTTCTCCATCCTGACCCCCTTGGATAATCAGCTCAAATTTCCACTCCCCTCTCTTCTCAATTACCCCCAATCCCTTCGTGCTATCAAGGATCTTACCCAGTCCAAGTCTCAAACTTGGATTAGTCCCAACAAGTTTATATACCACTACTGAACGAAGATGGAAAAAAACTGAAAACCATGCTGACAAAGTTAGGTTACATCATCTCAGCGGCATCCTCACTGGTAAAGGACACCTCCCTGACCAGCTCACTGTCCCACTCACCACTGCAGCCATTCTAAACCTTTCTAACCCTTCTCAAACAGATTCCCTGGTCCAGGGTGGGGAACCTGGGGCCTTAAGCCCTCATGTGACCCTCTAGGTCCTCAAATGCAGCCCTCTGACTGAATTGATAAAGGGGATTTGTTCTATGAACTTTGGATTCAGTACCTGGAAGCCTCAAGTTCCCCACTCGTGCGCTGGTCCCATTCTCTCAGCCACCAGGGTATTTCATGGAAATATCTATACTGGAAATTTTCATATTTCATGGAAGAAACTGAAGCCATTTGCTGAGAGCTCCTCCTTCCCTCTCCCTTCATCTCACATCACTGAGATGACTTCCTTCATGCCATCCCAGGAGGAGAGGTGGCCTTTCGCCTATTCCATCTCATCTTCTCCAACAGATACCCCCTTCTATCATCCCCACTCACTCTGTTCTTCTCAATGTTTCCCTATTTCCCACAAACATGTCCATATTTCCACCATTCTCAAAAATTCCTCATTTGGTTCTATCCACTTCTACTGGCTCTCAACCTCTATCTTGCCTCCCTTTTGTGGATAACTCCTTGAGAAGACCATCTACAATGAAACTGGATATCCCAAAGAAATCTTGAGACTCAAGATACCTCCAACTGAATTCATTATCTTTCTCCCTAAACCCTCCCTCTCCTTCCAAACTTCTCTGTTACTCCAGAGGATGCAACCATCCTCCCAGTCACCCACACTTACCGTCCAGATCTTTCCTCACCTTTCCACTTAGGTGTCAAATTCTATTAAATGTTTCTACTTTCTCTCTCATTATTTGTCTCCTTCTCTCCTCTGCCATGACAAACCACCATGGAGCAGGCCCTTGCTGGCCATTCTCCCTACCTCCAATCTCTTCCTTCTTTAAGCCACTGGAGTGCAGGTCTGACCACGACAGACCCTACTCAATCCACTTCAGTAGTTCCCTACAATCTCCAGGACCAAATGGAAAATCAATCCTCTAGATTTTAAAGCTCTCCTACTATTACTGTTCCCATCTTACAGTTGAACCAGACTGATCAGTGTTCTATGCCTCCTCTCCAAGCTAAGTCTAAAAATAAATAAAGTAAATCAAATTGTCTTAGTTCCTAGGAGTCCATAAGACTAGAGATTACCTAAGGTTGGCTAAATAACCTCAGATCTTTTCTTGGCCCATTTTCTAGCACTAAGCTTAGTTTCCCAGAACTGTAAAGCAAATCAGTTCTATTTCCTATCCTAACAATGTTCAATCAATGATACAAGGAATAAGGGATAACAGTAACAGCTAGAATTCATATAGTACTTATATACAAACAGTTATATATTAACGGTTTTCAATGAGTTTTATAAATAGTGTCTTATTTTATCCTCACAACAAATGATCCCTATTTTACAGATGAGAACACCAAAGCAGGGGTTAAATGGCCTGCTCAGGGTCACAAAGTGTGTCTTTAGCTGGATTTGAACCCATCTTCTTGACTATGGGCCCAGTACTCTCAAGGGACAGGTTCTGAGTGGATGACAAATCTAATAAGAATCTTCTGTAAGTGGTAAAAACTAGAGAATGTTGCTACCTTTGCATTTTCTTCAATCCACATCCTCTAGCCCTCATCCTCTTGTTTTATCCCTGAGGTCCATTCCTGGAAGGCTGACGGTTATGGCTTTATGATGTTACAGGTCCCTGAGAGTTAGAATTCTGCAAACACAGTTTGTCTTTATATTTTATATTCATTTGAATATAAATGAGTAAAAGGTAGCCCTTGTTTGTTGTTTTTCCTGTGTACAAATGAAGTACATTCTGTGTATAATACTCTGGATCTTTATTAAAAACAAAAAAACAACTATCCACAAAGGGAAATGCATTCTTGGCTTAAGGACTAAATAGTTCTTATCAAATCCTAAGACAAACATGGAGAGATCTTTAGGGCTAAGGACACTAAACTCCATTTCCAAGCACATGGTCTTGGTCTACCCCCTTTCTCTATAATCTACAGGCGCCACATAAGGAGCAAACACCCTAGAACTCTTTGTTTTAATTAGGGACATTTTCCTACTAAAAAGTGCTTAGAGCTGGAGCAGCAGCGTGTCCTCTCAAGGGAACCCTTCCTACAAATCATAACTTTAAATGTAAAATGGAAAGGAAAAGTTAGGCTACTAAAAATGCAGATAAGACAACTAGAAATTGTATCTACTTGGGTGATGTCTGCCATCATGCAAATGGATTGTGTTCACCTAGGGACACTTGGGAATAAAACTGTCACAACTAATTTAATGTGGAATAGTAACTTCCAAAAAATTGAACATGAAACTCTGTCAACAATTGAGTTTTCAAAGAGAGCCGCAGGCATACTCACTTAGTCCTCACAACACACCAAGCCTCTTCTAAGATGTAATAATCCACATACAGCTTCAACAGCTTGTCTCTGACTTCTTTAGGAGTTTTTCGACTATAGACAGAGTAAACTATCTTAGTTCTGGCCCTGTTAAACAAAAGCAGGTGAAAAGATTTTAGATGAACCCGAAAATAAAATAAAGAAACGACAAGTAAATTTTCAATGATTCAGAGTTAGCTGTTTATGTCTCCAGTGATGTTCCATGGAACTGGGAGCTGTCAGCCCTCTTTATTCCACATTAATCTCAATGACTGCATTAAGGACCAAGAAGGGCTGCCCAAAAAGAACAAGCTCATCTGCTTCTCACTAGCCAGACTCTTCTTCGTCCTCTGCCTGCTAAATGCTTTCCTGGAACCTCCAGTGGAGCAAATAGCCATGCTAGCCATGCTCTCTCCTCACCTGTTTCAGCTCACGGTCAAGACTCTGCCCCACATATGGCTGCTCCCATACCAGCCTTTGCATGTGCTGTCTCCTCCCATCAGAATATAACTCCTTGAAAACAGGGACCAGTTTTATCTTTGCCTGTATTGGCATTCCCAGAGTAGCAAGAGAGCCTGGCACAGAGTGAGTACTTAATAAACACTCTATCTCCTCGAAGCTCTCATCTAACTACTTACATGAGAGGGAAAGAGTATAGTATTGAAAGAGTAAATATATATATGGTATGAAAATAGTAAATAATAAAGAGTAGCATCTGAACCTGGAGTACATTATCCAATCAATTATTATCTATAAAACTGCTTTTCACCTTACCAAAATTACTAAACATTATGTCTATCACTATTCATTTTCCAAAACCTTTGAGGGAGAATATAAAGGTAAAGCCTATGAAAAATGAAACAATTAAAAATAAAAACAAAAATCAATTTATAGATCCAAGAAATACATTTACTGAGCAACAAATATGAAAGGACTCCTGTAGTTAAGCATGGAATTTACCTTTAAGCGTTCTGGCAGCTAAGTAAAAATAGAAATATAGCAAGTTGTAAAGCTCGTATTATTTGATAAAAATAACAATGTTAAGTTAATCTGAAGAAACGCTTATTTGGAATGAATTCTAGGAAGACTTAAGCAGGTAGGTCCTGATAGAAAGGATATGAATTAACATGATGGTAAATGTTTTCAACATTTTCATTTGTGAAAGATACAAAACACTTCAAATTTTTTTTTCAAATTGAATCACTACAGAACTGTACACAATACAAACTGAATCAGTATACAACAGAATATTGAAGATTAATTCAGTGGGAGCATGTCTTTAGGAAGCTAAACAGGACACCGTCTAGTTATTGACCTACTGCTTGTGAGGACACTCATTAAAGACACCATGAAATCCTAGTGCGTGATCTATTCAAGATGGCTTTATTTGTTACGTAATAAGCAGGACTGGAGAAGCAAACTCATGAAGGTGGCAGCAGGACTCCTCTGAAGGTGCTGCTGATGGCTTTTCTCCTCAAGTGCCACTCTCCACATGGCTGAAGGGACAAACAGATCTAATAATTCTGGAATGACTGGAAAAGGCCAATAAAAATGGACTGAGAAAAGTTACGCAGGGTACGCCTGTAATCCCCAGATCGGGGTCTAGCAGAGCAATCTACAAAGTAAAAGGACACCGAGAGGTGCCCCGCCATGTCTAACATATACCAAACTGTCCGAAGTCCTTAAACAAGATCCATCACTTCTACATCAACTTTTATGCATCTGATATGTCAGTCCTAACAATAACAACAACTAGCATTTCTGTAACACTTTAAGACTATTAAAAAGAAAAAATACATTTGTAATATTGTAAAAATGTACAGAAACATGGTACTCACAGCTTGTAGAAAGTATTTAAGTATTCAAAACCACTTTTTGAGGTGGGTGGTGTATATTTATGTATGCATATTATATAAATACATATAAAATATTGTATATTATCATACATATTACATATATAATAACACATATAACATGTTGCTATTATCTCTATATTCCAGATGAGAAAGCTAAGGTTCAAGGAGATTAGGAACCCAGGATTCCTGGGCTAATAAGCCTTAAAAGTGGTCCATCCTCAAACCCAGGCAGCAGCTCTTTTGACCCTTCAGCTCAGAGCTCTTTGCCTGCAAGGCCAAGGTAGAAAAGCAATAGATAGGATAAAACAAAAAACAGTTCTACTATACTGCTACTGAAGGTCCATAGGGAGCGCAAATGATACTCATATATTTTTCAGTTTGGAAAAAATACATCACATTTGACTAGCTTGGAGAGGAGCTGGAGGGGGACTTGCTTCTCCTCGTTCCCTGGAGGAAAATGTAATAGGTAATCATTGACTCATTCTGTCTAAATGTCTCAGATGAGAATGTTTTTCTCTAAGTCTTTTGCGGGCTAACAGGAATTAATGCCTTCTTTCTCTAGTTAACCAGAAGTTTTGGCAAAACTCTTGCAATGAGAACCTAGAAAAGTGCTCTTTACTGTCCCATCCTCTCTTTCTTGACAATGATGCTTCTAAATGAAGTCTCCAGCTTTCTGTATTTGTGCCAGCATCTTTTCTCTTTCATAAACCTTATCCCTGCCTAGCTAAATTGAAGTAACTAGGGATGGTAAGGTCAGAGGAGAGAAGCGATGTGAAAGAGAGGGATTATTAGCCCTGGTTCGGAGTGATGAGAAGTTGCAAAGAAGTCAATTTAAGGTTAATACTGGCAGACCCCCTCATAGCAAAGTCGAGCAGGAAGTACCCGGCTGTCTGAAGCAGAGGCAGCAGTGCGGATTCTCAAACATATAATCCTAGAAGGAGAGTCCAGTGAAACTGAGTGAGAGAGAAGCACAGAAACCCAGGTAACAGTAGCAGCCGCTCCTGAGACTATCAGTCCACAGATTAAATATCTGTAAGTCACCTACTTGAATTTCCAGGAGCAAAGATGGCAGAGTGATCTGTAAATGCTCTCCCCCCCTCCCCTTGTTGACCTTGAAAAACCCAGAGAATACTTCACCAGGAAAAATCCTGGAATAGTGGGATCAGCTGAAGGGGTAAACAGTTTCTTAGTCCAAGAGGTTAGGAAAATTACAAAAGGGGGTCCCTCTTGCTGTGGCTTAAGTGGACCAGTACAGCTGTCCCAGACAGCCGCACCTCAGGGAACAAGGAGGAGACCCTGAGCCCCAGGGGTGCAGTCTATAAGTACCAACACCAGGACCCAGGCATGCCGTAGCATTATTACCTGTGCTCCAGAAGCAGAGATCCTCTCTAAAAGCCAGGAAAAAGGAAATCATCATGAGCAGGAAGCAAACCAGAAAAGACCACAGAATCTTACTATGGGGACAAGGACCAGAACGCACTGAGACTACACTCCCATCTGAAATCTCAGAAGGGAACATGAGCTAGTCTCAAGTCCAAAAAGCATTCCTGGAAGAACTCAACAGGGATTTTAAAAGCCAAATTAAACAAGTGGAAGAAAAACTGGCCAGTGATTTTAAAAATATGAAAAAAGAAATCACAGAAGAATTTAAAAGAAAAATTGGACTAATAGAAAAGGAATCACAAAATGGAACAAACAGAAAAGGAAGTACAAAATCTAACTGGAGAAAATAATTCCTTAAAAGGAACAAATGGACAAATGGAAAAGGAGATGCAAAAGTTAACTGAAGAAAATCATTTATTAAAAATTAGAGCTGTGCAAGTAGAATCTAAGGACTCTATGAGACATCAAGAATCAGTCAATCTAAAGAATGAAAAAAATAGAAGAAAATGTAAAATATCTCACTGGAAAAACAACTGACCTGGAAAATGGATCCAGAGAGAAAAATCTAAAAATTATTGTTCTACCAAAAAGCCATGGACACTATTTTCCAATAAATCATCAAGGAAAACTGCCCTGAGGTCCTAGATCCAGAGGGCAAAATAGTCATCAAAAGAATCCACCGATAACCCCTAAAAGAGACCCCAAACTGAAAACACCAAGGAATGTTGTTGCCAAATTCTAAAACTGTCAAGTTAAGGAGAAAATATTGCAAACAACCAGAAAGAAACAATTCAAATATGAAGGAAAAACAGCAGGAGCACAAAGCACCTTGCATCTTCTACCTTAAAAGATCAAAGGGATTGGAATATGATATTTCATAAGGAAAAGGAGGTGGGACTACAATCAAGGATCAATCACCCAGCAAAACTGAGCAAAATACTTCAGGCAAGGAGATGGACATTCAATGAAACAAGGGATTTCCAGACCTTCCTAATGAAAAGACCAGAGCTCAACAGAAAATCTGATCACCAAATATAAATCTCAAGAGAGGCATAGAAAGGGAAACGGGGGAAAAATACAATATGGGCCAACTGTTTACATCCCTATAAGGGAAGATGATACTTGTTAATCTTGAGAATTGTGTATTTATTATGATATTTAAAGGGATATACATAGATAGAGGAAGTGGGTATAAATTAAATGATGTGATGACTTAAGAAGTGTGATTTAAGGTTAAGAATAGATTTCTAATGGGAGATGTGAAAAGGAGGAGGCAAAATAGGTAAATCACATCACAGGAAGAGGTACAAAAACATATTAAAGTAGAAGGAAAGAGGGGAGGGAGATGGGCACTGTTTGAGATTTACTATCATCTGATTTGCTTCCAAGAGGGAAAAAAACTCAATTAAGTATAGAAATGGCCCAACAGACAGTAGGAGGGGAAAGAGGAAAGAAAAGAGAGGGGAGGTTAAAAGGGAGGTAAGAAGTAGTACGAGAAAAGAGGAAATGAAGGGAGGGGGACAGACACAAGGGAGGGAAGACTGATGGAGGTGGTGGTCAAAAACTGAAACTCTATTGTGGAGGGGAAGGAAAAAGGGAGAAAGAACTAAAAGCATAAATGGGGGAAACTGGATGGAGGAAAAGATACAGAGAGTAATCATACTTGTGAATGTGACTGGGATGAACTCTCCCATAGAATCGAGGTGGGCAGCAGAAAAGACTGCAAATCACAATCCAAAAATATGCTGTTTATAAGAAACACGTTTGGGACAGAATATACTGTGCTTCGGCTGATGTAAAAAAAAAAAAAAGCAGGGGTAGCAATCCTAGTCTCAGACAAAGCAAAAGCAGAAACGGATCTAACCAAAAGAGAAAAGTAAGTAAATTATATCCTGCTAAAAGGAACCACAGACAATGAAGCAGTATCATTACTAAAGCATATATGCACCAAGCATCCAGATTCTTAGAGGAGAAGTTAAGGGAGGGACAGAAAGAAATTGCAAAACTATACTCTCTGAACTTGAATCTAACCTCAAAATAAACAATAAAGAGATTAAGGAGGTAAACAGAACTCTGGATAAGGGAGATATGATAGATCTCTGGAGAAAACTGAATGGAGATATTAAGGAATATACCTTTTTCTCAGTGGAACATGACACACACACAAAAACTGACCATGTACGAGGGCATAAAAACCTCACAATGTAGTGCAGAAAGGCAGATAGTCAATACATCCTTTTCAGGTCATAACGCAATAAAAATTACATGTAATAAAAGGTCATGGAAAGATAGACCAAAAATTAATTGGAAACTAAAGAATCTAATCCTAAAGAATGAGTGGGTTAAACAACAAATCATAGAAACAATCAATAATTTCTTTCAAGAGAATGACAATAATGAGACACTCTACCAAAAGTTATGGGATGCTCCAAAAGCAGTTGTTAGGGGAATTTTATATCACTGAATGCCTACATGAATAACAGAGAGATGGAGGAGATCAATGAATTAGGCACACAGCTGAAAAAGCTAGAAAAAGAACAAACTGAAAATTTCCATTTTCAATTCAATTCAATTTTCAAATACAAAATTAGAAATACTGAAAACCAAAGGAGAGATTAATAACATTGAAATTAAGACAACTACTGAATAAATAAAAATGAGTTGATTTTATGAAAAAAAAACAATAAAAAGAATAAACTTTTGGTCAATTTGATTTAAAAAAAGAAAGCAGAAAACCAAATTACCAATATCAAAAATGAAAAAGGTGAACTACCTCCAATGAGAAGGAAAATAAAACAATAATTAGAAATTACTTTGCCCAACAGTATGCTCATAAATTTGACAATCTAAGTGACATGGATGAATATTTTAAAAATATAAATTGTCCAGATGAACAGAAGAGGAAGTTGAATATTTAAATAACCCCATCTCAGAAAAAGAAATTAAACAAGTCATCAATGAATGCCCTAGGAAAAAATTTCCAGGGCCAGATGGATTTACAAGTGAATTCTATCAAACATTTAAAGAACAGCTAATTCCAATACTTTATAAACTATTTGGGAAAACTGATGAATGAGTCCTATTAAATTCTTTTTATGATACAAATATGGTTCTGATATCTAAACCAGAAAGAGTCAAAACAGAGAAAGAAAATTATAGAACAATTTCTCTAACAAATATAGATGCAAAAATTTTAGGTAAGATATTAGCAAAAAGAATACGGCAACTTATCACGAGAACAACACATTATGATTAGGTAGTATTTATACCAAGAATGCCGGGCTGGTTCAGTAGTAGGAAAACTATCAGCATTACTGATCATATCAACAACAAAACTAAGAGAAACCATATGATTATCTCCATCGATGCAGAAAAAGGTTTTGACAAAATTCAACACTCATTCCTACTGAAAACACTGGAGAGCATAGGAATAAATGGAATTTTCAATAAAATAATAAGCAGTATCTACCTAAAACCTTCAGCAAGCATTACATGCAATGGGGATAAGCTAGATGCATCTTCAGTAAGATCAGGGGTGAAACAAGGACGTCCATCATCACCACTGTTATTCAATATGGTTCTACAACTGTTAGCTTTAGCAGTAAGAGAAGAAAAGGAAATTGAAGGAATCAGAATAGGCAAAGAAGAAACTAAGTTACCACTCTTTGCAGATGATATTATGATATACTTAGAGAATCCTAGAATCAAGTACAAAACTATTTGAAATAATAAACAACTTTGGCAAAGTTGCAGGTTATAAAATAAATCTAGATAAATCATCTGCATTTCTATATATTACAAACAAAGCCCAACAGCAAGAGGTAGAAAGAGAAATCCCATGTAAAGTTATGGTACACACTATAAAATATCAGGGAGTCTACCTGTCAAAACAAACCCAGGGACTACATGAACAAAATTACCAAACAGTTGTTGCACAAATAAAGTCAGATCTAAGTAAGTGGAAAAACACCAGCTGCTCATGGGTAGGCCAAGCCAATATAATAAAAATGGCAACTCTACCTAAATTAATTTACTTATTCAGTGCCATACCAATCAAACTATCATAAAAATATTCTCTAGAGCTAGAAAAAATTTCAAAATTCATCTGGAAGAATAAAAGGTCCAGAATATCAAGGGAATTAATGAAAAGAAATGCTAGGGAAGGTGACCTAACCCTACCAGATCTCAAATTGTATTATAAAGCAGCAATCATCAAAACTGCTTGGTATTGGCTAAGAAATAGAGGGATAGACCAGTCCAGTAGTCAATGAATATAGCAATCTACTGTTTGATAAACCCAAGGACCCCAGCTTCTGGGATAAGAACTCACTGTTTGACAAAAACTGCTGGGAAAACTGGCGGGAACTGGGCATAGACCAATGCCTGACACCGTACACAAGAATAAAGTCCAAATGGATACATGATCTAGTTGTAAAGACTGATACTATAAATAAATTAGGGGAGGAAGGAATGGTGTATTTTTAAGATTTATGGAGAATGGAGAAATATATGACCCAGCAAGAGATAAGAGACCATCATGAAGTGCAAAATGGGTAATTTGAATTACATTAGATTGAAAATTTTTTTGCACAATCAAACTCAATGCAACCAAGATTAGGAGGGAAGCAGAAAACTGGGAAAGAATTTTTGCCATTAGTATCTGGGATAAAGGCCTCATTTCTAAAATATATAGAGAAATGAATCAAATGTACAAGAACATAAGTCACTCCCCAATTGATAAATGGTCAAAGGATATGAACAGGGAGTTTTCAGAGGAAGAGAAGTTAAAGCTATCTATAGTCATATGAAAAAATTGCTTTAAATCACTATTCATTAGAGAGATGCAAATCAAAACAACTCTGAGGTCCCACATCACACCTATCAGACTAGCAAGCATGACAAAACAGGTAGATGATAAATGTTGGAGAAGATGTGGGAGAGTTGGAACACTAATTAATTGCTGGTGGAAATGTGAGCTAATCCAACCATTCTAGATAGCAATTTGGAACTATGTCCTAAGGGCTACAAAAATGTGCATACCCTCTGACCCAGCAATACTGCTTCTAGAACTATATCCCAAAGAGATTATAAAAATGGGAAAGGGTCCCATATATACAAAAATATTTATAGCAATGCTCTTTGCGGTGGCCAATAACTGGCAATCAAGGGAATGCCCATAAATTGCGAAATGGTTGAACAAGTTGTGGTATATGAATGTAATAGAATACTACTGTGCTATAAGAAATGACTAACAGGAAGATTTCAGAGAGGCCTGGAAGGACTTATATGAACTGATGCTGAGTGACAGGAGCAGAACCAGGAGATCACTGTACACAGTAACAACCACAATGTGTAAAGCATTTTTCTGGTAGACTTAAGCTTTCACAGCAATTCAAGGACCTAAAACATTCCCAAAGGACTCTTGAGGCAAAATGCCATCCACATTCAGGGAAGGAACTATGGAACTGGAAAGCAGAATGAAGTAGAATATTTTCTCTTGTGTTACATTTTGTTTTGTATTTTTCTCATGATTTCTCTCATTCATTTTAATTCTTCTATGCAACATGACTAATGTGAAAAGGTGTATAATAAAAATGGATGTGTAGAATTCATGCATGCTGTCCAGGGGAGGGAGGGAGAGAAAATCTAAGAGTTACAGAAGTGATTGTAGAAAACTGAAAACAAAAAAATTAATAAAAAAAGATTAACATCAAGAAAATTTCCTAATGACTGAAGTTGTCCAAAATGGATTGGGATACTTTGGATGGTGACGGACTCTTCCTGGCCACTTGCCAGACAGATGGGCCATGACAGATGGACGCTGAGGTCCCTCCCAGCTCTAAAACTGTGATCCCCTTAACATAATAACTGAGGAGCACATGGTAGGTGCTGACTGGGTGCTGCAGACACCAATAAAATGAATTCAACTGTCTCTAACTTGTAGATTTGTCTTCTTTCTGAGCCCTGTGTCAGGGCTGTTGTAAGACTAGAGAGGCAACACAGGCACAGTGTCATACAAACACTAACTGTACATCATTCAGGAGCTGCTGATGGCCTACTGATCACCTAATTTTGAGAATGTCAACCATGATTTTTTCCATTCTTCCCCTTTTCTGAACCTTCCTGGAATGTCTACATCAAGAGAAGGCCAAACTGATGCCCAGCACTCACGAGCCACCATGAAAGATCAGTGCTCCCTGACGATGCCTGTACTTTGTATCTTAGAAACAATTGGTGCTAAATAGTATCTTTTCTTTGGATATCACCAGTATTTCCCCAATAGATCCACATGTTGCAGCACAGAAGATGTCCCGTGTGAGCCATTTGTATTTACAAAACTGCATCTAATTATTGGCTAGGACAGAGGCTGCAACCCTTTGGAATTTCTTTAAAAAATAACTCCAAGAAGCAGTTCATCAAACTCTCTTCCTCCCCTACTGGATGCTCCAGTGCTATTTGTTCCAAAGAAAAATGGGAAATTTTGACCTTGTGACTAGACTGCCACTAATGGCATCATCACCATGAAAGAGTACTTCCTACCCCTGGGTCTGCGATCTGACAGAACAACTGGCAGGGAAAGACTCATCAAGATGGACTTTTTCTCATATAATCTGTTCCAGATGCAGAGGGATAACTGAAGGAGAAGACTTTCTAGCCCTGGTAGAGCCTGTATGAATACTATGCCACTAAGCCTTACAATGACTAATGAATTTGGTATCAGAAGCTTACAGAGGTGCCTCATCTCACAACACTGTTACCTACTCCTGGGATCCCACCCAACATTCCTTTATTTTTTTCCTTCAAGTCATTCTCCAGAACCTACATTAGCACCATCTACTTACCAAATCTCAGAAATGCCAGTATGAGAAGAATATGAAATTTCTGGATCAAATGGTTGTGTGGGTCTACTCAGGGTAAAAAAAAATATGCAACCTTTCCTTAGGTTGGCAGGTCACTAAAACCACATTAACGCATGGCCTTCAACTATAGCAACTCAAGACTTTCTTTTAGTGGACAGCAGAGGCAAAAAGGACAGTTAATGACCTGACAAAACAGTTCACCTCAGTCCTATTTTGATGGAGCAAATCTGCCAACGAGTTTATCGTGGAGATACATGAATCAAATAATGTTGCTAGGGGAGAGGAGCATTCTCTCACAGGTCATACTATCCTACCTGTGACACACCCTGGGGCCTGTGTACACAAAATCTGAGAATATTTGTAGTCAATACTACAGACATAAGGTCTAGAGGCATCTTCTCCAGGAAGCCTACTTTCAAACAACTTGGAAGGACATTTTAATCAATTTTGTGATCAACCAATCAAAGTGGAATAAAGAGTCGGGCCTGTCTGACCTTTAGTATTCAGAAGGTTCAGGTTCACTACCACACATTCTCTCCAGACACCTCAAAGGCAGGCAAACACAATATTTTGTAAAAATCCAAATTGAGATATTCAGCAAGTCAGGTATCAATGTAGGCCTTTCTAGAGGTTGCAGTCATTTCATGGTCTCCCAGGTCTCTACAACTGAATCAGAAGCAGGGGTGGGATTGTCCATGCTCACCTCCAATTGTCTATTCTGCAACTTCACATGATCCCCACCTCTGAGGAAGAGTCTATCTCAGATGAATTCCTACATGTTAAAGTGTGATGGTGGACGAGGCTGGGAGAAGATGCCCTAGCTCTCCCAGGATTCCAAATTTCAGGTCAGCACACAATTTGTTATCATCCTTGCAAAAAGCTCATCATTGAAATAAAGCTTTCCTAGAACCAAGGGTTTAAACCATTCTTGATAATATCCCTGTTCCTGCTTTATCAGTGATAACTAAGTTCTGGAATGACCCTAAATACCTCAATCCTCCGTCCTCATAATGAGGGTGATTGACAATAGGGCGAAGTGTAGACAGCTTGACACTTGCCATTGTAGGCATGGCACCTGCAAACACAGCATCTGAAATACAAGATTATACTATTTAAAAGAACTCCTAAAGAAAATTGAAAGTTATCTCATAAAAATTCCAAATTCCCAAATTAAAAAAGTAGTATTTTTAAGTATATGTTAAAGTTAAAATAAACATTAACTACAATTGCAGATAAAACCAAAGGACCACTCAGACAGGTTGAGACATCAATCATCTTGATGCTTTCAATTGAGTTTATCCTTAATTCTCTTAGGCAGACAGTAATCTGTCCTATTTTAAAACTCATCTAAAATGATCCTAGAAATGTCCTCACATTTAAGTTTCCCAATATTTAAGCAACTCCAGGAACACAGATTCCATCTACCAGAGTGCAGCCCTGAGACACACCCTGTGAGAACACAACACAGATCCATGAAGTCAGCTACAAATGTCAGGCAGAAACAAAATCATCTTTATATCTACTTAAGTAGATGAGGATGTAATTACAGCTCAATATTGGGAGAAAATAGCATAATTATCATATTAAAAACAAATGTACCTCAAACCATATGATTTTATTAATACACACAGAAACAAACCTTGGTCAAACTACAACACACATTTACTCATGGTAAAAATCCTTAGAAACACAGGTGTGGTAGGAATAGCATTTGTTTTACAAAGGTTGAGGCAGTTTCCATTTAAAGGATTAGAGTATCATGGATTTAAAGGTAAAACAGAACTTAGAGGCAAGCCAAGTTCACTTTTTCATTTTACAAATAAGGAAACTGAGACTCAAAGGTTCACACAGCTAGTAAGTATCTGAAGCAGAATTTATATCCATGTCTTCCTGGTTGCAGGTTATAAATGATGTTCTTAGAATTTACCTAGTCTGGAAGACTAAGGCTCAAACCATTGGCCTAAATTCCATGGTGTCTAGAACAGAAATAAATCAGTCTATTGGGAGCTGATGTACTGGACATTTGGCAGAATTTTAAAGATTTTTTGTGCGACGTCTTTCTAATTCAATGTAGCTGTAGAAGAGCATTTGGAGATGGAGGAGAACTGTCTCTATTTTAACTAATTATTTAAAATGCCCTTTGAAAATCCTTTTTATTACATTTTGTAGTCCATGTCTCTTTTCAGTATGTTCCGATCTTAAACCTGAATCCCTGGACCACCATGAGTTAGGCTGCTCTAGAATACCTAGAGTAGCTAGTGGCAGAACTAGATGGTAACGACTTGGCATAAGGTCTCCAGTGGTATGTCCCAAGGATATGTACATGGCCTTGTGCTATGTAACATGCTTATCAAACACATACATAAAGACATAAATGGCATACTCATCAAATTGGCACAGGATGTAAAGCTTGAACAGGAAGCCAATATACCAAATGACAGAGTCAAGATTCACAAAGATCATGAAGAGCGTGATCTCTGGACCAAACTGAACAAGTTTAAATTTAATGAGACCACGTTACACCTTGCCAAGTCTGAGCTCGGGAAGCCACAATTAAACAGCAGTTTCTCTGAAAAGCATCTGGAAGTTTTAGTCCCTTACAAGCTCTTGCCTGCAAGAAAACAAATGTGATCATAAGCTGCCTGAAGATTCATGGCTCACATCTATGAAGAAGTGCGGTGCTGGCTACACTCTTCTCTGGCCAGCAGCACTATGTCTAGGTTGGGGGCTCTAGATTTCAGGAAGGACATTAGTAAATCAGAGCCCATCTAAAGGAATAAAAGCAGGATGGTGATGGGCCATAAGTTAATGCCTCGTTAAAACTAACTGAAGGAACAAGGGATATCATTGCTTCATTTTTTTGGACAGGATGATTAAACAAATAGATGAGGGGATGATGTGGATATAGTCAGGGACAGGCAGGTAGATGGTGGAACAATTCTCTTTTTAGGTGTGGTTTCAAAGGAGACCACCCCTGAGGCACCTTTCAACTCTGAAATCCTGACTTGAGGGTAGGAAATGTGACAGGTCACAGGTGCCCACATATGTGAAGGGTGAAATTCATCTTGTCAAAGTATGACTAATGGGTAAAGATATAGTGAGGCACATTTCACTTCACCATAAGACTTCTTTAACAATTCTAACTGTCCCAAAGTGGAATGGTTTGGGACAGTGAGTTGCCTATCAATGGAAATATTTAGGCACAAGCTCGATGACCTGTGTTAATAAATACATATGTAAGTATATGTGATTGGCAGCCTGGATGGTTTAATGGCCCTCATTTCTATCTATTTGACCTCACTGTTTCAGAGGATGTCGTCACATGGTGGGCACCTCAAGAGGTCATCACTTCCTCTGGCAAGACTGGGTGATCATCACGTGCTGTGTATGTTCCAGTGATGATTCCTTTTGTACAGAGACTGATCAGATGGCTGCTGAGGTAGGTGCCTTCCAGCCTTTTCTGACAACCTAGAGGTGAACTGATTAACTACAAGATAAAAATTATGAAAGAGGCAGCTAAGTGACTCAATAGCTCAAGAGCTGAGTCTGGAGTCAGGAAGACCTAAATTCAAATCTGGTCTCAGATACTTACAAACTGTGTGACCCTGGACAAGTCCCTTAAACTGTTTGCTTTAATTCACTAGAGAAAAAAAATGGCAAAACACTCCAATATCTTTGCCAAGTGGAACGCTATGGCTCAAGGGGTCATGAAGAGCTGGATACAACTGAAAAACTGAGCAACAGGAAGATTACAACATGACAGGCTGGATCAGGGGTGGGAACCTGTGACCGCACATATGAGGCCGCACATAGCCTTCTAGGTGACTGAGTCCAAGTTCTACAGAACAAATCCTTTCTTTTCATTAAGGGGAGCTGTTCTGTGAAGTCTGAATTCAGTCAAACAGCTGCACACGAGGGCCAGACATAGCCTCGAGGTTCTCGGTAAGAAGAACTGTGGGGCAAACAAGGAACGAGGTCCCGGGAAGGGCCAACAATACGTTTAGAGGGAAATCCCCATGTTGGGATAACACTAAGGGCGGTTCTGGTGCCCACGGGCTGTGCCAGCCCTGTTACCATTCAGAGAGGTACATGTCTGTATATGCACATATACGCTTAGAGTTAATGTTCAAGGACAGCTCATTGTGTTGAGACAGGTAATCTCAGCATTGTGCAGACTGCCACTCTTCTGCTGGCTTGTATGCTTTCTGGAAGCTGCGAGGGATGGAAGAATTCATCACTCTTTGTTCAACTGAGTAACAGATTTAATTTTGTGGTCACTGGGCTCACGGCTAAAGCCTAACTGAAAAGACAGAGCTTACAATCCACTGGCACAGCTTTCATCAAGAATCTTCATCAAGAATCAAATAACTGTACTGTACCACAATGCAAAAATCAGTGTGAGAACACTGGATCTTCGGGAAGAAGACCTCTGTTTAAATACTTATTACCTATGCAACCTTGGGCAAACTGGCTTCACTGAACTTCATATATACTGGAGAGCTAACTCAATTTCCTTATTTTTCATTCATTTAAAACTTTTATTGATCTTTTTTGGATTTTTTTACAACACAGTAATTTCTTGATCTATTCCTCTACCCCTGGCATTAAAACCTTCCTTGTAAGAAGGAAAACTAATTAAGCAAAACTGACTGTCTGTACCCTTAGTCTCTGCTATCTCTCCTGAAAAGTCATCCTCCTTATACAACAGGGAAAACTAAAGCCTACCAAATCTCATTTCCCACATCCAAAAAATGAGGGGGTTCGACTAGACAGAATGAAGACCTAAGGTTCCTTTCAGGTCCTATGCTTTTATGGAAATCCCTAATACTTCTATGACTTTAATACCTCTGAAGAGAATTATTTTTATGCATTGTCAGCTTCCAATTTGGTGTGATTTGAGGGCAAACTGAAAGTTCTCCTCAAAAGCACCTTTCTCACCTAGCCTGAAAAGCTAATACCATAGAACGTAAAGTCCTTGTGGCAAGGACCTGTTAGTTTCTAATCTGTATGCCCAGGGTCTAACACACAGTAAGTGCCAAGAAATACTAGCTGACTTATCCTTGATCTCTACTAAAACAGTGATATTTCTGTGAAGAACAATATATTAAAATTCTGTAATGGATCAGAGTTAGAGGGGCCACAGAGTACAAGGTATTCCTCTGGAATGACTAATCTGGATGGGAAAATGTGATAACCCTGTAAAATGTGAGGGCGTAACTAAATTTCAACCAACAACGATGTGGATCATATTTTGTTAATGAAGACACAAACATGAAAATGACAGAATCCTTTGTCCCCAGCTTAACTGGGGGATATGTTGCTGTACAAACAAGCACAGCCTCCACAAGGCAGAATGTCATGACAGCAAGCATCCAGTCAAAGTGGCCTGGTGCTCAGTGGCGATCCCTGTTTAGGAGTCCTAAAGCCCCTGGAACTAAGACTCTCCTTTCCCTTACCTGGCCTGGTGTTCTGCCTGATCCACTGCAGAAGCTCTTCCTGTGGTGCATTACTGAATTCTCCTATTATGCTCCACTGACTCTGAAGGTTTAGCCAACCTTGAACAGACATCACTGTTAGAAGGGCAAAGACAAAATTCTCAAAAGGAACTCTGTCAAAGATACGACCAAAGAGCTGAAATGAAAGAAATCATTCATGTATAATAAAAGTACAGAGTGCTTTGGAGCCAGTGACAAAAATCTATCTTTCCGGTATAAGCCAAGGCAGACCACCCAAGGTATAAAATGATGCACTGTGTCATTCTCTTCTTTGAAAACAAATATAATTTGGGAGATCATGATGGATTCAAATTTGAGTTTAGCTTTCATCAAGAATCAAGGAGAGATTAGAGAATATCTAATATTTCTAAACATGTCTTGGTCCAAAGGACCAAGTGAAATGTGGTGGAATATATTTTCAAACGACTAAGGGTAGAAATATTTTAGAAACTAAATCTCTAATGTCTTTGTGACCAAACATCCTAGCATAAGCTGAGGGCACCCATAAAGTAAGGGACTCCTTGCCTTGTGAGGCCTCCATGTTGTTCCCCAGTGCCCGTCACACCAGTTATCCTGCTTATGCAGCAGCCTTGTCCTGGTGATCACAACACTTTGCTATCCTTTTCTGCCCAGATAATATGAAACAGAGAAGAAACCTACAGAGGGGCAACCACTTCCCAGGGATCCAGGCAGAAGCAAACTTCCCGCAGTAGGGACAGCTGAAGAGGATTACTAACACCTAGATACCTAAGAGTGGAAGTAATTGTTCAGAAAGCTCCTTAACAAAAATCTGAATTCCAGAAGGGGCAACCCCAGCTTGTGATGCATCTATAGCAGAGGAGAAAAAAAAAATCTGAAACATTTTAGCCTCCTTGAGGTGATTTTATGTAAAACGCCTCTAATGAAAAAGTTCATTTTTTTTTTTTAGTAATTCCACACTTTTTTGTTTTGGAAAACACAGCAAAACCCTGATAAATAGGCATAATTGTAGTTACAAAAGTAACAACTACCTTACCCGTTTGGAGCAGACCAAAGAAGCCATAACGCACATGTGAGGTGTCAAAAACAACTTCAGTCTCATAATGAAAATAGCAAGAATAGCAAATGCAAACAGCTGCAATTCATGAAAAACCAGCTACATATAAAAGAAAAAGGTTATGTTTTCATTTTATTATAAAATAAAGCAATGCAATATATTTTATTATTTTTGAATACTCAGATAAAGCATTTTTAAATTTACTGAGTTTTCCTACACCAAAAGAAGAGGAAGAACAAGAACAGCCTGCAGGCACTAACAGCCTGTTTGAGAACACAGGTGGGCTCATATTTTGTTCTTGTACCCAGGGCCCAGCACAGAGCTTAGCACACAGCAGGTGCTTGATACATGCTTGGTCACTGCTTGATTACTTCATTGAGCAAGTGAATGAAGTCAGCTAAGCTTTTCTATCTGAAGCATATAAAACTTAATTTTTGGCTAGCAAAAACATTTATCAAAGGAGAGTGGTGAGCTATATCCTCACCCCACCCCCAATCCTAAAGCTCAAACTGCATTTTAAAACACATACCAAATTTTGCATTACAAAGGATAACCCTAAATTCATCAAAACCATTTGGCCTTCCTAAGTACAATGATCATCTCTGAACTGCTGTAGTAGATCAACTCAAATAGAGGTAATGGGAAAGAGGAAAAGAAGCCCCTTTTAAAGAGACTGAACTCAAAAAAAAAAAAAATAAAGAGCCTGAATTTGGAACCAACCTTCCCACAAGCTTCATTTCCAGATGCCTCCGTGGCCACTGAGACATTAAACTCAATAAATCAAAAACTGAACTCAGGATAGAATCACAGGACGTAGAGCTAGAGGGGACCTCAGAGACCATCTCATTGACTACTTTATTTCACAGATAAGAAAACTAAGACAAGGAGAAACTAAGTGATTTTCTTAATCAAAGAGAGTAAGTGACAAAGCCAAGAAAAACTCAAAGGCCCTCTGGCTCTAAATCCAGGCTCCTCATAGGACCATACTGCTTGCATCTTCCTTTCCCTAACGACATTATTTCTTCTGATAACCCTATTAGTCTTCCAATCACTCAGGCTCCAAATCTGCTAAGTCATCTTTGACTCATTCCTTTCTACCATTCCCCAACACCCTCCACTATACATCACATAGCTTTTGTGTTCGTCCTTGCTTTGGATTCTCACTGCAAACACCTTAATTCAGGCTCTCATTAACTCCTGCTTTAGCATACCAGCCTAGTCTCCTGGCCTCTAGCTTCATTCCTATCCAGGCGATCCACATGACCTGCCACAATAATCTTTCTAATGGATAATTCTGATCAAATTCACAGAATAAAAGAATTGGGAGGCTACTAGAGCTCAACATATACCTGGACAAGAATTCCTTCTACATCAGACTCAAATAGTGGCCATGAGGCCAAGTAGAACAAATTTAAATCCTTTTTCCAGATGAAAGTCATTCAGATTATAGGTTAGTAATTAGAAAGATAGGAATCCTATTGAATGACTGAACTAAAAGAGTAATAATTAATGATCAAAAGTCAGCTTGGAGATATCCAGAGAGTGGAGGGCCCCTACAAGACAAGATAATGGTCCACTTACAGAGCCAAGCCATTCAGGGGTAGAGTCCAAGTTTCTGGCTGAGTGGAGAAGGTAAGAGGGCACCTTGCCTTGATATATTCTGTCCTTAGGAACCTAGTTATCTTCATGCTCATCACCTCCATGAGAATGTGAGTTCCTGGAGGGTGGTAACTATTTGTGCCTGTCTTTTCTATGACCAGTATGTAGCACAGGACCAGGTACACAGTAAACTCTAAAAGCTTGTGGAGTGACTGGAAAACACCCGCCGTGGCTGGACTAAAGGTTTACATACTGCTTTAAGGCTGAGGTGCCATAGCTTGGAAAGGACAATGAAAAGCTAAGAAATATTCAGAAAACTGACAAACAGAGGGGAAAGGGGGCTTTTAAGTCTATACATATTAGGCCTTGCTAAAGGAATCAGAAGGATTTAGCCCAAAGAGAAGACTAGGGTATACACATGATCACTATCTTCAAAAAGCTCTAGAATGAGAGACTAGTTGTTTTTAGTTTTGCTTTGGCCGGAACCAGGAGCAATAGGTGAACACTGCATGAGATACATTTCAGCTTTGTGACAGAAAAACTTCCAAACAATTAGGACTGTCCCAAAGTGGAGTGGCCTGCCTTCTGAGGCAGTGTGTTCCTCCTCATTGGAAGTCTTCCAGCAAAGCGTAGAAGACTATGGATTGGGTGTAATGAAGCAGAGATTCTTTTGCATGAATGCGTTGAAATTGATGGCTCATCAGCTCCCTTTCAGTTTTGAAAACCCAGTGATTCTATCTCTAGTGAAGCTGGTTATGATGTCCCCCTAAATCTTTTCTTTTCCATACTCAAAACTCTCTGGTCCTATAATGAAGACTCATATGACATGAGTTTGAGTTTCGTCTTCCTAGTTGGACTCTTCTGGATGTTCTCTTGATTACCAACGTACTCTCCAACATGTGGCTTCTGAATATGGCACTGCAAATATGTTCTGACCAGAGCATGATAGAGCAGGATTATTCACCCCTTAATCCTGGATACTATGCTTCTCTTATGTGGGTGGATCCCACGACTTGGTCCTGAAATCTCTTTTCTTTCTCCATTAGCTTCCCTGATGACCTCATCAGCTTCCATGGATTCAATTATCACACCTGTGCTGATGACTCCAAGATCTCTACATCCACTCTTGGTCCCCATTCTGATCTGTAGTCCCACATCTCCAACTACCTTTTGGGCACTCTGAGTTGGATATACCAGAGAGAATTTTAAACAGGACCAAAACAAAGCTTGTTGTCTTTACCTCCTAACCTTCCCCTCACACACCAGCATCTTTCCTAGTTGCCCAGGGTTTACAGGTCCATCATCTTCCTTGACTTCACATACTCACCATACAGATCCCATTTATTTCCAAGTCTACGCATCTCTGCCTTTGTTAACATCTCTCATATGCCCTTCTCCATTCACACAGCTACTCTCACCTCGGCTCAGGATTTTATTACCTCAAGTACCAGCACAAGTGTTTTCTAACTGGTCCTCTCCCCACTCCAATCTATCTTGTACAAACCTGTTAAAGCAGCACTCCTAAGGCAAAGGTCTGATGGCGCACCTTCCAATCTCTCAATAAATATTACTCCTATCACCTCTAGAAATATAAAACCCTCTGTTTGGGATTTAAGGTTTTTCACAACCTCTTTCCTCTCTTCTTGTCTTGTAACAATTTACTCCCCTTTTCAAATTCCCATGGTTCTAGCCACACTGGCCTACTTGCTATCCCTCTGACATGACACTCATTTCCTGTCACCATTCCGTTGCACTAGCTATCTTACATGCTTGGTACACTGTCCCCGTTCACCTCAGTCTCACTATCCTTGGTTTCAAGAATTAGCTCCAATGCCCTATTTTGAAAGAGATCTTCCTCAGTCACCCTTGCCACTTTCAGCGTCCCTGACACCTTCCATCTGCTCTGTATCTTTACAGGTCACTCTTACCACTTGTATATAAGCTCCTTGAGGACAATGATTGTCCCAGTATTTCTGCCTTTCTTTGTACCCACCAAGGCTTAGCGCAGAGCTTGGCACAGAGTTAGCAGTTAATAAGTGCTTGTTAGTTTAACTGAATGAATACAGACTGAAAACACATTAGTTTTCTTGGCTACCCTATCAATGGACTCATAATGGGTTTGCAGTCCACAAAAGAAAAAAAAAGCCAGTCCTTTTTATGATGACCTCTCTATTGTACTTGTGAACATTTCTGAATCCAAGAGTAAAACCTTGTATTTATTCTAATTTAATCTTATTAATGTCCAATGTTCTAACTTATTAAGATTTTCTGGAATCTTTACAGTTGACTGAATAATAACAATGACTGAAATCATAATTAGCATTTATATAGCACTTTAGGGTTCTCACAACACTGGGAAGGTGGTGCTACATTTATCCCGCTTTCACAAGTGAGAAAATTGCAGCAGAGAGGTTAGGAGAGTGGACCAGCATCTCACAGTTGATAAGTATGACACTGGATTTAGACTGTGAGCATCCTAACTTCAGAGTCAGTATTCAAGCTGCTGAGCAACTTCGCTGTCCAGATATCCCCCTCTCTCACCTTTGCAGAATCTGAAAATTGGACATACCTGCCATCCATGTCTTTACACATCACAGACACAAGCACAGGTCCCTGGTGACTTCCTTCAAATACTAAGTCATTAATGACTACTCTTCAGTCAGGCCATTTGGGCCATGTCATTCTGTTCATCTTCTATATTCCACTGGCAAGGTTTTCCACAAGAACAGCATGAGAATCAGTCAAATCTTTTACTCAAATAAAAATAAACTATAGTCAGAGCATTCCATTAATCTATCAGCCCAGTAAAATGGAAAGTAAATTGATCTCTCCTGATAAATTCCTGACAAAGTCATAGTGGTTCTTCATGATTTCCTTTTTTTATTCAATTTTGTTTTCAGTTTAGAATTATTTCCTTATCCTCTACCACTTCATCACCCACTGAGAAAACAAGAAACAATTTACAAATATGTAGAGCCATGCAAAATGAATTCCCACATTAGTCATGCAAAAAAAAGACAAATTAGAGAATATATGCCTTGTGTTGCATGCTAGGTCCATCAGATCTCTCCCTAAACATGCTCGGTTGATGGCATATTTCATCATGGTTGCTTTGGAGCTGTGGCTGGTCAGTGTGTTCACTGGAGTTCCTAAGTCTTTCAAAGTTATCTTTATATTGTTGTTGTAACTGTATAAATTGTTCTCCTGGCTCTACTTACCTCACTTCATGTCAGTTCATTTAAGTCTTACCAGATTTAACTAAAACCATTCCCTTCCTCATTTACACATTAATATATCATAACTTGTGAAGCCATTCCTCAAATGATGGGCATCCCGTTGGTTTCCAATTCTTAGCCACCACAAAAAAAGAGCTGCTTTAAATATTTTTGAACATTTGGGTCCATTTCCTTTTTTGGGCAATGTGGAAAGCTAGTGGGCTGGTGGGCACTGGTGGGCCAAAAAGTATACGAACTTCAATAGCTTTGGGGGTATGTTTCCAAATTGTTTTCCATAATAGGACTAGTTCATAGCTCTACTGACAGTATATTGGTTTATCTGCTTTCCTACTGCCCCTCTAACATGTCAAGTTCCTTTCTTTAAATCAACTTTGTCAATACAATGAAGGAGAGTACTATCTCATAATTGTTTTAGTTTGATTTTCTTTAAATACAGGCAATATAAAGCCTTTTTCTTTATATTTATTGATAGCTTGGATTTCTTCTGCAAAGTGCTTAAAACTAATTTCTTTTGAACACTTATCAATTGGGCAATGGCTCTTTTTCTTGTAAATCTGTTATTTGCTATATATCTTGGGAAGGAAACCTTAGATTACCTTGCTACAGATATTTCCCCCCTAACTTAATACTTTTCTTCTAATTTTGGATGCTTTGGCTTTGTTTATACAAAAACTTTTGTTCAATTTTACATTGTCAAAAATTATCCATTGTATCTCCAGTGAACCATCTCATTTGGTTGTGGTATCTTTTGCAATTCATATGCTGTCATTCTTTATGTCTAAATCATGTACTCATTTAGAGTTTATCTTTTTACACAGGTGAGATGTTACTTTATATATATGTTTTGTCAGACTACCTTCCAATTTTCCTACAAAAGTTTTGTTGAAGAGGGTTCTTTGGGTTTACCAAACACTAGGTTTGTACTCATCTGCTTCTGTGTATTACGTACCTCATTTCTTGTTGTTCTGGTTCAGTTGTGTCTAACTTTTCATAATCCTATGGGCCACAGTGTCTAGGGAGTCTTCTAGGCAAAGATACTTGAGTGGTTTTGTTACTTCCTTCCCCAGTGGATTAAGGCAAACAGAACTTAAGCAACTTAGCCACACAGTTTGTGTGAGGCCAGATATGAACTCAGCACTATCCATTGAGCCATTTAGCTACCTTTATTTCTTGACCAGTACCAAATTGCTGTGATTCTACCAGTTTTGTAGTATAATCTGAAATCCTGGTATTGCCAGGTTCCCTTTCTTGCAGTTTTTTTTCCTTTATTCCCTTGATCTTTTCTCTAAATGATTTTTATTAGCATTTTTCTGAGCTCTATGAGGTAATTCTTATCTTCAGTTCCTTTAAACAAAAATAACTAAAAACAATTATCTTTATATCTCTTCCTGCTAGACTGTTGGCAATATATAGAAATTATTTATGTGGGTTTGCTGCAACTTTGCTTGAAATAGTTTATTTCAATCAGTTTTCAGTTCACATCATCTGCAAAAGCAACCATTTTGTTTCCTTCCTGCCTATGCACATTCCTTGAGTTTCTTTCTCATCTTATTGCTATAGCTGACATTCTAGTACAATACCGAATAACAATAGTCATAAAGGACAACCTTGCTTCACCTCTGATCTTCCTGAAAGACTTCTAGCCCATCCCTATTATAGATCATGCTTGGTTTCAGATAGACATTACTCTTTGTTTTGCACAACTTCATATATGTAATTTACAGCCTATTGTTTGCCTTCTCAATGGATAGGAGATGGACTATAGGAACTCAAAAAATTTTTTAAACGAATGTTAAAATAAAGCATAAATACTTTTGAAAATAGATAATATTACTTCGAATTTTAAGAAAAGCTTGATATATTTGTATGTTTTCACGTGTTTGGGTTTTTTTATTCTCTTGGTTACTTCACACAATTCTCAGATTCCAACTTTTCCCATTTCTTTGGAGCTTTCTTAAGGAGCTCAGTTGTGTGACCTCATACAGAAATACAGAGATACTTGCTCTTGTGCAGCTGCTCCTTCTAACCTTGCTTCCTCTTCAACAGGTAGCACAACAGGGACTCTGAGAGTCCACACACAGTGGCTCCTTCACCGGTCATTTCCATTTTTCATCTGGCTCTTGTCCTTCCCACCTCATCCTTAAATGACCTCAATATTTCCTGCTTGGATAAATTTCCCACTAGAGTTTCTTAAGTTTATTCTTCTCACTGCTGCTTCTTAATGTTTCACATGATGCTACCTATGATCTCTACACTCCTTCCTCCTCTGTAAGATCACAAACCAGGTTATCATCTAAGAGTGTTGTGCTCTTCTTAGCAAGGACATCGGCTGTTTTCTGGCTGATTTTTCTAGGCTCTTTCTTTTCCTTATGGTAATTGATCTACATCAGCTAAAATTCCCTATTCTGGGTTGACATCCATTCCTTCCGCCATGTCTCATTTTTTGCCATCAGCAAGTCAAGTTGGAGTTGTATTAAATACAAGATAATTCTCTTATTTATATTCTTTTTCTTATTATCACAGAGCCATAACTCTAGAATTAGGAGCTGGTTTTGCATGAATTTTGATCTTTCCTCTAACAAGTTAGTGCTCTGTACAAAGCTGATTCACAAATAAATACCACATCAGGAAAATGCCATTTTCTGTCTGTGAAAACATAATTTTATTTCTTACATTATCTGGTGTTCATCATGTTTCCCCGTACACGGTTCTCTCTTCTTTTACCCTTGAACTGCATTTTCCAACATGCTTTTGGTTGTTCTTCCCTATGACCACATTTGCACTGAAGTCACTAAATGTCAAAGTTTATGTTAATTCATCTTAGACTTGAGTATTTATACAATTTTTCCATTTTCTCATCCTCTGAAACAGACAGTAACGCAGAAGCCACAGTTATTTTCATGGTAGTCTTTTACCCCAAACATTCACCATGAGCACTTCAGGATGTCTATGTGTTACATGGAATGCTGATTCTTTCCTTTAGAACAATGAAATCAATTCCATCAGATGGAACAGTAGAGTGTTGGACTTGGAGTCAGAAAAAATCTGGGTTCAAATCCAGCCTTACATGCTTACTAGTTGTGTGACCCTGGACATGTCTATTTCAATTTTCTCTCAGAGTTGTTGTAAAGATCAACTGAGACAACTGTAAAGCACCAAACCTACCACAAAAATAGTGCTATATACATGGTAGCTTTTAATTCTGCCAGCTCCTTGCTTTGCCTCTCCAAGGACAACCTGTGAACCACCTTTTCATTTAACTGCAATACTTCTTTACGTATTCTGGTTTCATTTATAGGATGAATTTCAAGGTTGTTATAGTTCTGACCCTACAACTGAAAGTCTACTCACTGGTCCCTGAGCCAGGATGGCAGAATAGTCTAAAAATCTTGGTTCTTACTCTGACTACCTTTCCATCACTCTGACACATTCTCAGTGCAGAGGGACACAGAGAACCAACTATGACTTTGGAATTTTGTTTCATGGGTTGATACAGCTAAATATTTATCACAGTATGTCCAATCTACTGAGAATAAGGCTCTGTGTACTTCTTTAGTCTGGTGCTAAGAAAGCAGGGATTAAGATGTGTGAGGTCAGAATCTAAAAACAAATGTAGCCATCTTATTTTAGTGAATCTAGTGAGGAAATAGATAATAACTTGAAGAAAGCATAGACTCAAATCAAAGGCTGTTTCTTTTGCTCGCTACTAGAGACATGGGCATTTTTTCAGGCAGTAAGGAAGGCACATATTAGATAAGAAGATTAAGAATCAGGCAGAAGGGATGAGAAGGTACAAGAACCAAGAGGAAGGAAGGTGAAGGGACTGAAGATACAAGAAGAGATGATGGAATTTAGGAGAAAAGGCTACCTCTTCTTTAGAGCAGAGCAGAATGGAGTAAGGAGTGATGTGGAGATGATTCAAGATAAAGGTTAAAGATAAGAGGATGACCTCAACTTTGGAGGGAAGGTCTCTGCTTAGCACCAGGGGAGGGGGTAGGCTAGGTAGCTTGGAGAAGAAAAGTTTTGCATCAAATGCTGACAGAAGTGAGAAAACTCTTCAGTAAAGAGTAAATGAGCAGGCATGCAACAGTGAGGGCAGTCTAAATGACAAAAGATAGCTTTAGAACGGACCCAATCCAGCCCTGCTCAGCAAGCTGCATATAGGAATAGAAAGTGAAACTGTCAGGAGAATCCTAGAGCAATGAATGATAAAGAGACAAGGACTCCAGGGAAAGGACAGTGTAAAGTTGAAGGGGTTGACCCTGGGCTAAAATTCTAAAGGGGGGAAGCTGAGCCCAGAGCATGGTAACGAATGGTCTGGGAAAGCAGAAAAGGGTGAAAGAACTGGCGACTATGAGCAAAGGCAAGTTTAGGAAGGGTGAAGCACAAAAAGGAAGACAAGAATGAGAGATTCTGATCAGATTAAGAGTATACTAGAATAATGACAGTAGCCTGTCGGTGATAACAGGCCATTCCTGTGTGTGACTGCAAAAAAAAAATGGAGATGAGGTCTGTGAAGCTTTAAACTTAAGTATCTGAGCAGACATCAACAGGTAAACCGAAGTCCCTATGTACAATACCCTACATGTGATCTGACTATGGCAAAGTAGAGCAGCAATATATTCTCTACTTCTGGAAGGCATGCTTTTCTTAACATGGCCAAAGATGGCGTGAGATTTTTTTTGGCTAATACTTTACATTGTTAACCCCTACTGAATTTCCAGTCCATGAATACTCACAGACCTTCTTAAGAAAGACAATCATCTAACCATTCGTCTCCTTTGTATCTTGTTCTTGGGAAATATATTTCTTAAAAACAAGTACAACTTTATGCTTACCCTTATTAAGTTTCATTTTCTTAAACTGAATCTAATTTTCTAGCCTATAAAGATATTTTGGGAACCTGATTTTGCAACCCACTGCATCTACTACATCTCTTCAATTTATGACATCTATAGTTAAGATAGGAACGCCACCTCTACCTTTATCCAAATCATTGATAAAAATGTTAAAGAGCACAGTGAGGCAGAAAACATTTCAATAGAGATTTCTCGTCAATATCAACTACAAAGAACCATTAAGGACCATTCTTTGAGATCAGACATTCTACCAGTTCCAAATTCATCTAATTTTTTTTAACATTTAACTCGCATCTCTCCAGTTTGTCCACAAGAATAGCACAAGAAATGGTCCAATGCTTTGCTAAAATCCAGGTAAACTGTATCAATAACATTTCTTTTATTTACCTGGAAGTTTGGTTACCCTATTGAAAAGAAAATAGGGTTTATAGGACATGATTCTTTTTCTCATATATACATATGTGTGTATATCTTACACACACACACACATATGCTATCGTTCCTACATAAAATTTGTTTGCAAATATATCTCTCAACTTCCACACCTAGCATCTGACTGATATGCAATATCTCACATTCATAGTCCTTCCAGTCTGCAATCAAAGGAGGAAAGTACATTTACTCAACTTCCAGAATTATTCTAGACCATTAAAATTAGTGTTCAGATTTATTTTATTGCTCATTTCATTTCCTTTACACTACTGTTCTCACTGTATCTTTCATTCTCCTGGATACTGCACTCTACAGTAGTTCATATACACCTTTTCATATTTTTCTGAATTCTTTTTTAACTTTTGTCATTTCTTACTGCATAGCAACACTGATGTATTCCAAGGTGTTTAACTACCATCACCACCACCCTAATCAATAGCATCTACTTTGTTTCTATTTCTTTCTTCCTCAAAAGTGTCACTATAAATGTTTTTTAGAGCTGAGGTTTCTCCTTTGACTTTGATATCCTAGAGGTAACAAGCAAAGTTGGCATTGGTTTTAGCTTTGCATTTACATCTCCAGTACTTAGTACAGTGTCTACTAATACTATTTAATTTAAGATTTAATAAAATCTTGTTGAATAACTGATTGGCCTAGCAATAGGATCTCTGAATCAAAAAGATATTGCTAGCATTACTTCAACCTGCTTGCTCCACCAGAGTGTATTAGTGAGACTATCTTCCTGTCTCATGGAATGAGAATGGGCACAACTCATTCCTAACGAAACCCCTCTTGCTTACTGGACAAGCATATCACATTTAGCATATAAACTAGTGCTTAAGACAGTCTGAAAATTGCCTAATTCTTCATGGAAGAAATGGAAGAACTAGGTCCTTAAGACTGAGGGGCATTTTTCATTTTCCTTCTTTTCATGTTTTACCATAGTCAAAGAAACCATCAATTAATGGCCAATCAGGAATTGATGAGTACCTTCATACTCTTCTAGTTGGAACTTTGGGACGATAGATACAGTCTATTATCAGCATTACAGTATCTTGTACACCAGTACTGAGGTCTTAGAAAATCCAGCACCAACTCCATCATAATGAAACATTGGGGTAGAACTTTCATGAGGATGAATTAATTTTAGTTCGTAGCTCAAAAGACTGACATTTAATGTGGCATAAGTACCCATGACATGGAGCTGCAAACTCTGTAAGGTATTACCTATTACCTAAGTTGAAAGTTATTCACCTCTCTAAACAAATGCTGACTTTTTTTTAGTAACAATGTAAGTTGAATGTCTTAGGCATGTTACCCTCCCATCACACATTTCCCTTCTCTGAACTTCTGTTACATTTTCTACCTATTTTAAGTGGGTAGCACACAATTATATATATGTAAATTGTAAAATTGTCTTCATAAGTATGTGTGTAAATATGTATATGTATGATTTAAATTATATTTACATAAATTTTTATGTAGTTCTGTTTTCTATTTGCTTCAACTCTAAATGTTTTGCTTTCCCAAAATGATAAAAAATTTGTAAGGAACAGGATGCTACACTAATTTTTATATCCCTAAAGTGGCTAATACAACATATTTACAGGCATCTATACCACCTATATAATATATATATCATACTATACAGTATACTACAGCACCTATAAAGGTGCTCCAATAATTTTTTCTTAACTGATAGAAGAAAATTGCACCTATTACCATGAGAAAAAGAACACCATCAATCCTTGGAGTCACAGTTGCCAAGTCCTGGTTCTGGACCAGTTACTGCAGGTGTTAAAACGTCATGAAGTCAAGGTCACAGATGCCAGCCACATATTAGTTTATTTCATTACATGGTCACTGACTGCACTCTTCCTCTTACGCTACTGCTAAAAAATGTTCAGGAAGCAGGCAAAGTGTTCTAAATAGATCAATGTAGGTATTACCCCTCCCGGAAAGGTAGAGACCAGCATAGCTAATGACAGAAAGTCAATAGCATCATCTAAAGGGCAGCTCGTTATTATCTCTTCCCCCTTTTCACTTCTACTCTCAAACTTCATCTTAGTATAGTTAGAACCTAATGTAGAGAAGCCTACCAGAACTGTGGGTGGATTCTTTGACTCATCTCGTTCAAGTTGTTTTCTGGAATTAAAAGAATACATTCTATTTATTCAATTTTTAAAGTATCAATCAGCAAACAAGCTCAGCCAAAAAGTTCTAAAATAGGTTACAAAATTAATAATTACAGTAACTTAAATGAGCATTTTCAATTTGCTTACTCAAGGCATGTGGAGCAGAGAAGTATTTGCTTCCGAAAGATGATAATGAATAAGAAGAATTTTCAAAGAAGAGAAGTCTATGAAAAAGGCTTAAAGTTAGAGATGCTTCAAATATTTAGAACCACAAGCAAGAACTTCTAAGGAAGATAGTACCTCTCCTCATTTTAAGCTAGGCTTAAGAAAGACAACAACACCCTTTCAGCCCTTCTTTATGCTGATAAACATTTCTTGTTCTGAGGACAGGTGCAGTTGGGGCTTAAGTTGACTCTCCTTAAAGCAAGTAATACATATTATTATAAGTTTCTGAAAGTCTATCTTCAATGTACAAATTATATGCTAGAGTTTAATGTAAGCAATAAGTTTAACATGAGGATCAATTAAAAGGAATAATATTTATAAGCATGTTGTTAATGAAATAATCACTTATGTTCTCTGGGAAGGACGAGGACTAGACTGTTTCAAAATCTTTTAACCAGACAAATACAGCGCAAAAGTTCATATAAATTGTCACATCCTCCACAAAGCCTTCCCAGATGTTCTTCCTGGAAATGATTTTTTTTTTTTGCGGACAATAAGATCATCTATTTAGAATTAGAAGAGACCTCAGATTCCAACTAATCCAACCTCCTTTTTTTTTTTTTTAACAGATGAGGACTGAAGCCTAATGACATTAAGTGAACTGCCTAATTTTACCCTAATGGGTAAGTTAATAAGAGCCAGGATTTGAAGCCTTCTTGGGTTCAAACTTACATAGAACTTTTGGTATTGAAATTAAAGTTAAGCATGTATAGTCACCTCAGAGGCATGCTAAATGACAGACAACGTAACAAGGAGAATAAAGTGCTAGACTTGGGGGTTCAGAAGATCAGAGTTAAAATTCTGCCTCTGATACTGGCTAAGGGACCATGGACAAGTTCCTGAACATCTCAAGAGTTTCAAGCAACTCTCACAATCACAGAATTTGAAAATTGTAAGGAGGTCAAGGATATTTAGTACAACTCCAATAGAGGAAGCTCCAGTAGAACACACAACATGAAGTCATCCAGACTCTGTTTGAAGACCTCCATGGAGGGGTTAATTACCACTGCATGAAGCAGCCTGTTTCACTTTGGGAAGCTCTAGATCTGAGAAAGTTTTTTCCTGGCATTAAATCTAAATTTACATTTTGTGCCTTCTCCTGATCATCCTGGTTTGGCTTTCTAGAGCTAAAAAGCCTAACCCCTTCTCCATATAAGCGATCAGTGCTACTTACTACTTATCTACTCAGTTCCTGACTGTTTTGGAAGAACAAATTCCTGTACCCTCAAAATGATACTCCTTAATTATCTGGTAGAAAGGTCAAGATCTCCCTACTAGTCAGTAAGTTAATTCTCAGCATCTTCTACGGTTCCCAGTACCGCACTTTGTGCAAACCAGGTACTCAGTGGTTGCTGACGGCATCAAAGGATGAGAGAATCTTGAGACGAGACAGCAGCTCATACTTCACATGATGCCTGCTTCTACAACATGTCTGACAAGAAGCTGTGAAGCCTCTGCATGACAACCCCGAGCAATGGGGAACTCAAGACAACATTTGCAAAATTTTTTATTTGCTATTATGAACTTGTCAAACACCAACATGTGTTTATGTCCACATAAAAAGAAAAAGTGAAAAAGATTTGTGTGAAACCATGCTTCTCTACTACACACTTCTTGAAGACGTTAGTCCCAAATCTGCTGTCTCTAAATTCCTTTCAATTTACTTTGATTTTCTCCTGAACATTTAAACAATGCTTTATTGCTGCTCTTTGATCTCTTTTCTTAGTCATTCCTGTAACTAACCCCTTCCCTCAAATCCCCCCAAATAAAGTTTTAAAACACTCCATTGTAACAAGTAAGCATAGTTCAGCAAAACCAATACAAACATTTTCTAGGTACAAAAATGGATGTCTTGTTCAGAACCTCCAGTCCAATCACCTCTGCTAGGGCAGGTCTGATTTAAACAGGCATGGTAATTTAGATTCAGAATGAGACGAAACGAGACACTCAAAGCATAACTGTCAGTTAAAAGTTTACTTAGCGATAGCATGAATAAAGTATTTATGAAGAAAATAACATTAGGTCAGTTGAATATTGGTCATTGTTGCAACAGCCCATGCTGAGGGAGAGTAACAGCTATCTCCTTACAGGCTGGCTTTCTGTACTTGGGCCAGGCAGAAGCTAGGTCGAATACCTGGTATTTAATCCCCTAAACCACTTAAGTTTCAAGTATAACTTTGAAATACCTAGCTTATGTGACAGGTCTTGCCCCTATTACATCACACCCCTTGGTGACAAGGCTCAAAGGTCTAGAGGATCTACTGCCTTTAGGGCAGTAACTGACGGTCATAATTTCAGGGACATGAAAAGCACAAAATAAGCAACCCCAAAGGTAAAAAGTTAAAAGATTTTTCCCAGTTAACTGATTCCTTCTAATTTTAACCACAGATTTTCTTATGCAAAACTTTTTCAATTTATCAACTTTCCATTTAATCTCCTATGATCTCTAGCTTCTACACAGCTAGGAAACCTGTATGCTTCTTTCTATTCCCACTCAGTAATCACCAGTCATCTACCATAACTAAGTTTTCTAAAATTCTAAAAGGGGACGCAATGAGCCTCCCAATCATCACAGTTTTGTTTTCCATTATTTCTCCCTATAATCTGATCCAAATTCCTCGAAGCAATTAAAGGCTATGCCATGTAGTGAATATAGGGAAAATTTATATTATATTTCATTATGCATTTAAAAATAATTTAATTTCTTTATCTCTTTGAACTACTGTTGCCTTATCTGAAGTGACTGTTTGCCTTTTTGAATTGGCCACAAGCATGACAAATTCTGCCGCAAGCTCACTTTAACTGTGTATGAATATTTAAGTGCGTTTCTTGTAAACTGCATAATGTTGGTCTCTACTTTCCACTCTACTCTGCTATTTTTTTCTCTTTTAATGCTGAGTTCATGGCATTCATCTTTATAGCTATTACTGTTCTATATTTCCTCTTTTTTTCTTTGTTCCCCTCTCTCCCATTTATAAAGAGGCAACAGTAAAAAACAAGAATGAGAACTTTAGTCCCTTATAATTTAGATGGGATCTCCTTTTCCACCCCTACCTTTCCTCTCTTGGCCTCACTAAGACCCTTTCCTTTCTTTCTGGTTAACCCCCTTTGGGATCCACCCATCAGAATTGAAGTTGCTCTGATGATTCCCTCCCCAACTTCGCCTGCCTTCTTAGGCCACACTTTCTCATCTATTTCCAGAATTTATTGAATTTAAACACAAAACTTCGTCAAATGTTCAACCTTCCTCTATCCAATTAAGATAAAGAATGAGGATGATGTGGTCCATATTCTTCATACTCCTTCCTCAATGTTTCATATTCTTTACTTGCATAATTTTGAGAATCAGTAGATTCTCAAAAATGTTATTTCCCTTGTTCCCCATTACTTTTTAGCTTTCTTTTATTATGTTGCCTAATCACTACCCCTTTGCCCCCAAAGATTTTATACTCCTTGAGGACAAGGTCTTTCTTTTTCTTACTTGTATCCCCAGTACTAAACACAGCACATGGCACAAAGAGGGCGCTAAATAAATGTTAATTAAACTGAAGTGACAGGTTCTACCCTTCCTTCCTTATTTCTTTCCTAGTGGATTATTTTTACCTCCTTTTTTCTTTCTCCCTTAAAACCAAAACCACCTCCAAGCTCTCTATCTTTAATTCACTCTGTTTAACATGAAGATATTAAGAAACTGAAAGGAACACTTGTCACTTCCAAGTCCTCTCTTCCATTAAGGTCCATTTTCAGACCCCTGCCAACTCTGGTGGGATCCTGACTGCCCTTTGGCTCTAACAGATTTAAACATTTTATATTTGTAATTTCTTGAAATATGGTATTATCCAGGGTTGTTTGTTGTTGTTTTCATTGTTTTCAAGGAGTTTAACAACTCTTACCTTATCTCTCTTTGACCTATTTTCCAGGTCAGTTGTTTCTGATAGTAGAGACTTTTTATTTTCTTCTATTTTTAAACCTTTTGTTTGTTAGTAGGTATCTGATAAATGTTTATTGCCTGTTTGTTATACTTCCTGTCTCACTGAGTTGTTGGCTTCATTCTACTTTTCAGAGTCTGCTATTTGCTAAAAGTTTTACACCTTCTTTCTAAGCTATTTATTCCTCTTCAATTCTTACCTTCAGAACTCTGGCTTCACATGTAATTTCATTTTTACGTCATTTCTTCCAGGTACTTTTGTGGACTTTCTGGACCCAAGTCTCTGATTACACTTGTTTTCCAGTTATTTTTCTCTTCCTCTGGGTTCACTTCCTGGTTGTCTGTTGACCCACAATAATTCTTCACAGTGTTTGCTGTCTTTTGTTCACTCATATCTCTAGCCTCAGCTTCTGACACGGAAACTTTGCTCTTCTTCATGAAGAGGTTAGGCACTGTTTGGTTCTGGCCTTCTTTTCCTCATCTTCTGAGATACTTCACCTCTCCTGGTGTGTCTGTGCCTAGGTTCGGCAGGTTCCTGTCCTCTCCCTCCTCTATAGATCATCCCAGATCAGGGGCCTCTGAAGCATCTCCAGTTTAGTACTGGAGACTCCTGGCCCCCTTAGGGTATCCAAATGAGAAAGAGCCTGTTTCTGATAAGTTGTGATAGTTTTGTATTCTAGAGTCAACTACAAGAAAACTCTTCCATGTGACAACTGTTGAAATACTTAAAGAAAATAAGAATTCCATCCCACTCTCCCAAGTCTTCTCTAGGCTAAAAATGCCCAGTTCTTTCAACTGGTTCTTGTATGGCATAGTCTCTAGTCTCCTCTTCATTCGGGTTGTTCCCTCTCAAGTTTCTCTAGACTCTGTAACTAGTTAGCATGTGTCACACAGAGCTAAACAATAATCCAGATATGGTCCAAGAAAAGCAAACACCATGGTACTAGCACTTGATTTATTACAGACACTCTCGTTTAATTAACGTGGCCAAAGACTTCTTTGTGGCTGCCTACAATCCACTATGTAGTGATCAAGCAACAGGAAATTTTGAAAGAGGAGAATATAAGGTCCTCAAGGACCTTTCCTTATCATTGTATCCTTGGCGGCTAGATTCATTTCTGGCACAGACTGGCACCTCATATTTGTGGAGTTGGCTCTTTACATCCAAGTGTAAAGCTGCTTTCTATTGATCCATACAAGCTTTCTCTTGATAAGATTGGACTCACATTTGACCTTAAAAAGATCCTGGTAATGTAGTCAGAATCTAAGCGACTGCTTCTCAGGTTCATATTCTGAGTATATTTGTGAAGCACAGCATAAATCTATGCCTTCAGAGTGAAAATGGTCTTCTGCGAACATCTCGTCTAACCTCTACACATCTGACATGATCATGCAGTCTTTGCTCAGAGAGACACCTCCAATCAACATAAATCCCACTTGGATGACTTGAATTCCGAGGAAATTTTTCCTTCCATCAGTCTTTCTACCGTAAGCATTTTAATCTGCCAGTTCTGTTCTCCATAACCAATTCAAGTGTAATCCCTCTTTCATATGACAGCTCTTAACCTATCTGAAAAACAGCTCTATGTCCCTGGGTTCTCAGGGATAATCCTTTCTCATTCCTTCAATGACCCACCAGACCCTGGGCTACCCTGTGTTTGTCTTCACACGTTGTACCCTGTGGTCCTTTCTCCACTCTTTCAGTTTGAAACCCTCTGGATATGTTCATAAGTCTCCAAAACAAAGTATCTTCCCAGCCCTGACCCATAATTGCTCTAGGAACAAATGAATAAAATCAATTAAACTGTTCTCTAACTATTCTCTCACTGTACAGTAGAATGGCACTGACCATAGCTGGCTCAGATTTGGAGGAACAAATCTTTTTCAAATCCGAATTTAAATGCTAATCACAACATATTGAATAACATCACAGGATCACAAATTTAAAGCTAAAAAAGATCTTAAAGGACTGATTAGTCCAACAATTTTATTTTAAAAACTTCCAGAGAAGTCAAAGAACTTGCCCACTATCACATATCTAGTCAGTATCAGAGACAAGCTTCTGCTAAAATATTTTCCTTTCAGAGTCAAATGTATTTTAAATTTACCATTAAAATGCAGAAAATAACCTTGGAAAATACTATATGTAAATGTATTTAATTCAGAACAAACTTTAAAAGAATTTTATAAAGTCTGAAAGCAGGAATGTAAATGAAATTCTATTATAAAACAAAGAAAACCCTAACAATAAAGGTTATTATTTTTTTAAAGTGTATTCCAGATTTAAATAAGTTCCTAATCATTCCACACAAGGTATAACCTAAGAAGAAGTTCACTTTATCTTCCAGACCCAGTTTCCTGTCCAACCTCCTGACATCCCTGAGAAGATCTTTTACCTTCCTTATCTTTTTAAAAATAGAATCTCCCAATTCCCTGACCTAGCATTTTGATTATTTGTATACATGTAGTACTTCTTCTATCAGATTCAACTCTCCTTAAGGTAAAGAATGAAGCCCTAGACCTAACACAGGAGGATTCAGGTTATAGGCACTTCAAATTTCTTAATACTCAAGAAAAATTAAGAATGAGGAAGTATTGAGATTATCAAAAGAGGCCTCTAAATAAAGCAGTGAGGCATTTTTAAAACAACCATTTAAGTGTTTTTTAATGTCCAACATGACATCTGAAATACTTATTGGTGCTAGGAAATAAGTATCCTTATTAGTTGTTTTGAACACTCATAACCAAGGTCAAGGTCAATTCAAACTCAAAACTGTAAAACATGAACATACAGAAAATATAATCCAAAAACACATGAAAAAACAAAACAAAGCCTAAGGCTGATTTTCTTTGAGACTGTTTTCAAGTTTGGCACACACCTCCTCTCTACTTATCAGGGTTAATTTTAAAGGGCAATTACAATTAATTATAAAGACCCATCATAAACTACTTACATGGATTACAAATAGGTACAAATGTTAAAATACATACATATATGCTGAATTACCTGCTAAGCGTTTCCCCGGTAGATAACATGTATGAAATGTCAGGAATCACCTATGAACAGAATCCAAGATTAAGACATTTTTAAGCAGTACTTAACACAATTTTCTAAATTAAAAATCTTAAAAGTCTAAACGCAAAAAAAAAAAGACAAAAAAGGGTCCCTTACAAATGTGGCTAATTGCACTTATTTTTCCAAAGCACTTTCACACAGATGATGTCATTTGATTTCTACAATAACCTGCAGGTAAGCAATTCTTATTTTACAGAGGTTCACAGATGGTACTGTGGCTTGCCCAAAGTCAAACAAAAAACCTGGAGCTAGATAGGGCTATGAAGTGAGGCTAGTCTTGCCCTTTAGGCACAACTGTGGATTATCTAAGGCTTTCCTGAGCACATACTAACTCAGATCAGTTACTGAGTATTTATTTCCTCTCCCTCTCCCAAAGGGAAAAAATGAAAAAAAACCTCATCAAACTTGTTGCAACAAATATGCAGAGCCACGACCAAAAAAGCTCTAACTTTATCATTTTCTCCTACTTTACTTATTTTAAATTAATGTTATTTATTTTCAGTGTTCTACAATCACTACCATATAGCTCAGATTATTATTTTTCCCTCCCAGGACAGCACACAATTTTATGTAGGTTCTATACATACATTCTTATTAAATACGTTTTCACCATAGCTATGCTGCGTGGAAAAACTAAAATGAATGGGAGAAACCATCTAACAAACCAAAACATAATACACACACACACACACACACACACACACACACACACAAAATGATCTGCTACATTCTGCAACTGAATTCCATAGTTCTTGCTCTGGATGTGGAAGGCATTTTAAGACCATTGGGAATCTTTTTAAGTCCTTGCATTGCTACAAAGTTCCAAGTCTACCAGAAAAAACTCTCGCACACTGTGGTCGTTGCGTGCACAAAGTTCTCCTGGTTCTGCTCCTTTCACTCAGCATCAGTTCATATAAGTCTTTCCAGGCCTCTCTGAAGTCTTCCTGTCCATCATTCCTTTAGCGTAATAGTATTCCATTACATTCATATACCATAATTTGTTCAGCCATTCCCTAATGGATGGGCATCCCCTTGATTTCCAGTTTTTAGCCATCACAGAGTGCTGCTATAAATATTTTTGTACATGTGGGATCCTTTACCACTTTTATGATCTCTTGGGGATACAGTCCTAGAAGTGATATTGCTGGGTCAAAGGGTATGGTATGCATATTTCTGTAGCCCTTTCGGCACAGCTCCAAATTGCTCTCCAGAATGGGTGGATCAGCTCATAGCTCCACCAACAATGTATTAATGTTCTAACTCTCCCACATCCTCTCCAACATTTATCATCTTCCTGTTCTGTCATGTTTGCGAATCTGATAGGTGTGATGTGGTACCTTGGAGTTGTTTTGATTTGCATCTCTCTAATCAAAAATGATTTAGAGCATTTTTTCATATGACTATAGATAGCTTTAACTTCTTCCTCTGAAAATTGCCCGTTCATATCCTTTGATCATTTATCAATTGGGGAATGACCTGTATTGTTGTACATGTGACTGAGTTCTCTATATATTCTAGAAATAAGGCCTTTATTTCCGAGATTAGCTGTAAAAGTTCTTTCCCAATTTACTACCTCTCTCCGAATTTTGGTTGCATTGGGTTTTGGTTGTGCAAAAATTTTTCAGTTTAATGTAATCAAAATTATCCAACATGCACTTCATAATGCTTTCTATCTCTTCTTTAGTCAAAAATTCTTCCCTTCTCCATAAATCTGATAAATACACTATTCCTTGCTCCACCAAATTGTCCATAGTATCGATCTTTATATGTACATCATGTACCCATTTGGATTTTATTCTTGTGTATGGTGTCAGGCATTGGTCTATGCCTAGTTTCCTCCACACTGTTATCTAGTTTTCCCAGCAATTTTTGTTGAACAGTGAGTTCTTATCCTCGAAGCTGGGGTCCTTGGGTTTATCATACAGTAGACTGCTATATTCCCTGTCTACTGTGTTGTGAGTACCTAGTCTACTCCACTTGTCTACCTTCTGTTTCTTAGCCAGTACCAAGTGGTTTTGATAATTGCTGCTTTATCCAGCTCTAAAAAATAATTATCTGATAGTTTAATTGGTATGGTACTAAATAAATTAATTTAGGTAAAATTGTCATTTTTACCTACCCATGAGCAACTGATGTTTTTCCACTTACTTAGATGTGACTTTATTTGTGTAAAAAAAAAATGTCTTATAGTTGTATTCATATAGTCCCTGGGTTTGTTTTGGCAGGTAAACTCCCAAATATTTTATAGTGTCTACCCTAGTTTTAAATGAGATTTCTCTATCTCTTGCTGTTGTACTTTGTTACTAATATATAGAAATGCAGAAGATTTTTGTGGGTTTATTTAACCTGCAACTTTGCTAAAACATGGTTAGATGCCACCGAGTAGGTGGCAATGCTGTAACAGTATATGTGCTGTAAAGGCCACTAGGACCTCTTCCATCCTTATCAAGGGGAGTACTAACCTTCTCTCCTTTCATACAACACAACTTTATCATTTTAGCAGCAAGTCAAATAGGCCTCTCTCAAATGTCTCTCCTGAAAGACTGAAGAAATGGATTGTCCTACCAGACTCAATCCTCTGGCCTCCTTTCCTTCTCCTTCCATCATAGTTGGTGATTTCCTCAGATCCCTCAGACTTAGTTACCATCATTCTCAAATCAACTTATCCAGTCCTAACTTCTCTGTGGCCCTCTCTAACAGACGCATTAAAATAAATAAACACAAAACTGAACCCTATCTCATCCCCTAAACCATTCCCCCTTCCAAATTCCCCATTACTATTGAGAGTACCTCCATCGTCCTAGTTCCCCAGGGATCATCCCTGACTCCTCACTATCTCTCACCCCTCCCCCGGATCTACCCTGTTGCCAAGGCCTGTCAATTCTAGCTTCATAACTTTTCTCATATATGCCCCCCATCTCTCCTTGGACACTGTCACCACCATGGCATGGGCCCTCATCACTTCATAACTGGACTACAGGGGCCTGCCTGCCTCAAGTCCATCTAATCTAATCCATCTGGCATGCAGCAGCCAAAGTGATTTCCCTAAAGCACAGATGTGACCATGTCACTTCCCTACTCAGTAAACTCCATGCCTGCCTATCACTTCCAGTATCAAATAGAAAGTCCTCCACTTGGCATCTAAGGCCCTTCACGACCTGTTCCCCTCCCTACCTTTGTAATATTCTTCGCCCTTGTACTCTTCAATCCAAAGATGCTGGCCTTCATTGTTTCATGAACAAATCTCTCCATCTCAAGACTCCAGGTATTCTTTGTAGAGCCCCTGCTCACTTCTGTCCCCTAACTTCCTTCGTATCCCTCATGTCCTAACTTCTACAGAAAGCCTTTCCCAATCCCTCTTATTCTCCAGCCTTTTTTCTGTGGTTTGTTTTCCATGTACCTTGTGTGTTGTTTGCTTCCTGCCTTCCAACTCCTTGGGGTTTAGCATAACCTGGCACATAGAAGGCATTAAACTCTTACTATCCATCACACAGTCTAGGCCCACTGCTGCCATGGTCATCATCTTGCCCCCTAATGCCTCTGTACATAGATGATCATTTTCCCTGTGATTCTCTCAAGCAGCTGAGAACCTGACATGGAAGGAAATCTTCAGGACCACTAATGATGGCCCAGTGCTCAAGGAGTTATGCACCACAGCACAGGTAATTCTGAAATCATGAAATACATTAAGTGCAAGTCATTTAACAATCTCTAGAAAGTTACCTCTTCAGTTTTTGACTTACATTTTTCACTTCTGCAAAAACTTCATTTTTTCAATTCTCATAACTGAATTAAATTATTTTCATAAATTATTTCCTCTCCCTCTCCCAAAGGGAAAAAATACAAAACAAACCCTTTGCAACAAATATGCCAAGACAAAAAAAAAGTCCTAACTTCAATATTCAAGCAGCAAGAGTCAGTCCTCTCTCAAATGTCTCTCCTGAGAGGCTAAAGAATTCTCATAGGAACAAAGGCATCTTCCTGTAGGGGCTCTGCTCAAGACCAGAGGTTTCTACTAACACATTGATGGCTCTGGTTCCATGGATATACTTGGAGTTAGAGGTATAAAAGCCCATCTTCCTCAATTTACCAGGTTTGACAGAATCCTTCCTTTATAGTCCAACCAAGTTGGCTGCTTTTAAAACTCAGTGTCCAATGTGAGCTGACTTGTGGGTTCTAAGAATGCATCTATCCAGATGTATCTCTGGAAGATGAAGAAGGTTCTACCACTTCAATATATAAAACCTAGGAGGCATTTTTGTACTGTCTTACATTCATGGAGAACTATGAATCATAACTATAATTTTAGATTGAATAGATGGCTTAGTTTTTTTTAAATTCTCTTCTTGCATAACAGAAAAATATGACAGCCAAGGGTAATACCTTTAAGAATATGAGCTCATTTGTAAAGGATGTTGGTGAAGACTACAAAGTAATATTGCCTTGTAAATCAAGAAGTAAATCAAAGAAAAAACAAGATGCATAAAGCTTGGCAAGATACCTGATCAAATCAGATCATCCTGAAAGCATCAAAGTGTGAAACCAAGAAAACAACAAATACTGAAAATATGGAAACAATCTTTATTATACTCCTACAGAGGTTGCTCATCAACAGAATTGCATGGTGGAGAAATGTTATTACCTTACATTAATTTTCACATAGGTATAAAACATTAATCTCATCTCTCTAATGTTCACTAGGCTTTCTGATAACTATTTTACATAGTAGAAAATTGTGTTGGCTGGATTTCATGTTATTTTCAAAGGATTCTATTCTGCTGTGTTAATAATGAGCTTATGTAGTAAGAAAAGAGTAGGACTATATACATTAGTTCTTAACTGTTTACAGTTACTAAAAAGGAGTCTCTGTTGCTGTGGCTCATATACTTGGCAGATATTAGGTTTTCCTTAAAAACAAAAAGCCCTTTTTAATGAAGATGTGTGTGATAAAAAAAGCAAATAATAATTGTTTTTAGCCAAAAAGGTTCATTTATCTCGAACTTAATAGCATTTCTCTATCACTGTGGTGTAAATATTAAGGAGAACAACAAGGGTCTAAATTGTAAAAAAAAAAAACAAAACAACAACAACCTACCTTTCTAAAGATTAAATAAGAAATCATCACAACAACTGGAAGCAGTAATGTTTTTGTGTACCTCAGCGGAGTCTGAAATACAACAAATAATTTTAGTCTATGAATCTGTTTTACTTCATATAGAAAAAGAGTTGTATTTTTTTCATTAATGAGTACCACAATAACAATTTCTGTAAGAAAAAAGTCCATGCCACATAAGGATTGGAACTTTCATTATCACTAAGAACATTAGCAATATTCGATCAAACCTAATGTTAGAATTTTGCTTGACGTTTCCACTCTTTTGATTTTATTCTTTATTATTTGAAATACTATTCAGTTTCTCTGTCTGATATCACTGATCAATTTGTCACCTGTGGTATTCTTTGAGTATAAGCCTTGGATTAAAAATGCTGGACTCAACTAATAGGGAAGGTTGGGTTGGCAGTCATGAAAAAATGTAGGGGACTCCCTAAGAAAATGAAATTATAGACCCTTCAGTTATCACACTACACAGCAGCTACTGAAAAAATCAAGGCTAAATGGCCTTTAAAACTTGTTATTCTGATACACAATGAAATATAGTAAAATAAAAACTTTATCCTACTAAATTAAGAAACCTGGGTTCTTGTTCTGTTTTTATCATGTACCTTAAAGTAAGTTTGGTATTGGTCTGAACTTTAGTTTCCTTGACTGTAAAACAGTAATACACTCCATGAGGGCAAAGACCCTGGGTTATTTCCACCTTGCATCTCAGCTAATGCCCAAATACTATTCTTCATAAAATAGTATTGAAAAAATGTATGTATTTGTGGATGAAGATGACCTACAGGCTACCTCTTAAAGTCTATAATTTCATGATTTCAAGATACAAAATCTGCTTAATAATACACCTAAGAGGGAAAGGAAGAGAAAGAGAAATTTGGAAAAAGCAAAAACAAAAAATATCAATAAAGATCTATTAGAGAAAAAACAACATAAAAATACTTAAAATTTATTATAAGTTTTATTATTAGATCAGCAACATCTATTTAAGGATAGAATTCTATCTGAACTGGGTTTTATTATTCATCACATGAAGCTGGCAATGTATCTTCTTGGAAATACCTTGTTATCAGCTTGCTAGAATTCCAATATGTAAGATTTGAAATAAAATTGAATTTCTTTAAAAAATACCCCGCAGTTGTTATTTTTCACTAATTCAGATGGGCTTTTTTCCCAATTAAACCTAATTCCTAATAGAGTTTTCCTTCCCCATGAGTGAAAATGCATATAGTTACTAATCCAAATATCACAAAGCTACAGACTTGAGGGACTGGGACCAAACAATAATAATGCCTGTGATCCCTGTAACGAAGGGATAATAGGAAAAAAGTCTTACCTCCTTCTCCATAAAGTCAAATTCTGGGGCACAGGTATACATTAAAGTGTCAAAATCTGTGTATCTTAAAATTCTCGCAGTTATGAGGTCACTAAGTTGAATCTGGTATGAAATGAAGTAAAATACAACAACCAATCAATAAACATTTATTAAATTCTTACTATGTGCCAGGGACTGTGTGAAGCACTGGGAAGACAGAGTTTCAAAGACAGTCTCTTCCCTCAAGGAGCTTACAATCTAATGGGGAAAACTGCAAGCAAACAAATATGTACAAAACAAGCTACCTACAAGATAAATAAGAGGTAATTAACAAAGTGAAGACACTAGGTTTGAGAGGGGTTAGGGAAGGTTTCCAGTAAAAAAAAAAAGATATCTTAGTTGGGACTGAAAGGAAGGTCAAGGAGGTCAGTAGGTGGAGAGGAAAAGGGAGAGATCTCTAGGCACTCAGAATAGCTAGGAAGAAGGCCTGGAGCAGAGAAGTGGAGCATCTTGTTAATGGAACAGCTAAAGAGTGGGCGTTACACAGGGAGATGCAGGAAGCCTGGGGATGTGGAATGGGGCTAGATTATGAAAGGTTTCCACACTGAGCCAAGGATTTTGTATTTGATCCTGGAGGCAACAGGGAGCCACTGGAATTTACTGATATAGGGTGACATGGCTGGACCTTCAGCCACTTGAGTGGCTGAATAAGAGGACAGAATGGAGTGAGGAGGCAGCAGTACCAGCAGCTATTCCAACAGCTGAGATGCGGGGTGATAAGCGGGGGTAGAGAAGAGAAGCAAATAATGCCTATCAAGTCCTCTTGGATATTAACTAGAAGAAAGCACTTACATGATCTGACACAGCAAAGAGTTGAGATAATGTCACTTTCAAAATGGCCGTTCCACTCCACCAAAGAAAACACGGAATCAACTACAAAATAAAAAAATGAAAGTCAGATACTAAAAATGACCCATATCAAATAGTCTAATAACACCCTTCCTACAACAAAATACAGTCACTCCAAACACGTGCAAAGGGGATTTCGAGGTGTGGTGAACTGGGAAGACTTTGTTTAAAAGGATCTGGATAGAAAAATAGGTCATTGTTACAAGCACTAAAAATAAATATATTCTAACACCCAACAAACTTAAAAGGAAAATTCATACTCAGAAATCTGGGTTATATAATTGAGGGAATTGGGTTTTTCCCTAGACATAATACTATTTTCCTTAGTGAAAATCCTAATTTTTTTTTAGTATTATGATTTACATATAATAAGAATTCTCTCTAGACAGAAGCATGACCTACAATTAAATCACCTTTGTCAACAATAACCTCAGAAAGTTTTTTTTACCAGCTCATCTATCTTTTCAACAAAGACATGAGTAAAAAAAAGAAAGACTGTACAAGAATAAATTTCTTCTTATTCATCTAACAGAAAAAGAAATGGGCTGGGAGCTTAAAGTCCTGAATTCTAGTGTAATCAAATTATAGTGTGACTTTGGATTAATCATTTATACTCTATGACTTAGTGCTTTAAAAAATATGAGAAAAAGAGATATTAAAACACTTTCATTAATTTTGAATGATTATAGCTAGTAAACATTCGTATTACCCAAAAATCAGTCTTGCAGTAGTATCAACTTTTGAAACAGAGTTTTGATTTTGGAAATAAGTGAAAAAGTTTTGTTAAGTAATGGAAACAGTTTTTTTATTTTTAAAAAAGAATCCTATGGGCCTTTACTCTGGAGCAGAATTCATTAGGCCTTTACTCAGTCTTACTGACTTTAACAAACATTTTTAATGACATTAGTTACTTGTCCTAGTCCATAAAGATAAAAGTTAACGAAGTAAGAGAGGAGATGGAAGAGTATCTAGAAGCATGGATACTTAGAGGAGAGAGAAGTGACATGTAAAGAAGGTTCTGATATGAAAAAATGAGATAGAAAAATTAAAATATAAAGAACGCATAGCAGAAAACAACTCATTGTAGGAACCGGCACTCTTATAAATCTGTGTGACACAAATGCATCACTGTACTACAATCCAATAATGTATGTTCATAATGATGATTCAAGGTCATCAAGAAAAGGTTAAATTATGTATTTTATACTCTGTTTAAGAGGCATAGAAGTACATATTATACCTCTACATAAAAATAGCTATCTTAAGAAAAGATTTCCAAAAACAATTATGAGCAAATATCTACTGCTGAAGAATTAACTCTCCAATGGTACTGAATAATCATGACTATAATTTTACTTAAATTTATATGGTGAAAAAGATAGTCTCTGATTCTTCTTAAGGTACATTAACTTACAAAAATCACTACCTATGGTACTGATCATAAACGTCATTTATGGCATTTCCATCAATGTGGCACATATGGTGCATCACAACTACTCAGTGCTGATGGACCCACATTGATTAGTGATAAGGACATGATCCTAGCAAGATGGGCTGAACACTTCCATAGTGCTCTCAACAGACCATCATCAATCAATGCTGAGGCCACTGACCATTTACCTCAGATTGAAGTCAATCCTTCCTTAGCTGAACTTCCAAGTGAAGAAGAGGTTTTATGGGTCATCAGGCTCCTTTCATGTGGCAAAGAACCTGGTGCTGATTCTATTCCAGCTGAGACTTACAAGGTAGGGAGACCATCGCTCATATAAAAGTTGACTGAAATTTTCCAGGTGATAAAAAAAGGGATTATTCCCCAGGAATTTAAGGATGCCTCCATCATTCATCTCTATAAAGATAAAGGGAACAGATTTTCCTGGACAATCACAGGTGGGTCTCTCTCTTAGTCATTGCTAGCAAAATTCTTACTAGAGTCCTCCCTAATAGGCTGATCCTTCATCTGGAGGATGGTCATCTCCCTGAGAGCCTGTGTGGCTTCATGTCAAGGAACAGTCGATATGGTGCTTGCTGCCTGACAACTCCAGGAGAAATACCAGGAGCAGAACAGAGGTCTGTACACAACGTTAGTGGATCTGACCCAGGGCTCTGACACTATCAGTTGTGAGGGCTTATGGAAAATTATGAAAATTATGTCAAAATCTGGTTGCCTGGAAAAGTTCATCAATATTATACATCAATTTCATGATGGCATGCTTGGCCAGGTTCTGGATAATGGACAAAGCTCTCAAGCCTTCCCAGTCACCAAAGGAGTGCTTTGCTCCCATGCTTTTTAGCATGATGTTTTCAGCCATGTTATCAAACACTTCCAATGAGGATAAACACAGCATCAAGGTCAACTACCATACTGATGGTAAGTTCTTAGTGGAGGGAGTGTTGGTGCATGATTGCACACTCCACGCAGCCTCTGAAGCTGAGATGCTACAAAGTATGGATCAATTCTCTGCAGCTTGTGCTAATTTTGGCCTAAAAATTAACATCAAGAAAACACAGGGGCTTGATGAGCCATCCCCACACCATCTATATGTGGAACCATCACAACAAATGGAGAAGTTTTGAATGCTGTGGATAAGTTCACTTACCTTGGTAATATACTTTCCAGGGATGTACACATTGACAATGAGGTTGATGCATGCATTGCCAGAGCTAGCTCAGTGTTTGGGAGACTCCGAAGAAAAGTTTGGGAGAGAAGAGGTATTAGACTGACTACCAAACTGAAGGTCTACAGAGCTGACCTCATTGTTATACGCTTGTGAAACATAAACAGTTTACCATCACCATGCCAGGAAACTGAATTGCTTCCATTTGAACTGTCTTAGGAAGATTCTGAGGATCACCTGGCAGGAGAAGGTACCAGACACTGAAGTCCTTGCTTGAGCTGAACTGCCAAGTATTCAAACTCTGCTTCAGACAGTGCAACTCTGCTGGGCTGGCCATGTTCAAATGCAAAATGGACCCTTGCCAAAAAGACTATTTCATGGAGAACGGTAGGCAATCACATGGTGGTCGGAAGAAGTGATAAAAGGACACTCTCAATGTCTCTCAAGAACTTTGGATCTGACTGGGCAATATGGGAGACATTGGCACAGGACTGCTCAGCATGGTGTGCCCTCATCAGAAAGGGTGCTGTGTTCTTTGAGCAAAGCATAATTGAGACAACACAAAGGAAATGTAAGGTGTGCAAATTTGGTATATCCATCCCAAATATTCACACCGACTATCTGTGCCCAATCTGTGGTCGAGCATTCTAAGTTCATATTGGTCTGATTAGCCGCAGTGGGACACATTGAAATTTCACTTTATCATGGTGATGTCATAAGAAGGACAACAACTAACCAATGAAACTGTTTTGTGTATCAAACCAAAGTAACAAAGCAAGGGAACATCTTCACATATTGAAATAATCAGCAGGGAAGAGAACTCATCTAGGATAACGAATGAAGGAACATCGAGAGGAATCATACCAACAGAGACGGCTATTTCACAAAACGGTAAACTCTCCATCACTGCAATCGTTCAAGCATCATTGCACTGAATCGAGGGAAAAGATGGCCCTGATGATCTCCAGGGTTGCTTCCAGTTCTAATATTCTGTTTATGTTACTCTTGTATTTGGGAACGATTTGAGATAATCTTGACATATTCCTCAAGAATTTAATTGTTATTAGGCAGCAATTTAGACTTCACAAATTCCTCTAGTAACATACTTACTTAAGTGGGCTGTCAGAGTTACGTACTTGCAAAGTATGAGTTAAAGGGAGACAAACTAGGCTATTTTTAGGGAAGTGAAAAGAAGATGAAAGACTGGAGTTAAGCTAATATGATAAGGCAGAGTAGAGGGAAGGTGATATACAGGAGGCATAATCTAACACAGTAAATAAAATAAAAATGGAGAAAAGGAAGAACAGAACCTAAAGGATACAGTAAAAACACAAAAAAAGGAGCAGAGTGAGAGAAAAAAGTCAGTGAGCCACAGAAGAGTAGCATGCGTGTTCAAAAGGAAGAAAAGGGATTAAAAAACCTGGAGAACAGAGTGACATGGCAGAAATGCACTGAAAGGGAAAGGAAAGACCTACAGCAACAAGTGGAAAAATTAACTGCAAATATTGCTAATCTCTCTGGTTACTATTTCTTGATAAGGATTAAAAAACCTGGAGAATGGAGTGACACGGCAGAAATGCACTGAAAGGGGAAGGAAAGACCTAGAGCAACAAGTGGGAAAATTAACTGCAAATATTGCTAATCTCTCCTGTTACTATTTCTTGATAAGTGGTATTCTGAAAATAATTTTTTTCTATGTATGGTACTAGATAAATAAATTACATTTAAAGCAAAATGATATTCAATTAAAAGATACTTTTTTTAAAAAACTGTTAAAACTTATTAAACCTTACCCAAGAGGCACAACCAGGTGACTGCAATTTTTGGATTCTACTTCTTTTTTTCATGATACCCTTGAGAGAAAGAGAATTACAGAAAAGAAAAATGGAAACGTTAATTAGTACCTGGATATATTTTATACTTGAGGCAGCTAGATGGCTCAATGGATAGAGTGCCAGGTCAGGACTCAGGAAGACTCTGATTCCGACACTTACTGTGTAACCCTGGGCATCTAGAAAATGCGTTGGAGAAGGAAATGACAAAGCGCTCCAATATCTTTGCCAAGGAAACCCCAAATGGGGTCAAAGAGAGTCAGACAAGACTGAATAACAAAAACATGTTAGACTTATTGCAGGGTTTAAAAAGGTGTATAACTGCTCTTCACCTCTCTACTATTTACTATCCTCTGAGAACTCCTCTTTCAGTTCTAACTTCTCTGGAACACTACACATGACAAGTCTGCAAGAGGGGAAGAACCAAACCATGTGATCACAAGTTGGGCACCATTGTTAAGAGCATTTATCCTTTGGGGACAGTTCCATAACTACTTAACATTAAATTACAAGGCAATCAATTGACTTCTCTTTTAGTAGAAACAAGCTCTGGGCCTTCTCTTGGAAGGTCACTCCATCAAAATGGGGTGGCAGAGGAGGCAATCACGGGAGCTCCCCACAAAATGCAAAACAGCAGATAAGGCATTAAAAGATGCTCTGGCTGGTTCTAGTAAAGGCATCTCCTAGGAGGCCAGAAGGCATGGGATTCCACACCATACCCATGGAACACATAAAACCAAATGCTATACTTAGGTTCACCATCTTTCTCATATCAAGTGACAATGCCATTAATCAAATATGCCTGATCCTGCCTTCAGAGCCATCAAGAATATAAAGCATTTACACTGCACCTGAAAGGGCTGAAAAGAGCATTACATATAATATGATAACCTTCTCTGATCCTCATAACGTTCTGGAAGATACAGGCTATGGCTCTGTCAGATCCACTTTACAAATGATGGAAAACAGAACTTAAAGGGACTGTGACTTGTTCACAGGACAACCTGGTCATTGTTAGGGGCAAAATTTCAATGTTTCCCATGATTCCAAGGCCAGCTCTCTTTCTAATACTCGTTTCATTATGCGACTTTTCATTTTTGACCAAAGATATCATTAACTAACTTAATCACTCACCTTGCTCACTCTCTGAACAGCTTTTTCAAATGGTTCATTTCAAAAGTGGAGTTCCCAAATATTTTAAGCAATGGCAATATCCTTAGAGTAAGTGATATAGGTGACTGATCTCTTAGCAATTTAATAAGGTGTCTTAATACCTTAATACTGGTAGTAGGTTTTTTTAATCATGCTTTCTCATGAAGAGAAAGGAAACAGAATGGGTAATTCCTGCTTTGTTATAGAAAAACTAAGAATCTGTACTCTCCATTAGATCTCCTAAGCCAGGGCCAAAAATATTTTCTATTTAATGAGGGAAAAACTATATTAGCTGAGCAAATACTTACCCATGTTACTATCAAAGAGGAGGCAAGGTAAGATGACAGATAGGTGCAATTTCCAAACATTAAAATAAAACAGATGGCAATAGAAACCTGGAAAAAAACAAAAAAGATAAAATAGAATTGATTATGTACTATTTTGTTATACGTTGAGCATATAGGCAATGTGCATCTTTTATTACCAACGTAATTAATTATGAGCAGGTATAAGAATAAGGCAAAAATTAATGGATTTAAATAAAACTCTAAAGCAATTTCAATGGAATAGAAGTCTTTTAAGCAGTACAATTAAAAACCATAAGCTATACATAGTCCATTTATTCATTTATTTTTCATCTATAATTTGGCCAAAAATTAATGAGAAATGAAATCAACTTCACTACCTTTCACAGAGAGAAGCATAAAGGAAAACGAAGCGACAGACATTAGTTTTATCATTTTTAAGTCTCTTGTCTGTTGCTGAAGACATATTCAGTAACTAAAATAAAAAATAAAACTGAAATGTCCAGTTTTCTTCCATCCTGTCTTTCGAGAAAGAGATCTTTACACCCAAAGAAGACCAACAAATATGGTCACTAGGAATTCAAGTTCAAGATAGGTAAAGTAATGGATGATAAGACCATCTGACCCAAAAGTTCACCTCTTGATTGCCATGAATTCCACAGTGGCCAACTGGCAGAACTTGATACTTATCCCTCAATGGTGGTGATGATCTCTGTTGACAAACGTCCCTCAAACAGAGAGAAGATAGAATCCACACGCTGGGCATTGGAGACTTGGGCTCCAGCCAAGAGTAGATAGCCAGTCTGGTAGTTTGTAAATATTTTAAAGGAAAGTGATAAGTTCATTAAGAACAAGTTATGCCATTTCCAATTCTGTCTTAGGATGTTAGGGTCTGATGACTCAGCGAATAGAAAGCTGGGCCTAGAGTCAAGTAGACCTGAGTTCAAATATGACTTCAGACACTTACCAGCTGGGTAACCCTGGGAAAGTCATTTAACTTGTCTGCCATAGTTTCCCCAAATGTAAATTGGAAAGAATAGCACCTATTTCTCAGGGTTGTTGTGAGGATGAAATGATATTAAAAACTGCTTAATAGTGCCAGGAATATAGTAGGGTCTATATAAATTCTTCCCTTCCTAGTGTATCTTGATTGTGTAAATGTATTAAAGCAAAGTTTATCTATCTTTATAGAAAACAGAGAAATATCTAAATTAAAGTATAATTAGATAGATTCATAAATAATTGAATGGCAAGATACAAAATTTCAAGTTAATCAATTAAAGTCAACCAGGTGGAAGGTTTCTATTTGCATTATCAAAAGACTTGGTTATTGGATTCTGTTCTATTCACAGCATTATTAACAACTGTGATGATAATACAGAGACTATATTTGCCGTTAAATTTGTGGATAAGAAGCTGAAAAAAGAGTCTTCTGCATTGGAACCCAGAGTGAGGAGCCAAAACAGTATCTTAATGGTCTAAAACAAATGACTTAGTCTAACAAAACAAAACTTAATAGGGATGAACACAAAGCTGTATACTTGGATATGGCAGACCTAGAGTTAGATATGAATTCATAAGAAAAAGACTTAAGAGTTGCAGTAAGTTTAATGTGATGTGTGACACGGAAGCCAAAAAACCTAATAAAACTTTGGGTTTCATTCGTAAAATATAATGACCAAGGTAACAGGACTCTGTACTAGAATTTAATCACATTTTGCAAGGCACACTGAAAAGCTTCCTCGAGAAGACCATCTACAATAGGTGTCTCCACATTCTCTCCTCTCATTATTTTCTTAACTCCATATAACCCAGGTTCTTTCCCCATTATTCCAACGAAAATACTTCTCTCCCAAGTTTACTGCCCAATCTAAATTACTTTTATTCAGTCCTCGTTGTCCTTTGACACTGTTCATTACCTCACCAACCTTGAAATTCTCTTTTCTCTAGGTTTTTTGGGACACCCCTCTTTCTTGGGTCTCCTGCTACCTATCTGATCACTCCTCCACCTCCTTCTGATGGATTTTCATCCAGGTCATGCCTTCCAACAGTGTGTCACACAAGGCTCTGTCCTGGGCCCTCTTCTCTTCTCCATTTCTATTCCACTTAGTGATTTCTTCAGGTCCCATGAATTTCATTAATCCTGGAGTCCCAATCCCTCAGACTCACAACTTCTCCTCACTCTCTCATCCCTCCATTTCCAAGTTGTTACAAAGGCCTATTGATTGTACCTTTACAGCACCCTCAAATAAGCCTCGCTTCTCTCCTCTGACACAGCCACAATTCTGGTGCCAGCTCTCATCCTCTCATGCATGAACTACTGCAATAGTTGCTGAGGGGTCTGCCTGCCTCCGATCTCTGTCCACTCCAGTCTAACCTCCACACCACAGCCAAAATGAGTTTTCTACAGCAATAATCCAACTCTATCAGTCCCATAAACTCCCATCCTTCTTAATCTAGCTCTTCTCTCACATTTTCAATCTTTTTACACCTTACTCCCTCTATCACATATCTCTCAATCCAGTGACACTGGGTTTTGGACTATTCAACAGACAAGATTCTCCATCTCATCATTCTAGGCATGTTCTCTGAAATGCTCTCCCTTCTCTTCTCTGCCTCCAGGCTTCCCTTCTGTCCTTCAAGTTCCTGCTAAAATTCCATCCACAAGAAGCCTAGTCCCTTCTCTCAGTTCATTATGTTGTATTTATCCTGCACATGGCTTATTTGCACATGTATTTGCTTGTTTTCAACATTAAATGGTAAATCCCTAAAGGGCAGGGCCTTTTTTTTGCCTTTCTTTGTATCTCCAGTGTATAGCACTTAAATGCTTCTAACTGACTGTCCAACTCATTCACAGGAGAAGGAAAAGGACAGTGAGTGATTAGAAACAACATGGAGCAAGTTAAGTAATCAGAGGAATTGTGAAGCAGTGGGATGTAGCTGATAGTAGTACATGAGACCTAGAGTCTTAGACCTGAATTGGAATCCCACCTATGACAGATCTTGCAGGCTTTGCAAACCTAGGCAAGTCACTTAAATCTAGGGAATGAGGGGGTTTTGACTTGGGGATCTCACAAGTCCCCTATAGCTCTAAAAAATACGTACCCATCTTTAGTTTGAAGAAACATATAGGGGACACATGGTACCTAGTTTTCATATATGGTCACATGAAAAGTAAAAAGAAATTATTTGGATTCCTAGCAAAATTCTAGAATGTACTGCTGAAAGAAAGATTAGTGAATAATCCATGAAAAGTCCAAGAGGAATAAGGATTCTGCATAGATGATGATGTCTACCAAATGCCTCTCTTTGCAAATGATACTGGACTGACTGCAATGAGTTCCAGAGAGCCTTCTAAATGAGATTTCAGCCAAAACTGTCCAGACATGAAGAGCCAAACTGATAACGAATGCTCTGTTGACATCCAAATATGATATGTGTATGAACATGCAAACATCATTCATGTCTTGGACAATACAACTGGGCCCAGAATTGACCAGGAGGAGGAATGTTACTGGACTACCTTCACAGGGATATTACTTGCATTTTTTAATATATCCCCTTGGTTAAAAAAAGCTATTTTAACCAAGAAGAAAAAAAAGCAATTTAGGAAAATTAACAAGCACATCAACCAAGTCAGATAATACATGCAGTGTTCCATGCTCACAATCTCCCAATCTATGGCGTTGAAGTAAGAAAGCTGACTATCCCACCTCCTTTTTGGGATCACGATGGCTTGATGATTCTAATTACACTCCCTTCTGTTTCTTTTCTAAAAAATCCTCTCCACTAAAGCACTGGAGTAATATGTGCAGGTGGCTTCACTTCATGCTGCACCAGCTTCTCCAAGTCCCTTTGCTCAGCTTCTCTACACTATGCCTTTTATGCCTCCTCAGTGTTTAGCACAGTGCTTGGCACATGAACAATGCACTTAACAAGTACTTCTTGAGAGATGGAGTTCTTCAAATTCACCGCATCTTCATAATAATATTTCATTGTGTTTACACTCCATAATTTGTTTAGCCATTTCCCAAATGATGAACAGCAAATATTCTTGCAATGGGGTTATTGTCTTTGAGCCATGAAACACAACATATTCCTTCAAGATATAGATGAGCAAATGTCAATGGTGAGACAGAGTAGGCTGAAATGTCGCAAAAATTATAAAGGAAAAGCAGCAGGAAGGATATCACCAAATAAATGTAGGCTTGAAGAAGAACACAGGCTGATAATACAGTAAGAATGACAAGGAACCCATGGCCAATACCTTGGGATAGCAAGAGAATTCAGGGAAGATCCTCCCTATGGAAGGTGACTCCTTTGGGCTGAACTTCAGTTCAAGAGAACTCAAACAAGGTGGGCAGATGTTTATGGGCTGGGTTACAGCTATGAAAGGAACTTTCACATCAACTGATCTCAGCACTATTGTGACAGTGATGGAGTGATAGCCACAAAGACAATGTCTTCCTCAACAACACGGTCTCTCACACAAGGAATTTTATTTCTGATTTGGACAGGGATACTGGAAGAGTATCCCTGGAAGAGTTAGCCAAGCATGGTGGAGAGGGTATGAGGCTGAAATCCAAGATGGCCTGGGTACAAGTTCCATCTCTGATACAATCCTGGCTACGTGACCCCGAGTCACCTATCTTCTCAGTGCTCCCAGGAGCTAAGACTTTAAGTTGAGGTAAGATGCCAACCTGCACCTGGGGAGAGAGTTTCTTCACCAAGGAGTTCTCTATAATAATGATGTTAGGTCCAGTCCGTACCTTAATCCCAGTATACAAGGAGCTCAGAACAATGCTGTAGGTTTAGTTTACCTAGATTTTGGTAAAAAAATCACGTTATTCTTGTGGGGAAAAAGGCAAAGATATGAGCTCAATGATAGTGCAAAGCGAGCTGAATTCAGAGTTTCTGAATAGTCAGACGCACAGACAAGTTGGTTACGTATGATCACATGAACACAGAGAAAATAACAGCACCCTCAAATGCTCTCAGGCAGCACCCCTGGAATCCAGACTAGTCCCTATACTGCCTTAGATCTTCATCAATGACTTGAATAAAGAAAAATATGGCATTTTTATTAAATCTGCAGATGACACAATGACACAAAAGCTATAAAAGATAGCTAATACCTTGGATAATTCAGGATTCAAGGAAATCTCAAAAGGTTAGAATGTGTCCCAATCTAAGATAAAATCAAGTAAGGAAAAATGTAATCTTGTTCAGAATAATAATGTTCTTAGAACAACTAAAAAATTAGCTTTTGGTACTCTAAATGCAAACTATACATCAACAACCAAAGAATGAACATACTTTAGCTAAACCAAATCTTAACAATTTTGATATTCTTGTTATAAATGAACTAAGAAGACCTAAGGACATTGTAGCAACACGTAAAGATGGATCATGTGTCCTTCAGAAAGACAAAGGAGATGGGGGAACTTCATAGATTCAAAGGTAACAAGAAAATTTTATGTGATGTCTGAACATTCCATGTTTCAATGTTTGTAAGTATTTGCAAAAAGACTATAAACCATGGTAGACTGGGTACCAATATCTATTGTAAAAAATAAAGAGCCATTTCTAGAATATATAGAGGACTGAGTCAAATGTACAACAATACAAGTCATTCCCCAATTGATAAATGGTCAAAGGATGTGAACAGGCAATTTTCAGAGGAAGAAATTAAACCTATCTATAATCATATGAAAAAATGCTCTAAATCACTATTGATTAGAGAGATGCAAATCAAAACAACTCTGAGGTACCACATCACACCTATAAGATTGACAAACATGACAGAACGGGAAAATGATAAATGTTGGAGAGGATGTGGGAGAGCTGGAACAGTAATACTTGTTGGTGGAGCTGTGAGCTCATCCAACCATTCTGGAGAGCAATTTGGGACTATGCCCAAAGGGCCACAAAAATGTGCATACCCTTTGACCCAGGAATATCACTTCTAGGACTGTATCCCCAAGAGATCATAAGACTGGGAAAGGGTCCCACATGTACAAAAATATTTACAGCAGTACTCTTTGTAGTGGCCAAAAACTGGAAATCAAGGGGATGCCCATCAACTGGGGAATGGCTGAATAAATTACGGTATATGAATGTAATGGAATACTATTATGCTATAAGAAACAATGAACAGGAACACTTCAGAGAGGCCTGGAAAGACTTATATGAACTGATGCTGAGTGAAAGGAGTGGAACCAGGAGAACTTTGTTCAGAGCAACAACCACAGTGTGCGAGAGTTTTTTCTGGTAGACTTGGAACTTCGTAACAACACAAGAACTTTAAAAAAAAAAAAACAGATTACCAATGGTCTTCTAAGGCAAAATGCCTTCCACATTCAGAGAAAGAACTATGGAATTCAATTGCAAAATACAGCAGATCATTTGTGTGTGTGTATTATGTTTTGATTTGTTATATGATTTCTTCCATTTATTTTAGTTCATCTACACAGCATGACTATAGTGAAAATGTATTCAATAGGAATGAATGTGTAGAGTCTATAAAGAATTGTATACCATCTTGGGGAGGGAGAGGAATGCTGGGGGGTAGGGAGGGGGGAAAATTTCTAAGTTTTATGGTAGTGATTGTAGAACACTAAAAATTTTAAAAATTAAAAAAATAAAGTGCCATCCTAAGAAGAACTTGATAAGACTCTCCAAATTAAACCAATATATGTTGACAATGATTTTATTCCAGAGTTGGTGACAGATTTCGGGAAATATAGATTAGGAATAACTAAAACATATCAAGGACTTTTTTATGACATAAAAAAACCTCACATCAATATTCCAATACTTTTCCCAAGAAAAGTATATGAAAGCACCAGATGATAAAAATGAAATTAATAACATTTTTTTTAAAATTTATAAATATATTTTATTTAAAAGTGACAGAATTTTGACATCATAGAATGACATTATTTGGAAGATAGTAATAAAATAGTTGTTTGAGTATAGTTCGACCACCAACTTAAAGATCATGGGATCATAGATTTAGAGACAGAAGGTCATCCAGTCCAACCCTCTACTATAAAAGGAAACAGTGAGGCCTATCTGAAGTGACTTGCCCAGGGCCACACATCTCATCAGGGTCTTAGTGGGGATTTGAACCCAGATCCTACTGCCTCCAAGTCCAGTTCTTTTATCCTTTATTTCATAATAAAAATTAAGATGAGAATTAAATTAAAATGTGAATCAAAAAACTATCTAGTGCAAACAACTGTAATGAGCTATTTAAACAGATTATTAAAGATAAAAAGATGAGATATGGATGCAATAAACAACAAAGAAACTGATTACATTAATTTCATGTGGAGATTGGGTCAACAAAAATCAACTGTCATGATAAGGAGATAAAAAGAGCCTAAAAAGAACCTAAGTTAGCAAACATTTGACTTACTTGTCAAGAGGGAGATGGTAGCCATGGGCAGCACCACTTTAGAATATAAATGTTTGTTAGATCTTAAAAGAGAAAAATAGTGCAAAATTAATAATAGTTGTCATTCCATAAAACAAAGAGAAGCAATAAACTGGTAAAATTAGCTTGAAGAAAAGTTTGGCAAGAGGTCCAACTGCAGTAATAAGTAAAGGCACACCAAGGAAGACTACAAGGACAACAAAAACAGAAATACAGTGGAAAAGATCTGCAAGATCTCTTCACCGCCAAATGACCACACAGAGACTCTGACAGCAAAGGCTTGGACATCCTTACAGGGGCAGAAGAAACAGTGCTAGCCAAACCAGGGGGAGAAGGAGCAGGACTGACATGCGCACACACAAAAGAATGAGATGCTACAGGCAACACAACTGTTAGTGTTGAAATATCAACTAATTAATGAGATCCTGAAAAGATGGAGAAATGGAAAGATGTTCAAAGGCATGAGAAAAACTTCAAACATTATTAATACCAAAGAAAAAGCTGACTGAGGAAACTCACTTACATATCTATTTTCCCATCTACATAAAAATCTTAAAAGAATCATCTACACATACATCAAGGGCATCCTCAACTAGGACACAAGTAGGAGACAGGCAAAATTTTATAAACGATAACAGTAGTACACATCTTTATCATACAACATTTGAGAGAGAACAGTACGAGACCCGACTGTACTTATTGTATGTTGATTTTCTAAAATGGTTTTAATTTGATGCTAAGAAACTCGACTTCAAGGTCTTCTGCATGCGTTATTATCAGGCAAGACATAAGGAAAGCAGATGCATTCTTGTCAAAGACTCTCACACCACCACATAAAAAAGCTAATGGTAGGGCCATGATAAAATAGGACTGTCTTCTCTGTGATCTTACGAGTAGATAAAGAAAAGGGGGGAGGGAGGATGGAAAGGAGGAATACTGTAAATGAACAATGAGCTGGACTGAAAATAGAAGAGGAAGAAAATATAACAAACTGGACTGTCTTTTAGATATAACAAGTGGCAGTGCATGCTTTTCTCTGGTGTGTTTGGTATCTGGTTTGCTGGGATTCTTGGTTACCATCTAGCTATGGCGCTCCACATTCCCAAGGCTCCGGGTTTTGCCCAGATGCTAGAGGAGGAGCTAAACATTATTCAGGATTAGAAGATGCTGTCTACAGGAATACACAAGCACGTAAGGACCTTGTCCAGACCACCTGGACAAGGCATATGGGCCAAATGTAGTAATAACAACGATATGGTTATTAATTAATAATACAACAAAATGCTTATAGATCATCCGGAGAAGCGGCTACTATGCTGAAACAGCAAGAGGGACAGCATCCTGCCACAAGAAATACTGTCCTGGCTTCTCACCTGCGAGAACAGGGGGCTACAGATGGCACAAATTCTGTCCTTGTGGTTGCTAGGGCCCTTCCAGAGTTAGCTGAAGGCCTCCTGGAACCTGGCTTGTTTGTTCCAGAGGTCGCAGAAGGGTATGAAACAGCTTGCAGAAAAGCCCATGAAATTCTTTTTGCTTGTTGTTCTGCAAAAAATCTTAAGAGATGAAGCATCGGCTTTGCCTCAGACCTTCATTATGAGCAAACAGTACGGAAATGAAGTCCTTTTGGCAAAGCTTATTTTCCCAGGAACCTCTATCTATTTTTCCTGATTCTGGTCACTTCAATGTTAATAATGTCAGAGTGTGTAAAATTCTGGGCTCTGGCATCCATTCCTCTTTAGTATTGCATGGCGTAGCTTTTAAGAAATAAAGTGAAGGTGATATTAACTTCAATGAAAGTTACTAAAACAACAGTATATTCTTGTCTTTTTGATAACTGCAACCACTAAAGTTTCAGTACTAATAAAGACTACAGAAGAACTAATTAATTTTAGGAAGGGAGAAGAAATCTTATGGATTCATAAGTTAAGGTGATTGCTGATTCTGCTGCAAATCTAAGAGGAAAAGGTGATAAAGTTGCAGACACGGCTCTTCATTATGCTAACAAATAAAATGTAAGGTTGGTCAGGTTGAATTCAAAATGGGGTCTCTGAAGACTGTAAAACTGCTGGTGCTACTGCCCTTCCTAGACTGACTCCCCTGTACTTGAAGAAATGGGCTACTGTGACAGAGGTTGGAGATACACATGTGGTTGTTTCCAAGCATGAAAAGGAAGATGGGGCCATTCTTATTCCAGTACTTTGAGGTTCTACAGATAACCTAATGGACAACAACACATGAGGGGCAGCAGAACATTCAAGCGCTAAGCCTAACAAAGTCACCTCTGAACTTCATGCGGTACAAACCAAGAAGGAAGCGAAGTCTCAGGCTATTGAGCCTGAGACTGCTATTGGAAGCTAGCATGCTGGATACTCACCTGGGAAAATACTGGGCTATCAAGATGGCTACGAATGCTGCAGTGACTGTACTCAGCATTGACCAGACAACCAAAGCAATACCAGATGGAGGGCCAACACCTCCCACAGGAAGAAAAGACCAGGAGACGACTGGAATGACTAAACAGGCTAACTGAACGTTGCACGTTAACCAGATTGTTTGTATTCCAGGATGATAAATAAATACTACCAATTTTTATGGCAAAAGAATAATCGTTTCTTGAATGATCCTCTACTTTACTCTAAGACTAACGAGCATCTTTTAATTCTATGAGGACTGTTCTGTGACTACCCGTCATGAGCACAACAGTCTTTAAAAAATTAAAACTGAGAGTCACTCAAAGGATAACGGAGAAACCTTACAGAACAGAAATCGATTAGCCAGCATCTGTTTAAAGCGTTTACTGTGTTCTTGCGCTAACTTCAGAGGACAGAAAAACAAACATATAAATGGTACCACCAAAGGAACAGAAGATAAAATAAATATGACTTGGTCTTATGGGTTGGGGGACCACTGAACTTTGCTAAGACCACTGGTATGTCACGACATAAGGAAGGAAGGTGCATGGGATTCGTAATTCACGAAGACATAGACAAGAGACACAGAATATGGATAGGATATAATCTAAAGGTCTAGAGGGAAGATCTAGACTGCTGAGATTACCAGTATCTGAGGAAGTCTTACCTTTGACTGCACAAATTAAATTCCCAAGTTCAAAAAAAGAGAATTGTGATTGTGGAGTAATTTTGTTCACAAGGGCTATGGTTCTGATGGCACACCTCACCCTACAGGAGTTCACCATGATATGGCAGCCCCAAATACTGAGACTGCATCAAGGCAGGCACACTGTCTTGTGCCCTGATAGGCTCCTACAGAATGCCAGGAACATAAGGGGCAAAGGTGGGGGGCAGAGTGTTCCAAGTGTAAGAAACAGCAAGGACAAAGGCTCAAGATAGGAAATGAAGTGTGTGTCCGAGAATCATAAGCAGGCTGGTGTACCTGGGTCATCCAAGCAGGTGAAGGGGACTCAAGTACAAGGCTGTCAAGGTAGGAAGGGCTCTAAGCACCGAAGAAGCTTTCTACTTGACCCTGGAGCTCAGTGAGTGGTACATGTGGTCAGACCAATTTTGGAAAAAATGCCTTGGTGTTTAAGGGGAGGATGGATTGGAATGGTGAAGAGTCTGCAGGCAGGGTAGATGATCTCAATATTCCAGCTAAGAGGTGATAAGAACCTGAACTAGGACTGTGACTGTAGAGGTCTAGTGGGAAGATGCTGTGAAGGCAGCAACAAGATCTGGTAATTAGGTGGAGTATGAAGTGAGAATAAGGAATAAAGAAAGCTGTCAATGTTGTCAGCCTGGATGACTGCAAGGACAGCAGCACCCTCAACAGTAATAGGAAAGCTTGGGGGGTCGTGGGACAGAAAAGTGGAGGAGAGAGATGATTCTGCTCTGGACATGCTGAGCCTGACAAAACTCTGAGAAATCCATTCCAAGATATCGAAGAGGCAATTGGCAAGGTGTGACTGTAGCTCAAGGGAGAGATTAGAGCTACATCTCTAAATCTGAGAATCATCTTCAGAAAAATGATACTTGAACCTATGGAATGTGATGAGATCACCAAGCAAGACAATACAGTAGAGAAAAGAAGAAGCCCTCAGATAAGGTCTTGGGGGAGACCCAAAGACAATGATCAGGGAGATAAGTGGAGAACTGATAGAGCGCAGTATCACAAGAAAACAGAGAGGACAGACTACGCAGCAAAGAGTTAGCAGCAGGAACAAAAGCTTCAGAGAGAGCAAAGAAAAATGAGGACTGAGAAAAGGCCATCAGCTTGGGCAATCAAAACAACACTGCTAACTTTAGAGAAGGCAATTTTAGTCTGAATTACGAGGTTGGACTATAGATTGTGGAGGGTTTAGAAGAGAGTGAGAGAAGAGCAAGTGGAAGCAATAAGGAGAGGACTTTCTACCACAAAGGAGAGAAGAGATTTAGAAAATAGTTCACAGGGAAATGGAGCACCAAGTAAGATGCTTTTCTTAAGGATAAGTGAAAAGTAGACATTTTTGGGTAGCAGAAATGAAGCTAGAAGATAGGGAGAGAAGGAAAATGAGAGAGAGTGGGAAGGAAGGGACACCAATTTATTAGAAAGGTTGAGAGGGGCTGGAATCAAGGGTACATATAAAGGGGTTGGTCTTGACAAGAAACATTTGAGACCAGACTGAAGGAGGAAATAGGGAAAGCTATCCAAGTCCTATCAAAGGAAGAGTGGGTAGGAAGAGCTCTCAGGCAATGTTTTCCAACTTTTTGGTGAACTATGAGACAAGGTCCTAATCAGGGCTGAGGAGGAGGGTGTCATAGAAGGTTTGAGAAGAGATGAGATGAGAATGGACTAAACAACTGCGAGGGAAAGTGAAGCTAATCTACTAAAGTGCTTCACGGGAGGTCAAGTTGAAAGTGGATAATAGTGTATCCAGTCAGTACGATTTCTTGCTTTCTTCTAGCTCTGTTCAGCAACACACAAATTGGAGCAAATGGAATGGATGGTCAAAGTAACCCAGGGCTGACATTTCCAAAGGTGTGACGAGTGATAGGACAAAGAGAAGCTGATTCCCTGAGGGGTCAAGACAAGAAAGAAAGGAGTATAGACAGCACAAGGTTGATAAACTAAGAAAGAATTAAGGAGTGGAGAGAATGGAAGGAATGGGAAAGATGATGGGAAGACAATAAAGAAGAGGCATAGGGATTATAAAACACAGGGAGAAATGGAAAGACAAAAGACTACAATTAGACTCTAATGTTACTATGGGCAGCCACAGGGAACCAGAGTGCACAGATCCCAGAGTTAAGAAGCCTCATCTTCCTGAATTCAATTTTGACCTCAGACACTTAGTAGTTGTGTGACCCTAGGCAAGTCACTTAACCCTGTTTGTCTCGGTTTCCTCATCTATAAAATGAGCTGGAGAAGGAAATGGCTAACCATTCCAATATCTTTGTCAAGAAAACCCCAAATGGGATTCACAAGGCAGACATGACTGAAAACAACGGAATGACAAAAATATTACTATGCAAAGTCCAATTAATATGTTTTAATTAGGACTACTTTGGTTAAACTTCTATAACTTCTATATGCAATTAGCAAATGTGCATCAGCGTATCTGAATTTAATATCAAATTAAATGATAATAAAATATTACCATGTTCACAAAGATGATCTTCAGAAATTTGTATGGCTCAATATACCCCACGACATACATAGGAAATAATGAGGCCATCTGAAAAAAAATACATAGTGAAAAGGTTGTATAAAATTTAATTATTAGTTTGAGATACATATCACTAAAGAAAATATTTCTAAGTATGTCAGCATTATGATATAAACCGTCTTCTAATGACACTTGAAAAATGGCTTCCAAAAATCAACGTCCATTCATAAAACAAGGAACCTCAACTCAACTACATGGTAACACAATATTTTAGAAGCAAAACTAAAAGAATAAAAGTATTTACCTATTTAATAAATGTATGTTATTTTTATAAAAGAGTGGCTCATAATTCCACATTTTCATCTCCCATTAGAATTTTATCCAGCAGAAACAATCTCAATGTTTAGTTATAAAGAATTTTTAACGGGAAAATATTTTAATTTCCTGATGTCATATAGATACAAAGTTCTACACCGGATTGAGACTTCACTGCAACATGGAGGTGACCACTGGTTCTCAAAAGCTTGGCCACTGGCCGGCTCTACCATGAAGAAAAAGGCTGGTAATGAACTCTATGTGCTCTTTCCTAGGTCTGCTCTCATTATATACAAGAAGGCTTATAAGTAGGTAGATTGACCACTTGGCAGTAAATTCTTGGGCGTTGGTCACCGATGAAACAGATGGTCCTTAGTCCTATGTCATACCTTACCATTTCTGTCGTAACAGTGAGAGTGTGGTGGAAAAGGAGACCAAAGTCGGTAAGAATCGTCTATCTTTAGCTGTTGATTCTCTAAACATGAATTCCCTGTTCAAAAAATGGCCTAGTCCAAAGAAGAGAGATACTATCCTATCCTATTAACGAAAAAAAGGCTACTGAGAAAAATATCAGTTACTATTATCCCAAATGCCGATTTTTAAAAAAAAACAATTTATGAGAATACTTGACATGCATTTTGAAAATGTCTAATGAAAGTTGAAAAGCAAACACACAGACATCAAAAATGACAAGCCTTTACAGTAAGACAACAGCCTGAAAGATGCAGAATACAATATCCTACTGTGACTTGGTACAACAAAACCCCACCTCACGACTGTCCAACAAGGTGCCTCTGACACATATACTGAAAATCATACAAGTTGGTCACAAGGATCTGACAACAAAGATAACCGTGTTAATAACTCTGTTCATATGCTCTCAGTCAAAAAACACTGGAAAACTTGTCAACGTTGGGAGAAGAGACTAGCCTAACCGTTCAAACAAGAAAAGCATGTCCAAAGCATTCCTGTTATACAGATTCTGAAATACAAGCTAATGTACAATCCATAAAGCTCAACGATGTATCACAACACAGATCTTGGTCACTGGACAATGAATTGGCCCCTAGACTGAAGAGAGCAAGAGACAGATTGGATGCCTTCAGGAAAGGTCTGCAGTGCTTTTAATGACCCTTTTTCCTCAAACCAAGGCCCAGTATTCTTTTAGTGATGCTAAATAAGCGAGGAAAAAAGTCTAGTAAAAATTAAAGTCGTAAGTCATCTAATAAAATGAGAAGTACATAATTGGTGGGCACAAATGGGCTACAACATATTAGAAATAAAGAATAACAGGAAAAAATGTCCAGTCATGGCATGAGAGTAAGAGATGAACATTCCAAAAAAGTATGCATGCAATGTCAAGTGTTAAAGGAAGGCCCTACCAGGTTCAGTGAAACCTCTGTAAAGAATTTATGAGGGGACATTGACAGGAGTTGGACAGGATACAAAAAATCATGTATAAGTACACCATAGGAAAAATATTAACATCAGTAAGAACACAAATCCACCATTAAAATACCATTATACATATACGTCCCTGTGAAATCTTTTTATATTAGATATTCAATTAAACTTTTAATTTTTATGTGAACAAAAAACTAATTTTATAATGCAATGTGATATGTTATTCAATATTCTTTCATATATAACTATAGAAAATGGAATTTTCATTTTAAACCAATTTACTAATAATTTAAAAAGTTAAAACTAAACAATCTTTATATAAGTTTTTATTTATTTTTTAAAAAATTAATTATGTGTTTATTCTATAGGTAGCTAATTTTATAGACCAATCTTAAATAAAACATGAGGAAAAGTGAGCAAAGATGTTAATCCAACAATTTAAGTCCTATTTGTTAATTAATTAATTATGTGTAAGTCACATATGGTAGGCAATTGGGTACAAAGATGAAACTAAATACAGTCCCTGTCCTAAAGGAACTTACAACCTAATAATGGGAATAAGAGCACAAATAAATATAATACAAGTTAGATCAAGATACATGCAAAGGAGAGATCTGGACAAAGTGCTATGGAAAATTTTAGAATTACTTCCAATTGCATTCTACTTTTAGATATTCCAGAAACAAGGAGTTGTCAAAGAAAAATGGTCACTATTCTTAGGTGGTAAAAATGTATCAGATAACATTACAAAAAAAGGCTTTCTCACAATCTTTCTTTCACTCCCTCATTAACAGACATTGAAAAGTAAACTGGACTTCCCAGTCAGTGCACTTGATCCTTCAGCTAGGTAGGGCAGCCACCAATGTCAGAGTTCCTGAAGTCTCTGTGCTCCCTCTTACTCACCAGCTAACCTTTCACATGTCCTCAGATTTCCCCAGTGGCAGAAAAACATAAGAGCAAAACAGGGGACAGGATCTGGAGGGAGTTGATGAAAAACACAAAGGAAAAGCCATCCATTGAGCAGTCCTACATTTGAAACACATGACTAACTCATTCTTGTTGTCAGGGGAAAGGGTTATGACCGGTATATAATTATTCAATATCCATAGAGCAAGGTGGCACAGTGTACAGTGTGCTTGGAGTAAGGAAGACCTTCATTCAAATGCAGCCTCAGACAGTTACCAGCTTTGACCATGGGCAAATCCTATTAATGGCACTTGTAGTTTAATACTTATAAAGCACTTGGTAAAATTTAAAGCACTATAGAAATGCTATTATTTCTTCTATCATCATTATCTCCATGTATTTCACTTATCAGCCTTGAAAGGAAAGAGAACAGAATGTATACCCAACAATTTCCCAGAACTGAATATATAAAATTGCATGGATTAATGTTTGCTTTGATATCTAATATTTTTACCAACAAGCTGGACAACAAAATGTCAAATTACATTTGCTAATACCAGACTGGACAGAAAGAATTTATAATAGAAAATTAACGTGTTAACTATGTATGCACTCTAAAAACATGTGGAGCTAAGTGTACCAAAATTCCTGGGGTGAACAGAACTACACAAACAATAGAAGAAAAAGACACTCTATCAAGGATTGTATAAAACCATGTCAGAAAAAATAATCTAGAAATCTTAAAACAGGTCAGTGAGAGAGACTTCTGGGCTGGCTGAGAGGGGAGCGGGGTGTCTCCATAACTCAGGCCCCCTCAGGAGGCAGCAGCAGAGGCAGCAGCAGCCAGAGGCTCCCAGAGCAGGCAGGAGCTGGGGTCCATTACTGAAGATCTCTGCATAAACCCCCTGAGGGAACTGAGCCTGGGAGGCGGCCCTGCCCCAACCTGAGCACCAGAACTTAAGCTCACATTGAATAGCAGCCGGGCCCATCATGGAAAGCCCTCAGGCTGGGGGAGCAGCATTTGAATCTCAGACCCCAAGCACCAGCTGGGCAGATCGAGGTGGGGGTGGAGAGGATTCTCACAAGTCAAGTAACTGACTGGGGAAAATGCCCAGAAAAGGGAAAAAAAATAAGACCATAGAAGGTTACTTTCTTGGTGAAAAAATGATTCCTCCTTTCCTTTCTGATGAGGAAGAACAATGCTTACCATCAGGTAAAGACATATGAGTCAAGGCCTCTGTATCCTAAACATCTGAAATAGATATCCAATGGGCTCAGGCCATGGAAGAGCTCAAAAAGAATTTTGAAAATCAAGTTAGACAGGTGGAGGAAAAAACTGGGAAGAGAAATGAGAGAGATGCAAGAAAAGAATGAAAAACAGGTCAATACCTTGCTAAAGGAGACCCAAAAAAATGCTGAAGAAAATGACACCTTGAAAAATAGGCTAACTCAACTGGCAAAAGAGGTTCAAAAAGCCAATGAGGAGAAGAATGCTTTCAAAAGCAGAATTAGCCAAATGGAA
>CM053772.1:19116707-19140187 GCA_028658325.1 Potorous gilbertii
AAGAGGCAAGCAGAAGACTTTTTAGTGGAGGGAAAAAGAGGAGAGCTGAGAAAAAAACATGAAGTTTACTCTCATCACATTAGACTAAAGGAAGGAATAAAATGCACACTCATTTTAGTATGAAAACCTATCTTACAATACAGGAAAGTGGGGGAGGAGATAAGCAGGGTGGAGGGGATGATGGAAGGGAGGGCAATGGGAGGAGAGAGCAATTTGAAGTCAGCACTCAGGGAGGGAAAGGATCAAAAGAGAGAATAGCAACAATGGGGGACAGGATAGGATGGAGGGAAATATAGTTAATCTTACACAACATGAGTATTATGGAACTCATCTGCAAAACTACACAGATATGGCCTATATTGAACTGCCCGCCTTCCCAAAGGGAATAGGTGGGGAGGGAGTGAGGGGGAGAAATTGGAACTCAAAATTTTAGGAACAGCTGTTGAGTATTGTTCTTGCTCCTAGGAAATAAGAAATACAGGTAGTGGGGAATAGTAAGTTATCTGGCCCTACAGGACAAAAGAGAAGATGGGGACAAGGGAAGGGAGGGATGATAGAAGAGAGGACAGATTGCTGATAGGGGAAATTAGAATACTTGGTGTATTGGGGTGGGGGGGAGGACAAATGGGGAGAAAATTTGGAACCCAAAATTTTGTGAAAATGAATGTAAAAAGTTAAATAAATTTATATTAAAAAATATAAATAAAAAAATGGATTATAAATATGTTTAAAAAAATCCAATCATTGTTTTTGCATTTAAGAAAAAAGAAAAGCACAGAAACAGAACTTTCCTCAATGAAGCAAACAGTACCAATCTAGTACTAAAAGTCAAAATTATTTGTAATGGGGAATATGAAGCCTTTATATTAAGATCTGGGGTAACCAAGAATGTCTCCTTATCACTGTTAATGTAGCTCTCAAAGTGTCAGCTGTAGCAACAAGTCAAAAAAGAGAAAAGGAAGGAATAAGCATAGGCAAAGACAAACTAAAACTACTGCTTTTCTATAGATTGTTTGCTCTAGAAAATCTAGAGCATCAACTAAAATTAGCGGAAACTTAATTTAACCCTGTTAGAATCAGTTTCTTTTGTTGCAAGAAGAGCTGGAGAAGGAAATGGCAAATCGCTCCCATCTCTTTACCAAGAAAACCCCAAAATGGAGTCAAGAAGAATACGACTGAAATAACTCAATAAACACAAAACCAAAAATCCAACCTAGAATTTTAGAATTAGGTCCCCAAGGTCACTAAACATCTCCCCCCCCCGCCCCCGCAAAGAAATCAAAGAAAGAAGGAAAAGATCCAAATGTACAGTAAATTTGTAGAAGCTTTTTTTTTTTTACTAGCAGAACTATAACTGCAGAAATGCCCACTAATTAGTAAGGCTGAACAAATTACAGTATATGAACTTAATAAAAGTTATTGCACCATAACAAACAACAAGAGATGGTTTGAGAATTCTGACAAGATCTGCATAAACTGACACCAAGGAAGCAAACAGAACAAGTAGAACACTATGTACAACAACTTTGTAAATGACAAATGGGGAAGACTTGAAACTTCTGATGAATTAAATGAACAAGGCTGATTTCAGATGACTAGTGAGGAAATACGCTACCCACTCCCTGAAGATAGGTGATAGACCAAACAATATAGTATAAAACATTCATTATGGGGATTTGTTTGGTTTGAATATGTCTGCTTAATGAAGGTAAAATCATTTAAAATTTTTCTTTTTCTTTTTAATGGGGCAGGTACTAATGAAAGGAAGCAAGCAATAGGACTTAAAATCTTAAAAGTTATTGAGTCATATTTAAAAACACATGCACAGAGAGAAAGGAAGGCCAGAAAGAAAAAGAGAAAAAGCTAGCTATGAAAATTATATGCTGAATTTATTATATACTTGTAAGGAAAAGCTAGTTTTATTCAATATTTAGTTTCATGTATAATTCGCTTTCTCTCTTCTACCGTGTATATAAAAATATTTATTTTACTTGTACTTGTACTTGAGTTCAGAATTTAAAAAAATTAAAGCATTATACAATCCCAAGAGACAATTCAGTTCATTCTACTTCTCAAGTTATATTCTGAATCCCCTACATCATTCAGAAACATTATATAAAGCAATAAACTAGGTCTTTGTGTTGTCGATTCAGTTGCCTATCACATTCAAAACTCAATTGACTATTATTTTGGATCTCTACTCATATGAGGCGGATTGCAATCAACCTATGTTTGCCTAGGTAATCTTTATTTCTTTCTTTCAAGTTCACTATGAGGGGGTTCATCTAACATGCTAGGGTCCTACCTCACTTTCTAACATTTCAAGGATATCACTAGAGCACCTGGGCAGTAATGCCTGTATTCTAAATGTGTAGCCAGGCCATCTGCTTCTTTAATCATTCATTTCCTTGATAATTTATTCCTGTTCTACTTTGAAGTTCCCTATGTTGCAAATTGTTCACAACCACTATGAGCCTGTTGTCCTCTGTGTGAGTCACTTTCAAACCCTGCTTTCCAAGAGCTTAAGTCATGCAACACTGGCATTAAAAAAAGAACTTGTTTCTGGGAGAAGTTTGGTGTTATTAAAAACATTCTGCAATTTCCAGTCCATTTTCATTGTCTTGTTTAACAGAAAAGTTTTCAAATGCTTATCATAAAAAACATTCTTCATCTACTTGATTTTTCCTGTGCAAATGGACAGGCTACATCCTTCGGGTTGGTTCCCGATCTCTTCTAGGCTTTGCAATGTCCCATGGCTTGATGAAACCAGCACACTGTCAACTGCAAACAGATGAATATGGAGTACCTCACCATCCCAAGGTAATTTATGTTTAACTTAGAATATGTTTGACCTTTTCCATAATCATGATCATTTTCATCAAGGTACATGTACCTGTTATTTTATGCCTTACTAGGCATTTATGGCTGGAGAGTCATTGGATAAGGTGCTATCTTACAAGGAATCTTGCACAATATTTAGGAATGCATTGGAACTATCTTGTTGGAAGATTTTTAAGGTGTCATTTTGCTATACAAACATTTTATAATACACACATTTAAGCACAGTGGGACCTAGTATTCTGTATCTTTCTGTTAACTGTGAAGGTAAATATGTGCTCTATTGATAATTTGTGAAAGCCTGCCTACTCCCTATTCATCATCCCATAAATGGTGCCCATGATGCATGTGTAGATGATTCTTGTAACACTTTTATATAAACAGCAAAGTAATCATCAGTAATTGCTTTTTTGATTAATTAAAAGGTCTAAGTTTTTTCTATGTCTTTGGTATAACCCTTCTCACTTTCAACTCATCTCTCATGAATCAATCTGTCTTCATGTACCTTCTAATTCAACAGCTTTTCTCTTATTTGTTTTATTTAGTACAATCTCTACTCAATTCTGAAAGCTCAATCAGGACTATGACGTTAGAATTCAAGTGTGGTGATTTTATTTTCCTTGAAAATGAAATGTTTATTATTGAAAAAAATTTACAAATCTTTTCTACTTTCTTTCAACTGGCTGTCTTTCATTTATCTGTATTCTGAAACATCCTTGGGATGACTTAATTTGTGCTTTTTAATCAAGCTTTAGAGAAACTGGTATTCTATCCACCGATGCTCTTTGTTTTCTGTAGTAATACTATCCAGCCTTCCAACGTCTTTCTCAACAACAGTAATAATTCCCTTTTACCTTCACAACAACCCTGGGAAGCAGGCACTGATATCCTTTTACAGATAAAGGAACTGTGGCAGACACAGGCCAAGTGAACGAACTACAGCTCATACATATCTGAGGTTGGATTTCAACTACTACCTTCTTGGCTTCAGGTCTATTGCTCTTTCAACTGTGAAACCTAAACTCACTTAAAAAATGAGTTTATACCCATGACACTCACCTCTCTTCTCTTGGCAAGTGTGTTTTCTGACAAACACTTTTAGGTTCCTTTGAACTCTTTGTTATAAAAACTGATTTACCTTTGTTACACATCTTTATAAAATTATAATTAGTGTCAATGCCCTTTCTTGCATTCAAATGCTATTTTTCGTTATCAATAACTTCTTTGGTAAGTCAGGACTGAATTGATTCAGCAGCATGCCATATTTGCTTCTTATCTTTATTTTTGCTTTATTCTAATACTGACCTTTGAGCTAACAAGTTGAAGGTCTGACTGCATCACTTTCTGTTCAAATACAGTCCATTTCATTTTTACGATTCTATTTGGTATCCATAATGCACAATATCTGCTGATTCTTTTGTCAGAAAAAGTATTCATGTTATATGGACACAAGGCTTTTGTGTGACCTGTTCAGTCTCTGGACTCTCTCATTTCTTACTCCTGACTCCTGTTTTCACTCTAGTTCTCACCATCCTCACCTATCCCACCTTTGCAATGAAATCATCATATATCAATAATTTGAAGGAACTTATCAAGTACCTTATGTAACTTCTCTCCCTCTTCATCTTCTCCACTAAAAGTAGGTAGATAAATATATTTTTTCCACAATGGCCTTCAAAAAGCACTTTTCATGAGAACTGACATGCAGATTTCCAAACTTTCCATAAAATGTTGACTTTGAGTTCACCATAAAACTAACCTGACTAACTATTTTATTTGCCTCCCCAAGGAGTATCTCTGACCCATCTTTCCATTTAGTGCCATTTACTTTTGCCTTTTGGTTTCATTTATAACAAGTATGTGAAGACTGACGTGATTCAGTTCCTACATCGGTATACTCACTCACTGATTAATGGATGAGGATCTCATACTTAGAATACCAACAGTCAAGTTCAAGTTTACAGATGATTAAAACACTGATTCAAAGCACCCTTTGCCCCTTTTCTGCCACTCAGCCACTCACGATAGAAAGAAGAAAGGGGCCAACATACTGAGGGACATAGTGTACTTGTCTTTCTTTCATGGGTTGCCATGGACAAAGAATTCATAACCAAGAAGCCAGCCTAGTGATGATGAGCCTCTCCATCTTTAGCTAGACAGGACCTCAAAAAGCCGTCTTGGTCTCTTTCCCAGATCATATTCAAATCCTTTCCAATACAGCAGAGCCTGACAGAGTGTGAGACCTGTTGGCACAGCCTTCAAGAACCCAGAGTCACCTCCACACCATTCTGAGACATCAGAGTAGGGATCTGTGGACATTGGTGAAGGCTTTCTTCATCCACTTCGTGTTTCCTGTATGGATAGTTAGTCTGAACTCTCTGGAGTGACTACAGATCCCATACAGGAGGCTCTGCAATGTTCCAGGGCTTGATGCCATCCGCAAACAGGAGCATCTGGAGGGGTGATCAGTAATAATAACAGCTGACATTCAGACACACAACCTCCTTTGAGCCTCCCAACAATCCAGTGAGACGCCTATTTACAATGTATTATTGACTTCATTTTACAGATAAGAAAATCTCAGGTTGAGGATGATTCAGAACTGCCTGTGCTTACACGGTCACTCTGTGTCAGAGGACGGATTCAAACGCAGGACTCTGGCTCCACGTCCAGCCCTCTACCCATCACCCCACATTCTTCATGTACTTAGCCATGGTAGCATCTTGGCCTGTATCTATGAATCATCGGCACCTACTTCCCAACAAAACGTAAAATTTTCTTTCTAGATTTAATTCTTAATGCTTCATACTTTTGCTGGTAATATGTCTGTGTGCACATATTTATGATATACTCAAAATTATTTATTGAGTGCCCACTATGTGCAAAGCTCTATCCTAAGCAATCCAGAAAAATATAACTACGAATAAAATAGTTCATGCCCTCAAGGAGTCTATAGTTTATTAGTCAGATAAGAGAAGCAGACGTTATAAACAATAACACAAATAAAAGTGCTACAGATAAATTACCAGTTGGGTAAGAGGAAGAAAAAACCATATTCAGCTGAAGGAAAATAGCTTTGTGAAACGAAGAAGCATTTAAGTTGACATTGTGAACCTATGAGGTAAGGAAAATTGGCTGCAACTGGGAAGACAGAATGAGAGAAAGGCGAGAGACAAACAGAGAAAAAAGAAGAAAAATTGGCTGCAACTGCAAAAATACACAGAATGAGAATAAGAGGAGAGACAGACAGAAAAAGAGACCTGTGGCTTGGCTGTGTATAGGGAACTCTGGGTAAGGAACCTCCTTATGCCAATGTAGACTGGTAAGTGCTCTGTATCTTATACTCTTAAAGAATTATTGAAGGCACTTAGAAGTTAAGAGACTTATCCAGGGTCATAACCTTGGTCTATGTCAGGTGTGGATCTTGAACACAGGTCTTCTTGACTCTGACAACATCTTTCAATTCATTATAGGAAACTAATTCTTGTATGTATTTGACCAAATATATACAGAAAAAATCAAAGGTAGAAGCAACAATTTTAAAAGTATTCCGAGTTATTACTGTAAATTCTTTATCCTGGCATTGAAGGATCTCTATTACTGGTCTTCAACTTACTCCCTAACCTTTCCTCATATGACTATTTTAAACATCCTACATTTCAGCCAAAAGAGACTCCAAATGATACCCTCAACTCTGCATGACATGTCCTATCTCTGCCTTCACATGACTTCCTCCAGTGACCTTTCAGATACAATATCTCCCTACAAGATTAGTTGGAGGCTGCCTACATTCCGAAACCTTCCTGAATAGCCCCAGCTACTAGTTTTCACGGTGTGATCATGGATTCCTGGATAAATTAATCTGATCTTTTCTTTGTCTCCCACTTCCTACCATACCTTCCACTTACCTCCATGCCTACAGAATCTCCCAGGAATAAAAATAACAGTGCACATCTATAGAATGATTTAATGTTTGCAAAAGGCTTCTTTACAAGTTTCTTAGAAATGATACCCTGTGAGGCACTATAGGAATTACTATCCCAATTTTGTACATGTGAAATTTGTCACTTGCCTAAGTTCAAATACACTAAAAAGCTTCAGAGCCCAAATCTGAATGAAAGCCTTTTCAAGCCCAGCATCTTTTCAGCACATCAGGAAGCCTGGTGCGACGAAAGGGGTGCTGGGTCTGGAAGCAGAAATTTACGTTTCTTTCCTGACCTCTCTGGGCCTCAATTCTTCATCTATAAGATGAGGGGATGGACTGAGATGGCCATTAAGTTTTCTTCTAATTATAAATGTATGTGGGTGTTCATCCTTCGCTGCCAAAGAAGACCATGCCATCAAAGAAATAATGACATGACTTGCACTTGACTTTGTTTTTTGAGTGAGGAAGGGCTGTGCAGGTTACCAGCCTCACTTCTCCTTCACAGTCCTCTGAATCCTTTGACCAGATATTCATCAGGATGATGGGAGATGACCCAGGATGAGGCAGTTGGGGTTAAGTGACTTGCCCAAGGTCACACAGCTAGTGAGTGTCAAGTGTCTGAGGTGAGATTTGAACTCAGGTCCTCCTGACTCCTGCCCTGGTGCTCTATCCACTGAACCATCTAGCTGCCACAATTATAAATGTAAGATGTTAGATGAACCCTTTGCACTCTGACTTCTGACGATAAATCATCAACAACCTTAGAGCTGCCAAATCTGATTGGTCTCTTCTAAGAGCTCATCCTTTTTAACCTCTTTGCTCTATCTGACCCTGGATCACACACTCCTCTTTGATGGTATCACTATCTCCCTGTTTACGTAATCAAACCACCACAGTCTTTTTTGCAGGTTCATCACCCATCTCATGTTCCTAACTGCAGGCTTCCCTGAAAGCTTAGCCCTGGCTTCTCTTCTCTCTGTATCTACTCCCTCAGTGGCCTTATCAATTCCTATGGATTAACTTATCATCATGCTCCATGTGAGCCACACTGTTAACACAAATGTACTCATCTCTCCTTGAGCTGCACCTGCCATATAACTAACTCCATATTAGACATTTTATGCTGGGTTTTTCTCAAACTCAGCAAGTCAATAAAAGAATTCACTGTGCTTCTACCTAAACTCAGTCCTCTCCTGAATGTCCCATTACCAATGAGGCCACCAGCATTCCTCTGGTATCTCAACACTATTCTTGACTCTCCCTCATCCTATTCATCCTTTTAGCCAAATCCTGTCTTTTCTACCTCCATATTATCTCTTGTGTATGACAAATTGGTTGCTGTCCTTCATTCTAGAAGAGGACCAAAATGACATCACTATGAAAAAGTCAAGTTTCAATTGTGTCCAACTATGGCTGATCAGCCCAATATGAGTTCACAATGCTCTACCACAGATTGGGCACACACAGTCCATGTGAACATGCGTGGTGGATACTCCAAATTTGCACATCCTACATTTACTTTGTGCTGTCTCAATTCTGTTTTGCTCATAGAGACAGCACCTTTTCTGATGTGGGTACACCATGCTGAGTGGTCCTGTGCCAGTGTCTCTCATGTCACACAATGAATTCCAAAGTTCCTGAGAGAGAACTTGAGAGTGTCCTTGTATCACTACTTTTGACCAACATGTAGTTGCCTGCCCTATGTGAGTTCTCCATAAAGTAGTCTTTTTGACAAGCACACATTTTGCATTCAAATGATGTGGCCAGCCCATCAGAGTGCAATCTGAATGCTTGGCAGTTTAGTTCAACTTGACCTCGGTGTCTGGTCCATTATCCTAACAGGTGATCTTCAGAATCTTCCTAAGACAATTCAAATGGAAACAGTTCAGTTTCCTGACATGGTGCTGGTAGACTGCCCATGTTTCACAGGCATATAATGAGGTCAGCACAATGGCTCTGTAGACCTTCAGTTTGGTAGTCAGTCTAATACCTCTTCTCTCCCATACTTTCCTTCGGAGCCTCCCAAATACTGAGCTAGCTCTGGCAATGCATGCATCATTGTCAATGTACACATCCCTTGAAAGTACACCACCAAGGTAAGTGAACTTACGCACAGCATTCAAAACCTCCATTTGCTGTAACTGATGCTTCCACATATGGATGGTGTGGTGGTGGTTGATGGAGCACCAGTGCTTACTTGGTGTTAATTATTCAGCCAAAATTAGCACAGGCAGCAGAGAACTGATCCATACTATTTTGCATCTCAGCTTCAGAGGCTGCATTGAGCGCACAATCATCTGCAAACAGAAAATCATGCACCAACGCTCCCTCCTACTTTGGTCTTGGCTTGCAGCCTTTTCAAATTGAAGAACTTACTATCAGTGTGGTAGCTGACCTTAATGCCATGTTCACCCTCATTGAAAGCATTTGACAATGTAGCTGAAAACATCATGCATGGGAGCAAGCACACAGCACTGTTTCACTCCACTGGTAACTGGGAAGGCACAAGATCATTGTTCACTATCCAGAACCTGGTCAAGCAGGTGATGATGCATGATACTGATGAACTTCTCTGGGCAACCAAATCTTGACATAATTTTTCCGTAAGACCTCATGACTAACAGTACCAAAGGCCTGGGTCAGAGCTACAAATGTTGTAGATTTGTATGATACTTCATCTGCACTCATAAAAGCCTTTCCTGCCCTCAGGCCCACTCACCTGGCCTAGGGCAACATTTTCCTAATTGGTTTCCCCACCCCAAGTCTCTTCCAAATCTAATCCATCTTCCACACAACTGCCTTTCCTTAAATGCACGTGTGCTCCTGTAATAGTTATTTGAATTGGAAAATCTTCCCTATTCATTAATAGGCCCATGACGTCATATGGAGCCTGTGGTGGGAGGAGTTTGCTGAATGGGTGGAGTAGGAAAGGCAAGGCTAGAGCAGAGCTGAGAGGAAGTTAGTCTTGAGAGCAGTCGGAGCTGGGAAGGACGCAGGCTTCAGGGTAGCGTGAGTGACTTTGTCATTGTTTGTGATTGTTTAAGAGAGCCCAACTGTGATGAATGTAACGGTTTGTGGGAAGCCGGGGGAAGGTTTGGGGATGGTGATGTCCTCTACATTGCTATTGTGCACAGATTTTTTGTTGCTGTAATGCATTTGGGTCTGAATAAATGTTTTGGTTCTGCCTTCTATGTGGAGAGTCTGTGGTATTTCGCGATTCTGAATTGCACTGTGATATGCATGGCTGCCATGGTGAATACTGCACTGTCGCTATAGCTCTCTCTACTTACTGAAGTCCTCTACTTAGTTATGTCCAGTAGCTTCTTATGGCCCCTAAGATCAATTATAAACTTCTCTATTCACCCTTTTCCAGCCTCTTCATATTATCACTCCTCTTCCAGCCCTACGGTGCAGTCCTACAAGCCTTCTCTACCTTCCTCCCACCAGCATTCCATTCCTCCTGGCATGGCCTGGAACACGCTCCATCCTCACATCTACCTTGCAGAATCACTCACTTCCCTTAAGACTAGGCTCGATTGCCATCTACAGGAAGCCTTTCCTAACCCCCTAACTGCTAGTACACTCCCTTCCCTACCTTATATTGAACTGTCTTGTGTTTATTCAGCATAATACTGTTCTGGGCATTGTCTTCAAGAGATTGTTTCCTTTTGTGTCTCTGAATCTCCAGTGCCTACAACAGTGTTTGGCACATAGGAAGCACACAATAAATACTTGCTGGAAAACAGAGATGCCATAAAGACAAGGAATCTTTGCTATTTGTCTTTGTATCCCCAGCACTCAGAATCGTGCCCTATACATAGCAGACACTTAATAAATGTGTGTCCAATTGAGCTAAATTCAGGGTATCTTAGGGAGGGTTAGACAACATAAGAATGGAATAAAAATATATGATTCTCCCTCTGTATCAGCTCAGTACCTTGGAGACACACAAGGATTCTGGGGAGGAGTAGGATCATAGGTTGTCTGAAAACTGTTGACAAAATCTAAATTCTAAGGCTTCCACAGCAGGGGAGTGAGTACTCCTCCACTGATTTAAAAAAAAACCACATATCTCTGCAAAAATGGTGGACCTGAAAGTCATATTATGAGGAAATAAGCATCCTCATATAGATATTTTGCAACAACAGAACCAGAGCAAAGAGTATGAAACAAACATAGATGCAATAAGGGACCTCATAGCAAGGAGGATTTCCATGCCTTTGGACAGGAGATACACAGTCTATTGGCTAACTATGCATACAAGACAAAAAGGTCAAGAGCCTACTGTGGATGGTAAGGAGATGAGGAAAAGATATGGGGATATTCCCATATGCTTGGGAATGATATTCAATGTTATCTAGTTCCCTGAGCTGAGCTGGGTTTAGGATTGTACGACGGCAATCCTAAAGCAGTTCAATCCTTGGCAAATAAAACTGTACCAAATCATGACATGATAAAGTTTCCAAGTTTACTCTGCTTCCCTGAGGCCACAAGTAAAGGAACAAATGGGAAAAATAAAAGAAGTATCATTTTTACCCAACAAAAAGAGAAAAGAATAACTATGCACCACCATGTCCACTTTCTGATCACTACAGAAACTTTAAAGAATCATCACACACATATCAAGGATATCCTTGGGGCAAACACAAAATGGAACAGGAAGGCTCTTATATTTCACGACTGACTACAAGGTAGAAAGGACATAGAAGGATCATCTTGTATCTACTGCTTGTGGAGTTCAAAGAGACATCTAACAATTTCTTTAACTAAAATGCAACCCTGAAAGCACTTTTAAAATAAAGGGATTCCCAAGTTATGTTAAGAGTCTAAGGTAATTATTATTGTGGAGATAACTCTACTCAAATAAATACTGGGCATCAACATCAAATAGAAAGCAGGAAGGCATATGCTCACCAATAAGGTGCTCAGTGTCCTGGAAGATGTCCTATGCAGGGACCAAATAAAAGAGGAATTACGTATTGATGGCAAAGACCATGGAGATAACTTGTTCACCAGGGTCCTGGAGGGTATTCTGTTTAGAGTTCAAAAAAAATGGGGATTAACTATTGATGGCAATGTTCCTTCAAAGCTCCTTTTTTTGGATGAGAAGGTGCTGATTGCACTGACCCCTGAATTGTTCAGGGATGTGCTGCAAGGTCACTGAAAAGAAAATGGACTAGCCATGCACACTTAAGTCAAAAACCTCTATTACCCAGATTATAACATCTAGCTGGTGATACAGGTCAACTTTTCCATCAATATAATATTGTATATTGGAGCTGCAGATGAACAGTAATGTGGGGTACAGAAATTAATGGGAAGAAAGTCTGATGACTGGGTAACATTTTAGAAAATGCAGTAATTTCAATGATCTGAAGTTGCCCAATGCAAGCAAATGCCTACCAGTATCCTCTTCAGGATACTATATTATAGGTTGTGAATTCTGGAATATCAAAATTGTAGAAGAATAAAAATTTTAAGCGACTCAAAGGACAACAGAGGGATGTGTGGTGGTGCAGTACATTGTGAATTATGGCTTTCATATGAGAAATGGTATAAAAGACATCATCAAGAAAGCATATGTTTGGAAAAGGAGGTGGGCCAGTGATGTACTGAATAAAAGATAACAGGCAGACTTAGATCCCTTTATAGAGGAATTATGGAAAAAAATTGATAATCATAGCGTTTCGATGAAGCATAGTATAGTTGTAAACTGCAAAGACGGAGAGCACAGACATTCTCATAGAGCCATGCAAGGTTCCAAAGAAGTCTTGAAGTAAGTGATGCTACTCCAATGGAATTAAATGACAAGCTAAATGTAATCACTTCCTTCAGATATTTTTCTTTTATTAAAATAGATTAGGCAACCATTTTCCTGAGCCATGGGGGTCAACTACATGATCCCTGGAGGGCTTTCCCAATGTGACTCAGCATGGCACTACAGGAAGAGCACTAATTTTGGGACCCCAAGCTCAGCTTGGTTGTTTGCTACTTATGTGACCTTAGGCAAATCATTTAAACTCTCTGGGCTTCATTTTCCTCCTCTATAAAATGATGGAGTTTGACAAAATGATCTCTCAACATCCTCTGAAGTTTTAAGTAAGAGGCTCTATGATGACTGAAAAGATCAACTTTAGTAGAAATATTTCCCCTTTAGAAAAGAGTAAAAGTCAAATATTAATCTCTAGGTATAGGTAGCATCAAATCACTTCCTATTTATACAGAATGAATAGGCTATATTATAGTTAATTTAATATTACTTGTTAACTGACTATACCACATACAGAGTTATATACTGGAATTCCAATTGCCTAAAGAATAGTATTTGATAAAATACAGCATAAAATTACACTACATTCAACAAATATTCATAATCTGTTATAGTAAAGCACTGCAATAATGAATGTGATTTCCTTAGTTTTTAAAAATTCAAAGGACATTTTAAGATAACCACAAGGTCGTCATCATGAATCTTAATTATCACACTACGAGTTTGAGGAAGATTCTAATTACTTGAGTTTTCCAATGTTTATTTCTGATAAACAAGACTAACCAGTATCTGAGGGGCCTATACCTAAATTTCCATGGAATTACTAGTTTGGGCTTTGTATACCAATAGCCTATATCCTCTCTAGATTCAATGCTATGCCTACCTGCATGGATTCTATCACCACTTATATATGTAGCTGCTGTCTCTCCCTCAATACAATGCACATTCCCTTGAGAATAGGAATCACAAAATAAGTAAACTTCAAAAGCTGGAAGAGACTTCATGATCCAGCCCACACACAAAAGAATACTCCATGATACAGCAGTCTCATGGCTGTCCAGCCTCAATTTAAAAACCTACCCCAGGGGCTCACCATCCCTTTAGGAGGCTCATTCTCCTTCTGGGAAGCTCTCGCTGTAGGGAAAATTTCTTTCCTGATGACCAACCTAAACTGGCCTCTTTCCACGTCCCCCTACCACTTTTGGCTCTGCAATCTGGGGCCACACAAAACAAATAGCACCCCTCCTTGACTCAACAGCCCTTCACCTGTTTAAAAAGTCTTCTCTGCTCCAAGATTTTATGCACAGTGGCTTCAACACATCTTCATAGGTCAATTATTTCATCCTGGGGTTGGAAGGAATCCGTCAAGCCGAGCACAGGGTAAACTCTTTATAAATCTATTCAGCTGGTTGAACGATTCTATCATTCATCTTGTCATCTGCTACCTACAAGGAACTTAATGTTTAATTTTTGTTAAAAATGAGAAAAATGATCCTTTTCATTCCTGCCTTGGTTCAGACCCTTGTCATCTTTTGTCCAGACTACTGCAGGAGCCCGCTCCGTGGTCCTGCTGCCTCTTCACAACCTGCCCCTTTCCTATCTTTCACCCTCTGCAGCCCAGAGACAAACAGGCCTTCTCTCTATATACCTCCATCTCCTAGCTCTGGGTCTTCACACTGGCCAAACCCATGCCTAGAACACTCTGTATCCTCAATTCCGTATCAACAAATCCTTTTCTTCTTTCAAGACCTATCTCAAGCACCATCTTCTACATCCAGATTTCTCAATCTGGCGTCTGTGAACTTGTTTTAATATCATGTGTTTCACTTTTACTCCTATGGACTTTATTTTATGCATTTAAAAACATTATTCTGAGAAGGGATTCACAAGCATCTACCAAAGTCTACAACCCTAAAACAAGCTAAGAACCCTTCTTCTGTGTGAAACATTTCTTGATCCTCCCACCTTCTAAGGCCCTGCCCCTCTCAAACCACACAGGCTCTAACTCCTTCGTGTTTATGTCTATCTATACTCTTTCTATGAAATCTGTAGATATTTATTCGTATCCTTGTCCCTCCTCCTTTGGAATGTAACATCCTTGGAGGTAAGTATGGTCTCCCTGTTTGTCTTTGTATCCCCCAGTGTCTGATGCTTACTGTAGGTATTTAATGAATGTTTATTGATTCAACTGTTGATTATTATAAAATTATTAAGATCTATAAACCTGTCTTAAATCTCCTTTGAGGTTATGAATTACCAAATATAACACAGTTCCCTCGATAAGGGATGAAATTAAATGGAGCAGTCAAAATATGTTACGACAAAACACATGAAATCAACCAAACTTAGTCTGAATATAGAAAAAAGAACCAGAATCACATCCCTTCAAGACTACAAGGGATGAGAGAGATCATCTAGCCCAATATTCTCACATTATGGTTTAAAAAAACAAACCTGATACCCAAAAGGAGGTAACTTGCCAAAGATTGTTGACACAAGACACAAGAATAAAAAAATTGTCCTACTCTTAAGCCAAGTGCTTTTCTACTACATGGTGATGCTTCTTTTCCCATAACTATCTAACAAGTATTATGTTACAATGAAAATTCCCAAAAAACTTCAATGTATTTTTTTACACAGCAGAAATCTTCCATGGTGCCATTAAAAACAAAATGAAGGAAACAAAAATTGTGTGATTTCACTATTTCCTTCTTTTATAACAGTCATCTGAAATATGTATTACATCCATGTGCAAAATACCTTCCTCAAAACTGAAGAAAGTTTTAGAATAATTATCTAAAAATATTTTATAATTAATAGAAAATTGCTTGTTTTCTCCCAATCTGAAATTAAAATCTGAAATCAGAATTCCACTTTTGCATGTATCCCTGGCTTTACAAGTAAATTTAATCTAGCAAATTTACAAAGGTTCATTTTATTTCCAAAATTTATTTCCAAAATAAAGTTTTTGATGCATATTCAAACTGAAGCAAGAGACTAAGTAGAAAGCTTTTAGCAAGTAAGAGATTATAATGGTCAGCAGTTCTGTAAGTGCTGGAGATAATGATGCACCAGGGGTGCCTTCCTAGCTGGTAACTTTCTGTATCCCTATCATTCAAAGGGCTTTTCTTAATTTCAGGATCTCTGCTCTGCCACCATCAATCTCCCCTTCTCAACCATAAGGAATTTCCATACCGGCAGACTTCATAAAAGGAAAAAGGGTCATGAGCTAAGAGTCCTGTGTAGTTCAATCTTAATTAGCAATGCCAAGTCCTAACCTCACGGGGCCTCTGTTTTCCTATGTGTAAAATGAGGGAACTGGATGAGTAGCATGGGATAGTAGGAAGAGCACAGGCTGCAGAACAAGGAGGACTTTATCCCCAGCAAGAGAACCGCCAATGGTCAACATGCGTGGTGTCTTACTTAGTGAGGTTCAGAGAAGGCTTTCCTGGACACTGAGGTCATCATCCTATTCTCTCTTAACAGGTCAGCTAGCCAGGAAGCAATGAAGACCAGAAAGTGACACTCCTCCACTGTGCGTTCCCCAGCAGAATTACTCGCTGCCGCATGGTGAGTCAAAGCCGTTTTTCATGGCAGCCCAGCAAACACATAGTAAGAAACTCTGCTGGGAATTCAAGATGCCAAGAAATTTTATTCGAAGTGCCTTTATTTCTTCCTGCCCCCACTGACCACATAGCACCTACTAACCTGTGGAGAATGAGGCAACAACTACAACTATTTGTAAAGTAGTTACACCCTACTTGTAGGTATACAAGTTTTCCACCCTATTTGTAAAGTGATAATTAGTCTCTAAAAAGCAGGAAAGTTTGACCACTCAGAATCTCTTGACACTAATTGGACCACAAAGTTTCCCTGCCATGAAGAGTACAGGGATGGCCACTGAGACATCACAAATAAGATTATGTACATGTAGATTTTTATTGGAAATTTTCTAAGATAATCTAATATAGTATTTTTGTAAACCTGGCATGTTGGTTATTAGTATCATTTAACTAAATAAGATGCTAGTGATATGTTTTAAGAAACCAAAAACTATCTACTTATCTAGCTTCTTAACTAATCACTGTTTGTACATTCTTTTCAATTCCATGTGTACATCACATCCTAAATTACTCTTTAGGAAAAATATGAGAATTTTATACAACCAAACACATGGCATATAAACTTAAATCCAATTAAAATCGAAGATCTTACCTGTGTAAAAAGAATAAACTGAGCAAACTGCCAAGGAAGCATGAAAGCGACATTAGACACCATGAGGGCAATGAAGTCTTTTTTACAATTCTGTCGAGACCTTAAAAGAGAGAATAAACACCAAGACAATTAGTCAGAAAATTTCTTACTCAAAGATAGACTGCGAGATGGAACGCCAGGACTGAAATACTCAGCTGCGAAAGTCTCCTTCCTAGTCTCACTCTCCTGTCTTCCTTCTCTCACTCCCTTATTCCTCTAATACCTGATTCTTTTCTGGTGTCCCACCAACCCTACCTGGCCTTGATACACAACCACACAAGCTCTCTCCTTCAACTCAACAGCACCCTCGACCTGGGAGGAGGCAGCAGGTGCCCCCAGGGAATCCGTACAGAGCAGGCTCTCTGCCCTGATCAGGCCCGACTCTGCTGATAACAAGAATGTAAATAATAATTGGAGCAGTCAGAAAAGACCGTTACTTCTTTAATGATCCTCTTCACTCTGAAAGGATTCTCATTCTAGTTTTTCACTGCAAACTGCACAGTCTTAACAGGTAAAACATCTATAAGGTATTAATATTTGTGTATGAAACAGACTTTCTGGAGAGAAAGGTGCAATCCCTAATTTCTGATGTCTCCCCTGCAATTACAGTAACAATGACTCCTAATTCCAATTCATCAGATACCGGAGTTTGTTTGGTCTTTTCCTCTTACTGTCTTCACTTTTCTTCCAACCCAGACTTGACCCTGTGGTCAGCCCTACTCTTGAACGACCTGGCTTCAAAATCTTCAAATCTCAGCTTTGCTCCCCATACCCAGGACTTAATGTTGATATTCTAAGGTCCTCTGTGCCTCGATTTTGTACTCTTTTCACTCCCTTCCCCCGCTCAAAGGCCACACGCCTGCTCCTAGAGTTACAGCTACTACTGGATTCTGACTGGCTCCACTACAAAGGCAGACCAGTATTAACCAGGCCCTCGCTGCTCCCCAGTGTTCTCCTCTCTGACCAATTCCCTCTTTCATGCCTCTTCAGTGGAATCTGGAAGCTGAAAACCTGAATTCGAATTGTGACTCTTTCCCTCACTGAGTCGCCTTGGGTAGGCCACTTGAGGCTCTTCCCATTTCATTCTTTCACCATTTCAATGAGGGAGCTGAACAGGACAGCCACTGAAGGCCCTTCTAGCTCTGTCTCTAGAACTTTCCAAATACTCTACTCTAGCCCCTTCCCCAACCCTCAGAAGCTGAACTGACGTACTACTTTGTCAGCAGCACTAAGGCTCAACCTGAATTTCCTCTCTCAATCCTCTTTTCTCCTTCATACTGTTTCCTTTCCTAAGCTCACAAACACACCTGGACTGCTCAGAGCTGAAGAAAGCTGCTGCTGACCCTTGCAGTGCTGTCTTCTACGCATCCCCTTCCACGGTAAACTTCTGGGCAAAGCAATGGACATCTCAGCCTCCACGGGATCAGCATTTACTCTTTCCTCAAACTCCTATAAATTGGCTTTCCTAACTACAAAATATCTTTTGGTTTCCATGACGTCACCTTCTCAGGATCATTCTCCACCATTTGTTTCTTCTAGGCCTTTTGCTTGCTCCTGTCTCTCCTCCTGCCCTCTGAACCCAGTGTCATTCTCACGTGTTCCTGAGGCTCCTTTCACTTTTCTAAACTCTATATAGTTTCAATGATCGATCACCTCTGTTGATGACAGATCACAAACTCCACCTCCCTCTAACCACTCCATGCTCTCTCCCCCTCCCCCGCTTTCCTCCCCTTAGTTGCCACCCCTTGTTGAGTCTCTGTAACACCCCATGACCCCATCACCTTTCACTTCTGCCTGCTGAGACAGCACTTGTCCTCTCATTTACTCTGCATATTGGTCTCAATAGCCTTCCCAGTACATTGTTCTAGTCATCATTACCCACTAGTCGTGCGACCCTGGACAAGTCATTTAACTTTGTTTGCCTCAGTTTCCTCAGGTGTAAAATGAGCTGAAGGAAATGGCAAACCTAATTTCACTGTGAGATTTGCAATTTCACAGCCATCCTAGGCTCCTCACTTTCCCTCACTCCACCCCCACTGTCAGTCTTGTTACTTATCTCTTCACAACAATATACCTAAGCCTTCTTCTCCCTGTTGCTGGGGCCATCACCTCTTGCCTCCCTGATCCCTCCTCTCTAATAGCTACCAAACTGATATTGTGAATGCACAGATCTCATCACGTCACTCTCCTGCTCAAGAAATGTGGCTCCCTATGCCTTTAGGGAAAATTACACACTACTCTGGTATTTAAAGCCCTTTACAATGTGGCTTGAATCTATATTTCTTGATAAATTTTACTTGCAATTACATTGGATGGGACATTCCATCTCTGCCTCCCAGAATCCCAGGATCTATTTTGCATTTTACTCAGGGGTTATGTCTTACCTATGACCTTCCAAACCCCTCTCATCCTTAGTCTGTATTTACTTTGTATAAACTCTGTATTTTTCATTTCTGTCCATATTACTGCCCCAGTCAAATATAAGATTCTCTTTTATTTTTCCCTTTGTATTTTTGCCTTTAAAAATCTTCATTGAATTTAACTGAATTGCATAGTGGGTCTGGGGGAGCCTGATCCACAAGGAATCTTACAACCAGAGGTCCTCCCCAACATCCTTCCTAGGAAATCAGGAAGTATTCATCAGGAGACTGATGCCCTGACTCCAACATCATGACCATAAGGTTCTCTAACCTGACATATTTTCAGGTGTCCAGCAACCACTCCCTACTCCGAGAGAGGAAAGCTGATCCAGGCATTAAAAGCAACCACAGCACACATCCATTATGAGGAGGTCATAACCTGGATGCTTACAGAGAAATCCTGAACATCTGTCACACCTGACACAGTTCTTGACCCCCTTGGGGTTTTACTGGCAAAGATACTCCAGCTCATTTTACAGAGGAGGAAACTGAAGCAAACACGGCAAAGTGATGTGCCCAGGGTCATGCAGCTAGGAAGTATCTAAGGCCAGATTTGAAGCCAAGAAGGTGAGCTCTTCCTGATTCCCGGCCCAGCACTCTGTGCACTGTGGCGCCACCTAGCGGCCCTCTTTGCACTTTGTAGCATCCTACTACTTACACTCTGCCCCTCACAACTTTCAAATGTTCATATTGTTGACATACTGGTTTCATCCAAAACATGCATTTTCCATCACTTACACTCAAAGAACAAGGGGAAAATAAAAACTTCCAGGTAAACTATCAGAGACCTGAACAATTCAGAAATGCTCAGTAAACATCCCTACTGTCTGTCATTGAAACTCTCTGAAATGTAGTCAAAACATTTCCATAGAAGTCACTAGTGTTCCACATATATTTTAGAGATGTGCCATGAAAAACCATCCCAAGTTAATAATCTTGAAAACACTGATACAACAGTTTGATTCTAATAAAGCAAGAAAAGATACTCTAAAAATAGTGTGGGCAAATACAAACAGAAACGGCAGGAACCACCAACTGAAATGAGAACTGCTAAAAGATGAGAGCTAGCTTATCAAGTAAAAACATTTCTGTACAATGAGTTTTAAAATGACATTATTTTTAATCGAGGTGCTAGATTATCTTATGTGTAAATAACTATTTCTAGGTTGCTATTTCTTAATTCATTTTAACAAGTATATCCCTTTATAAATAACATGTATCTAAACTTTGTTCAAATCTTTTAGATAAAGAATCTTAGAAATCCAAGTATGTTTAATAAGTAACTAAGCATTAATAAAAAATTACCTGAGAATGTGAGTCATAAGCAGCATCTGAAGGACATGGAATGGGTAGGAGAAACTTTCTCGGAGGGGTGGAGTCCACATCACACGTGTAGACTGAAAACAATAAATTGCTTAGCTTATTGAATATTAAATACTCTTCGCAAAAACCATGACTATGGTAAACAGCGACAATATATGTTAAGTCTGGCTCTTCAGGTTCAGTTTCCCAGTCCAAGAAACCAAGACTTAGTTTTACGATTAGAAATTTCGGCTAAGGAGCAAGAAGAGCCAAAGGGTCACCAGCACTACAGGGCTAGAACTGGGGTCAGGACTTTAAAGGATTGGGGCCTGTGACTTGCCTAGAGCTGTTGTTAGACAAGCAAGATTAGATATTTACAAACCAACGGAGCCTGCATACATCAAGTTCAAGAATCGGCACAAATTACTGGTAATTGAGGAGGCTTCAGCATTTGTAAACTCTCCTCAAATCTGATAGACATCAATGTGTTTATGAATTATTGAAATATTATATAAAATGTATCTAGGTTTTGAACATAGGTCGGTTCTCTCAAAATCTCCCAGTAAAATCTTCATACAAGATAAATCACAAAAAAAATTACATGGAGCATGAAGAATTGGTAGTTTCCTCCTGTGAAATATCATGATTAACTAGTAATGAAATTAAAAGATCACAAGTTAAAACCAAGAAAAGTTAATATAATCAGTTATGTAAAATTTTTTTTTTGCCAAACTGTGATAAAACTACTATGATAACTTCTTTAAAAGTTGTTCTGTTCACTTAGATGTGGTATTTAATAATTAAGAGAAAAAACAGAAGTAGGTCTTCGGCAAGAAGTTCCAGGTTGCTGAGAAGTGAGGAGCCCTTCTAAAGTGAAAGTCATTGGTTTGCAGAATTCCAAGAAAACCCCCAATTTACAAGGTGAAGGCACCACAGCCCAAGGAAGCAGAGTAACTAGTTCAAAAGTCGCACAGGCTCTGATCTAGAGCTTCCAAATGTGAAGCCAATATATGATAATCCCTTTGTTATATAAAAAAAGTAATGTTTACACCCAAATTAGCTGGATCAGGTGGTCTCAGTATAATGTAACCCTTCCTGACCAGCAGATAGCCTCACAGGTGGTTTAGGATTTTGTTTATGGATTTTATTCAGTATTTTTTCCTGTGGGAGGAAAAAGATAAAGATAACAATAAAATATGGTCTGGAAATTTAAGTTAAAAAAAAAACTAAGAAGGCAAAATTGTATCTCTTCCTGATAAGAACAGATAGCTAAGTAGGGCAAAGTAGCCAGGAACAGGCTATCTGGAGCCAGAAAAGCTAAAGTGGGAAAATCTAAAGTCCTGTCAGATCTCAGACCTACAAGTCACTCCTGGTAAAAACAAAAAAGTGACTGTTAAATCCTACATAATTCTCATATAGGAAATAAGAGCTAAATGATTAATAATAAAAACTCACTTCTATAGTGAGAGAAAGTTAGAAAAGGGGACAGAGGGCACTAAAAATCACCCCATTTTTAATCTACTTAAAACTTATTAACATAACAGATATTACTCTAAATGTGATACCACTGTCCTGTGACCAGTGATATGATATTATATATACCATACCATCCATACAGACATTCTTCATATATAGGAATTCAGAAGGTATGGGGTATAGAGTTAAAGGGGAAGGTCTTTCTTCTAAAAGCAAATACATTTCTACAGGAAATAGAAGAATTGATTTCATCATTTACCCAACTATAATAAGAAACATCTTGCAAATCTTACAAAATCATGTTGTCCTGCAGTACTCAGAAGAGCAAAATCGAAAATAATGATAGGCCAATTGCAGCTTACGCACAGATATCAGCTACAGAGAATGAAGAAGTGTAACAATAACAGTAGTGGAAAAGATCCTCCAAGCCGAGTCAGAATACACACCATGATTCTCAGTAACTTCACTGAGAAGGTAGAGAGAAGGGAAGATGGTGGAAAACATCAGGAAATATGAGTTGCAATAAGAAACACAAAGAGATCAAAGCCTTGTAGATTAGATAGAAGCCTCACGCTCCTAGATATTAATAAAAAATCATAAAAACCATAAACATGATACTAAAGATAAGAATATTAGGATGAGGAACCAGATAACACTAATTTCCAACATGGGAATCATTTCACTATCAGCTGCTTGTGTACTGTCAGAATTTAACTGTTTGAAATAGGTGTCAAAATTTTAGTATTTTTTATAAAGCTGAAAAAACAATGTATGAAATTCTAACAGCTAAAACTTGACCTTTCAAACAAACTAATGACTGAAAAATGAAAAACGGACAATAAATCATCAACTCTGGTTACCCCCATTTCTTGAGAAAACTTAACCAAAGTAAATCAGTCTTTAACACAAGGTCAAAACTATGTCAACCACCGGATGCTTAATCTTGCCCAAAGAAACACCAATATGAGCACAAGTTCACTTATGACACATAACTGATGAAGCAGCTGGAAGAACGGGAATAGCATCACTTCACAAGAGAGAGAAAAGTAGGGAGAGGAAAATGTCTGTCCTCATGGTTCCATATTAGGTAACGTTGCTTAACTTTTGCAGATAATGTACTCTTGTGGGGGGAGGGGAGAGTTGTTCGCTTATTGCAAAAGGTTGTGCCCAAAGTCTTTTTTTAATTCAAAACCTCAAAATTGAATTTTTTTATATTTTATTTTTCATTTTTTAACAGTTTATATCACATAAAACAATTCCAACTTTTGGTCAAGTGATACTTGTTTTTAAAGCATTTACAATATAGACCACAAAAGAATTTTTTTAAAATGTTAACCAACTGAGACACAAATAATATTTATGTATGCTGACTTCACAAGCCCTTGACCTGTCTCCACATGACTACTAAGAATTAAAGGACCCTAACTTATTGTTGTTGGTCTAAAGTCCTAAGCCTAATGGCTTAATTTTATACTTAACCTCGATGTTCCCCTAC
>CM053772.1:19140287-19157924 GCA_028658325.1 Potorous gilbertii
GAAATCACTAAGAGTAGGGACATTGCAGGGAAACAATATCTCCCCAACTTCATGTCAATTCCAGATAGGAGTACATTGTCAACTTGCATTGAGTCAGGCTTAAAGTCTGCCAGGTGTCAGTGGGGAAATTGAGTCAGGAGAATCCTACCTCAGCCCAGGCTGAACAGCCACTCTCCCACCCTTCCCATGAGATCATCTTTATCAGTTCATACCAGCATCTCACAGGCTTACTGGCATCATGGATTGGAGACTCAGACCACCTTTCTTGCTATCCATACCTGGAGTTAGACTCAGAAGAACAGTCACTTAATAATCTCATACCATCTTAAAAAGGCAAGCTCCAATAACCGGGTTTCAAATACGACTATAATTTCACTATGGCTAAGGAACATCTTTTGAGGCAAGTCTTAAGTGGCTTACATGCCTTTCTATGCATGTTCTAGTTCCTGATTAAATAGCAATCATAAAATCAAATTTACCATTAAACCTTAACTTTTCCATCAATGCCAAATTTTACCCAAAGTTACTTGCCTCTAGGAAATTTAGACTAAAATTCTTTTCCCCAAACTAAAGATGTCTTTGATTTATTCTCAGTAATTCAGTCAATTGTTTTACTACTAATTGCTTTTACATCACTTTGTAACATATCCAATTTTTCTCCCAATTTCTCCCCTCCCCCACCCCATAACACCTTGCATTCTGATTACTCCTTCCCTCAATGTACTCTCTCTTCTATCACACCCCCACCTTTCCTCATCCCCATCTTCCCTCTTTTCTTGTAGGGCAAGATAAATTTCTATACCCCATTTCCTGTGTTTCTTATTTCCCAGTTGTATGCAATAAAAATTCTCAACATTCATTTGTAATACTTTTAATTCCAACTTCTCTCCCTTCCTCCCTCCCCACCCATCCCCACTAAGAAGGCAAGCAATTCAATACAGACTAAATGTGTCATTTTGCAAGACTTCCACAATAATCATGTTGTATAATACTAACTATATTGTCCTCTATCCTACTCTATCCCCCCTTGTTCTTTTATTCCATTTGATCTTGTCCCTTCCCAAAAGTGTTTATTTCTAGTTACTTTCTTCTCCCATTTGCCCTTCCTTCTATAATCCCCTTCACCCCCACTTGTCCTCTCCTCCCCTACTTTCTTGTAGTGTAAGATAGATTTTCATACCAAACCAAGTGAGCATGTTATTCCCTCCTTCAGCCATATGTAGAGAGAGTAAGCTTCACTTCTCCCCTCTCCCCTTCTCCCTTTTCTCCTCCATTGAACAAGACTTTTCTTACCTCTTTTATGAGTTATAGCCTGCCCCATTCCATTTCTCCCTTTCTTCTCCCAGTATTTTCCTCCCTCATCCCTTAATTTTTATTTTATTTTTTTTGTGCAGCTATTATCTCTTCTGATTCAACACAACTTGTTGAATATATTACTGGCAAATATATGTCTATTGTCTATATATGTGTGTGTGCATATGTGTGTATGTACAATCCCTCCACCTACCCAAATACTGAAAAAAGATTCAAGAGTTATATTTTCTTTCCATGTAGGAATGTAAATAGTCCAGCTTTAGAAAGTCTTTTATGATTTCTCTTTCCTGTTTGTCTTTTCATGCTTCTTCTGATTATTGTGTTGGAAAGTCAAATTTTCTATTCAGTTCTGGTCTTTTCATCATGAATGCTTGAAAGTCCTCTATATCATTGAAAGACCATTTTTTCCCCTGAAGTATTATACTCAGTTTTGCTGGGGAGGTGATTCTTGGTTTTAATCCCAGTTCCTTTGACTTCTGGAATATCCTATTCTAAGCCCTTAGATTTTGATCCCTTAATTTAGAAGCTGCTAGATCTTGTGTTATCCTGATTGTATTTCCACAATACTTGAATTCTTTCTTTCTAGCTGCTTGTAGTATTTTCTCCTTGAACTGAGATCTCTGGAATTTGGCCACAATATTCCTAGGAGTTTCTTCTTTTGGATCTCTTTCTGGAGGTGATTGGTGGATTCTTTCAATATTTATTTTGCCCTCTGGTTCTAGAATATCAGGGCAGTTTTCCTTGATAATTTCATGAAAGATGATGTCTAAGCTCTTTTTTGATCATGGTTTTCAGGTAGTCCCATAATTTTTAGATTGTTTCTCCTGGATCTATTTTCCAGGTCAGTTGTTTTTCCAATGAGATATTTCATATTATCATCTATTTTTTCAAACTTTTGATTTTGTTTTTTAACTGCTTGGTTTATCTCATAGCCATTCATTTCCCTGAACTCAATTCTCTCTTTCAATGAACTGTTTTCTTCGGTGAGCTTTTGAACCTTCTCCTCCATTTGACTAATTCTGCTTTTTAAAGCCTCCTTCTCCTCACTGGCATTTTGGACCTCTTTTTCCAATTGAGTTAGCCTCTTTTTAAAGCCGTTATTTTCCTCAGTATTTTTTTGGTTCTCCTTTAGTAAGCTGCTAACTTGTTTTTTAAAGTCTTCTATTGCCTGAGCCCAATTTAAGTTTCTTTTGGAGGCCCTGGAGGCAGAGGCCTTGACTTCCTCTGACAGTATTCCGTATTCTTCCTCATCTGAAAGGATAGGAGGAGATAACCTGTTCCCCAAGAAATAACTGTCTATGGTCTTATTTTTTTCCCTTTTAGGGGCATTTTCCCAGCCGGTCACTTGACTTCTGAGTTTCCTCTCCACAACCACCTTGCCTCTGGTTCTGCCAAGCCAGCACTAGGGGCTGAGATTCATATGACCTGCTCCAATCCCCCAGAGGCTTTAGAGGGGCGCAGGCCTGCTATTCAGTGTGAGATTAAGATCAGCTGCTCAGGTTGGGGCAGGGTCGCCACACAGGGCTGTTTCCTCAGAGGGTTTACGATGAGACCTTCAACAATAGAACTAAGCTACTGCCTGCCTTGGGAGCCCCCATCTGCTGTTGCCTCCGCTGCTGCCACCTGAAGAGGCCCGGGTTTGGGGACACCCTGCTCCCTTCTCCACCAGCCAAAAAGACCCTCTCACTGACCTTTAGCGCCTGTGGGTTGAGGGATCTGCACTGCTGCTGCCAATTCTGTCCCTGAAGCCTGTTCAGTCCTGCTCCTCCTGGTGCCGTGTCACCAAGGATGGGCTAGGCTCTGCTCCATATTCAGTGCAACAGACCTTTCCCGTTGGTCTTTCAGGTCACTCTGGTCTAGAAATCTCCTCCACTCCGTTTTCCTGTGGCTTCTGCTGCTCTAGAATTTGTTGAGAGTCCTTCTTTACAGGTATTTTATGGGCTGTGGGGAAAGAGCTACTGTATGTGCACCCTTCTACTCTGCCATTTTGGCTCTACCCTCTCCAAATTAAATTTTTAAAAAAATAAACACCTGTCCGCAGAAAACCCTGAAATAAAATTCCACTAAGCAGACCAGAGATTTGCCAGAAGGCTTGATAGTAGTGGTGATCCATTCTCATTATGGACCACAATGAAACCACCTTGTTTGGGCTCTGCCCCAGACAGAGTTGCAAAGTGTAAAGAACAAGCACAACAGAGAGATTGTCCAGATGTCATCTGCTTGATGACATTATGACTGTAGTGACCTGCAATGTCAGTTGCACATCCTCACTTAAATCCAGTCATTCAAAAGAAACCACCCTCCCTGTACAAACTAAGTGCACCAAGAGTATATATTACCAAAAGTATGACATTCAGCTGGCCTGACAAGCCATCCACATACAACTGAGCACTGCCAATGAACTATAATTTGGGCATAACAATGGAAAGGAATGAGAACTGGATTGCAATGTGAACTTTTGATTTTGATTGCAATGGTTAAGTTTTCAATGACCTCAAACTATTCCCTGCTGTGAAAGATAATATTTTAATATTAATTCTTTCCTGGCAATGCTTATGAACCACTGAATACCACAATCTCAGAGGAATCAAAAGTTCCCGATTATTCCAAAGGCAATGAAAAAGTGCATCATGAGCGGAGGCTGAAAAATATTATCCACAACAGCCTGAGTGTAAGTACTTTACAACACATTAAGGACATTTACACCTGAAAAGAAAGGCAGGCATGCTTTAAGAGTGGGGGATAAGGGACGGCTAGCTCAAGGATTATTCTGGCATTCATGCAATATCAAATGAGTCACATTCAGACTAGCAGCAGGCTAAATTGATGTTCTGTTACGGAAGGAGGTGGTCATGAATCAAACTGGATGAATTGCAATTTGCAATGGGAGAGGGAGTACCCACATCAATCAAATCAAAGTTATTTTCTTAGGAAAAATAACAACTGAGCATAAAAGCCTATCTTGATTTCCTTTCTGTCATCCAATCCTAAGGAAACCTTCTGCTCTGGGTCTTCCCTGGTTTATGCAGATGTTTTACACCTGCTGGTCACAAATGAAATGGCAAGGCTTATCACCTAGGAAGCATCAGCCTTGGGGTCAGAAAGACAGCTTCAAATGCCACCCCAACACATCCTGTGTGACACTGGGCAAGTCATTTATCCCCTCTCGATCCCAGGCAACTCTCTCTGACTAGGAGTTACAGAACAGTTTGGGAAAAGGAGTCTTGTCTCCTATAAAAACAATACCTCTGATCCAAAGCAAAAAAGTCCCTAGAAAGAAATGACTGTACTAGCCTTGCTTTCTAGCTCCTTTCTTATAATTATGAATAATTTTTACCATAAAATTTTTGAAAATAAGATGAAAGAATTCAATTAACATTTGACAAGGTTCATATAACACCAGTAGGGGAATGATAGGAGTTTAGAACTGAAAATGATCAATCAGTAATAAAAATTTGTTTCTAAAAATAGAACTTTTTCTAGGTACAGAGATATAATGTGTACTTCTTTCCGAGCCCAAGGCTAACTCTGCAGAACAAGTTACATCTCTAACAATAACTTCTTGTATGTATGTTTTCAAGACAGAGAAAAGACTGACCTTGTGGACATCCTAACCTCAATATGTCTATCTGTGGTTTGGGCTTGAATAGGCTTGCAACCTGTGGGAGTGAGCTGCCACAACATTAAGTTCATATTTTATATTCTGAGCTCAACATTCAATGTTGCTTAAGAAGACAGTGTATAATGCACAGTATATGCTTTCTTAATGAAAAATCTATAAGATTCTAAAGTTTTTATATGCTAGAAAATTAATCCATCTCATTAAAAAGTTCACTCTAAATTGCCTTCAAGGATCTACTTATAATTGAAATGGCAATTTTCAATCCCAAGTACATTTAAATATCCTGGGAAAGTATGTAATTAGAAAATTCCCCACCCAAATTATGAAAATTAATTTATGGAAAACAAACCTCTCCATGGTTGAAAAAGTAGCACAGTACTGTAATTAGACCTCCTACTTGACTCCCACTGAAGAGAAAAAAAGAATTAAAGTTATGTATATGCTTATGTAAAAACTTTGTTTTAAATAATTTTGAATCATACATATTTAAAAGAACACATATAAAAATAAACATGCAATTCTCCAAACTAAAAAAATAAATATTAGTATATAAACTGTCAAATGCATTAAAAGTAACCCAGTTAGTAAAAATTTACATTATTTCATTTTAATATAGATATCAAAGTACCAAGGTAATTAACATTTCTAGCCAGAATGAATATATTTTACACATACTTGAAATGCAAAATGCTGACAATGGTTTAATACTTGACATTTAATAAAAATTTTAAACATAAAATATTTGTTTATACAGGTATAACTATATATAACCATACATATTTTTAAACATAGAATTTATATGGATAAAAATAAGCATTATCCCCATTAAAAATAGTCACCTTGTAAGGCTATACATTTATTCTAATAATTCAAAACATTTTGAGAATTCCTTCTTTTGAACTGCTATCAAAGTTTATGGAAAATTCTTCTGCATATCCTCAGTCACAGCAAATCTTCATCCTTTAAAAGTGATGTTAGGTTTTGGTTTATAAACTTGAAGTGGATCTTGGAGGTCATCTATCCTGTTCACCTAACTTGTTTTTCAACTGACAAAACTTAGAAAGAATAAAACCTGGTGAAATTAAAATAGATATATAGGTAAAAATGGGGAACATTTTTGGTTTTAAAAAAGTATAATAATAAAGAAATGAAACTGATGTTCTATTTACCAAATTAGCTCTGAAAGCAATGCCAAAAGAGTTCTAAAACTGTCTTGAGTAATGAGATCTTTGTAATAAGTTTACAGCCTCCCAAAGGGGCTGTAATGATTTCAATGGATCAGTAATTTTTAAAAATCGTATTACTTTATAATCACAGCTTGTCTAATGACTATCACTCAGGCAAAATGCATTCAGAAGGAGAGAAGGTGCCAATTAATCAATTATTCTGTTTAATAAAGAGTCAGTTTCACATTCAACTAGGCCCATTGTGTGATACATGGATTACTCCAAAGAGAATCCAGACAGCATCGCTCCTACCGTATCATTTCAAAATAACATTATTAAAACAATATGATCAAACCCTAAGTCCCATCTAAAATGCTGGAAATCCCACTGGTATGTCTTAAAGGTGATTTTGCATCCAATAGCATTTCTGTAGAATTAAGTTCCACCTACACTGCTAAACACTTGGGTAGGAAACAAAGTGCTCCCCTTGGAACTGGGTGTGATTTCTAGCTCTGATACTAACCAGCGGTTGACCACATATAAGTCACATAACCACTCTGTGCCTTAATTTCCTTGTCTACAAAACTATAAGACTTCACTACTTACACCTCAGGGTTGTTTTAAGGAAAGCATTTTGTAAACTCAGAAGTGTGTCATAGAAATATCAGTTATCATACTGATTATCTGACTGTTTTCCAAGGACTAATTAAAGTAGACAGGTACACCTTTATTTTCCAAGTGTCCTAAAGCAACCAAATTATAGAGGAAGTGATGAAAAGTAAGACTATTATGGAAGGGTAAGCAAGGAACAAAGGCACCAAGGGAAAAATCAAAAGATAGAATAATGCCTTCTCATTATTTACCTGACCTTTGCCAGTAACTTCTGCTGCCTCTCAACCTAACTGAAAATTCAAGTTTATCAAAATGGGCACAAGATGTAGATGTAAAAGCGAACACTTCAAGCAAACTGGGAGAGCAAGGAAGTTTACTGTGAGATTTATGGAGAACAAATAGGAAACAGAGATCATTATGAAACACAAAATAGATGATTCTGATTACACTCAACTGCAAAGGTTTTGCACAAACAAAGCCAATGAAACCAAGATTAGAAGGGAAGCAGAAAGCTGGGAAACAATTTTTAAACCAGTGTCTTTGATAAAGGTCTCATTTCTATAGAGAACTGAGTCAAATTTATAAGAATAAAAGTCTTTCCCCAATTGATAAATGGTCAAAGGATATAAAGAGGCAGTTTTCAGATGAAGAAATAAAAGCTATAAAAAATGCCCTAAATCACTATTGATTAGAGAAATGCAAATCAAAACAACTCTGAGATGCCCCATCACACCTATCAGATTGGCTAATATGACAAAACAGGAAGATGTGCAGAAACTGGAACACTAATGCACTGTTGGTGGACCTGTGAACTGATCCACCTTTCTGGAGAGCAATTTGGAACGATGACCAAAGGACTGCAAAAATGTGCATACCATTGACCCTGCAATACCACTTCTAGGTCTGTATCCCAAAGAGAACATAAAAATGGGAAAAGGACCCCCATGTGGTAATGCTAATAAGAGTCAATGATCTTCTGCACCCATTAATGGGCCTCCCATTAAGGGAAGCTAGATTAAGGGAGACGTTTTTTGTTGTTGGAAGGTGGACACCTTTTGTTGATTTCTAATGAGGCACTGGTTCTCAAGGGCTGTAATGCCTTCTGGCTCTCAAAAATGTATACATATACTCTAAGGTGAGGTTTTACTTCGGGGACTTACTCATTGGAAGCATATGGTCAGATGAGTCTCTGGGCAGCCACTAAGGAGTCCTCTGACCTTGAAAACCCAGATATTGGTGCTTCTTTCTCAGGTAACTATGTATGTATTGTCTATGGTCACACAGTAGGAAGTCCTATCTGTTGATCTTCATTTCTGCTTGTATTTTCTAACATCAGGATGCTGACTTTTTCTCCTGAGCCAAGTGAATGATATAAGTGCTTGATTAAAGTGATTGTTGGCCCCTTAAAAGCTGCTTTCCTTTTAGGAAAGTAGATCTAAGAACGTGTGCAGCAGGCCCTCCTGTGTATGGCTAGGTCCTTGCTGATTGATACACATGTCCAAAAATATTCATAGCAGCTCTTTTTGTGGTGGCCAAGAATTGGAAATTGAAGGGATACCCATCAATTGGGAAATAGATGAACAAGTTGTAGTATATGAATGTAATGGAATACTCTTGTGCCATAACAAATGATGAGCAAGAAGATTTCAGAATGGGGCAAGACTTGTATGAACTGATGCTGAGTGAAGTGAGCGGTACCAAGAGAATATTGTACACAGAAACAGCAACATCGTGCAACGACTAACTGATAGACTTAGGTCTTCTCAGAAATGCAAGGATCTAAGCCAGCTCCAAAAGACTCATGATGGAAAATGCCATCCACATCCAGAGAAAGAACCATGGAGTCTGAGTGCAGATGAAGCAAACTGTTTGTTCTTTTTTTGTTTCTTCCTTCTTGTGGTTTCTCCCAATGGTTCTAAATTCTTCTTTACAACATGACTAACATGAAAATATATTTAATATGAATGTATATGTAAAGTCTACATCAGATAACATGCTGCCTTGGGGTGGGGAAAGGGGAAGAATGGAAGAAAATTTAGAACTCAAAATCCTATGGAAGTGAATGTTGAAAGCTAAAAATAAATTAATATTTAAAAAACAAACTTCTAACTATTAAAAAAAAGAAAATTCAAGTTTGATGTAAGAGGGAAATGTATTCTGTTTACAATGTTTATGCTACTAGTTAAGTGATTCAGACAACTTTAAAAGGTACATCCCAACTAACCCATTGCTTTTTAAGACCTACCTCTAACTTCTTACATTTCCAAAAACACTTTATTTTCAAATATGTTACATATCATAGAATTGTCCTGCTTAGGCCCAGAGGAACAACAGAAATAAAAGTTGAAACAAAGATTTAGGCTGGACATAAAGCTACCCAAGAATGGAACGGGATATTGGCCTGTATCTCTCCTTTTCTCAATTTTTTTTAAGTCACTCAATGCCTCTATCTATCCATCAAAGTCCTGTCCCCCCCACTAAGTCATTGCAATCCAGCTTCCAATTTCATTAATCAATTGAAACTGCCCTCTGCAAAGTTAACAACAATATCCTAATCACTAAATCTAGTGGCCTCTTCTCAAGTCTTACACTCCGCACGTCTGCTGCACTTGACCCTCAACCAAAATGGACACAGTGGCTACTCTCAGCTCCCTGGGCTCTTCCTGGCAGTGTGACCTCTTCTCCAACATCCTGCCTGATAACTCAAGGTGTACGCTGATTTTGTTCTTGGTCCCGCTCTTTTCTCTCTGATCTTTTAATAACCTACCTCTTCATCTCCCACGCATCCAATTGTTACTCTGTGCACGACTCCCAAACCCATGTGTGCTGCCGTAATTTCCCCCGAGTTCCAGGCACATATCACAAATGGTTTACTTGACATTTCAAAGCAGTGGTCCCAAATTCTTGCCAAACTCAACATGAACTCATCATCTTGCTCTCCAAAACCACCCTTCTTCCAGACTCCCCTATTACAGTCAAGGACAACACTCCCCTTCTACTTCCCCAGGCTGGCAAGCTTAGTAGCTCTACATCCAGGCCTCCTCTCTACTTACACAGCCCCAAGACCCTTCCAACTTGGAACTACTATGATTTTCTTTCTACTCATATGCTAGAAATCTAGTATAAGTCTACTAGAAATAGCTTATTTTTTCCTTTACATTTGTTCAGCTAAGCTAAAGTAATCTAACATGAGATTAACTGTAATTTGTTGGGGAGAGGTTGGTAACAGTACTTTTTTAAGGTAAACTGATAACATAGCAAAATCTAATTGAGAGGGACTGGCCTGATTATTAGACTAAAGATTTATACTGGATGATGTAGAAAATCATTTCCTATAGCTTTATGTTGACAAAGATACAGAAGAGAGTAGAAACTTTACTGTACTCTGGCAGCGGAATACAATGGAGAGAAACCCAAAAGTTGAAGTTCTATGATTTGAAAGAGTTCTTAGAAGTCGTCCAGTCCCATCTCCTATCTCACAAGTAATCATCTGGATATCTATCTATCAGACCCTTTCAACACTAAACTTTTCACAAGAATTTGTTTTGATTGTGTTTTCCTTTGTATCTTCCGTACTCATCATACTGCCTGATATCAAGCAATTAATAAATGCCTGATGACCCAGAAAATGCTAACCAAGAGCAACTATGAGAACTACTGGTGACTCCTCCCATCTTGCCTTAAAAAAAGTTTAAGGTACTATGAGTCACTGTTTTCTTTTATACAATTCAATATATATGTATGTTAGCATAAACTTGAAAAACAAATTATGATGCATACACTACAGAAAGATTTCTGTAAGTATTTTAAGCCATGGAATAAAATAATTCATGAAATTGAATTATGGTAAATAAAAATGAAGCTACAAATTTAATTAACTCCAATGAAAATTGTCCCTCTCTCCAAGCCATCCTCCACACAGTTCCAAAGGCATTTTCTTAAAGCATCCGCCCATATTCCTCTACTACTCAATAAACTCTTGTGGCCTCTAAGATTCTACATTTACATCTTTATTTATCTTTTAAAGTCCTTCAGAACCTGGTCCAATCTCAGTTTTTGTGCTCTCTGCAGCCTAGTCATACCGACTTTCTTCCTAATACCAACATGAGGCATAGCACTCCCCTATCCCCCGTTTCTGGGCTTTTGCACTAGCTGTGCCCCACCCCATCCCCATGCCTGGGAATGCACCTCCCCCCACTGTCACTTAGAATCTACCAGGATCTGCTTTTCACAGGAATCCATTCCTGATTCCTTCAAGGGCTAGTACACCCTCATCCCTCCATGGCAAATTTCCCTCTGTTTATTCCATATATAGAGGCAACGTAGCAGAGTAGATGAAGCTAATCTCAAAGCCAAGAGGACTTGGGTTCCAATCCTCCCTTGGTCACCTATGGCTGGGTGACCCTGAGCAAATTGATTAACTTTTCAATGCTCCAGGCCATTGTCTAGACTGTGATTTACAAGGTAAATATCCATCTTTACTGTCACAGCTTCCTTGTCCAGGGCTCCCTATATCAATTACATCATGTGTACAATCCTTATTTAGAGGGTAAAGCCAAAATAGCAGAGTAAAACAGGAAGTCCCCTGAACTCTCCCAAATTCCCCTCCTAAAAATGACAAAATAATACCTCTAGAATGGTAGAACCAACAAAAGGATGAAGCAAAACAATTTTCCAGCCCAAGATGACTCAGAAGGTCAGCAGGAAAGGTCTGTCAGGTAAAAGGGGAATGTAGTCCAGTGCTGATGGCATCCGGGCAAGCCACCAGCAGGCAGCTCCCTGGTAAGCCAATGGAAAGGCCCCTAGCCCCAGTGCACACCAGCAATGAGGTACTGTGACCCCTGTGCAAGAAGTTGGGGACAATGAACCCTCTACCCCAGGCCATTCCTCTGATGAGAACTGGCTCAAAGAGAGAATAACATACACACTCAGTTGGGTACAGAAACCTATCTTACTGTATAAGGAAGTAGAAGGGGAGGGGGAAAATAGAAGAAGGATTGAGAGAAAAGAGGGCAGATTGGTGGAGGTGGTGGTCAGAAGCAAAACACCAGTGAGGAGGAATAGGATAAAAGAGGAAGGAAGGAAGGAAGGAGGGAGGGAAAGGGAGAAGGATAAACACGGTGAAAATGTGGTGGAAGAAAATACACAGTAATCCTAATTGTGAATGTGAATGGAATGAACTCACCCACAAAATGGAAGTCGATAGCAGAACGGATTGTAAACCAGAATCCTGTAATATTTTGCTTACAAAATACACATTTGAAGCAGAGAAAAAAATAGAATAAAGGTAAGGGGCTGGAGCAGAACCTAATATGCTTTAGCTGAAGAAAAAAAAAAGCAGGGGTATCAATCATGACCTCAGACAAAGCAAAAGCAAAAACAGATTTAACTAAAAGAAATAAGGAAATGATAACTTCTTAAAAGGTACCACACAATGAAGTAACATCAATATTAAACATATATACATTAAACATATATACATCAATACTAAATATATAAACAAATGGCATAGCATCCAAATTTTCAAAGAAATTAATTAATTTACAGGAAGAAACAGACAGTAAAATTACACAAGGGGGAGACTCCAAATTTCCCCTCTCAGAGCTAGATAAACCTAACCATTAAATAAATAAGAAAGAAGTTTAGGGAGGGGAACAGAATTTTAGAAAAGTCAGCTAGGACAGACCTTTACAATCCCTATTCTGTAAAGATTTTATACACACTTTTATATGTACAAGTTATCTCTCCTAGTAGAAAATAAACTACCTGAGTTACTTTTGGTAGACAGATGGTGCAGCAGATATCCCTAGAATCAGGAAGACCTGAATTCTAACCTGGCCCTCAGACACTTAGCTGTGTGAGTCACTCCATGTCTTCCTCAGTTTTCTCCTCTGTAAGATAGGGATAATAACACCTCCTTCATAGGGTTGTTGTGAGATCAAATAGATAACGTTTGTAAAGCGTTGAGCACAGAGCCTGACACACAGTAAGTGCTACACTAATGCTAGCTCTTATTAATGTTAGCCATTATATCCCTATCACATAGCATAGTGCCTGGCACATGGTTAATGCTTAATAAATGCTTGCTCATTAACTAATGAGATGAATTAATGTAGGATCAACCTTTTAACACTGGCTGAAACCAGAGTGTGATGAGTTTTAAATGCCACATAGAGGAGTTTATAGTTTATCTTAAATGCAAGTGAGAGCCCCTGAAGCTTCTTGAGCAGGTGAGAAGAGAGCTCTAGAGAGAACCTAAAGCTGGCAATCGACATTAAAGAGTCATCTGAACAGGGATGAGAAGTAGCTCTACTGGAGCTAATGAGGGCTCCAAGTTAGAAAATACATAGAGAAAAGAAAAGGGTGTGCCCCAATTAGGAGCTGCCACACAGATGACAAACATGCAAAGAAGATGGAGGAGCTGTTTCTGGGTGACAGAAGGTGGAGGAGGGGTTTCTGTAAAAGACTTGAGGGCCGAAAGGGAAGATCTGGAGCATCCTCTGGGGGAATGGGATCAAGAATCCATTTACAAAGAGGACAAACAACTTTCCTGGGGCACTGAGGGCCCAAAGAGATAGTATAAATGTATGGTGGACCCAGATGACTTGGTTCCACAATTTCTTACAAATCCATTTGGCAGTACATAAGTAAGATAAGAGAGGAGTAATTCAGGGTGCAGGTTTCTTCTACATAGGCAGCACAAGAGAAGGGGAGAAAGGGATTCAAGAACAGAGGACCACAGAACTGAACTAATTAATTTTAGGATCAAGATTGGGAAGGGTAAAAGGAAAGTTGTCCTGGGAGAATAGTTAAGTATTGGTGGCTCTGGAGGTCCTTGTAAGAAGGAAGAACAGGTTTAGAAGAAGTAAGGCAAAAGGAGAGAAGGAATGATAGGATGTGACCTCTCCTATGTGCTGCTGAGGTGAAGCAGAGAAGCAGATCACCAAAGTGGAAAACTTTGAAAGAATTGGGAGTTTATACAGTTTGAAAGCATTCCATCATGTATGTCTTGAAGTCCTCTAGTATAAGGACAGGATTTGGGGCATAAAGGAAGACTGCACTAGATAGTGAACATTCTGTGAAAGGTCCTCTTAGAAAAACCAGTAGGATCTATCTAGACTGGGTAAAATTTGGACAAAAAGAACCCCAAAGGAAGAGAAATTGCTAAGTAATGGAAGGAAAAGGAGAATCTAGAAGTAAGAGTATGGATCAACAAGTATTCTGACTTCTCCCTCCAACATCTGTGTGTCAAAAGATATATTAAGAAGGTAGCCAGGGATAAAAGATGGTGGCCATGGATTCGGTCCATTTGGAGAAAGCCAAATCTCTGTGAGGGTCAGAAGGAATAAGGAGTACATGAAGTAGAAAGTTAAAATGAAAGCAAACATGTTAAATATAGAATAGAAATTCTAGACAGCACAATGGAAGCAGGTAAAGCTCAAGTGGGATAAGGGATGTATAGGGATGAGGAAACAGGAGGTGGGGGGCTGACTCTTCAGGCAGGCAGCAATTCATCATGGTGGAAGCAGAGATGGAAGGAGGTGGGGTGAGTTTGTTTCAATGCATACATCTCGACAAACTCATCTATTTACTGTTACCTGTCCACAGCCTTCAAATCCAACCTCCTTTCTCTATCATTTTGCATGGCTGTACCCCAAGCTTAGAATGATCTCCCTCCTCAAGTTCTCTTCTTCAAATGGCTACCTCCTCCCTTCAAGGGTCAGTGAAAATGCCATCTGTGATAAAAGGCTTTCCTGATTCAAATGTTGATTCTTCCCATTTATATGGACACATCATGTAGATGTTCATCTTTGAAATAAGAAGCACTAAAAGGGTTGGATTAGATGAACTCTAAAGTCTCTTTCAGCCCTAAATTGATATACTATGATTTTGTGAATAAAACGTAATAGCCTACTTCACAAACTTTGTAGTCTATTGGGAAGAAAACCATATAACTATAACATAAGATAAAATCTGAAAGTACAAAGCATAATGGGGGTTCAGCAAAACAGATATATTCAGCTTTGGAATATGAATATAAATAAATATGTTTTAAATATGTATGTATATATGACTATGTATATGAGGATTGTCTCCCATTAACAAACACTGAAAAATATTGGTTTTACATATTGAAACTTTCATTCTAAAACTGTTGCAAAGGCCAAAAAATGAAATGGTTAAAAGTTAGTTATTTGAAAAGAAAGAAAAAAATAACTAGCAAGAGAATGGGAAAAACAAATTCCCTGAGAGCCTGAAATAAAGATTTCAAAAAGAAAAAAGAATGAGTTAATTACACTCAAAATTAAGGGACTCCCCATCCTAAAAGTTATTATCAGGTGACATTCAGGAGAGTGTGAATCTAACCAGCCTTCCATAAGAAATTACACGGAGCAATAAAGGATAGTGCCCTAGGCAGAAAAACTAGGGGAAGTAAACAAGGAAATTTTAAGAGTGACTGAATTATTACTCTTTCTGCAAAGAATCCTCTGTCAAAAGTGTGGTCCCAAAAGAAGAAATAGGAGAGGACACATTTCCCTGCTGCTTTTCAGAGGCCGAGGGGTCCACCTGTATGGAACACTGTCTATAACGTTAGATTTTTTTCAGTGCAATGATCAGCTTGGTTGGGTTTTTTTAAAAAAAAGTCTTTGTTACAGGGGATGGCTGAGAGGTGGGAGTGAATAAGATAAAGGCACATGGGGAAATCTAAGTGACATAAACCAAAAGATATCAATAAAAATTTATTTTTTTTTAAAATTCTCTATTGGGTCCCATAAGAAATGACAGGACAGAAACCAAAGTAAAAAAGAAACTACAGAGAATGATTGAAAATATTGCCATATAGTCATGATCATTTCTTCTAGCTGTCTTTCTATGTTCATTTTATTTTAACATGAAAACATGAACATTCCCAATCAGTAGACTTTTTGGAAATTTGAAGGTAACTGTAATGGAATGCAATTGGAGTGTGCTAAGTGACTCATATACCCTGAACAGGCAGTTTTTCAATGATTTCAGTTTTTCTAGAGAAAATCAGAAGAGAGCAAATTCCATTTATAAGTATACAAATGAAAATTAAAATCTCTTTGGGGTTAACTTTATAACAATCAGATTTACAAAAGCAAAAAAATATGGGAACAACATCTTTGTTGAAGGGACTGTGGGAAGACAGACTGTTTGTTGGTAGAACTGTGAAGCTGACCAACTGTTCTGGACGTCAGTTTGGAATCTGGCAAGAAAAATGACTAAAGTAACCATATCTTTGGACCGAGCCACCCAATTACTGGGCATATACCCCAAGGAAGTTAAAGACAGGAACAAAAGTCAAATACATACTCAAACATTCATAGGCATACTCTGGTAACAAAGCAGTGCCCATCAATTGGGGAAGGGCTGAAAAAAAAAAGAAAACTGTGGTATTAAATATAATGGAATATCATTATGCAACAAAAAAGAGCCCTATGAGGAATTCTGAAGAAACACAGGCCTCATATTCACCATATGTAGATGAAAATAATCACAACCAAAAGAACAAGCACAACCATGAACCCAAAGCCACTAATCAGCTAGACTGCAGAGGGCCTGAGGGCAGAGGCTGAGGCAGAAAGTCAGGGAGGCCTGCAAGCGCCTAGTGGCAGGCACACTGTCAGAAGCCATCATGGTCATCTCTTGTTTAACTGGCTGCCTTTCTTACAAAAGAAGAGTCATGAAAGGGATCATGAGATAAGTATATCCAAAAATGACAAAAAATACATCACCTACAAAACATATGTTTCATTTTTTAAGACAAAGGAAAACAGTATTCTACAATATAATGAGAATTAACAGGGTGAGCTATATTTATAAATAAAATGATACTTAAAAAGACATTCCTACTGAGGCACCAAACTAGAAACCAGCCCCGTTCTGGCACCTAAATTCAACAACTTCAGTCATTCTTCATGTGACATCACGATCTCTTGACACACATATCCTTCCACATACTTCTGTGATTTTGTCACCTCTGTCTTCAATAGAGCTTGATCACCCTTGCCTACCCTAATAGAGTTTAATCTCTTTAAGGGAAAGGCCCATTTAATCACCACTCTGGTTAGGCAACATGAAGAAAAATTACACTTCTTGAGTAACTAAATTTTAGAATTTGTAAATTTAAGAGGGGTTACAGTTACAGGTTAATAAACTTTTATCTTTTAAATTAATATGAAGGTTGAAGCTATTTTTAACTTTTTTAAAATCAGGAAATATTTTATTAAGAGCCAAAAACAAAATTTGTAGCTATTGATATTATTATTTACTTTCTATTTGAGAAAATCTAAATTAAAATATCTGTGGTTGCTTCCAACAAAATGTGTTCTAGCGTTTACAAAGGATTTTAACATAAACACATGCCAACACTAAAACTGAACATTTTCTTCAGGATTCTTTTTTTTTTTAATTTATTATTTTGCTTATTGCTTAGACTTAAAAAAGTGATTGAGAAAATTTTAATAATGTAGATTTCAAAGTGTGTCATGTGCACCTCTGCTCACCCTAGAGCTGGTAGTTAAACATTTACCAGCTCACTTCTGATTATAACATTCCATTACAGTGTTACATCAAAATTTATTTACCCATATCTCTATTATTGAATGTTTAAGTAGTTTCAAGGTGTTTTTTGTGTGTGTGATTTTGATTAAATGTAAAAATCTTTGCTTTGATAGCTTTCTCCATTTTTCAAAAATAATATGTTTGAGGTATACCCCCAGCAATGGGAATATTGCATCCAAGGGTATAATTTCGTTTTTTTTTTTTAATAAATTTATTTAACTTTTTACATTCATTTTCACAAGATTTTGGGTTCCAAAATTTTCTCCCCATTTGTCCCCCCCCACCCCAATACACTGAACATTCTAATTATCCATATCACCAATCTGCCCTCTCTTC
>CM053772.1:19158424-19191879 GCA_028658325.1 Potorous gilbertii
CCAGCCAGTTACTTGACTTCTGAGAGTCCTGTCCACCCCTGGCCTAGGTCTGCCCAGCTAGTGCTTGGAGTCTGAGATTCAAATGCTGCTCCCCAGCCTTAGGGCTTTTGGTGGCAGGCCTGGCTGCTATTCAGGGTAAGATTAAATCAGGTTCTCAGGTGGGGGCAGGGCCACCTCCCAGGCTCAGTTCCCTCAGGGGGTTTATCCAGAGACCTTTTGTAATGGAGCTGCTGCTGAGCTCCTGCCTGCTCCGGGAGCCTCTGGCCGCCTGCTCTGGGAGCCTCTGGCCGCCGCTGCTGCTGCCTCCCGAGAGGGTCCGAGTCCCAGAGACACCCCACTCCTCTCTCAGCCCGTCTCTCTCACTGACCTGTGAGTCTGTGGGTGGAGGGACCTTCGTGGCCACTGGAGATTTTGTCCCTGAAGCCTGCTCGGATCTGCTCGCTCCTCTCAGTGCCACGCGGCTGGGGCGGGGAAGGAAGGGCTCCACTCCTGTCAGGGGTGCAATGGACCTTTGGGGTCAGTTTTTCAGGGCTCTCTGGAACAGAAATCTCCTTCGCTGTGTTGCTGCGCGGCTTCCACTGTTCCAGAATTTGTTGGGAGTTATTTTTAGAGGAAATCCATGGGCTGTGGGTTCGGAACCTAGCATAGGTGAGTCTTTCTACTCCACCATCTTGGCTCCGTCCCGCCAAGGGTATCTTGTTCAGGATTCTTAAACCAAACTATGAGATCCAGTGGCACCTCCAAGCCTCTATATGTACATCATATGTACATCATTCTCCCCTTCAGCTTACTTAGAAGCTTCACATCTAATAAGGGATTAAATCATGACCCTGTTCATTTCATTAGATTATTTCAGGAGTGGCTGTGCCCAAATAAACCATTTCGTGGCCAGCTTTCTAGTACAGAGACTCTCCTTACATATGCTTCAATAAATACATGCACTTATTTATTACTCTACTAAAAATTAACTCATTTTTAATATTTAATCAATAAAAAATATCAATTCCACTTGAAAATACTTTTAAATACTCTTACCTTAGGTACGTGCTGTATATGAAGAACAGTGTCATCATGAGTCCATTTAAAACAAAAATCACAGTAATATAAAAGCAAGCAGGGTCTCCCAGTCCTTTAAAGACAAAACAACACAGCACTGAGCCATTAATAAACACCCACAAAATCAACCAATTAGAAATTATTTATTGTCTATGATTTACTGTGCTGAGGATTAAAGCACCAAGAATGAAACTATTCCTCCTCCCAAGGAGCTTATGTTCCATTAAGGTAGAACAAAAATATATGCAACATAAATATAAAGTTAACAAATATGTATAAATACACACACACACACACACACACACAAAGCATATAAGTACAAGGTACCACAGCAGGGACAGCTCTAGCAGTCTGCAGGGGAAGGGCTGAGAAGTCATGAAAGAACACAGGCAGAAGCTGACATCTGAGCCTCATTTTAGAGAAAAGGAGGACCTCTGAGACCAAGGTAATGGAGGATTGCTTAGGCACCAAGACAGGAGACAGCAAGTCATGAGCGAGGAACAGAGAAACCAGACTGCACAATGAGGAAAGGTTAACAAGATCTAATAACACTAGAAGGTTTGGGCTGAGGTCATAGTGGGGTCATGGTGGGCAGGGCTTTAAAAGCTCAGAGGTGCAGCCATATCTTATCCTAGGAAGCCACTGGAATTGAAAGGGGAGTTGCCCAGTTAGATATGCATGGAAGGAAGATGAGTCTGGATGATGTATAAAATGGAACGCAGTGGTGAGAGACCTGAAGCAGAAAGGCCAATCAGGAAAATGTTGCAGGAGAAGGGGTAGACGGGAGAGACATTGGCAAGACAGAAAGGGCAAGATCTGGCAAATGACTGAGGAGTATAAGTGCCTTGTGGGGAGGAATGGCTCCATTCCTTGTACTTTTGTTGCTGGCACCAGAAGTGGAGGAGGAGGGGAAGTAAAGCATCAAGGATGATGCGGAGATTAGAAACCTGAGACACTGGAAGGGCAGATGGTGGTGGCGCCTTCAAGAGGAAGGAGGATGTCTGGAAGAAAGGCCAATGGGGATAATGAATTCTGTTTTGGACATGGCTGAGTTTAAGAGTTCTCTGGGACACCCAGCTTGAAATGTGCAATAGGTGACTGAAGACATGGGACTGAAAACCAGGGCAGTAACAAACTGGACATATGGTTCTGGCAGTCATCTGAATGACATCACAATGAGAGTGAAACCATAGGGGCTAATGAGGCTGTCAAGAGAAAAGAGTATCTGAAAGAAAAGAGAGAAGATTCAGGACAAAACCTTGGACAACACCCACAAATGAGGCATGTGGTAGAAATGATGAGTCAGCAGAGAGCCAGAGGAGCAGTTCAACAGGTAGGACATGAATCAAAGAAAGTATTACAAAACCCTAGCTAAGAAAGAGTATTTAGGAGGAAAAGGTGGTCAACAGTGCCATATGCTGCTGGTAGGTTGAGAAGAGTTAGGAATGGGAAAAGACCATCAAATTTGGCTATTAAGAGATCACTAGTAACTTTGGAGAGAGAAGTTAAGAAAACCAATGGAAGCAACATTTTCAGTGTTCTGAAATAACTTACCAATTTGCTACAAATACTTACTAGCAGAGTAGTTTTTCCTCCACACTCATGCTGGTCTTGAAATATTAAAATATAACCATAAAGTAATAAAACTAAAATTTTTAATGCCAGAAAATATGACTATAAAGTAATGAAACTATATTTTAATGCCATGACATAAATAAGTACCCTTTTCACTATCGATGTGGAAGGCTATATATTCATCGACTGCTTCCATAGTTCAAAATATTTTGCACACTCCTGTTTTGCAATTGCCTTCAAAGTCAGCTTACCAGATATATCCAAAAACTAGCCTCATCATTTTATAATCACACCAGCGTACTAAACAAGTATTATACAGTCCAGTTAGACACTATGCTAGGTACCAAGTATACAAACATGAAATATAATCTTTCCTCAAGTAAGTTATATTTTTACTTAGAAGATCAATATGAACACAGTTAATATAATACAGAGAAGACAGTGAAAGGTCTAAGAATAGTTGGAACAAAAAACTTCAAGAAACTGTGCTGAGTACAATGGCAGACCTCACAGGACAAGGGGCAGGTTTGAATGAAGATCAGGACTCCAAGAAGATGAAGAAGAAGAAGATGAAGATGAAGTGAGACTGACTCCACCCCAATCCTGTGCAAACACAGGAAGAGGACAACAAGTAAAAGCAAGTTTGACCCAAACCCAGGGGAAAGCTGGGTGAAATACGACTGGGGATGAAGGCTGGCACCAGACTGTGGACGGCTCTTGCTGAGTTCATCCTAGTGTCAATAGGGAGCCAAAGAAGGTGCCTGAGGAAGAGTGTCATCATCACATATACAAGAGGCAGCGCAATACAGTGGAAAAATCAACGACCTGGCACCCGAAGACCCTGGTCTGAATCCTGGCTCTGACCTTTACAACCTGTGTGACTTTGAACACATCACATAAACCCTAAGCCCCAGTTTCTTCATCTATAAAATAAGAAGGCTGGAATAGGTGACCCCTAGCTCTAACCGTCTGTGTCTCAGGAAAAGGCATCTGGCAGCACTGTTCTAGACGTTACTGGTAGAAAAACCTGTTAGAAGGGTACTCCAGACAGCAAGGCGAGAGGTAACAAGGGTCTGAATTAGGATGAGAGGAGAATGATGTTAAAGAATGATGCTGTTCTCAATGAACAAAAGGGAAATCTGGAAGCTGCACAAGTTTGGGAAGGAAAATAATGAGTTCCATTTCCAACAAGTTCATCTGAGATGCCAATGGCACATGCAGGTAAAGAAGTCTAGCAAAGATTTGGAAATAATAGGACTACAATGTGGGAAAGATGGAGACTGTAGACATAAATATAGCCGATCCTAAAAATCTTAATCACGCTTTAAAATATGAAAACTTACAATTTCACTATGACTTTTGGGACAGTCATACACACACACACACACACACAAAATCGGCACAACCTGAGCTTAAACTCACACTGACATTTTTACAGCTTGGTGTGACTTTGGACAAGTCACCTTGCCCCAGTTTCCTCAGTATAAAAGGAATAATATGAACAGCATAAAATTAGCATAATCAGTATTAATATAACATTAACGTAACAATATAATTTTATTATTATTAACAGCACCTACCTCACAGGATCAAATGAGACAGAAATTATAAAGCTCTTAGCACAAGTAAGTGTCACACAAATGTCAGCTATCATAATTATGGTTATGTAGGTGAGATTCATCTCCAACGGGGATGACGTACAGACATACTGAAGCAGGTGTGATCCCCAGCAGGGACGTGCTGGTGAGCGAGAGGCCAAGGATCCCCAGACAGACACTAGGGATCCCCCGTGCTAAGACGGTAGGAGCCAGGTAACAAGCCAGGAAAGGAGTCTGAGAAGAAGAGAAGCAGGATGAAATGAGCAAAGAGGAGCTGCAGAAGTCAGGGGAAAAGAAAATTTGCAACTGAGTGGTTGGTAATATCGAAGCTGCTGAAAACTGTTAAAAAAAAATCAGGTTTAACAACAAGGAGATAATAACTGACACTGCCACAGTCCCTCCAAAGCTCTTAACATATACTATCTCATTAGATCATCACAACAACTCTGTGAGACAGTGTGACCTATTATCATTCCCATTTTTCAGATAAATAAACTGATTCTCAGAAAGTTAAGAAACTTGCCCAGGGTCAAAAAGCTAGCATTACAGGCAGGATTTGAATCAGAAGTCTTTCTAACTCCAAGTTCCACACACTACCACACAAAATCATTGTGATCCTGTGAGAGAGCAGCTTAAGGACAGTGACAGGAGTCACAGCAGTGCTCTGGACGCGGGGGGGCAATGTCACTGAGACACAGTCCAGTGGGGGACAAGACACCAATCCAGACGCCCTAGTATGCACTAACAGCAAGCATAAGCAAAGACAAGGAAAGAGAGCTGGGAGTACAGTCTGTACTTGTAGAGAAAAGGATAATACAGCTTGGCTGAACATGGGGAGAACAGAGGGAAACACTAGGAGACACAGCTGGAAAGGGAGGGAGGTGCCAGATGGTGGAAGGCTTTGAATCTCTAGCAAAAAAGGTAGAAAAGTTCATCCCGCAGAGATTTTTGAGCAGAGGAGTGACATACACATTAAAAAGATGATTCTGAAGGAACAAGACAATCCAAACCAGATGCTACAACAAAGTTATAATCACCAAGTTTGACCACAAAGTATCTGAAGAGGTGGCAGTCTAAGGATATGGAATACTGCATACAGTGTCAGGAAACTTCTATATGGTAGTTAGTTTTACTGAAATGCTTTTCCTTCTCTTTTTTTCTCTGCTACGGATTGCTCTCGGGAGAAGAGAAGAATACTGGAAAATGTAGGTGGCAGAAAAACAAACAAAATCAATAAAATGAATTTTAAAAAATTAATCTGGCAGCAATGTCAAATACAGATAGATCCAAGAGCAAAGAGAATAGAGGCACAGAGAAGAGGGGATTGCAACGTCAAGGCAGGTGGGCATTCCCTGTCCTAAGGGTGTAGGCCTGATATCAGAGAGGGATGAAGGAAGCAGCACATGGAGAGCTGGCCACAGCATCTACAAGACCCACCCCTTACACTGGCTACATGACCATGGGCAAGGCCCTAAGTGGCTCAGTGCCCTTCCTGGAAACACTATACCAATGAAAGCACAGGTACGGACTACCATAGATAAAGAGATGGGAACAGGTGTGCAAGATGTAATATTAAAAGGAGCCAGTAACAGGTGGTGAGAAGTGTAAGAAAAACATGGGCTTGAAGTATCCCAAGGGATGAAGAAAGCAGATTAAATGAATGGCGAAAGAATGGAAGAAAAAGGGGAGTCAGAAGATTGAGTAGGGCCAGGATTGGCTATGTGAACTTGAGCTATCAGAGGGATACCAAAGGTACGAGGAGGTATCAGTTTAGAGCCATCCCACTGGTGCCATCTTCGGAGAGGGGTTGATTAGTTGAAGCTACGAGGTTCATGTCTGTGTAACGTTGTACGGTTTACACAGTGCTTTACATTAACATGCTCATTTTGAACTCACAACCACCCTATGAAGTAGGTCACACATTATTTTCCCTATTTTACATATTTAAAAAAAAAAACTGAGGCGCTGCTATTTGACAAGACTTGCCAAGCTCATTCAGTTTAGTAAGCACTTTAGTCAAAACCAAGGCCCAGATCTTATGATGATCCACAGTGCTTTTTCAAACACTAAAACTACCTTTAAGGCAAGGACTATGGATCCCTTCTCAAAATAATTACTTTCAAGTGTCTAAAATACATAGGCTACAAAGGAAACAAATCTTACTGGGAAAAAAGGTGCTGTGGTGTTTTCGTTACTATTTTTCATCCAAGTTCATGGAACTTCCAAAATTTCTGATCCTAAACCCACAAAAATCTATGGAACCTGGGAAAAGAAGCCCTGGTGTAGAGAAAGTAGAGAATAGAAAAGGACCAAAGAGAGAGCCTTGGGGAGTACTGACAATAAGAAAATGGGAAAATAAGAAGGAACCAGTTAAGAAGTCAGACAAGGAATAGTTTTAGGGAAGAAAACCTTTCTGACAAGAGCACCATCACACTTCACCCTAGTCTGCAACATTAAAACCCACCCTGATTCCTCACGGACCCTGCTGCACCCTCACAACTAGTCAGCTGTCAGGTTAGAACATCTCTAGTATACACTTTTTCTTCACACTCACACACCCTGGTTCCAGCTTTCCAGCTGGCCTCTCTTCGACCTCTCCTCATCCTGTCCATCTACCACATGGCTACCAAACTGCCATTCTGAAAACACAAGCCTAATCAAGCCACTCTCATGGTCAACACGCTCTGGAGGCTTCCAGTGGCCTCTAAAACTGAGTGCAAAGAACTTCACAATCTAGCTTCGGCAACTCTTCCAGGAACTACTACATAGTCTACCTTTCCACTAATCAACACTGTAGCCAAACTGGCCTACCAGTTGTTCCTCGTACAGAATATTCCCTTTCCTATCTCTGGGTTTTTAATAACTTTTCTTTCTTGTTTCCCTCAAAGTTCAATTCAAGGGCCATTTTTTACACGAAGTCTTCCTGGTCTTACTGATGCCATCACCCTTCCACCTTGAAATAACTTTACATTTACCTTGTAAGAGAGTTTTATTGTGTGTCTGTAAGAGTATGTATGTATGTGTGTGTTTGTTATTTCCCCAGAGAGAATGTAAACTCCTTAAGATAAATATTGACTGATAAACTCTGAGAGCAGACTGAAACAGATTTTCTTGTTGTCTGTGGGTTTTTTCTGCAACATGGCTAGCTAATACGGAAATATGCTTCACACAACTTCAGGTTTATAATTAATATGATAGTGCTTGCCTTCTCAATAGGTAGAGGAGGAGGAGAGAGAGAGAGAATTCAGAATTCAAAACTAAAAAATAAAAGTCAAATTTTTAAATTTAAAATTGGGAAATAGTTAACAAATTTAACAAAGTAAATTAAAATACAGTTTTAAAATATATAAAAGATATATGCAAAAGACAGAAGGGTAATTGAAAATGAATACACTACAGAGGCATAGTCCTACAGGAATAATGTCTAAAAATGGTATATCCCAGAATGACATGAGAAAATCTAGGGGCAAGAGGAAGGCAAAAAGCCACCACAGGGGCCCACAGTGGATGGGATCATGACAGATGATGATAATGGAGGAGGAGAACAATATATGACAACAATCCTGGACTGCTCAATTCTTATTTTATGTTCTCCCCTCTAAGGAGACTAATCTTTGGACAAGGAAAGATGGAAAGGAAACTGCTGTCAGGGAACGGAAATTCAAAAAAAGGAAAGGCACAGTAACAGCATCACAATTCATATTCTACGAGCTCAAAACAATAACTTGGACTAGTGACATCCTAAGTGACAGATATAACCGGCACATGTGATTACTGGATCACTGCTGGTGACTCTTGAAAGTTCCTAACTAAGAGGAAAATGTAGCGAACTGGAGAAGGGGAAATGCTAGTCCAGTGAAAAAACAGTAATAAGAGGACAGAGTCCACAAACTGCAGGCCAACGAGACTGACTTGGACACCTTACAAAGTTCTTGCTGTTCAGTCAATCTGGCTCTGTCCAACTCTTCCTGACCCCATTGTGGGATTCTCTTGGCAAAGACACTGAACAGTTTGCCTTTTCCTTCTACACCTCATTTTACAAATGAAGAAATGGAGGCAAAGTGACGTGACTTTCTCAGAGTAACACAACTAGTCAACACCTGAGGCCAGATTTGATCTCAGGTCCAGCACTGTCTACTGCACCACCTCATTGCCCCTAGAACATACCATTACAAGTTGGTTGTTTTTAAAATATTTCACAAAGAAAGCTAAAACCCAGAGTAGCTTCATCAAGAATACGTCACAACACACTACCATTTCCTTTTCTGACAGAACAAGTAAACTACGACAAAGACGTTCATGTTCTCGCTGCAGACAACACGGAGTGATGTGCAATAGAAGACAGCATAATTAAGTCTCTGTGAGACTGGCTGAATGACCAGACCCAAAAAATAATCATCAATGAGTTGCTGTCAAACTGGAGAATGGTTTCTTATAGAGTAAAATGGACCAGAGAGCCTTATTTCCCTGTTCAATAATCCTACCAATGATTTAGGTGATACTAGTCAAGGCACATCTGTCAACTTGGTGCAGAGGATACGAAGCTGGGATGGACAACTAATTAGGTTGCATGACATAATCAGGATCTTTTGAGAGGCTAAACTAAGGAGATAAAATGTTCTATTCTTAGATTCAAAAATTCAACCTCACAAATACAAGATAGCTACCCAACAATTTTTGTGGGGGAAAAAGTAGCCGGGAAACTAATGAGTCAACAGAGCATCCAAAAAGGTACTGCTATCCTAAGATGCATTAAGATAAAGCATCCAGAACAGGGAAGTAATAATTCCATTGAATTATATGCTGGTTAAAATACATTTGGAATACTGTGTTCAGTTATGGGCACATTTTAAGAAGGGAAGAAATACTGGCAAAGGGCCAGAAGACAGAGACCAGAATGGTGAAAAGACCCAAGAATTCACACCAAGTGAAGATCAGCTGGAGGAAATGGAGATATTTATCCTGAAAAAGACTAAGTGGGGAAGGGGGGGCGACACACAAAAGACGACTCATGTGTGAGAGGGGCTAGATCTGTTCTGCTTGACCCTCGGGGATGGTGCAGAAGAAGATGGAGGTATGATACTGGGGAAATCTCCCTAATAATTAGTTCTCTTAAAAGAGAATGGATTTACTTGAGAGAAAGGGCATTCTCTCTCCCTGGATACTCACAAGGAAAGGCTGATTGATACAAAAAATGTTTTGAAGGGAATTTGTGGACATGTATAGTTTGAATGTGATAACCCCTGAGGTCCCCCTCCAACACTTAGATTTTCTGATGTGGAAACAGAAGTTCTAGCCTTTAATATAATAAAAGAGTCACACTAATCTATAACCCAAACTCATAAATATTAGTAATATTCATGAGAACAAAATATTATCTTAGATAAAACTTGCCTTCACAGCTTTCGACTGGATTAAGCCCTTGTCCTCTGGAAACATTCCAGCACACCTTTGTTTGAATGCCAATGAGGTCCATGGTTCCAGTGTACAGGCGGTAACTGAAGGCTATGATTACCTATGGGGAAAAAAAAAGTAGAGATACCCAAGGACAGGATATTCTACCTTATAAATATCCTCTTCTTACAGCAGTATTTTATGATGTTTCAACCATTTTAAATGTTGTCCTTAGGTGTGGGAGGAAAATGTCACTCACAATTTCATGGCAGAGTGAAAAGAACTATTTAGACTTGCGGTCAGATGGCCTTGGCTCCAAACCTGGCTCGATTTGTTACTAACATGACTAGAAGGCAAGGCTTTCCAGGCCTCAATTTCCTCTTCAATTAAATGGACATAATAGTAATTGCACCAACTACCTCACAGGACTGTTGAAAAAGAAAATACTTTGTAAACTATTAAACACCTCATAAAACCAAAGCCATAATTATAAATTACTATTTTCAAGAGATGATCTACATGCTTCCCAAAATGGGATAGATGATATCACCCTCTTGCTAACAGGCCTACTCTGATGCTTCATCTTGGCACAGGTAAGACTCAGGATTCTTGCTTTGCTGACAGCAGACAAGCCCTGGCTGGTCTTACGGGCAAAAAGGTTTCAATGATTGGTCCAGCAACTCAATGTCACTCTAGTGAGATCTAGTATAGCTCAAGTGCAAAGAAATTCATCTCCAAAAGGTTCACCACCATTTTTCATTAACAGTAACTCATGAAACACAGAGGAGTTGAAATATGTGTAGGTAGAGGGGAAAGTCTAACTGATGAGAATCAAAGATATGTGAAGATATAAAAGAATAAAAAGCAGTAGGCATAAACTCACAATGACGGCAATATATGGCAAGATATTGTTATTATTAAGAAAACATCAGAATCTGAGGGAGGACAGTTTGTGGCTTCACATTTGAGTCCTCTGTTACAAAAAAATGCCTTTTGATATTCATGCAGAACAAGTTCTATACATACACCAATGTACATATTCTAAATACTGAATCTGAGAATCCAGTAACACATATTAAAATGCTTATTAATCAAAGCTTTAAGCAGTTAAAACCTTTAATCAATAAAGCATGCAAGGTACAGTTTTCTCAAGAGAGATTCAGGGTGAATAACGTTCTGAAGAGTGAAGGATACTCCAGTTTTATCCCCTGAATATGTCACTGGTGACTCCATAACTGGTTCTCCTCCACTGCTATAGAACACAGCTATAAGTACGTTGTTATCTCACTTGAGCATCACCATCAATCTGATGAACATATAAGGGGGGGATATACCAAACTTTAGGATTAGTTAGGAGGCAGTGTGTGGCATAGTGGTAGAGAGAGGTCATAGAGACAGAAAGACCTAGGTCTGTGTCTGCCTCTGACATCTACTGGCCTTGTGATCAAGGGCAAGTGACCAAATCACTCAAGTGTCCCCAAACAACCATCTAAAACTTAGAGAAATGTTGCTCATGTGCATCAGTGGATGGACTTTCCACACCAACAGTTCCCTACTCCATTCAAATCACAGACCCAAACATAACCGCAAAATTTAAAAAACTAAAAGGTTGATTACCCAGAGCTTGAAAGGTTAGGCCTGTTACTAGTAGCAAAAGCACTAGCCAGAAAACCTGAAATCTCTGTTTTCTGGCCACCAGAGGATACTATTAAACTACTTGTTTGGCTTTGTTTTGTTTTCTATTCAAGCTACACTGAACTGTCTCAACATAAACAGCACTGTGGTTCTCACTCTCAACCTTCTAATGACTGAGGTTGTTTCCCTTTCCTGTAAGTCTATAAAACCAGGGCTATGATGGAAGTCCCAGCGAAGATGGGCAAGATCCGTCTTCTTCACTGGCAGACAAGGCTGCAGGCTGAGATTTCAGAGACCAAAACCTGGGTCTCCAAAGCTTCCTTCGATCACTGGCTACTGTCCAACACAACAGACTGGAGTTCCAACTCTTAGGTTAAGGCAAATATATACACATATAGAATACACATACATACGTATATATTTATATATGTATATGTGTATATATGTGTGTGTATGTTTGTGGAAACATACACATAGATATTCATAGATACGTACCCATATACTAATTTTTCTGGTAGATAACTTTAAGCTTCTATCAGTAAAAGGTAAAACTTTAAAAGTCAATTTAAATAAGTAAATGATTTATTTATGACCAAGTACATTAGAATCAAAGTCTCACTCCTCTAGCTCAGCCCCCAAAGGTGGAGGTGCTGAGCTCTAGAAGGCAGCAAGGGAGCAGCAATTCCCACCCAGTGTAGGTCTGGTTAACGATAGTGTGTCTGCCAGTTACAGCCTTGCCTCCGACATCCCCTTCCATCTCTTCTGACTGTACATGTCTTGTCTATACCTAATTATTTCAAGGTTTTCTCCCCTGTCAGAGAACTCAAGTAGGGATTAAACTAAATTACCAATACGGTTTCTTCCACAGCTAAGATTGTATTATTTAAAGGGATCATATACTGGAATGATTGCCTCTTGTTCCTCCCTTTGCCACATGAATTTGTTCCAAGGAAATTAAGGTGATTGATGGGCCTGGTAACCAGAGGTCACATGAAGATGAGAGGCAGAGATAAATAGTCTGGAGTAGAAGGGTGCTAAGGCCTATGAAAGAGAAGGCAGCCACCAGAGACACAGAAGTAGCAAGACATATATTTTTGCCCTCATTTTTCACTGACTAAAAAGCATCCAAAGATCCCATAAAGACAGGAAAGTCTAGCCTAGGAAACTAGGAACTCAGTGACTCTTCTATGAAGGCGAAAAAGGAAAAAAAGGAAGGAGGGAGGGAGGATGCTTACCTCAGCATCCTCCCCCTCTGAGCAGCAGAGATGAGCAGGCCAAGGCAGGCCTGGGGAAAAGTAAACTCCATCAGAGGCTCTCTCATACTGAGATTGTAAGTGACTCAGGGTGTAGTATACACATCTTAAGAACTAATGTTAAGTCATTCCATGATTCTTGTTTTGCTTCCCTCATTTTTAATAAAACTCTGCTTTGTAATATTGGGGTGCAGGTCTCAGTACACTGGGGGAGACCTATGAAAAAACCTATATACTTTCTCCAATTTCTAGGATGGCATTCATGGACCAGGAAAGTAAAGAAATTCCCCAAAGTCATGAAAGGATCTTTAATGCAAGCATTGGGCTATGATTAAAACCCTTCAGCAAGACATTCTCAGCTCTCTGCTACCTGGATTCACCTTCCCCAGCTCTCCCTACGTTCTCACCTGGACTCTGCTTCAGACAAGCTAGTTTCCCACCATCACCTGCCCTCCTCTCCCTCAGTACTTCATGCTTATGACCACCCTAGGTTTTGGAGAATGTCCTTCCCCACTGACCCATGTACTTCTTCTCCTCCTGAGCTTGTGACCACTTCCCTGGCTCTGACGGTCAAAATTCACACTTCCTTCAAGGACAAGTTTAAGGCTTACTTTGTTTTCAACAGCTTCTCACATCCCACCCCCAACCCCTGGCCGTACTCTCTGTTCCTCTGAAATTATGTAGACAGTCAGCATCATCTTATTTTGTAGGGATTTATATTATTACATAGTAGTCATTCCCTAGTTCATTTACGAAAGATGTTCACAGAAATTCTTAGGGTAACTTCCAATATAATTCTTCAATGAATGTCTTAAGTGTACTCACTCCAATAATCTGGATCACAACTCATGTTTTTTCACCCTATGGGCCTCTTGTGCATCCCTCCTAAGAAATCCTTAACAAGGAGTCACATTGACACACTTGAGGCTACTTCCAGGATTCCTCAGTTTTAAGGGGATATCAATGGCACCCTTGAGCTCCCTATTCTCTGCTCATCCCTGGCTATCACTACAAAACTGGCCCAATTCTTTCTAGACACAGCTCTCTGATGACACTACAAACCACTTTTTTCTGAAAAATCCTTCACTGGTAGTATCTTGGAGCCCACTCCTGCCTACCACACATCTCTCCATGAAGTACTGCATACATTACAGTAATACACTGATACTAAAAACAGAAGGGGTGCACAATTTCCCAAGAACAAACTAGCCCAAATATCTTATTTTTACATATGTACTTTTCTATATACAATATAGACATACACCAATTGGCCAGCTTTATAGGTTGTCCATTAAATGGCTGATCAAAGCCTATTTCAAACACTTGCTTCTTCCTGTATATTTGGAGTGATTACAGAGCTCATTTGGGAGGCTCTGCAATCAGTATAATGTCATCTTCAAAATAAGCAGGCATCTGCAAGTCTGTTTGATCTACAGGGAATCCCTCTTTTGCACTGACTCTGTGTTAGCCATCTTCCATTGTAGATATCCGGTAAACAAGCTTCTCTGTCTTGTGCCTACCTCGTTATTAATGATCAGAGGAAATCAGAACAAAACATTCTCTATTACAGTCGTGAAGAAATTTTGTATGATTTCAACATATGAATGAGGTAACCTTGTTGAGAGACTCTTACGAGTCAAAAATATACATAATGGTATCTTATTTTCAGAACCTAAAGTAAATTGTGTCCTGATATAACTGCAATGAGAATTAGAATACTGTTTAAGAAAATCAGTCTGTTTCCTTCTCAAAGAAGGAGGTTAGATGTTCCTGATACATGTAAGGATTGCTTTGTATTTTTTTTCCTCTGACAATTTATGAGGCTTTTAGAAATAATATTGCTAATAATTTTTCATGATCCTTCTCTGAAAGCCTTTCCAAATGAAGTTATATTTTAAATTGGCCATGCCTTTGGCTACCAAATTTCTCTGAGATCCTACCTATCTAGTGGAAGAAGGAATTTTTAGGTCCTTCTAGTTTCCTCATTGTGGACTTATATTCATGAAATTTCTTTAAGAAATGGTGACAATCTGTTCTTTAATATATTTCCCATTTTTCAGAGTCAACGTTTATTTAAATAAGTTAGGTTCAATTGTATATCCTATCTTCTAATTTGTATTTTTTCTTCTTACGCTGAATCACAGGTAAAGTTCTGTGACATATCTCAAACAAAATATTGTACAACTAGAGAAGCTTCTGAAGTATGCATTGACAGTGAGTTTACTTTTGGAAAGAACCGCCACCTGTATCCCTTACAGATCAGACTTTCAAGTTCTCAAAAACAAAATCCATCTGTCATTGTTCTCCTATCCCTCCTAGCATCTTGTTTTGAGCACATGACAGAAATTAATGAACGTTCATTTGTTGAATGAATAAGTTTCATCCCTACAACTAACTGTTCAAGGCTACAGCCTCTTTAAGGTCAGCAGTAAAGGGAGAATTCTACTCCTTCCTTCACCACCTACAGAAAGAAGTCTCTTAAATAAGGACAGAAAAAAGTGCCAGGAATATGGGAGGACTGTCTTCAGATGACACAATTCTTCACAGTGGACTAAGAGGAAATTTCGGCAATTTCTTAACTAAGTGTGGAGACAGGATTTTGAGTATAAGAGCGTATCAGTCTCTAACTCCTAAAGCTACAAATGATACTAATGAACAATTTTGGTTTTCTTCTTTCCTGGAACTACAGGTTACAATGAGAAGTCACACTCCTTAGGCTAAGTTGAATTTTTGCACATTGTAGGAATGTGGCTACTTCCTTTCACTGTCTGTGAATGTTCTTTCACGACTTCCAGGGGCTTTCTAAGCAAACCCTTCCCTGCCCTGAAAATTGGATCTCTCACTCAGCCATTGGATAGACTTACTCTCCCCAACAACTGGCTCTGGTATTGCCATGGTCACTTTGTCTAGTTCGCTTCCTCTTCAGGGGCCCCACCTCCCTACAGAAGTTTCCAAGGGAAATAGCTAATAATCATCAAATGCAATATGTCCAGTATCACTGCATTCACTTGACGTCTAATTTTATGAAGAGTTACTATGCAAACTGGATTTCTCTTTCCCAAAATCACTCACCTCTGGATAAAGATGAAAGCGTTTCACGGCATTAATTATAAGAGGAAATTCAGTAAGTTTATCATTCATAGTCATCCACAATCCTCTCAAAAACGAAGGTGCTTCTATCATGGCCTTGAAGTAGGAATAGTAAAGTCCCTAAAGCAGACACATATTTTAGTTTTATTAAAATCTGGAAATGATCATTTCTTCATCTTTTAAAATTCTATATATTCCTTTTTTTCTTTCAAATAGACAAAAAAACTTACGTCTGACTAGTATTTAATTTCATAACCTTCTCTCCAATAGTAATTTGAGAACTTAAAAATTCAAACATTTGACAGATTTTTAATAAGCTTGTTTCAAAAAAAAAATGAAGAAAACACTAGTTTTAGAAAAATGGTGCTGAACTCCCCTTCTCTGAATGTGAAGAACAACAGACTAAAACAGATTTTTTTCTATTTCTTGGCTAGTTTTGCTGAACTTTTTTCCCCTCTGTTTAATTTCTGTGTTATAAGGAATGGCTCTCTGGTAATGGGAGAAAATGAGAAATGTTGACATAAAAGTAAAATATATCAATGAAATTTATTTTTTCTTAAATTCAGAGTCTAATTATTTACCACATTATGAAGAGGCTGGGGGAGAAAGCTGATGAAAAACAGCATGCTAGAATGTCTTCCAAGATGTGGGCCTAATTTTATGAGATATAAAAATCTTATTAGGTAGCTATCTTAAAATATCAAATGGGCAAGGAAAAATGCTGGACACTAATCAACTAATCAATCAGAGTACAATACTACAAATTAAAAGACCTCAGGTCAAGCCCTGGACATGTCACTTATGGTATCATAACCTGGGGGAAGCCAATTCACTTGTCTGGGCCTCAGTTTCCCCATCTTAAAGTGGGAGGATCTGAAGGATGATTATTAAGGTCCATTCCCCTCTAAAATTCTGTGTTTAATTTTTCCAAGCACCATAAGATGCAGGTACCATGATTTGGTTTTCTTCTGCAATTTCACATGGTGCCTCTGTTCAAAGACAGCCATCAATAAATGTCAAATGACTACTGCTGGTCCCAAGGCAAGGAGCATTCAGAAGACCATGCAGGCATTCTCACAGCCAGTTCCACTCTTCGTCTTTTTCAATTAAACAAGTGATAAGAATAGTCTTCTAAGTAACTACACCTATGTGTCAATATAAAAAGATAATAAATGAAAACGGTTTTCTCCTTTGAATCCAAAAGGGAGTGCTCTGATCATCTTCCTAGCTTGTTATAACACAGTCTATTTTAAGGGTAAAAGAAAACCTTCTGTGTACTGATATTCAATTAAAAATCCCACGAGCCCAGATGGACACCTTATCTTCTTCAAGAAGTTTCAGCTGTTCCCTAATGTTTACAGAATCAAATGCAACTTTCTCTGATACTGAAAGTTCATCACAATCTAGCTCCTGGTGACTATATCTCAAGACTGATTTCACACTAGAAACCCCACCCCATCCCACATTAGCAACGCGTGGAGCTCCATACAAGCTGTTCTCCTATGCCTTCCATGTTCTGTTCTCTGCAAGGTTCAGTTCAGTCCCCAAAAGAAACCTTTCCTCATCACCCTCATTGTCAATGAACCCCTAACCTTGCTTTTCATGATGACTTTCTACTGTCTCATCTGGGTATAAGTTATATTCACTCAGCTGACTCTTAAGTTACTCAAAGGCAAAGACTGCCTTGTTTCTGTCTTCCTAGCAGCACCTTACATACTGTAGGCACTGACTAAATGGAATTGAACTGAATTTACAAATCACTTGGGGTGAAAGGTACCATAGTAACATTGTCCATGCTAACAGTAGTTTAACTCACATAAACAATATCCTCATACCATCTTTCACTGTAAAGAAGGTATGGAATACAGAAAGCTCAGATTACAAAATACCATGGCTGAGGATAGACCTTGTCTTCTTCTGTCTTCCAATGCAGGGTTCTTTATACGAGTACAGTAGCCTACACTAAAATTTCTCATGAAAAATAATAATATAAGAAATGTGATACTGAGTTAAACCAATATTTCATTTATCTTAGTATTCTGTTCCAATAATGCAGAGGATTCCAGGTAGTTTAAGACTGCATAGTCATCTCTTTCTATACGTGAATTCAAAGGGACTGTTTACTTTAATTATTTTCCATCAGAAATATATTTCCAATGTTATCATGGTAGTTGATAGAGAAATGGCTTGATTTATAAAAATAAGCTTTACAAATCATTTTTCATTCACATAACTATTCCACAAAATGACATGCAACTGTAGATTTCAATTCACATAAAATCTGTATAAATGAAGGCTGTGTAGCCTACTCTTGTAAGTTAATTTTAGGTTAAAAGTCATTATCCCCTGGATATCATCATTTCTTAGTGCTCATTAATTTTTACTTACTCACTAAACTGGTTAACAGAACTTGAATTATAAAGGTATATCAGACAAAAGAGAGGAAATAGGCCAAAGGAAGGGGTGAGGGCCACCAAAATCTTTTAGGAAACAACAGCCCTAAGCTACAATCCTGTTGAAGAATAAATTTTGCCATTAAATCATTTTAGTGCTCATTAAACTTCTAGGTTATAGAACAACTATTTAAAAGACCATATAACAGTATTTTAGAAGGGCCTAACCATTTCAGTGCGAAAAGTCATCTCCCTTTCCAAGGTTGAGAGGTGGGAAAAATGGCGATCGTTTTCAAAAAGAGTTGTTAAATGAACCCTGAAAAGAAATAGGATCACATGCAAGAATATGAAATAAGACTGAAAATTAATGTGGGAAAAAAATCTATACTCATATATGCACACAAAATAAGAAGCCTCAAATCTGATAAGAGAAAATAGTTCATAAGAGAAATTTTGAAATCCTTATAATTAGGTATAAATTCAATTTCCATCCTCTGGTTTTAAAAAGTACTAAAATTAAATCACTAAATTAAAATAAATCACTAAAATAAATTTAATATATCATGTCTCAAAAATTAAATTCTAAGTGAATAGAACTATATTTCAAGAAAAGAATATTTTGTTGATATGAAAAAAACTTAAAGGTGGCACTCTAAAGGAAAATCTGAAATAAAGATATGCAAAATACATATATAATGTGTATGTATGTATATATATATTCACATACACTTCCAGATACAGCAGGCAACACTAAAATAGAGAGAACAGATCCACTCTAACAAACACAGGTGTTTAACAGAGCTCCATGTAGCCAACTTCATTGTCAATACCTGCCATTTATAACAGGAGACATACTTCAGTGGAATGCCAGATCTCAGCTTAGTCTCCTTAGCTTCCCCTAAGTCTTGGTGATGGAATTAGGAAAGAAAGTCTTTCCTCTCTCACCGCTACACAGTGGAATAGGCAGAGACCAAAGGAATGGGAATGTGATGTGTAAAGGCCAACTCCACACATCCTAGACTTGAAAATCCATTACCTACCAAACAGGGGTCACAGTGCATGCGATTTCAATTTCATGGAATTTAGTCATTTGGAAAACTCAAATCACTCCAGTTTTATAAGGTAACATATAACAAACTCATTCTTATTCAATCAGTATTTAGCAATCACAAACATGCACACACGCACCTTAACTGACTAAACAGCAAGACAGGACATTCAAACTGGAAAAGACACTACAGAGGAGGAGAAGCTCCATCTGTAGTTCCAACAGATGCTAAAGTAGCAGCCACAGGTTCTGCAGTGACATAATAGGACTGGACCCCAGATGTTCATGCATTGGATCCAATGTTCTTTCACTCTACTCTTTCAGAGATTGTAGTGAATGTTCCTTTTTCTTTTGTAATACACTCATTCTAAAAAGTGCATGGTATTTTAAACATTTCTATGGATCTAGACTTGAGTCCTTATACCAGACTCTTCCACCATAAGTTGGGCTGCTCTCCTCCAGACTCTATAATGCCCCAGGAACGTCTTCACTCTGTAAGATCATCTCAGTCCTGGACCTCACATCTCCTCAGTACTCTCTGTCCCTGGGACCTTGTGATTGGAGGGCTGAATGGAGAGATTCCCCAGGCCCTCCATTTAAGAGGGGGCACCCAGGCCAACCAGTTCCACATTTCTCACCAGTCTTCTTCCTCCTTCCCTTTTTCAGCTCCCTTTTGTGTGTTCCCTGTTATATGATAAATTCCTTGAGCTCAGGAACATTTTGCCTTTCTTTCTATCTCCAATGCTTAGCACAGTCTCTGGCAGATAGGGAGTTAGATGGCACAGTGAATAGAGGGCCAGGCCTGGAGTCAGGAACACCTAAATTCAAATTCAGCCTCTGACATTTACTAGCTGTGTGACTCTGGGAAAGTCACTTAACCTTGTCTGCCTCAGTTTCCATATCTACAAAATGAGCTTCAGAAGGAAATGACAAACCACTCCAGTATTTGGAAAACCTGTAAAAGCTCAGGAAGAGTCAGATCCATCTTAAATTACTGAACATCAACAAAATAAATAATTATTTAGTGACTAATTATCTCTATGTAAATACAGGAGAACCTTGCTTTACACAAGAGATCTGTTACTTAAAAGTAATACCATTTTCCCATACACTTACATCATAATCTCAGAATGTATTTTTCTTTATTTCTAACAGATTTTCAAAGATGAAATAAAGAGTACCTAAAACTAGTGTTAAATGTTTCCTCAGCAAAAACATTACATGCCCCCCAAAATACACACAAAATCTTTCTTCATAACAACCAAAGTTCTGGAAACAAAAATTTATATATAGTGGACCCATAGATTTAAAAGGATTTGTTGAGCAATAAATTCTTTTACAAAGAAACAATTATTTTATAAAAAACTGTAACCTATTTTGCATACATTTTTGTGAGGTCCAAATGTTAGAAATCATTTTCTAAAATGGGGCATAAGTGTAATCATATAAATTTAAAGACATCCACAAATAGATAATTCCATCTTTTAATGTACTTTGCTTTGAGAAAATTTTTAACCAAGTATTCTTGTTTATCACAAAGTACAACTAAATCTTACCAGTGTAAAACTCCCACAAAGGCACCTGAAAAGACAAAAAAAGTTATTACAAGTTAATGATTACTCAGTGAAATAAGATAGGCAAGGAAGAATCAGAAACAAGTTATCTCAATAAACCAGTGTTCAATAAACCTGAGAATATAAATCGTTTGGAAAAGAACTCCCTATTTAACAAAAACTTTTAGGAATATTGTTAAATGGGCAGAAATTAAGCTCACACCATAACCTTATTCCAGATATCACAATAAACTCAAAATGGGTAAATGTCACAGGACACACTATTAAAAAAAAAAGGAAACTAGAAAGAAATCAGTTACCTTTCAAATCTATGATTTAGGGAGGAAATGCCTTAACTAAGCAAAGGATAGACATAATCACAAAAGATAAGATTTTGAATTAACCAAATCAACGAAGTTAGGATATGATGGGAAACTGTCAATTGGGAAGAAATCTTTGCATCAAATATCTCTGATAAGAAATTGCACTAAAAAATCTTTGGTGCACCTTCTACAAAGACCAAGCGTCACTTCCCAATTGATAAGTAATCAATGGATATAAACAAATAGCACTCAAAAGACAAACTGCAAACTACTAGCCGCCTTATCTGGTAAGGACTTGATAGCCAAGATATATACATGATATAGATAGACAGATAGGTGTGACCAAAAAAACATTTCCCAAAAGATAAGTGACTAAAGGACATGAATAGTCCTTCAAATGAATTACAAACTACTAACAACCATATGAAAGAATATTTCAAAATCACTAACAAAAGAAAGGCAATTCTAAACAATCTTGAGGTTTTTACCTCACACTCAGTAAATTTGATAAAGATGACAAAAGAGGAGAATGGTCAATGTTGGAGTGGTTGTGGAAAGACAGCCATAGCAGTGCATTTTTGGTGGAGCTGTGAAACAGTACAACGATTTTCTAAAGCAATTTGTAACTGTGCAAATAAAGTTACTAAAATGTCCATAATCTCTGGCCCTGAGATTCCACCACTAGGGCTTATTATAACCCAAATAAGTCATTGATAAGAAAGTCCCCACCTATACTAAAATGTTTATAGCAATACTTTTTGTGATGGCAAATAATTGGAAACAAAATAAATGACCATCAATTGAGAAATGGATAAACAAATTGTAGTCCATGAATTTAATGGAATATTAATATGCTTTAAGCAATTATGATTAAAAACATTTACATGAACACAAGATGCAGAGTGAAGTAAATAGACTCAAGAAACCAATATCCAGAATGACTCCAACAATGGAAATGTAAAGAACCACAAAACAATCCTAAGTGAATGTTGCAAAATTACAAAGAACAAGGATGTTCCAAAGAAGGTATATGAGAAGATACCCCCACTTCACCCTTTTGTTGGCAGTGTGGTACACTGCACATAATTTCAAATTTTGTCAATGTGTTAATAATCAGTTCTGCTGATTTTTCCTTTTCTTCTTTAAACAGTACTACATATTATATGGGATGTCTCTCTGGGAGAAATTTTGGTGGAGACCTTTCCCTCTGCCTTACAGCTGAAACCTTCCCTCTGCGTTGTCCGCTCCTGATGATTAAAATGTGAGACTTTTCTACTTGGAACCCCAAAGTTTAGCATCATGCTTGACACATGGTAACAGCTTAATAAATGCTTCATTCATTAACTTCGCTAAGAGTTAAGAACACAAACACAATCCCTGCCCTCAAGGACCATATATTTCAATAAGTGAAGACAACATATATTGGGGAGTGGAGGCCAATAAAAGGTATTTTGGTCTGAGAAACTGACCCCAACTATATTCATACAGCCGGAAGGAGAGAGAAAGAAGACTAGGAGAAAGGTACCTTGAGCTACCCATACAAATGTCACCTCTTACACTCTTTGCAGAGCCAGGGCTACACTGAGAGATAGTCAATGACCTTAGCCCTAGGGACAGGTCTTTAGAAGAGCAAGAGGCCAGTAAGGATCCTGAAAGATCTAGGATTGAATTGGCCTACACTGGGCATGAATGCAGAGGACCACCTGAAACTGGTTAGAGATATGCAGCGCATTTCTAAGCATGTATGACTCTGGTTCATTTTCACCTTGGACCATCAATGCAACTTCTAGGGATAGTCACAGGGGACGGTGTTCTTCCCCAGTCTTGGCTTACGCTGTTTTAAAGCCCAATAGCAGGACCAGCACTCAGAAAGTAGAAAATGATGCAACTGTAGTCATACACAACCATGAGCTGGCAAATGAAGAGGCAGGACCACTCATTTCTCACCCAACTGATTGACAGCTGACACCGCCCCCCCACTCACCTCCTCCCCCACCCTGAGATGAGGGACAGTCTCACTTTCCTACTGGTATCCTCAGGGTTGAGCACAGAGCTCTGCACATAGGAAGTGCTTAATAAATGCTTTACTCTTTCATGCTTCTCTGTCTAGCTGCCCTCAGGACTCTTTCTTAATGGCCCTTCTCCATGCTAGTGCCCCTCCAAGACCATCACCAATTTATTCACCTATCTCGTTTGTACGTAGTTGTTTATGGGGCGTTGTCCCATCAAACTGGGGGCTGTTCTTTGCTTTCTTTACAAACCCAGTACTGAGCACAGTGACTGGCACAGATTTGGCACTTAAGAAATGCTTCCTGACTTGACTTCCTAAACTGTGGCAGGCAGGACTGACGGCAATAGTGCAGATGTGGTGTGACCAGGACCAAATACAGAGGAACGGCCACCTCCTTGAGCCCCAACATTCTGTGTCTCTTAATGCTGCTCAAGATGAGCTTGGCTTCTTGGACTGCCACACCAGCTTCCTCACTCAGCCTGAACTTGCAGCCTGTTAAAACCGCAAAATCTTCACAGACAAACGACAATAACTATGCTGCCTCATCTTATACATATGAAGTTTGCTTTTTTAAGTACAAGACTTTCTATTTATTCCTGGAGAATTTCACCCAGATTCAAACTAGAGATTTTTTGGAATTTTGACTCAATGGCTCAGTTTGTTAACTGCCCTTCCAGTTTTCTGTCCAAACCCTCCTCAATCAATTTCAGTGGCTCCCTACAGCCTCCAGATAAAACACACATGGCCCTAAGTTAGCCATGACGGTCCTGGAGAGCCCAACCCCAACATGTCTTTCTAGATTCACAGGGCTTTCCTCTCCTTCCTATACACTGATAAAAGAGATAGGCACAAGCTGACCTCTAGAGGAGGGGCCCACAGAGAAGGGACGGGGTCCTGGGCATGGGTGCAATGGTGAGAAGCCTCGTGATTGCCCTGCTCTCTCTCTCAGCAGAGGAGCTCCCAGACCGAGCCTCCTGCAGCGAAGGCAGGGACAGTTCCCAGACCTAGGAGAAGAGCAGCAAGAGATACAGTACAGCCAGAAATAAACTCAAGCCTGCCTTTTATAAGCACTAGATGCACAGAAATGACTCATTCTGACAGTCGAGGAAAACCATGGTTGGTGTATGAGCCCCCAAAATTGGACCTGGTACATGCACATATGAAGCTGTGTGTACACAACACTGGGCTTGGAATGAGGAAGTTCAAATCCAGCCCCAGACCCTTTGTGGCTGTGTGACCCTGGGCAAGTCTCTAAGCCCTGTTCACCTCAGTTTCCTCCTCTGTAAAGCACTCTAATAATATCTCTGCACCAAGAAAACCCCAACGGAGTCACGGAGAGCTGGACACGACTGAACAGCTCAATAACACATAAGCCTAGATTTGGGGCTGAGGTCATGACTTACGGTCATCATGATTATTGTTTATACCGCTACATTTGAAAACGGCTTATACTTTCCCATTGATGATCTCACTTACCCTCTTGGTATTAGTGTTCTCTCCTTCCTCAAGTTGGATCGTATTTGTTTCCATGATGTATTTATTACCTACTAGTATGTAAGGGGAGAGATTACTATTAGCTTGTGTCTCTGTATCTGCAGGACCTACCAAAATGTCTCACACGCATCAGATGCTTATTCTTAATGGAAATTTTAAAAAATGTAACCCAATAAGTTCTCTAACACAGAAGCCTAAAGGAAACAATTCTTTTAGAAATGAAAGCTGAAAAAGCATCAACAGATGGTATAGAAAAAATTTCAAAGGATAAATTAGACTGGATAATAAGTATCAGTGAAATTTTAAAAGGATTCTAATTCAGGTTTAAAAAAATACAAGATGATATAAAAGAATAATTCGAAAACTGCAAATTTAAAACCCATGAGAAAAGATCAATAACCAATAAAAATGAAACTGAAGGAGGTGGAGCCAACATAGTAGAGTAATAGGAAGAATAGCAAAGTCTCTCCCCCAAAACTACTAAGAGTCCTAGAAAACTCACCAGACTGAAACCTGAGGAGGACATCCAAGAAAAAAGTTAGAGTGAATCATTTTTCCAGCTCAGTTAGCACAGTAAGACAAACATCTCATTTCCCACCTGGCTGTGCCACTTTATGAATTTCTCTGACTTCTCTACCATACTTAACAATCATCCTGCAATATCTATTAATTAACTCTTAGTACTCACACTTTCCCCCTTCCTTCTTCCCTTCTTATTGAAGGATGGTGCCACAAACTTCAAAAGCGCCTTTTAAAGAGAGTTCAGACAGCAGCTCATTGTCCATCTGGTTACATTACTTTGAGACTTTTGTCTCCAGTCCCTGAACCATGCTTCTTTTTTTGCATTTTTACCCCTGACCCATAGCACAGTGCTTGACATATAGTAAGTGTTCAATAAACGTTTACTGACTACTGACTGTTTATTGAGACAGAAGTGTCTGCAGACACTAAGAAGAGATCTGGACAAGAGCATGACATGTGGAGCACTTCAATGAGGGGAGAAGCTATGCAACTCCCACATAGGAGCACCTCAACAGGAACAGGAGCCAACTGGCAACTCTGTCACCCTCTATTCAGCTCAGAGTCATAGATCTAGCTGGACTAAAAAGGGGACCTGCGCTTGGTAGAATTCCAGGATAAGGAGCAAACACAGGCCCTATACCCTACAGAGGAAAGAAGAGTTAAGCTAAGAAGCTAGCCAAAGCCACATGGCTCAGATACCAGGAGCAAAGCTGGACCTCAGTTCCCCCTTCCGGTCTAGCCTGAAGCCTGAGAGTAGAACCAGGGCAGGAATTCTGGACCAAATGGGACAGCTTCCCAGCTGGCTAAGAGTGGCCAAGTCCAGTGACTGCATTTGTCAGACGCAAATTCAAGTTAGGAACTAAGCTGTCCCTGAGATCCTGAAATAATACAATTCTCAATACTTCCTAGGAAGCACAAAGAGGACTGAGCCAGACACTAACATCAAGTCAAACTAAGGAAATAGGCTGGAAAATAAGCTCAAAAATACCTCATTGTAAAAAGTCATTATGGTGAGAGGGATGCTCAAACCACAAACCGAGAAGCAGAGAAATGACTGCAAAACATACTCCAAGCAAATCTTCAGAGCAGAATAAAGCATGGCCACAAATTCAACTAGAATTCCAAAAGAGTGGAAGGGAGAATGTTTCAAAGAGCTAAAAATTATTCATAATGAAATGAGAATGCTCAAGGAAAATGAAAAAGAAAAAAGAATTAGTACGGGAATGAACACCTTGGTTCAAGAGGTATAAAAACTTTGCCCAAGCAACAAACTCCCTAAAAATAAGTGGAAGACAATGACTCTACAAGATGAGAAATATTAAAACAAAGTCAAAAGACTGTAAAAATAGAAGAAAACGTAAGGAATCTCACAGCAAAAATTGACCTGGAAAACAGATCAAGAAGAAAAAATTTAGAAATCTAAATTTGAGGAATCTAAATGTACTAACCTGAACACCATGACCATAAAAAGAACATATCATATTTCAAGATATCTTAAAAGAAAACTGCCAGGATCTCTCAAAACCGCAGGGCAAGGTGAAAACAAAAAGAATCTAGTGGTCACCTCCAAACAGAAACTTCAAAATGAAAAATCACAGGAATACCATAGCCAAAATCCAAAACACCATATTCAGCCAGAGAGAAAGAATCCAAGTACCAAAGGGGCACTGTTAGGATCACACATGATTTAGTAGCTACCACGATAAAGGAGTAGACAGCCTGGAATACAACATTCCAGAAGGCAACAGACATGGACTTACCCAGCAAAACAGAGAATAATATTACAAGGGGAAAAAAAATAAACCTTTAATGACATAAAAGCCTTCCTAGCATTTCTGATTAAAAGACCAGAGCTGCAGAGAAACTTTGAACTTCGAGCACAAAATAAGAGAAACATAAAAAGGGAAACACAAATGAACAAACATAAGGGAGTAAACAAGAAAAAACAGCTTACATCCTAATATAAGGAGATGCTCAATGTGCCCCCTGCCGAACTCGAGCATCATCACGGGTCAGGGAGGAAGTCTAATTAGATAAGGCCTGTTACATCTATATGGTCTTAAGACAAAAATGAAAAGAGATAGGAAGAGAAATGATCGGGCGAGAGGGAAGGTTAGGGAGTATCATCTCATGTAATAAAAGTGCACAAGTAGACCTTTACTCAAGCAGCTGACATTCCAACCTCACTTTCATCTGAACTTGTCAAAGGAAGGAAGAATACACTACACGGTTGGATCCAGAAATACATTTCATTCACCAGGTTAATAGATGGGAAAGGGGAGAAGGAGGAATTAGAAGAATAAATAAATGGAGGAATTAGTCCGAAGCAAAACAAACTCTAAGAATGTACAAAAATATAGCTCATGTGAACAGAACCATGACAACAACACAGCAAAGACAAACAGGGAACACTTTGACACCCCAATTCTAGAGGACTATACCCACTGTAGGGCAGGGGAGAAGGGCTCAGAGTTACAGAAACAAGACTTTTTTTGTTTATATGACCAAGTTTGTTTTACTTGACTATACATGTCTGCAAGAAGGTTTTGTTTTTCTTCTGTTCTCAGTGGGGAAGAGATGGGAAGAAGGAAGTCAGATTTTTGTTGATTTTTTAAAATGCAGTATTATTTTAAAAAAACTGAAGCTGAAGAATAAGCCTAGGGTATAAGAGAGCTAGAAAGTCAGTTAATAGGGATGCAAGACAAGATAAGAAATCTGAAAGGCAAACCAATAACCAAAAATGTCCTAGAAAAAAAGGTCAGGATTATATCTGAGGACATAATTAGAAAAGAACACAATTCCAGCAGAGACTGTATCAGGTAAACACCTCTAATTTGGGAGAATACACAGTATATCAACATGATGTACAATAGTAACTAATCAAAAAGGCACATAATTTTAAAACTACAGAATTACAAAAACACTTTACCCAAGTGCTAAAGAGAAAACAAATTATGTTTATAACCATTTCCATAATAACTACTGAAGAACACAAAAAAAATCAAAGCTGAATAAAAATTTACAAATGACTTTAAAAAATGAATATCGGTCCCCATTTGACATGCCTGCAAAAATGACCATATTGTTTGAAAACAAGAAAATTTTCTTCAAAAACAAACAAGACCTAAAAATTTTTATCGAGAAAAAACTGTAACGAAGCAGTAGTTACAAAGAGCAAAGCAGAAAACCCAAACTAACTGAATGAATTCTTAAGAAAAAATAATAAGCATTTTGCCTGTTAATAACAGTGGTTACAATTTTATGTATAATATGTAAACAAATACACAAATGTGTATGAAATCATAAAGTATCCTAACTATAATAAAAGCAATCAAAATAGAGTTTGAGTAAGAGTGTATCATGAATAACATAAGACTACAAAGAACATTAAAATACCCAAAATTTACTCATAAAAAGACTTTTAACACAAATAAAAAGTGGTAACATCAAAAAAAGTCAGAGGAAAAGATAAAAGAACTAACAATTCTAAAAAAAAAAATTCAATACCATGGAATATAAGGGGTTTAGATTCAACCTCAATCAGTTTCTTCTAGATGAAACTATGCCCATCTACAACATATCCAAAAGCAGTCAACAAGCTTTGGTGTGAAGGTTGCTTTGACTCTAAAAGAGAATTCACAAGCTCCTGAAACAATCCCTTCCACCCTGGATAACCCTAATTATTCAGAAGTTTTGTCTTATATCAATCCTAAGTTCACCTGTTTGCAACTTTTACCCACTGCTCCTAGTCCCTCCTTCTGGAAACAAATTTATTAACCTGTTAACCACACGACATTTGAGAAAGTCGAAAATGTCTAATTCAAAATGTCATTATTAGTTGAGAAAAAGACAGCACACCAAAAACTCTAACTGTCTTGAGCAACAAATTAGTAGAGCCAAATAAATGAGATCAATCAACAAGACTGCAGGACATGAGAATAACCCACATAAACTACTTGTATTCTTATTTTCTAGAAATAAAAAATCAAGAAGGAATCATAAAAAGATTTTTTATAATAACCAAAAAAATTATTTGGGAATTAACCTAACTAGAAATATATATGAATGCCCTGATTAAGATCACATAAAATAATGACTAAATAGGGGAAAACCTAAATAAATAGCCAAATATTCAGTGTTCGTGGCTAGTTTGGATTAATGTATTACAAATTACAATGTTAGTCAATGACTAACAAATTTAATTTAATAACAGTAAAAATACCATAGAGTTTCCTCATATAATTGAAAAAGTTTCTATTAAAATTTATATTAAAAAACATGAGCAAGAATATCAAAGGAGTAGGGGGAGAAAGGTTCAGGAAGGTGACCTCATGCTCCAAAAGCTTTTAAAAACAATAGGACTGTTATAAATAAAATTATGTGGTAGTGGGTCTAAAACAGGAAAGAGAAATCAGTGAAACAAAATGTTATAAGTACCGTTTTAAAAAGGAAAACTGGGAAAAATAAGGCAAATGTGACAGATAAAAAATTAATATACAAAACATATAAGGAATTGTTAAAAATTTGTAAAACTCTTACTACATGACAGATAAATCATACAAGGATCTGAAGAAATAAATTTCAAAACACTCATTTTGAATCAGCCCTTGAAAAATTGCTCAATCTATACTTCACCTATACTTCAGGTTTAAAAACAGATTTCTAAAATCTCACCAAAAAAGATATACAAGGAGAAAATTAAGCATCCACCTTTCTTCATGACTGACCTTGCACAGCCCACCCTCACTCAAAACAAAAGGCAAGTGCAAGTCATGTCATCGTTTCTCTGATGTCATGGTCTTCTTCGAAAATGAAGGACGAACACAGACAGACAGACGGACTGATCGATTGTCACATCCCCAATTCAGCTCTGATTCTTCGTCTCCCAGAGTCTTTTGTATATACTAAGTTACTTTAATGTGGACAATGGTTAAACAAAGACAACTGACATGAAAGAGGCAAAAGTACTCAGAGGCCCCTGCTTACTATAAATGGTTTAACCCTACATATGCTTTTCACCCTGTAAAAAGAATTAATATTTTATGCCCCATTATTTATTTTGTAAATGTTCAAAACCTAAGGACAGCACTACTTATTTTGTAAATTACTTACTTTGTCCTCATACATGTTAAGGATAGCACATATTTCATTCTCAAGGCTTCAGTTGTCAAAATAGAGATTATGAAAAAAGTGATTCTACAAGTTTCCTAAGATCAATAACTATATACTAGTATATGTATATGACACTAAGCATGGCTATACTATAAGTAGTGCTCTATATTCAGAATCAGGAAGACTGTTAAAAAACCAGAATCCTACAATATGTTGTTTACAAGAAATACACTGGAAGCAGGGAGACACATAGAGTAAATTTAAGTTAAAAGTTAAGTTTTTTAAAAGCAGGGGAAGCAATCATGACCTCAGACAAAGCAAAAGCAGTAGATCTAATTATAAGAGACAAAGAAACTACATCTTGCTAAAAGGTGTCACAGACAATGAAATAATACCAATACCAAATATATATGCACCAAATACTATAGCACCCACATTTCTAAAGAAGTTAAGTGGGGTACAGGAGGAAATACATGCTAAAACTATACTAGTGGGGGACCTCAACTTTCCTCTCTCAGAACCAGATAAATCTAGCCACAAAATAAACAAGAGTTAAGGAGGTGAATAGGATTTTAGAAGTTAGATATGATAGACCTCTGGAGAAAACTGAAAGAGGATAGGAAAAAAATATATACTTTTTTCTCAGTGGTATATGGCTTCAGACTGTATATTAAGGCATAAAAATCGCACAATCAAATACAGAAAAGCAAAAATATTAAATGCTTCCTTTCCAGATAATGATGCAATAAAAATAACAATAAAGGGCCACAGAAAGATTAAAAATTCATTGGAAACTAAGTAATCTAATACTAACAAATGAATGAGTCAAAGAACAGATCATATAAACAATCAATAATTTCATCAAAGACAATGAAAATGAGACAAAATTTATGGGACCCAGTGAAAGTGGTACTTAGAAGAAATATATGTACAAACACATCAATAAAATAAAGAGTAGATCAATGAACTGGGCATACAACTTAAAAGAAAAAACAACTTAAAAATCCCCAATTTAATACCAATTTAGAAATCCTGAAAATAAAAGAAAGGCTAATAAAATTGAAAGAAAAACACAACGAATAAACAAAACTAAGAGCTGGTTTTACGAAAAAGAATTAAATAAACCATTGGTTAATTTGATTTTTTTAAAAAATAAAGACAACAAAACTTCCCTTAACAAAAATAAAAAGGGTGAATTCACCACCAACCAAGAGAAAATTAAAGCAATAGGGAGCTATTTTGCCCAATTATACACCAATAAATCTGAAAATCTAAGTAAAATGGATGAATATATACAAAAATATAAATTGCTCAGATTAACAGAAGACACAATAAAATACTTAAATAACCTCATTTTAGAAAAAGAAATTGAACAAGTCATCATTGAACTCCTCAACAAAAAAATTCCCAGGACCTGATGGATTCACAAGTGCATTCTATCAAACATTTAAAGAACAATTAACTCCAATATTATATAAACTATTTGGCCAAATATACAAAGGAGTCCTATCAAATTCCTTGTATGACACAAGTATGTTGCCGATACCTAAACCAGGAAGAACCAAAACAGAGAAAGAAAATTATAGACTAATTTCCTTAATAAATATTGAAACAAAATTTTAAAATAAAAACTGGAGAGGAGATTACAGCACTCTATCACCAGGATCACACTAAGACCAGGTGAGCTTTATACCAGGAATGCAGGACTGCTTCAATACTATGAAAACTATCAGCATAATTAACTATTTTCAATAACAAAACTAACAGAAATCATATGATTATTTCAATAAATGCAGAAAAAGCTTTTGGCAAAACACAGAACCCATTCCTATTAAAAACTTTAGAGAGCATAGGAATCAATGGAGTCTTCCTAAAAGGATAAATAGTATCTAAAATCGTCAGCAAGCATTATCTGTAAAGGTCTAAGCTAGAAGCCTTCTAGTACAATCAAGGGTGAAACAAAGATGTCCATTAGCACCACCGTTATTTAATATTGCACTAGAAATATTGTCTTTAGCAGTAACAGAAAAACAAATTGAAAGAATTAGAATGGGCAATGAAGAAACAAAAATAGCACTCTTTGCAAATGATGATGATAAACTTAGAGAATCCTAGAAAATCAACTAAAAAACTACTTGAAATAATTAACAACTTTAGAAAAGTTGAAGGAGATAAAATAAACCTACAAAAATCATCTGTATTTCTCAAGTTACTAACAAAACCCAGCACCAAGAGATAAAAAGAGAAAGTCCATTTAAAGTAACTGCAGACAATATAAAATATTGTGGATTCTACTTGACAAGACAAACCAAAGAACTACATGGACACAATCAAAAACACTTTTCACACAAATAAAGCCAGATATAAACAATTGGAAAAATATCAACTGTTCATGGAAAGGCCAAGCCAATATAATAAAAATGGCAATTCTACCAAAATAATTTACTTATTCAACACCATACCAAACTAGCCCAAAAAAAAATTTTATAGAGTTAGAAAAAAATAAACTTCTGAAGAACGAAAGGTCAAGAATATCAAGGGAATTAATGGAAAAAAAAAAACGCAAAAGAAGGTAGCCTGGGCTACCAGATCTCAGACTAAGTTATACAGCAGCAATCATCAAAACTATCTGGTACTAGAGCTAGGAAGTTATGGTGGATTAGCAGAATAGATTAAGACGCAGTAATAATTGACCATAGCAACCTAGTGTTTAATAAATTCAAAGACTTCTGCTTCTGGAATAAGAACTTACTATCTCACAAAACCTGCTAGCAAATAGGGCGGAGCCAAGATGGGGGAGTAGAAAGACTCACATATGCTAGCTCCGAACCCACAGCCCATGGATTTCCTCTAAAAAGAACTCCCAACAACTTCTGGAACAGTGGAAGCCCCGCAGCAACACAGTGAAGGAGATTTCCGTTCCAGAGAGCCCTGAAAAACCGATACCAAAGGTCCATCCCGCCCGGATGGGAGTGGAGCCCTCCCCTGCCCTGGCCGCGCAGCACTGAGAGGAGTGAGCACATCTGAGCAGGTTTCAGGGACGGACTCTCCAGCAGCCGCGAAGGTCCCTCCACCCACATACTCACAGGTCAGTGAGAGAGATGGGCTGAGAGGGGAGCGGGGTGTCTCCAGGACTCAGGCACCCTCGGGAGGCAGTGGCAGAGGCAGAGGGTGGCCAGAGGCTCCCAGAGCAGGCAGGAGCTCAGCAGCAGCTCCATTACAGAACGTCTCTGCATAAACCCCCTGAGGGAACTGAGCCTGGGAGGCGGCCCTGCCCCTACCTGAGCACCAGAAATTAAGCTCCCATTGAATAGCAGCCAGGCCTGCTGCCAAAAGCCCTGAGGCTAGGGAGCAGCATTTGAATCTCAGACCCCAAGCACTAGCTGGGCAGACCTACG
>CM053772.1:19192379-19313415 GCA_028658325.1 Potorous gilbertii
CCCCATCACCACTAATATATATATTTGTGTATGTATCTCAGTTCCTTATAAATTCTGAACATCTATCCTTTAGCCAAAATATTTATTGCAGTTTTCTTCCCAACTGGTTTCTCTTCTTTTTGTCATAGAGATATTGAGTTTTGTTGTGCAAAATCACTTTATCTTTGTATACTTAAGTCAATCTATTTTGTCCTCAGTGATTTCTTCCATTTGGATGATTGATAAAAATGTTTCTCATCTCCATACTTGAGACAAATCTATTATTCTTTTTCCTTCCGGTTTTTTTTAAAGTTTTTATTTTATGTTTAGATCATCAATCCAGTTAGGATTATTGTGATGTATGAATAGAAATCTTTTTTATTTTTATTTTTTGCCAAGCTGCTACTCAGTCTATTGTGTGCCTCCCAAAATCTATAGACCAAGTGCACTAGAGTACCATACAATTTTTTCAACAACTTTTATTGAATATTGAGTCTGTTCTTTAATGTTTTTAGACATGAGCTTACCAAATAATACTCATATCCACTAGGTTCTTTTTCTAGGTGCCCTCTTCTACTTTTATGGATCTATTTCCCTGTTTTTAGAGTACTAGACAGATTTTACATTTACTTTTTTATAGCAGCCTTTAAAATATGGAAGGGTACGACCCCCTCAAACCATTCCCTTTTTCATAGTTCTTAATATTCATATATATTTACTTTTCTAGTAAATTCTGTCATAACTTTATCTAATTAGATGAAATAACCTATTGGCATTTTGATTGCTTTTGCATTATATCTGTAAATTTGGTTGGAAAGTATTGGCATTTTTACTATATTTGCTAGACATATATATCTGTACGCAGGAGATATCTCCTCCATTTATTTGTCTGGTCTTTTCCTTGAGTTCTATCAAAATGATTTGGATATTGTCTTTATATATGTTTCTTGTGTAGCTTGAAAGAGGACAAGCCCTGGATTTGGTGGTAGAGAACCTGGGTTCAAATGCTTCTTATGATACTTGTAGGAACTTCAGCCAATCGTTTTACTTAATTTTCTCCTCTGTGAAAGGGGAATTGGTGGAAAGGAGTAAGCAATTCTGTAGGGTCTACTGTGCTTTTTGCAAATACAATCTCATTGGATCTTCACATCAATCCTGTGAGGTAGGTGCTATAATTTTCTCCATTTTTCTGCTGAGGAAACTGAGATCAATAGAGATTAAGTGACCTGGCCAGGGTCATGCAACTAGTAACTGTTTGAGGCCGGGTCTGAACGCTGATCTATCTAACTCCAGCCCCAGCTCTCTAGCCAGTGTACCACCAGCTGAAAAATGAATTTGTTGGACAGGTGATCTATAAGATCTCTTCCAGGTCTAAACCTAGGATTCCAAATTTTTACCCCAATATTTGGTAATGTTCTTGGAAGGGGAATTTCTCTCAATACAATTTTCCTTTATTTATGTTGGTAGTGTTAAAAAATGGAGACTACTTTATGGGATTTGATATGAATTTGCTAAAGTTGTCTATGACATCAATTAATTTTTTTGTTGTTTGACTATTTGGGGTTTTCTAGATATGCAATCCTGTTATGTGCAAGGAGAGATATTTGAACTTCTTTGACAATGGTTTCTCCATTAGGCACTTTCTCATGCATTATTGCTGTTGTTCAGATTTCCAAGATTAGTTCAAACAAGAATGGCCAGAAAAGACTCTCACCCAGTTTTAGGTCTATTATTAACTGGAAAGTATGGCCTAATACTTCTGGCATTTGGGTAGGTTTCCACCAGTCACCTAGACCAGCTATTAAAGCAAAGTCTCAGTTTCTGCTTTGAGGACGATGACATTTTGGGCAAATTAAAACTTACCTACTTGAACCCTATTCATACCAGTGGTTTGAACATGTTAAATGCCATTCTGTCTCTACTGCATTTGGTCCTTGGATTTGGGTAAATCACAATAGACTGAAAAATCCCCTTCTCCTGCGTCTGCCCCTTTGGAACAGAGGCACTAGATAGATAGAAAGAAAAGAAACCCACCCTTATTACCAGCACCACTCATGGGATTTCTTAGATACAGTACCAGGACTTGGGTGGGTGTCCCCTATCCCAATCTCTTCTGTTTGCAGACTATGTCTTGATTCATTGCAAAAAGAATGTAAGTAGTTTGAGAGCAGGGAATGTTTATACTTCTGGGTCACCAGACTCATAGCAATTGTTCAAAAATATTTCCCACTGCCGTTGGGTATGTGAGGGGAAGAATCACTGCCTTGTGAATATCGTAATTAGCATGTAAGCAGACTGGATAACTTCCATCTCAAGTAACATCTCTCAGTAAGCTTCCTTTCAATGCTATTTTAGGATAACTAATTTTCCTATGTATATGCTTGTTCATCGCTAACCCCATATGTACTTAGAATTAATGCCATGATCAATTAGCAAAAATATTGAAATCTAGATTAACACGCACTTCTGAACTCCTACTATGTGCCAGGCACTGTATAGAACCTGGGATAGAAATGTGAAAAAAGAAATAATACCAACTCACAAGGAGTTTGCAGGAGAGACAGTGACAACACACATCTATCCAGAATAAATGCAAATAAATACAAGATAGTTTGGGAGACTTGGTGCTACAAAACATAAATAGAAAAATTTTCCAAGAAATCTTGTATGATCATTTACAAATATATTTATATATATATATAGCACCAGACAGACCAATGAGCTATTAATGGTTATTAATTAATGGTTATTAATTCATTAATGGTTAAAGTTAATTAATGGTTAGCTTTTCAGAAGATCCACTTTCACGAATAGACAAACATGTCTTGTAATAACATTAACAGTCAGCATTTATGTAGTACCTTAAGGTTTGCGAAGCACTTTATAAATATTCTCTTATTTGATCTTGCAACAACTCTGGAATGTAGGTGCTATTACAATCCCTATTTTACAAATGAAGAAACTGAGGCAAATAGGTTAAATGATTTGTGCAGGGTCACAGGTAGATAGGGTCTAAGGCTGGATTTGAACTCATCTTCCTGACACCAGATCCAGCACTGTATCCATTGTGCTACCTCGCGGCTGTTGTGCCGTTGTTTCAGTTATAGTCAACTCTTCATGACTCCATTTGGGATTTTCTTGGCAAAGATACTTGAATGGTTTGGCATTTCTTTCTCCAGGGCTACCTAGCTACATAATGCTTTTAAGTATTCGAAAACTCGTATTTCTAAAAGTGCCTGAATGCTTGAATAGATTTCTATAAATAGGTAGCACATCCCTCCAATTGCCAATTACAATCTCTTCCCATACAGGGTTTTCTTGGCAAAAATACTAGAGTGGTTTGCCATTTTCTTCTCTGGTGGATTAGGACAGAGCTTAAGTGACTTGTCCAGGGTCATAGAGTTAGTGAGTGTGCAAGATTGGATTTGAACTCAGGCTTTCCTGACTCCAGATCCAGCGTTGCATTCACTGAGCCATCTAGCTGCCTCTTTTCTTTTCAAACCATGTATTTACACTGAGTGCAAATTAAGTTTTGTCACAGGTCTGGGAAAATAAAATAGGTATCAGTTACCAAGGTTTTAGTATGATTGTGGGTTTCTTTTCCTATGGGTGTGTACACTAAAAGCAGCTATTATAAAAATAAACGTATTAGATTGAGTAAATTTCCCTTGTTTAGTAGTGTAAGCCTACAAAAATAGATAAAGGTCAAGCTAACAAAATTGATTAAAACACACATCTCATTTACTAGAAGGAACTAAGGACTTTAATAAGAGATTAGTGTAAACAATGATAAGGACTTGACCATGAAATAGAAAATTAAACTCTAATGAATTTGCCACTTTCTTTAGAGTGACTCAAATACATGTCTATTTCCATGCAAGTCAGCTAATTATTTCATTAAAGCAAAGCCTTTGAGAATCTGTACTAGGCAATGCCTATGATTCCAGCCTCTGGAACCTCTGGAATCTAGGCAGGTGATATTCCTGGGTACAGACCTGAGAAAATTAAGAATATCTTAGGTATTCAGGAGAATTTGACTTATCACAGAATCTCAGTGTGGAAAGGATGTCACTAATTATCTACTGTGACCTCCTCTTGAAAACAGATCCCCTCTATAATATAAATCCTAAAACAGATCCCTTCTACAATATAGATCCTGAAAACAAATCCCCTCCACAATATAGATCCTAAAACAGATCCCCTCTATAATATAGATCGGCAAGAAGACATCAAGCCTCTGATTGAACATCATCAAAAGACTATTCAATTGCTAGGATGTTTTATTCTTGTATCTAACCACAAAAGTGGTTCTTCCCATTGGCCTCTGGGGAAAAAAGCCAAATAAACCCACAAAACCAGCAATGTCAGGTGCCTACTAACCCATGCTCCAACAGTCCATTGGTCTGACACATAATGGGTGTGATGATACAGGAGGAGTATTTGTTTGGGATCCAGGGAGGATAGATTTAAAGCTGTATGAGGCCATCTAATGCAACCCTCTTATTTTAGAGATGAGGAAACTGAGGCCCTAAGAGATGAAGTCATCTACCCACAATCACCCAGGTAAGTGGCCAAACTAGAATTGAACCCCAGTTTTTTGACTTCAGGTTCAGGCCTCATTTCACTGTAGCTGACCTGAGTCAAAGTATGGGGCAATAGAAAAAAATGCTGTCAGATTCCTGGGTGTCCAAATCTCACTCTGCCATTTCCTAGCTGGGTAAACTTGAGCAAGTCCCTTAAATTCTCTGGTTAAGTGGTTTCTATGAAATAACGGGGCTTATCCTTTGTAGGTGAAGACCCAGAGAGCTGTGATGACTTACTCAACATCACACAAGTCTAGTTTTTTAAAGACTCAGGTTCACCACCTGGCCATGGTGAGTCATCAATAAAGAATTTAGTGGAAAATTGCATTGGTCATCATAATTTTAAATATAATAATGACAGCAACAGAGGCAGCATGGTGAGTTATACCTTATATATGGCAGATCTATGATCCCAGCCCATACCTTCTCAATCACTCAATCAATATTTATTAAGTACCTATGAAGTGTCAGGAACCAAGCTAAGCACTGACCTTCTGATGCTAATTTCTAGTGGACTTTCTACTCATCTCCTTTGCTTTGAACTCTGAAATTGAACAAATTATACTTTTAAGAGGAAAATGATATTTATAAGTTTCCTAAATTTAGGAGACTGTGATTTTGAAATCTTGTTTAAGGGACTCAAATGCCTTGGGCTGGGTCCATTTAAGGACTCAATGGAGAAGCTGAAACAGCACACAGACAAATCCCAAGGAAAATTATTTTGTAAATAGTGTCATCAATCATTGCCAGAGCAAACATTTCCCTTTCCTTCAAAAAAGCCATTATATCCATTTTGTCCTGGGTAGAACGCTGGCATCATTACTTACGCGAGTCTTCTGGAAAAATATAGTATCTAATCAAAGTGATTTACTTACGTCATCCTAACTGGATGTGGACTGAAAGCAGTAGTAGTCCCTACAAAGAGGATGCCATAATCAAATGATTGCCTTTTAAGTGATTGAAAACAGCGGGCATATCAGGCTCATCTACTTGAAGACTTTATGAAGAAAAGGCAGACCATGTTGTTTATGGCCTCCTCCAGCCCTGTCGGGAGCAGAATGAGAAAGGCAAAGAATTATTTTCTAAGGACACACACATCTGTTGCTCTACCAGTGAACCTGCTGCAACATGGCTCTCCAAAGCAGGTTACTCTGAAACATCATCCCCTTCTCATCTCCAAAGTTAGATGATGAAGCTCATTCCCAGACACACTAAAGTCTTTAAAGGTCTACTGCAAAGCTAGATATGATATCTTTCAAAGCACAGAAAACAAGGGCAACAGAAATCAGGTAATAATCATTTTGAACACAGCTCTTAATGGCCAACTCACCTCTCCTGGCTTCATTTTTCTTATCTGTAAAATGGGAGATTTGGATTCTGGTTCCCTTCCAGCTTTAACCATACATGCTGGTGAAGGTTACCAAGTAGACTGATTGGGGGAAAAAAATAGATGAAGTGAATTTGCTCAGATTCACTCTCCCAGAGCTTAAATCTCTCCCTTAAGGTTCTAGAGACACTTCTGAGGAATTTAGTTTGCCTCCTCTCCAGTGCTATAAAATTGAGCCCCACTGGATGTGTTCCTCCCTCTATGGGCAGCTGTGGACAGAGCTTCCAGGAGTCAGGAAGACCTGAGTTCAAATCTATCCTCAGACTCTTACTAGTTGTGTGTGACTCTAAGAAAGTCATTTTAACCTCTTTGAAAGCAGGCATTCCCAACATCTCTACAACAGGCCGGATAGGTCTCTCTCAAAAAATTTCTCAATGCCATTAACACTTTTTGCTCTGCTTTGAGATTAGGTTTTTTAAAACTCCAAATAGGAAATAGTTCTACCACTCTTTGTCTGTCTTTCAAAAATCAGTAAAGCACAGTTCTCAAATCTCCTAAGTCCCACATAGGGGATTTCTTATTTTGCTAATTTTTTAGTCACAACAAAAGTAATACATTTAAAATACTAATAGCCCAGAAAGTCACAGAGCTGGAGCTGGAAGAATTTCAGAAGTTTTTTAATTCAACTCTTTGATTTTTACAGATGAAAAAACATTTTATAACTTTCTCAGAGTCACATAGCTATTAAGTGTGGTAGGATTCAAATCTGGGTTCTCTTCATTTCAAGCACACTGATCTAAGAATCAAATGAGATAATATTTTAAAAGTGCTTACACAGTGCCTCTCATGTTGATACAAGTCAGTTGATGTTCATGGTGATCATAGTTTGAAATTTGGAAGGGCCTTTGGTGACACTCTACTGAAATCTCTCATTTTACAGAGCAAGAAAGTGAGGTCAAAAGTGGTAAAGTGACTTGCTCAAAGTCACATAGGTCATAAATAGCAGACAGGATTCAAACCCAGCTCCTCTGACTCAAAATTTAAGTCTCTACTAAACCATAAATACAGTCATCTCTTATTTAGTCTTATTTAGTATTGTTATTTAACTTTTCATGTGTTCTATGATTCATCTCAAATATACCGTAAATTCACAGAGGATATAAAAGCTTTGTGGTATGATGTTTTCTATCATCCACCATGCCTAGGACTGTGCTATGCACATAGCTCATTTGTTTTGTGTCCTCCTTCACTGCCGAAGAAAATCATGCCATCAGAGAAATGAGGACATGACTTGCACTTGACTTTGTTTTGAGTGAGGGCTAGTGCTCAAATAATGAATGACAACTTGGCTGAATTTTTAGCCAAGCACATTGGAAATCAAGGCTACGTTTGCCTGAACACAATCAAACTCAAAACAAAGTTTTGGTCAGGTTGTTCATCAGAGTTCCTCCTACATCATTTCACAGTCTACTTACTCATTGGAAAACCCAATAGACAAAAGTCTCAACTCATATGACAATTCCAGCTGGCCCATGACTCTGTCTGGGGGAGAAAGGTCAAGTTGATAGGAAACATCTAATGGAAAGAAAAAAACCATACATTCAATGCTGTATTTCATCCTCAATTTAGGCCATAATGACTAACAGGGTTCTTTATAGATGACTCCTTGTCACAGCATAAATCAAAAGATTTATGCAGATAACATTAGGAATTACTGGAAAATAACAAATCGATATCTGCTATGGTATGACTCTTCCCCCAAAACACAAAACAACTGAAGGCTGCTGATAAAATATGTTTTAGAGTGTTTTGAAAAGTCATTAATTTTTATTTGTTAAGACCTGACAAGATATTGCATGAGTCCTTTTTTTAAAAGGAAAAACAATTTCAACTTTATCATTTAAAAAAGCTTTCAGACTTGACTTTATTCTGCCGAAATTCATTGTCTCCTAATAGCTCACATTTGGAAAATGCTTTATGGCTGCAAAGTGCTTTCATATACGTTATCTTCTTGAAACAATCCTATGAGGTAGATAATAGCCTACATGTGATTATTCCCATTTTCCAGTGGCACAAAGTTTCAGAAAGTTTGGCTCATTAAGCCAAGGTCAATGAGCTAAGCAGTGGTGAACACTGGATGCTAAGGGTGATATACCTCCCATGGCAACACATTTAATTCTGACCAGTCTTACTTTCTCTTTTCAAGCAATCATGCTTATTTCTCTACTTTCCATTATAATTGGCAATTTAAGTAAACATAATGAACTGCTTACCCCCCAAATTTCATCTTCTAGACATGAAACACATGAAACAAGATTTTGCAGAATTAAAAATTATAGACATTATATGAATGCTTCTTCAAGCATCTGGCATTTTGTTAATAGGGTTCACTCTGCCAATATACATTGTAACCCCTCATAACTTAGAAGAAAGTTGCTGTTGGCCAAAATATTCATCCTGTGGCCAACCTGATACAGGACCTCTCTAAACTTAACTAGACCAGCCCTAACAAAAGGCATTCAGTCCTTCACTGGGACAATACAGGTTATCTCAAAAATAGCAAGACTCTGTAATCGTCAACTCCCTTGAAGGCACAGGTGTAGGGTTCTTCTGATACCCCCAAACATTAGTACTCTCCTCCAGGAATTACTTTATATTTACTTTGTCCCCATTTTGAGTTAATTTTTGGTGTGTCCCCCTGTCCCCAATAAAATGTCAGTCCCTAGAGGGGAGGTACTCTTTTCATTTTTGTCTTTTTATTTCTTTATGTTATTCAGTCAATTTTCAGTCATGTCCAACTCCTTGTGATGCCATTTGAAGTTTTCTTGGCACAGATACTGCAGTGGTTTGCTACTTCCTTCTCCAGTTCATTTTATAGATGTGGAAACTGAGGCAAATCAGGTTAAGTGACTTACCCAGAGCCACACAGCTAGTAGGTCTGAGGCCAGATTTGAACTCAGTAAAGCAAAACAGTGCTTAAATATTTCAGAACTTTAATCAACACAAGGACCAATCATGACTTTAAAAAGCTGATGATGAAACACTCCTCCCACTGTGTGGCAGATGAACCGGAGGTGCAAAATGAGATGAACATTTTCATACATGGCTGAAGTGCTTATTTTGTTTGAAAAGAAGGATCAATAAAATATTTATAAATACACAGAAGAAAACAAAAAGGGAAGCAAAGATAGGGGAACTTTGTCACTACCGTGGTAAGTTTAATATTTACCTTAAAAGCTAATTAATAAAAGTTAACATGTCCATTATTCTATTTCTGGTTCTTGACTGTATATTTGCATATTTGTATTGTATTACTTATACTTAGGTTGTATATTTACATGACAATTTTATCAAAAAAATAATTTTTAAAATAGCACCTAATTGTCCTCTAGGATTCTAGTTATCAGATTTGTACTAATCTATCATGAAAAATGAAGAAACTGGCAGTTTGATTGATTGCTCTACTTCCATTGGCACCACTAAAAGATATCAGAGAATAGGAGAGGTAGCTCAGGAATGGAGAAGGATTAATGTTGTCCCTATTTCTAAGAAGTATTAGAGAAAAGACTATTAGTGTAAACTATAGACCAATGAGCTTGACTTCTGTTCTTGGCACAATTCTAGAACCATGTTATTAAGGAGATGGTTGCTGAACATTGAGAAATGGAAGCCATGTTACTAACAGTCAATAAGGTCTCGTTAGAAAGAATAGGACATGGAAGACTAACCTAATTTCCTTTTGCAAATAGTAATGAGACTCATACCTAGACTTAATGGTCTTTCATTGTGTCTTTGTGAACAAGATGGAGAGATGGGAGTTGGATAGTAGAGGAGTCAAAGACATTTGGAACTATCCGAATGTCTGAACCCAAAGAGGGCTCAAAGATGATTAGCTGAGAGGTTTCTAGTGAAGTACTTCAGGTATTTTCCTTGACCCAAGGTATTTAATGTTTTATTAATGGTTTAAATGAAGTCATAGACATAAGATACAGAGAGTATGTTTGCAGTCTAAAGCTGATGATGGGAAGCTGTTTGGGAGAGCCAATATATTAAATATCAAATTGTGGGTCCAAGAAGATCTTGACAGATTAAAACAGTGGAACAAACTAAACAATAAGAAATACTTGGGTTTAAAAAATCAGCTCTTCCAATGGCTGAGAGAGCTTTGCCTGAGGAGCAGTGACAAAAAGAGGAAGAAAAAAGAGTTTGAGTAGACCAGGAGCTCAACATGGGTCAGCAATGTTGTCACATGTTGTCAGCAGCCAATGAGTTAATCATAGGTTACATCAAGAGTTGCAGAACACAAGGAAGGGAATGAAATCAAATAGAACAACTTTCCCCTTGAGTAAGTCAATAAAGAAGGATGAAGCTTATAATTTCAATACAGACCAAGAGCAATGGAACCTAAGCCCTTAGGAAGTGTCAGAATCACCTTTCACCAGACTGTTGGAATACTATGATATGAGATAATGTGCAGTGAACACAACAGAAATGGTTATGTTAAGAGAAACACGCACAGGGATTGTTCTGCCCAGACCACATCTGAAAGCTCCATGTTCATTTACAGCTGTCATGACTTATGACATCATGAAGGATGTTGACAAGTCAGGATCTGCACAGAAGACAACCAAGACAAAAAAAGAACTAGAAACCAAGCTGCTGGACAATGGTTAAAGAACTGAAGACATTTTACCTAGAGGGGAGAAGACTTGAGTGGGATGCCAGAGGATCTGAGGGCATGCTGTGTGAATTAGCCTTGTCCTACTTGGGCCAAGAGGGTAAAATTGGGAGGGATGGATGCAAGTGGCCTAAAGGCAGACTTAGCTTGTGCAGAAAGAAAAGGCTTCCGAACAATTCAAGCTGCCTAAAGTGAGAGGCTTTCCTCGGGAGGCATAAAGTTGCCCTGATGGAAGACTTCAGGAGGTGGCAATGTTGGTCTTGAGACGCAGCATGGAGTAAGAGAGAGGGTTACATCTGGAGATAGGAAACTTGGGTTTAGTTTGTGACTCTGATGTGAATTAACTATGTTTCCCTGGCAAGTCATTTAAATGGATCATGCTTCCATTTCCTCATATGTAAAATGGGGATAAAAATACTGCCTCCCTCACAGGCTTGTTATGAGGAAAAGTCTTTCCAAAACCTTAAAGGAGTATATCTAACATTATTATTATTCAGGAACAGGTCAACTAGGTGACGTAAGATTATAAATTTGAAGCTGAAAGAAACTTTAGAGATAATCTCATCTTACTCCACCATTTCACAGAGGAGGAAACTGAGGCCCAGAGAGTCAACACGTCAGATCACAACAGAAGCAGAGGTGGGATTTAAACCCAACTTTCTTTATGATGTGTCATCACACCTCCAGCACCACTCTGTCCCTTAGAATCTGTGTTTAAGGGAACAGGGAGGACGTTATTTTTTTTTATGGCCACACATGTTTAACTTTATTTTCCTTTGAAAGTACAACAGTGGCAGTTTGTTTTTCTGCTTTGAAAACCAAGTTAAATGATTTTATATTTTTATTAAGTAAAAGACAATCCCTATCAACTACCTCAGTAGTTAAACATACTAAAAGTTACCAAGTTAATCAAGCCTCTACTATGTGCCAGACATTTGGGATACAGATAAAGTAAGTTAAACAATCCTCAATTCCTTTCTACTATTCGCAATTATTAAGCCTAAGTATGCATTGTGAGAGACAGAACAGGAGAGTGTAATAAACATTTGGATTTAGACTTTCTGCCTTCCAAACCTGCCTTTGCGTCTCTAACCTTCTCCAAAATGAAGGGATTGAACTGGATTACCTTCATGGTCCCTTCTATTTCTTCATCTGTTACATTTTTCTTTTCATCCACAAGCTCTGTTTCAATGAAGTCATTTCTTACCCAAAGAAATGGCACAGTGTCTGGCACATAGTAGGTACTCAATACATTTTTTGTTGGATTGAATTGACTTGCTATGCAAACACTCCAGTGGAAGTTATTTGAAGTAAGCATGCAGTGACGGAAAGCACATTGAATTGGAGACTCTTCATTTTAGACTGGTAGAACTGGAAGAAACATTTAAGATCAGTCCAACTCCCTGCTTTCCAGATGGGAGAACTGAGCCCCTGCCAGGTGGTGCCATTTTCCTCAAAGTTACCTGACTATTGGCAAAATCAGTACTCTGCAAGCCCAGACTTTCTCTCTCTAAATTCAAGTCTTCCAAGTCTTTGGGCCACTGAACATGAGAAAGTGAGATGAGATGACTTATGTATTCCCATCTAACTCTCACATCAAATGATTTTTCTTATGAACCTAAATTTAATTTTAATCAGATAGTTGAAAAGAGAAATGGCAAAGCACCCTTTAGTATGCCTAATGCACTGTGTAAAATTCTTCCTAGCATAACAATTTAACTCATTCACTAAAAGATGAAAGATAGCATAGCACAGTGCATAGGAGAAGGGACGAGAATAGGCATTTATTAAGCATCTGCTATGTGCCAGGCATTGCGCTGAGCACGTGTGCAAATATCACCGCATTGGATCCTCACAGCAACTTTATGAGGGAAGTGCTATCATTTTCCCTATTTGCAGTTGAGGAAACCAAGGAAGATAGAGGTTAAGTCAAATTCCCAACTTCACACAGCTACTAAATATTGGAGACTAGATTTGAACGTAGGTCTTCCTGATTCCCTACCCAATGTTCCATCCATTAGATGGAATTAGGACTCTGAATTTGGAGTCAAGAAGGCCTGGGTCAAATTCAGTATTTACTACCTGGATGATGTTGGAAAAGTTGCTTGACTTTTCCATGCCACAGTTTCCTCATCTGTAAAATGGGCTCAATAACCCCATAGTCTTCCAACTCTAAATCTACGTTTCTGTGAAAAGGATTAAGAATAGCTCAGGCAAGAGCCACAGCTATTCCATCTCCTTGGCTCCAATTCAGCCTCATACCTCCTGTAGCCTCATGTTGTTTCAGAGATCAATGCTACCCAGCTTCAGCTCCCACTTTCCCAGCTCCAGGCAGCTTGTTTTCTTTAAATGGTGCAACATAAGAAAACAGATAGAAGGAAAACAATAAAACTGCCAGAATTATATTATGCTTGGCTTCCTGTGGCAACATATTGAGAAGGGAGGGAGGAAGGGAGGAAGAGAGAGTGAGAGAGAGAGAGAGAGAGAGAGAGAGAGAGAGAGGGTGGGAGGGAGGGAGGGAGACAGAGAGAAAGAGAGAGAGAGAGAGAAGCAATGGGCAGGACCACCGGAATGACAAGTTTTCAGCTCAGAAGGGTTCTTCCATGTTCCAGAATGTCAGAGCTTCCTTTTCTCCCCCGTTAATTTTAATGTCCTGAAAGCTTCCAGTTAGTACTTTTGGAAGAAAGCCCAGATTAAAGGAGACATCCTAAGCATGGTAGGGTGAAGACAGATGGAATAAATAGACTCTGAATGCGCAAAAATAAACTGCAGAAAAGCCTATTCTTAAAGAAAGCTTAAAAGGAAAAGATGACTAGCTTGTCCAAGATCCAAGAGCAGAGAAGTAGATGAAAAGAAACACTTTCACCACAAAAAGAACAGTATCAAAAGCACTCAAAGACTCACAAAATCCTAGGGCATCTTGGATCGCATCAAGGAAGATGCTCTCTCCAATGGTGTGGAGCTCAGCCCAGCCATGCTGCCAAACTTGTGTGACTCTTACCCATGATCCCCTGTAAGTTTGCCGGGGGGTTGGGGGGGGGGAGTTCATGACACATTGGGAATCTTTCTTATTTTCTCTGGTCATCATTAATATAGCAATGAAGTGCACAGGCTAATCATTGACCATCCTACCACATGACCAGTCCATATTCTCCTTAATAATTCTTTTGTCAAGTGTGTTGTAGCCTACTCATACCTATGATGTATGTCTCCATTGTACCCTGGGTGATATCACCTTCAGTTCTCTGGAGCTTGTAGTGTTCCATGACTCACAGTCATACCCATAGAATTATTACAAAGATGTGTCTTTGTTTCAGGGAGAGGTTAAATAAAATCTATAATTTACCAAAGATAATCTAATGCACTTTTCTCCTGTTTAATTCTGGAGGAAATTTTCAGCCTATCCAAGATGTATATACTGATGGAAAAACTAGAAACTGTCTACCTAACTGTATGGCACAGCCTGGACAATAATCATTTTTCATTCACTTGTTTTTCCCATGTGTGTAGTTAGACCCAGACTCTTCTGAGTGATTCCAGCTGTTTTCTAGGAGGCTCTACAATATTCCAACTTGCATGGTATCCATTATAACCTAGAACACTTGGAGAACCTCATCAACCATAGGGAATCTCTCTTCAACTTGGACTCTGTGCTAGATCCCCTTAGGTCTCTCAATACTAAGTATAGAGGAGTGGCAAACAAGATTAGCTCTTTTGTCCTGTCTGTAAAGGGATGCTGCATTACTTTGATCTCTCCATGGGAGATTTTGCTACCAGAAAGCTTTTAAGGTGACATTCTGTACTACACAATGAAATATTTTATAGACAGTAAGCAATAAGCACAGTGAAAGCTCTTATTTCCTACATCTTTTAGTAAATTATGTGATGGGAAGGAATCTATTATGAAATATCAATATCCTAATCAAGAGGGCTCTTAAGGTGTGCAGATGATTTCCATTAAAAAGATAGACAGACAGATAGATGGATGATGAATGGATGGATGGATGGAGAGATAAACAGATAAGAGATCAGGCATATAGGTGGGTAGTTTCATAGATTCACAACTAGAAAGGACCTCAGAGGTCATCCAGCCCAATGACCTTATTTTACAAATGAGAAAACAGAGACAAGAGAGATGAAGCACCTTATTTAAGATCACACCAGCAGTAAGTGGTACAACCAGAGGAAGAACCCAGGTCTGATCACTTTGAACCCCATGTTCTTCTCCATTTACCATGATGTTCTCTTGGCCACTTTTGTCAGTAACAATGTCGAGATTTTTTCCCATGCCTCTGCCCTTCACCTCCTTTATATAATTTGAGAATTTATTCTTCACAGTTGAGTCACCTGAAGCAAGGACTTTCTCTTTGTATTCTTGCTCTGACTTTCCTTATCTTCATTCTTCCAAGTGATTTTCTTTCCCTCTATGAAAAAATCTGGGGCTGTGGTTTTTAGGTACAAATACAGAGGCTCCACTGTCCTTCATATATAAAAGAACTTATTATAAAGACTTTCTTTTGCAGATCTTTTTCATTTTTCTTCTACTCAGCGTACTCCTTCTAGTTTCATCCTTAAAAGCCCTTGAGACAATTTCTTAGTTGTATCTCTTGCTAAGCTTTCTTTAATTTTTTTCCTGTATTTTATGAAGCAATACTGCTCAAAATGTTTCACCATTTTTCTCCATAACCCTGTACAAACAAGTTAGTTTTATTAACTGATATTATCCTTGACTCTCATATTATTCCATTTGGAAAGCAAGTAAAATGTTTGCCGACTAAAGCAGTTTTGAGACTTTTGTCCTCCTAGTTATATCAATTGATTTACATTGGTTAAACTATTGTAAAAAATTATTGTAATTGGTGTTGATGCCCTTTTTCCCATCCATATCCCATTTTTTAGCATCAATAACCTGTTTAAATAAGTTAAGTTGGAATTGTTTTAATTGCATGCCATAGTTTTTTTCATTTATATTCCTTCCAGGTTTTCATTAATTTTGTGTTGATTTTTATCTCTGCTCCAGCAAGTCAGTGGGCTGACTGTACACAGACAGCTGATTCAAGAATGACTCCCATAACAGTAACAAGTCATTTCCTGTCTATTAAAACATAATCAGTTTCATTTTTGTGGTGTTATTTGGCAGTCCCCACAACCAGCACCTTCTGATTTTCTTTATCATGCATCAGCTAGGGATTTCTGGGAGGTGCATAAGTCTTTTGTCTGTCTCACTCCTTTTCCATGATCCAGGTCTGTTTTTGCCCCCCTTGTCTATTACCACCTTTGCAATGAAATCTTCAAGTTTCAAAGGACATGTCTTACAGATTTCTTTGTATAATTTCTGTACTTCTTTACTCTTTGGAGAAAACACTGCAAAAGCTATACTTGTTTTCATGATGGTCTTTTTAAAATACTTGTTTTGTGTGTATATTTTTGGGCCTGCCCAATGTGGAAATTTGTTTTGCTTGATTGAATATTTGTTACAATTTGCATATTTTTCCCAATGGAGAAGAGAAAATAAAGAGAGAAAATGGATTTTTGCCTAATTGAAAAAAAATAAACTTAAAAACAACAAGAAAAAAACTTATGCCCTGCAACGCGTCATGACCAAATGTCCCAAGGAATGATGTTTCTTGCTGCTTTTCTACACACCAGAAAGTCAGCTCATCAGTATCCTTACAAATGTTAACTGAGTTGAATTGACCTGCTGTGAATCACTCTTCCTTGTACAATCTCTTATATCCTTTGGTTTTCTATTTGATGGAATATACGCTTTTCTAGGAAAAGGGCTGTTTTGTTTCTGTCTCTATATCTCTAGCACTCAGCATAGTGCTTTGTATCTAGTAGGTGGTTAATAGATGCTTGTTGAAACAAATTTATAGTGAGGATCTCAGGATGGATACAACTTAGCTCCTCTAATATGGGGAACACTGGGTTATTGGGCATGTAACTGGCAATTACTAACAGTTTAGTGGAGGGGTATGAATAATCTAAAAACTGTGTGAATCCCTCGCTTGCTAGTTCCTTTCTACTATGTTGAAAAAACGTAAAGGGATCACATAGGGTGAAATACCATTTTGTAGTTTTCTTTTTTCATGGATTGCCACAGCCAATGAATTTATCACCAAGAGGTTGGCCAACTGGAGATGAATCTCTCTGCACTTAACTAGGCTGGTCCTTAGAAAACAGATGTAGTTTGTTACTGGGGCTGGAGTTAAAGGTTTAGAGGCAGCATGTTATGTTAGATAGGGTGCTCTCCTTCAAGTTCTGCTTTTGATATATATTGACTGTGTGATCCTGGACAAGTCACTTCATCTCTCAAAGTCCCCAGATATTTCTCTAATGCCATTAGTTGCAGAGGATCTGGTGGTCTTCATCAATGAAGGGAGGTGCTGTACCAGAAGTTCCCATATGGAGATGAAATCTCAGGTCCAGACAAAATCAATAGTCAAAGGCAACAACAACAAAAACTACTGCAAAAATCAAGAGGAAAAGTTTCAGACAGGCAGATAATGCTTGCCAACATTATTCTATAGTATACCACATTTGTATGATCAACTACCAGGTGAAGACAATACAACATCCCACTCCACCAACTGCTTGTTGATCACAATAAAAGGTGAGATTTGGTGGAATGGTCCCTAATGGATCTTCTCCAATAAGTGTCTCACAAGCATAAGCCAAATACAAGATTCCTTGCTCAGAATAAATCCTTAAGTCTGAATGATTTGCTAGCTCCAAGGAGAACACACAATGAACATTAATTAAACATTGAAAATTGTTTCTAAAGGAAATTGTAGATTTCCCTTGGGAGAGAGGTTAGAAAGTTTCTCAAATATCTGGGATAATTAAGGTGTAGCGCTCAGGACAATGAAGTAGATAACCCATGAAGATTCCTTCTAAGAATTATTGGTCTTCTTCTATTCCAGAAGCATGTGTTTTTTTCCCCTTTGTGCAGATTTCAATAATATTAATGAAGGACATTGACTGGAGCAGGGAGGCGGGAGCAGGGTGCAACATGAGGCTGGAAAAATAAAGTGGTTGTGTGGTGATTTTGCTGGAAGTTAAACCTCCAGAGCAGGAGGGAACAAAAGCCCATCTGAAATGTCACGACTTTATGCCCATCAATATCGACCTCTTTTTCCTTGTAGTACTGTGTCTAATGGGCTGGGGCAGTTCTGGCATATCAGCTAAGAGGCTTTATTTACCAGGGGATTTGTCAGCAAAATACCCAGGCACCATTTTTAGAATCAATTCTTTGGAGGCAATTGAATTTCACAAATGTAGCCAGAGGCTACATTTCTCAAAGCCATGTGGTCTACTGTATAAAAGCCTAATCTCACTATAGTTAGAAACCTCCTCTGTCTGTAGGTCAGCTACAAAGTGGCCAGGTGATCTTCTTAAATCATATGCATCTTTTCATCTCTTGATTCTCCGAAGAATTGCTACTTTGTAGGCTTCTCTTTGTAGGCATCCAAGTTTGCTCCCGACTTTGATGCTTCTAATAGATTTGAGACCAGATTGATGGGGAATTTCCTCCACCAGTACAGAATGTAAATAATAGTAATTGCTATTGTTGTAGCTAACACTTAGTAGTTAGGAGTTTAGTAGTAAGCTAACACTATGCACCAAGTGCTTTATGAATGTTATCTTGTTTGATAGGCTGTTATTATACCCATCTTACTGATGAGAAAACTGAGGAAAAGACAAGAGAGGTTACTCGCCCAGGATCACACACAGCTGAAGACAGGTTTGAATTCAATTCTTTCAGACCCAGTGCTCTATCCACCAAACCACCTAGCTTCTCATTTTAAGTAATCCTTGACTTTGCCTTTTTGTAAACTCTTCAAAGGAAATCTGCAATCTGCCCAACCCACTTGAGGTCTTCCTGCAGTTTATCTATCTATCTATCTATCTATCTATCTATCTATCTATAATATGTGTGTGTTGGAGACCAGTAGAACACTAGGGCTGCCCACCTGTTCTCTCTCATCCTTGTTCCATGATCAAGCCAGCTTTTTTTCTTTAAATCTTGTAAGTGGCACTTCTGGTTCTCACACATCATTGGATGACGTGTTGCTGCTGACTTTTGCCCACCATGCATCTTTCTATTGCCCTTTGGGTAACTTTCAAAGTGATTCTTTTAAGAATGTTGCATGACATAATTCACAGGTGTTTCTTGTCGGTGGGAGGATATTGGTGTCAAAAAGATGAACATTTGCAGCCAGTGACGGGATCATTAAAAGTGCTGTACAGACTAAACGAATTGTACCATATAAATGTAATAGAATATAATGGTATTGTGAGAAAATCACCACATTATGAGAAATGAGAAACAGGAAGAATTCAGAGAAGAATAAGAAAACGTAGACTGATACAAGATGAAGTGAGAATAACCATCTGAGCAGAAGAAACAAAAAGCAAAACTGAGTACAATGTAATTATAGGCTGTAGCAAGAGTTGAGAAAATGCACCTACTGAGTACCTGCTACATGCTAGTCATTGTACTAAGCACTGGGGAGGCAAAGGAAAGCAAAAACAGTCCCTGTCCTTAAAAAATGTATAACCTAATGGAGAAGACAAAATACTATTTAATCACTTTGGGCCTCAGTTTACTTTACCTGTAAAATGAGAAAGTTGTGCTAGATAACCTTGGATGTCCCTTCCATCTCTATCCCTCCACAGATGCAGCCCATCTAACATAGAAAGGTTGAAAAAAAAAAGCTCATAGTAAATATAAGTTCTATGGGCCACTCAGGCATGTCACTGTGATCTAGGCCAGGCATTCCTAAACCCAGGTCCAACAGTCTGTGGGAGCATAAACTTGGACAGAAAAAAAATCTTTATTTTCACTAATCTCTAACTGAAATTTAACATTTTCTTCTTATTTTTTTTTAAGCATGATTCTGAGAAGTCCATAGGATTCACAATGCTCAAGAGATTCAGAACAAAATATGGGGTAGGAAGCTCTGTTTTAGAAAGCAGGATCATAGAGCTAAAAATTAAAGGGACCCCCAAAGCCATCTATCCCAATCACTTTATTTTGCATATAGGTAAACTGAGGCACAGAGAGGTCATATATTATGGGATCATAGAGCTAGAGCTGAAAGGAAAGTCCACGGTCATTTAGGCCATCCTCTTATTTTACAAATGAGGAAACTGAACAAAAAAGAAATTGAACGATTTGTCAAGCACCATTGAGGAACAACCAGAGGTAGAATTTGAACCCCAAGCTTCAGACTCTAGAGTTCAGACTCTTTATTGTATTGCCTTGCTGCATCTAGTCTACTTTAGAATAAGTCAAAGCCAGAATAATGATGAAATACATATTTTCTTTTTTGTAGGAATCAAAAGAGATTTCATTCTAAAGGCATTGAAGTTTGAGTCTCCTACCCAATAGCTGTAAATCTGGAACAGGAAACAAAATCATTAAGGTCACATATTTATAACATCATATTCAATTAGATTGGAAGAGTGTAATTTCTGTCATCGTCTCATAAAAAGATGTGTTTTTCTCTCAGATCTCCTCTAAAAAGAAGCAGCCTCTATTGTGACAGATAGGGACTGTTTTCAATCAGTTACAAGGAACAATCTAATTAGGAGACGGTTTAGTGCAGTAACTGACTCCAGACTAATTTGATTTCTTTAGGTCTCTAAAGATCAATTGATCTGATTTGTTTTCCCTCCCCAAAGGCTATTTAGGAAAAAAAGGAGACTGAAATGCCTCAAAATGAAATCCGAAACCTTGGCTGCTTTCACGTGACTTAGGTCATCTTGTAAAGTCCCAGCTAGCCAACAGTGAGGCTCCCTTGGGCTGTGGTTGGAACACCAGATAGTTCTTAGTTCTGGGGTGTCTGGGGGCAGCTTCCACTCCCGAAGCCCACTCACTGAATGAGACTCCTGAGTGGATTCAAACCTGGAAGGGACCTTTGAGGTCACCCCCTCATTTTATAGATAATAAAAAATTACAAATCATGATGCACTGCATCCCTGTACGCTAAGCACTTTCTCCGTATCATTGCATTTGATCCTCAACAACTCTATGAAACAAGACCTGGAGCCAGGAAGTTTTGAGTTCAAATCCTACCTTAGATACCATTAGGCAAATCACTCAACATCTGCCTGCCTTAATTTCCTTATCTGTAAAATGGGAATATTAATAGTCCCAACTTCATAGGATTGTTGTAAAGAGAAAATGAGATCACATTTATAATTTTGCAAAGTTTAAAGCACTATGTAAATGCTAGCTACTCTTATGCATTGTGCACTGTATGCTAACAGTGTATTATTATACTATTATGTATTATATTATTATACTATTGCACTATTGCGTATTACTTGCTATTATTGTACTACTGTGTATTATATGCCATTATATTATTGTACTATTATGCATTGTATGCTATTGTATGTGCTCCCATTTTACTGATAAGGAAACTGAGTCTTAGAAGTGCCCAAGGTTCCATGGTGAGTAGAAGAAGAAAAGGGGATAAGCATTTATATAGTGCTTATTATGTGCCAGGCATTGTGCTTAGCACTCTACAAATATTATCTCACTTAATCTTCACAAGCTCTCCCCATTTTATAGTTGAGGAAATAGAGGCAGTCGCCCAGCTAGGAAGTATCTGAGGCTGGATTTGAACTCAGGTCTTCTGGAACCTGGACCCAACACTCTGTCCATTGTGCCATGGTATGGAAGAAACATGGTATGAAGTCATACTAAGGAGTAAACTTCAGCACCAGGATTCACCCAGGTACCCCCACCTCCCCCAGATGTAGCACTGCCTATGGAAATGATCAGAAAAGACCAGTTCGATGGATATGAGCATCTCTAAGGCTTAACCTTCATGAGCATCTAAACCCAAAAGACTCATAAATTCAGAGCCGGAATATTGCCTAGAGGTTTTCTAGTCCAACTCCTTCATTTTATGTTTGGGGAAACTGAGGCTCAAAAAGATGCCGTGACTTGCCCGGATTCACACGAGTATGAAGTGTCAGAGTCCAAACTTGAACCCACGTCCCCTGACCCCAAATCTAGCACTCTTACCCCTGCACCATACTAGATGTTTTGTTTCCAGCAATAACCTTAGAAATACTAGTTAGGGGATCGATAAAATGCCATTAGAATTCCATTGACCTTGAGGCAGTAAAGTTTATCAAGAATGCTAAATTTGTAGTGGGAGGACCTGGGTTCTAATAGTGATTCTCCTGCTCACTAACTGTGGAACCCGAAGCCCTTTATGGGCTTCAGTTTCTTCATCTGTAAAATAAGGATCAAACATCCACTGAAACAAGTCGGATGAGGCCATCAACAACCCCCAGTTGTCAGTCCAATGGCAGGACTTGTCTCTTTACCATCAAGTCTCTGTATATTTATTCCAACTCTTATAAAAGTAGTTTTTCCCACATCTGGATTCCCAGATGTGTTCTCTAGACACTCCTTGAATCTGTTTGATAGATTCCAAAATAAAGGCATATTTACCTTGCTTTTGTCTGAGCAGTCCCAGTCTGAAGCCCAATCCTGCACATAGGGAGCACCTCACAAATGCCTGTTAGTCTAGTGGTTGATGTATGGAAGTCCACTGGGAAGCTGCCATCCCCCATGACTGAACCTCTTTCCTCTACTGCCCTAAGCATACTTTTGGTGCAGCAGAAATAGATGGTCCAAAAGGTATGTCTGCATTTGTATATTTATAAATTGATTGATTGATTCATTCAATGTATATTTATTGTGTGGTGCTTACTGTTGCAGAGCTACATTGAGGTGCTGGAGGAGACACAGAGTTTAGGGCAGGCACAGTCCCTACACTCTCAGAATTTCTCCTCTTGGTAATAACCATTCTGGGACCCCACAAGGAGCTTTGCTTTATTCTGTAATGCATTTATTATGATGACAGTTTTATGCCTGTTTTTTATCTCCCAGTTTGACTATATGTTCCATGATGGCAGAAAATGATGTTTTTTCCTAACCTTTTCTTCTTCTCATCTCTACCCCAATTTTCTGAATACAGCAGTGATCTGATGAATATTGACTTGTTGACTGAATGGGCCATCCACACCCATAGGAGCACCCATAGGCAAAGATTCTGCTCATGGATCTGCTGGATGTGCCTCGCCTCTACCCAAATTGTCATTGTCTGAAATGTGCTTCTTCCTCATCTAAAGCACAGCTCAGCAGAACCAGGAGAATGGTTTATACACAAACAACAACATAAAGAAAAAAGAACTTGAAAAGACTGAAGAACACTGATCCAAGCATGACTCCAAAGGACTGACTCAGGATTCAGAACAAGACCCACCCTTTTAGACAAAGGAAATTTGGGGATTTATTTTGCTTGATTATATGTATTTGCTACAAGGCCTTTTCTTTCTTTCTTTTCAATTGAGGGGAGTGAAAGGGGAGAGAAAGGGGGATAGAGATAGTGTTCCCAAACCAAAAAAAGAAATGAGAAGAGAAGGAAAGTCCAAGTCAGAAGGAACCATAGATAGGCAGGGTACCTTTTCAATGTACATATTGAACTTATTATATACTTAGAAAGAAAAGCAAGCTGTAGATAATGGAGATTCCCAGTTTTCCCTATAATCCCCTTATAGTCTGTAGCATATCTGGAAATGCTCGTTTTATTTGAGTGTTTTTAAGTTCAGAAAAGAAAGCAAGAAAAGAAGGACATGGAGGAAAACAGAGTTCAGCTGCCACCTCCGACATAGGCCCTCCCTGATTCCTCAGCACTAAAACAACGTTTTGTACATAGTAGGGGCTTAATAAATACTTACTGGATTGTACTTGCTACCTTTTGAAACTAATTTGTATATTTTCTATTTACTTATTTGAGTGGACCTTGTATACACTGGTTCTGTCCTTGGACCGGTGCATCTTGGGGAAGCATTCCCATTACCTCTTATGCTACACTCTCTCTAGGCCTATGGGTGCTCAATAAATGTTGACTAATTTGAATTGAGTGAGAACAGGACCAAAAATTAGACAAACAGATGTTTTCTGTTTTGTTCAAATGTGCTTAGAACTCCTTATGCATTGAAAGAAAATGTGACAATCTACAAGGCATTTGAACCAAAAGTTTGGTTAGGAGTTCTTGACACAGTTACTAAGACTTCTATGTTTCTGGGTGTTCAGGGTGTTTCATTAAAAAAATATGTTAGCCATTATAGAGACAAGAGTGTAGTTGATTTATTATCTTGAATGAACAAACCAACCTAATTGAAGATGAGACACAAAAATAGGGGATAGATGGATGGTACTAGTCTTAAGACCTGGAACCTCTACCATTAAGCATAAGGACTCCATGAAGCCAATTATGGCTCCACATAGCACTTCAGGCCTCCACTTTCCAGAGAATCATAGATTTAGAACTGGAAAGGACTGTGAGTGACCATCTGTTCCTTCATGTTACAGATGAAGAAATCTGTAGACTGTAGGCTGGGCCTCACCATGACTTGCCTGAGCTCACAAATAATAAAGAGATAGCTGGGAACTGAAGCCCTACCCTGTGACTCAAACCCGGTGACCTTTCCACTGTACCACGCTACCTCTGGCCCTCTTTCCTTCCCACAATTTCTTTTCATCAACAGACATACTCCAGGAGACCAAGGAATGTGAAGATTCCTTGTCTTTGCAGATCACAGCCATCAACAGGACTAAAATGGGTGATAACAAGAAGAGGTCTAGTTTATGCAATGGAAAGAATTTCCTAACCATCAAAGTAAACCGTTGAAGACGCCCCCTCTGCAAGTTACACATGTTATAGCTCCAGCTATGATAGCTGTCAAGATTCAAAGCAGTTACGTATCTATAGGGCTTATAACCCAAAGGGGGAAGAAAGAGACGGAGAGGGAGATTCAGGGAAAACAGAGAAACTATTGGCAGTAAGATTGTGGAAAAATGTACAACAGCTTTGTGGCTGAAAGTAGAGTTTTGCTACCAACTTTCTCTTCTGTGTATCTTATCTGCAAAGAAAGTAAACAGAAAATGGTCATTACCTTTCAATGTCAGTGAGCCTGGAGGAGTCTCGGAACCCTTTGGCAAATGGATTGCTGTCAATTTTCAGCTTGGTGATCTGGAAATGAAAGAGTATATGATAGTATAAAGATGAGGGTTAAGGTATTAGAGCATCTGGTCAGCCTGGACCTGGAAGCTCAACACACTTAGATCCTATCCCTCCCCCAAATCAAAAATGATGTTTCTGGAATGAAATAATTTTACTAAGTCCTTTCATTCAGTTATTCATTCAACAAATATTATCTCCTCCAAAACAACAACTTATCTTGCATTTCTTTCATATACGCCTATATCTGATTTCTCTCAATATAATTTAAGATTCTTGAGGGTCAGGGATGTATAATTTTTGTCTTTGTATCCTGGGCAACTAACAGTGCATGGTAAAGACTAGTGGTTTCACTGATATCAGGAATTCCTAGATGAGGGAAATTCCCCCACCAATGCAAGTGAGTGTCTTCTCTGTAATAAATAGTCTTAGAGAGTAAGAATGTTGAGAAATCACTCCCCAAGGTGACACAGCACACATATGTCAGAATCTTCCTGGCTCCAAGGTCAGTTCTGTGTCCACTACACCAAGCTGCCTCTGACGTCTAAAAGATGCTTAATAAATGCTTTTTGACTAATTGATCTGCCACGAGTTAGGGAAAGTATACACTGTGATATAGGCTCATGCTTGTGACACCCCTAGAGAAACCAATCTACACAGATCCATTAACCTGAATAGATTACTGTTACCTTGCAAAGAGAAGACTCGATATAGAAAGCATCACTTAAGAGAATTTCAACCCTTAGAGCCTGTAAATGAATGAACTCATATATATCCCTGATGAATTCAGAAAAGTAAATAGTGACAAGTCAAGAGCTACATCTCCTCATATTTTTTTCATTTGGACTTGTGATCTCATTGGCATAGGGAACTCTCAGTATGAAAACTGCTTTTACTGTTGCAGATCAGCAGTTGGACTTCCCTGCTAAAGGAAGAATCCCAGAGAGTTGGTTGGATCAGTGAGAGGTTAAGTGATCAGTAAAGGTTAAAATCAGTTAAGGTTAATTTCAGTAGGTATCTGAGATGAACCCAGGTCTTTCCAACTCTGAGATTTCTCCATCCACTATAGGGTACTGCTTCTTCTATATGCTGAGTGCACAAATCTAATAAAGTCTCTTTCTGAACTCAACCAATTGGCACTCACACTTCTTTTTCATTTGTTAAATAATGAAGTTATTTTTATTCACAAGCATCGTCAGTTAAAAATAATGTTATTAGATAGTATACACTGTTATATTGCCTTCTAGATTACAACCCTTGAATGAGATTGGGATACAATACTTTAGGTCTCCAAACTTCATAGCCTCACAGATTTAGAGGTTGTAAGGTTTTTGATGACCAACCAGTCAGCCCGATAAATGGTCATACTGGACCCCACTGAGCTTCAGACATTGTTTGGTTTGGATAGAGGGCTGACTCTTTTCCCTGAATATCCAATGCCATCCAAGTAGAAACTTGTGGCCCTCCCAGAAGAAGTGTTTCTGAACATCATGATGCTCAGTAGACATTGTGGTCAAAAGGGTCAAGGTGCTAAGGATATTTGCAGCAGGGAGTGGACTCTTCTCATTTAGTCTGGGATTGGCTTTAGAAGGGGAGCCTTTGGAAAGTGGAATGCTTCTTTCTTTTAAAAAAATAACTTTTTGGAAACATACTCAGTGCCTTTAAGATTTGAAGAGTTCAATCAGTTAGTGATGCCCTCAAGAGAACAAGAACACGAGCATTTATTAATGGGTCGGGCACTGTGTTTATCTTCAGTTTTTTCTGTGGAGCTTGTTTCTCTCATTAGAGCATGAGCTCCTTGAGGGCAGAGAGCAAAAAGACAAGGGGACAGTAATGGATGAGATAAACAGAGAGTGTCGTGGAAACAACGAACATGAACTTGGACAGACTTGGAGAGATAGTGAGGGTAGAAGAGTCCGGTGGTGTGTGTGCGCTATGGTCTGTGGGGTCACAAAGAGTGAGACATGACCAAACAACAACCAGTGAGGGTCAGCCTTGGAGTCAGGAAGAGCAGGTCTATCTCCTGTCTCTGACATACACTGACCATGGGACCTTAGTCATATCACCTAATCCCTCAGTGCTCCCAGGTGATACTATAGAATGATAAGTTGCACAGTAAGTGTTGGTCTAGATATTTTTGTTGCCTTTTGTCTTTCTTTGTATCCCCCCAAGTTAGCACAGCATGTGGCATATAGTGAGCAAATAATAAATGCCACTTAACTAAGGTTGCTCCATAAACTAGGTAAATCTCAGGTCCCAACAAAAATAAACAACTCAGCCTTTGTACAAACTACCTCCTTGGGCAGTTAAGGAAAATGTGCTGTGGAAATCTTAAAGTTCTAGGAGAGTGAGTAACTGGTGTTGTGTGTGTGTGCGTGTGTGTTGTGTCTACATCTGTCTGTGTCTGTGTCTATGTGTCTCTTATACTCTTCTCCCAAAGAAATATTAGCAGTGGATTGGCTCCCACACTACTTCACAAACCCCTCTAGAACTCAGGATGTAGCTGAAGGTCTCATTCAAACGTTATAGTGTTTGAGAACTGGAAAAGGTTGTAGAGACTATGGAGTACAATTTTTTTCAGTTGATAAATAGAGGAAGTGAGTCCCAGAGAAAGTAAATGATTTGACCAAGGTGTAAGTAAAGGCAAAGCTGGGCAAGGGCCCAGATCCCATTAGGATTGTTTTCGCCAACTCAGTTGCCTGCCTCTAACACTCACTGGAGACTTTCTTTCTTTATTGTTAATGTCCAACACTTAGCACAGCACCCAACACGTAGTAGACAATGAATAAATATTTGTTAAATTGAATTATATTGAAACCAAAAGACCTAAGAAAGTCACAATTAAATTGAAGGATGGATTACAAGTTGTCCTTGCAAAAGCAAATACAAGAATGGGCAGAATGGCTTCTTTGTACGAGCAAAGGTAACAAAAAACATCATTTACAGGACACTTGGCCCTCCTCACCAAGCAGTGAAAAGAGATAACCATAAAGTTATGATAGCTGCTCTACAACAACATCTATTACAAAGAATGATGAGACAGAGAAATTCCAAGAAGCGTTTGACAAGATCCTCAAAGGCAAGTCAACATAAATATTCATACTTAGTAACTTCAAAGCAAAGTTGTGCATGGAAGAAGAGATTTGTTGGATTATACAGTAAGGAATTAAAACACACAAAAGGGTCAAAGGCTAGTGGACTACTAAGAAGCCTCATCCCGAAAGATGATGAACATTTTCTTCAAATAGAGTTAGAAGATTCTGAGTTTGTGAGCACAAAAGAGCTTATCTTAAAAGACAGGAAATGACTCATTACCAAAGTGAAGTCATTCAAACAGCTTCTCTAGGGGCAGACTGTTGTCAAAGCCAAGACAAAATCAACATTGACTTAAGAGAAAGGAGAATGATAAGAAGAAGACACAGAGTGCTATAAGAACCATCCCTACCCTGACCTATTAAAAAGAGACGCTGACAAAATGAGAAATGGAACAAGGAAAATATTGATACCAATCACTGCCATTTACCACAGATGTTTAACTGGTGGAAAGCAATGGACATAATAGGGAAACCTAGAGTCAAGAAAACAACTTGGTTGGTAAACACTTGACTTTCTTCCCAAGTGGAAACATCTAAGAACCAAAGGTGGAGAATTTAGAACATAAACTGATATTCAAAGTATTATAAAAGAAGGTGGTGGAAAACCATGGGCAATAATGACTTCTCAAAGTAGAAAATAGGGAAGAGGAAAGGGAATTTTCAGAAAGCTTGACACGTCCAATAAACCAGAGGAGTATTTCTGTATGAAGCTAGAAGGATAATACCAAGCAGACCAAGAGAAATTCAACAGAAATGCCAATACATCTTTAGCAAACTGTGTTTTCACCATCAATAAGAACAGAACCACTGCATTTAGACTCCACACTCATACCAGTATTTTATAGGGGCAATGGAAAGAGCATGAAGGAAGGTGAAGATTGGAAGAATATTTGAGCCAGGACAAGTATATGCAGAAAAATCTTGTCCTGAAGGTGATAAAATTTTAGTAGCACTGATGAATCAGTTTTCAAAGTAATTGAAAGAGGGGAAGAATAGTAAATGAATGATTTTATTACCAAAAAGGATGAGGATCAGGAAGACAATAACTATTCATGTTTTTACTTTTTCATTTCTATAAAAATCTTTGTGAAAATGACCTACACAAAAATAGAGGGTACGCTTGATGAAAACATGAGAAGGAAGCAGGCAGGCTTTCACAAATGATCTACAATCTGCATCATCATAGTCACAAAACCAGATTGAATAGTGTGGAGAATACAGGATGCCATTGTGTTTATTATTGACTGAATTTTTACAATTTGATATGATAGAACAAGATGTAGCCTTAAAGGCTCTCCTACAATAAGGTATTACCCATGTCAAGATCATACATGATTTCTTGAGAGAGGGCCAGTCATACAGTGAAAGCAAGAGTTAATAGAAGCCAGTTCATGGACTGCACCAATCCTTACTGAGTTTTAAAAAAACTAGCGTTGATATAATAATTTAAGGTTTGCAAAGTATTTTCTATATTATTTCATTTGATTCTCAAAATAACTCTACAACGTAAGTGCTATTTTCATTCCCATTTTACAGATGAGGAAACTGAGGCTAAGAGAATTTAACTAACTTATCCAGGGTAACACAACTAGTAAGTCTCTGAGGCAGGATTTGAACTTGGATCTTTCCAGACTCCAAATCCAATACGAAGTCATTGTACCACCTGGTCACTTACTGTTCAAAAATGTGTAGGGCAACAGCATAATTATTAGCCTTTCTATGGTAGAATTTAGAGAATATGGATGAAAAGGTAGTTTCTTCATCATGTTAAAAGGTGCAACCCTATCAACAGTAGGATAGGCAGACCTGGATTCAAGTCCCATTTCTAACTATGTGACCTTGGGCGATTCACTTAACCTCTCAGTGATCCAGGAAACTCTCTGTGACCAAGAGTTGCAGAAAAGATACCAGTCAGCATGCACTGAGAGAAGGAGTTTCCATACCTGAGAATTCCCTATACTAATAAAATCATAGGGCCAAGCTATCCATATCAATAAGATCACAGATCCATTGAAATTGGGAAGTGTTTTAGATCACCTGATTTAATATTATATACAATTTAGCTTCAAGGGATTTAAACATTCTACATGTCCTTGTGGAGGGGGTGGAGGTCAGCAGAAAATTCATTCTTTAGTAAGACTGTCAATAGCAGCAGTATGGTATAATGGGTAGGGTCCTGACCTTGGATTCACGATCCATGTTGATGGAGGAAGTTGACCACATAAATGAAAACACACATTGTTCGTGTACTCATTTGATAGAACTATCTATTGCTCCCTAGACATCCATCTAGAAATCTCCAGACACAGAAAAGAAGAATCTTGAATGAACCTTAAATAGTTATATAAATGCTAGTTTTTTTTAATATAGGTGGGGATAGAAAATTTCAGAAAGAGAAACTAATCCTTGCTTTGGATGCATTCTCTCTGTACAATTAAAATGAAATTAAGGAAAACCACACATTCAAAAATACTAGACAAGAGTTAATTGTTTTAATACCAGCGAAAATTCTGGGGACTTTGTGTTTGGAAACATAATATACTGGATCAAGAATACATAAAGGTCTGTTAGTTAGAAACAAAGAGCTAGAAAAGAAAGAAAATTGTTGTAAAAAATTAGATAAAGAAACAGAGGACTGGTGGGGCAGGTGATGCTTCTCCATAATCTCCACAGTACCTGGCATGATGCTATGAAAAGAGCAGCCACTTAATATGTATTTGTATTATATCAATATTTATTTGGCAGTCAAAGCATTTATTAAACACTTACTACACACCAGGTACCATGCAGAGAAAAGCAAAAACAATCCCCGACCCTGGAAGAACTCACATTCTAATGGGAGGCACCGAGGCAGTAAGAAGTCAGTCACCAGACATCTTTTTATTCATTTGTTCTTAAGCAATACTTCAGGGGGAGGAACAGTCCTATGATTTCATTGGTTTAGGAAGATTCCCAATGGGGCAATACCTTTTGAAACTTATAGTCTTACAGAGTTTCCTGGAACATGTTAAGTGATCTGCCTAACACAGGTGGGGAACCTGCAGCCTCCAAGTCACAGGTGGCCCTGTAGGTCCTCAAGTGTGGCCCTTTCACTGAAGCTAAAATTCACGGAACAAAATTCGTCAAAGGGCCACACTTGAGGACCAAAAGGTTCACATGTGACCTTGAGGCCACAAGTTCCAAACCCCTGAAGGTCACATAGTCAATCTGAATCAGAGATGGGACTTGAACTTGACCCTATGTTCTGTTCTGTCCACTATACAACACTGCCTCCCACTAATAAATACTTTTCATGGATTTATCTTTCACTTTTGTCCATTTGTTTTAATTTTATGATAAATGTTAAATATATAAGTGTTAAAGTTCAAAAGTATCATCAACAAAATATCTAATTTTTTAACATTCTGATTCTGCTTAAGAAAAACTAGTTGTTAACACCCGTGGGATAACCAGGTGGCGTGGTAGTAGAGCCCTGGGTCTGGAGTCAGGAATAACATATTTCAAATACAGTCTCAGACAGGTATCATCTGTAGGACCCTGGGCAAGTCACTCTACCCTGTTTGCCTTAGTTTCCCCATCTGTAAAATGAGCTGGAGAAGGAAATGGCAATCCACTCCAGTATCTTTGCCAAACAATTATTGCCTGTTGTGGACTAACCAACCCTCTTATTCCCTTGTACCATCAGAGCCTTTGGAGGCTCTGATGAGCCCCTAGTGTTAAGGGTCCCTAGAACCTTAGAGTCTTAAGAACTTCAGGAAGGATTGTAATACAATTCCCGTCCAACCACTGAGGTCTTTCCCATCTTACTGTAGTAAGCAAGTACAGTCTTACCGTCTCCTCAATCTGATTAGGTCTTGCAGATATTAACGACATGCTATCGAAAGCAAGACTATTCCCCAGAGACTGTCTCACAACCACGAAGACAACATCTCCTCAAAAACATTAAACGATGAAACTTAACCTATGCTTCAACTCTAGATCAGTGGTTTGACTGTTCAAACAAATGAGTGACCTTTACATCTTAAATTATGAGATAGTTTGTTGAAAGTGTAATGTATTTAACTCTTATCTAATAATGACAGAAATGTAATTAGCCCCTTGTAAAAGACAGGGGAGAAATGACCCAAAAAAAGTTTCCATTTTTATTGCTCATAAATAAAACTCTTGGCATACAATAAATTAGAAGCAATTTTGGAATTTCTATTGGGAAGTTTAATTTTGTTTATTGGAGTCATGAAAACAAGCACTCATTTGCCCTGAGGCTTAAATGAAATGAAAGTAGGCTTGATGAGAAATGATCAGTTTATCTCAGTTTCCTCATCTGTAAAATGAGCTGGAGAAAATTATATTATTAAATATTATTCTTTTTTTGTTAAAATTATATTACTAGGCATTTCTCTTTCTTTTGTATTCTTTCTCTTTTTTCATAGGACTCTATGCTTATTTGGGGGATAGCAAGGTAGCACCATAGTTCAGAGAGCATTGGATCTGGAGTCAGGAACTCCTAAGTTCAAATCCAGCCTCTGATACTTACTAGCTGTGGGACCCTGGGTAAGTCACTTAACCTTAGCTTGCCTCAGTTTTTTCACCTGTAAAATAGGGACGGTAACAGTACCTCATTATAGCACAGAGTTGATGTGAAGTTCAAATGAGATAATGATGGTAAAATGTTTAGCACAGTGCCTGGCACCTAGGAAGTGCTATAGAAATGTTAGCTATCATCATTCATTAATGTCATCATCATTGCTAATAATAAGAGAAGAATATAACCCTCAGGTCTTTCCACGGATTTCATAGGCCTCCCCTTCACGTACCCTGTGTCCCTTCCAGGCTTTCCCCCCAACTCTATCCCACACTTAGGGTTCATTGCACCATCTCCCTGCCGTTGGTTACTCATAAAACTTGGAATGCTCCTCACAAGATGATGATGGTGGTGGTGGTGGTGATGAGGATGAGAATGACTGCATTTATATAGCACTTTAAGGTTAGCAAAGTATTTAGTAAATATTTCATTTGATCCTTATACCAACCCCAGAATAGGTGTTTTATGATTCCCATTTTACAGATGAAGTAATTGAGGGTAAGAGAGATTAAGAGACCTCTGCAAGGTCACACAGCTAATTAAATATTAAGGAAGGATTTGAGCTCAGGTCTTCCTCACACTGTACCAGAGAGTTTCCTCTATTTAGATCTCTTAGAATTCTTAGCTTCCTTCAAGATGAAGTCGCCCTGCCACATCCCATGGAAAGAGTCTTCTGATACCCATCAGTTGCTAAGATCTGTCCCAAACAAATATATATGTGTTTCTCTTGTTTGCATGCTGCATCTCTTCCCAAAATGTGTGCTCCTTGAGGACAAAGACTTTTTCCTTTATGACTTTTTATCCCCAGTGCCTAGCATAGTGCCTAGATAGTAGGTGCTAAACAAAAGCTGTTGGACTTTGGAAGCATGGCCTTTGGTCTTGAGTTTAGTCCTGGATTCCTAAGTTTGCTCATCCACATGATAGAGATGGTCAGCCTGGTCATTCTTCCTGGTAGAGTGTAAACTATCAAAATAATGCCACACACTGATCTTTCACGTAAGGGGGCCATGCAGAATCAGTCTATCAGACACTAAACATTTGTTAAACAGCCACAGTTCCAGGCTGTGTGCCAAGATCTGGGGATGGAAAGAAAGACAAAAGATAGTCCTTGCCCTCAAGGATCTCACAGTCCAATGAAGGGATTATGTTCACCATCATTGGAACAACACAGGATAAAGCACTGGTATGAGCTGGGGAAGGACTTGATGTAAAAAGTAGGGCTTTAACTGGGACTTGAAGGAAGCCAGGAAGCCAGGAGGCAGAGATGAGGAGGGAGAGCCTTCTAGGCCTGGAGTCAGGCCACAGAGTGTCTTAGGTGATGAACGGTATGGAGACTGGGGTCACTGGATCACAGAGGGCATGAGGGTAAGGCACGAAAGGACTGGAAAAGAAGAAAGTGATCCGATGATGAAGGACTGTGAACACCAAACATGGAGAAAGAGAGGGATAAAGAGGGAGTACAAAAACACGGTGGCATAGCAGCCTTCTACCCCGTTCACAGGATAACCTTAAGTATTCTAGGTCCTGACAAGCTGTGGTTCCAAACGGGGTTTGAGTTTTATGGTGGAAGTGAGTATTCCCTACCCCTCATCTTTATCATGTTGTAACTCCTTGATATCCAGCATAAAGGAAAGGCCATTTCCAAGCCATAGCATCATGCTCACATATAACCAACATGCAAGTTGCCTACTCACCAGCTGATTCTGGTAGGCAGTGACAGCTGTGAACACAGTCTCTGGGAAGATAAATGTCCTGAATTCTTCCGACTTCAGATTGAGCAGGGAAGCAGTATGATCCTTCTTCTTGATGATATGGACTCTGGGCTGGTATTTGTGCATAGAGTTCAGAATAATCTAAAAAGAAGAAGGAGAAAGTTTGGGCCATCAGTTTCAATCAGACCTTATGTGAATTAATGGAGCCAAATTTTAAAACAGATTTTTTTATAGTTCAAAATAGGTAAACTTGCCTGTTTAGGATTATGGATTTTGAGCTGAACTGTCAAGATTAGGTGCCCAGGTTGCAAGGGAATATTCAACTGCTTTCATAAAAGCATGTCATCAGCACACATACTTCCCCAAACTCAAGTATATCAGAACCTCTTTGCAATTTTGTGATCGTCTCTATGAGTTACTGCAGTTGAAAATTCACAATCTTGCCTCCAGTCTGGTGATAAGATTATCTACTCTAATCCCCTTATTTTGCAGTTGAGGAAACTGAGTACCAGAAAGATTAAAATATTGGTCTGAGGCCACATAGGATGCAAACAACTGAACCAAGATTTGAACCCAGGCCCCAGGACTCCAAATCCAGTGCTCTTTCAATTTTAGTATTTAGATTTATAGTCACTTTAAATATACAAGGATCTGCATTTTCTGGCATTGTTACTCACACATTTAGGTGCTTAATCAATGTTTATTGAATGGCACAATGATCTAGGCTTGGAGTCAGGAAACCTCACTCCAAGTCCCAGTTTTGCCTGGGTAACTAACTCCCTGTGTGAATATTGGCAAATCACCAGTCTCAGTTTATACTTCTGTAGAATAAGAGTGTTAGACTGGGTGGACTGACCTTTCTTCTGACTCTAAATCTTAATATTTTGAGAATTTTCATCACAGTGAATACTTCCATTGACAGAGCATTTCTCCTCCACCCTTTGGAAGATAATCTTTCCAAATTGCTGCAACTAAAAACATCCACTGCCTATTGGCCAAGTATGTAGTGATGGATTTCTCCTCTCTTTGGTTGTTTCCAAGTTTTACAAGGCTGGACCTGCCCTGTAAGTCTTCAGAGCTTGGTAGAACCTGACAATTTGCTTCCATTGGCAGAGCCTTGGAGAATCCAAGGCTAATCTTTTTGCAATAGAATGTGGCATGAGAGTGAAACATTAGTGAATGTCATTGTTAAACAAACATGGACAGAGGAGAAAAAAGAGGAGGAAGAGGAGAAGGAAGAGGAGGAAGAGAAAACCATAAAATCTACATTTTAAAATTCAATTTAAAGATTAAATTTCACCCATATCCATCTTCCAAGAGCATAAGGATACACCTAGCATTATCATGAGATAACATGTAAGGGCCACCTCCATGAATCCCCTGAAGACTAAAGATAATAACAACTCTTCAAGCAGAACATGCATCTTGTTTCCTTTTTTAGATATTTGGGACAGAGGTGGGAGGGGGTTATGGGGAAGAGAAGACCTGCTAGCACCTAATTGAGTTGTTGATATCAATTATGTCATTACAAATTGCCCTGTTTGTCATGACCCAGAGTTGTTTCAGCATGTGAACAATAAGCTCCCTGCCCCAAAAGTCTGAATTAAGAAATTAAGTATATAGGAAAACAAAGAGGTGAAGACCAAATGGCACATGGAAATCTTGACCCAATTCACGGCCCATGGATGCACTGGTTTTAGCATCATATCGTGCAGTTGGGTGTAGTCATTCTCCATTTGGATGCTAACAAAAGCTACCCAGATATGGGTGTTATTACAACAACACTCACCAACCAGGTTATCTCATAGTAATCTTGTCCATATTTCTTTTGGAAGCAAATACTTTAAGATATAATGAAATTAGGGCAATTTGGATTCACTTTTCCAAAAAGGCATGTTTTCTACAGAGCCTCGGGTTTTGTGTTCCCAGGGGACTATGGGTTCAGTTTCAAGTGAAGGGAGACAAAGGGGGTGAGATGAGTTTTTGTTACTATTTCTGTTATTATTTCTGTTATTATAGTCATGCAGCTGGACTGTGCCTCTTCCCTGGATCACTTTTGCTAATTCTACAGGGTTTTCAGAAAATGATTATTCCATATTTTAGAGGCTGTAGATATTAGTTGACTACCCTTTCCTTCTGGATACTTTCATCTTCCTTTTCTTGAAGGACTCTACCCTCTCCAGATTATCTCAATCCTAACACACTTTGAAATAATACTTTCAAGTTTGTAAGCACATTTACTGATATCAGTGCAATAGAGTACAAAAACTGGGGTTTGAATCTTGTCTCTAATGCTTTCTACCTGGACGACCCTTTACAAGTTACTTTACCTCTGAATCAGAAGTCAGATGACCTGTGTTCAAATCTAGACTCTTCTACTTATTGCCTGTGTGACTTTGGGCAAGTCCATTCCCTGTTCTGGGTCTCACTTTCTACATAAAATAGAAGGTGGACTCAGAAGTTTCTTTCAGTTCTAGATCTCAGATTCTAACACTGTGATGCTCAATGGGTCAACACAACAATTTTCTATTGCACTTTGAGTCTTTATTTAGAAATACATCAATTTTGCTTTGCTGAGTTGATCTTCCAGGTAAAAATTAATTATCTTTGTCCTGTGATCATCTGTGTGAAATGTCACCCTCCAAAAATAGCTTCACTTCCATATGCTAAAATGACTGAATTTCCAAGATTAGAGATTTATTTCATAGTTTCATCATTTCAGATGAGGACATGACCTCAGAGGTCATGCCCCATCCCCTTTACAAGTTAAGAAACTGAGGTCAGAGAAGTTAAATGACTTGTCCACAATTGCTCGCCTAGTACATGAGACTGGGTCTGGAGACAAGAAGACCTGGGTTCAAATCTGACTTTAGACACTTACTAATTGTATGATCTTGGCCAAGTCATTTAACTTCTGTTTGCCTCAGTTTCTTCAACTGCAAAATGGGAGTAATGATGAAACCTACCTCACAGGGGGTGTTGTAAAGATCAAATAAGATATTTGTAAGGTACTTAGCATGCCCGGACCTAAGTAGGCGCTATACATACATACACACAGATATGTACATATATATAAATCCATCTCTATTTCTCTGGTATACACACACACATATATAAATATATGTATGCATTATGTGTGTATACATATATGCGTGTGTTTTATAAATTTATATATATATATATATATAACTTTTGTTTACCTCCAGTTCGATTTTGGAAATTTTAGGATTTTCTTCCTTCGTGGCCACTCAGATTGGTTAAAATAATCAGAGTTCATGAAGCAGAAAAGATTTACTAAACCCAGGACCATGTTCATCTACTTTGCCTAATGTTTCGTTCCACGTATGGCTCTTGTGTTCAAGCCTGGCATGAGGCAGATCTGTCCAGCACTAGGTTTCCTGATCAGCTCAGACAGGCAGCGTAAGTCTTTTGACAGATTGAAATTAATTTTGGTCTGTCACATGAAGAAGTTACTAATGGCTTCATCTGCTTCTGAGAAATGTACAGTCCCACTCTTTGCTCCAGAATAAGATGTCACACATCCTTCCTTAGCTCTATACATGGCCCTTGTGTAGGAAAAGTTTATCACAGACCCACCTACTTCTCTGGACAAATTGCATTGACTGATTATAAATTGTAATGGTTCAATTAGAACTCCCACAAGACATCTGGATAACAACAGTTTCATGAACCAAAATAAAAGCAGCAGAGAAACAAAGACTGCTCTATAGTAGTGTGGGTAGGTGGTGGATGTAGTATGTAGAATGCTGAACTTTGAGGCAGGAAGACCTCAGTTCAAATCTCACTTCAGACACTTAACTAGATTGTGATATGAGGTAATCATTTCACTGATTTCAGCCTCAGTTTCCTTACTGATAAAATGTGGGTCACAATAGCACCTACCTTAGAGGGTTTTTGTGAGGATCAAAATAGATAACATGCAAAGCATTTGGCAAAACTTAAAACACTGTGTGAATTATTATTTTTTCTATTATTATTTTAACCTTGTTCATATGTATAATGCATGATTGTAGCACATAGAACAATGGTCTTCAAAGCACTCAGAATGAATATGATCACAAGGATAATGGAGATCTTGCCCAGTGGGCATGAGGAAGCAGTAAAGCAGCACAATAAAGCAATGAGGAAGAACCAATGAAAGCAGTCCCATCGAAGGAAGTACAGATGACAAAGAAGATAGGTTGGTCAAGAGGCAAGAGAAAGGGATAGACAGCCCATGGACTGCCTCTGTGCTCCCAGGTATCCTTGTGATGTTAAGAGATATCCAGACAGCTCCCTGGAAAATCTAGTGAATCTCTTGAGGGGCAAACTGTTGGAAAAACATGGAGAGGGGTCGAAGAAGATGGGCAACTATGGATGGGTTGCAATCCACAGCAAAATAGGGAAGGTACACACTGATGGGATCATATATGCATTTGAGTATTTTGAAAATATCTATTCAGTGATTTAATCAGTTATCTCAGTCAACATTTACCATACTTTTTAAAAAAGCTTAAAATGTATTGGTAACCTTTTCTAAGTGACCCTCCATTAGTCTCTCCCAGCATTAGGTTTGCATTTCTCCTCTGTACTTAACATATTTTATGTTAAGTACATAACATAACAAATACAATATTTTATGATACGTTTATTTGTATCCTAGCTTCCTAAATAGCTGTTGGTGTGCTTGTTTTATTTCCCCTACTGAAATTGTAGACATGTTCCCAATAGAAAAAAATGTCATTTTGAAGAGAGAGGAAAAAAGAAAGAGAATGGAAAGGGGGAAAGGAAAGGAAAGGAAAAGAAAGGAAAAGAGGGGAAAGATATGGAAGAAGAAAAGAAAGAGAAAAAAGAGGGAGAAAGGGAAGAAGAAAAAGAAAGAGAAAGAAGGAAAGAAGGGAAGGACGGAGGGAGGAAAGAAAGAAGAAAAAGAGAGGAAGAAGGAGAGAGAAAGATAGAAGGAGAAGGAGGAGGGAGTAACAAAGACGGATCAGTTTCAAAAACAAATTCCACATTTGGAAATGCACCATTCAAGGCAGGTCACTTACATGGCCATGTTGATCCAGTTCATTATTTGTGAGTTTCACTTTTTCAAAAGACACCATCTGTTTCAGCAGCTGCTCTCCAGTAAAAGGAGAATCTGGGTGCACATACAACCTGGAGGAAATCACACCACAAACTTTTCATAGTGAGACACATTTGACCTGTGCTCTCACAGGTTAAAATACATCATGATTTAAGCAAAGCATCTTCATTTTTGTTTTTGTATCCCCAGAACCTAGGACAGTGCTTGGCATGTAGTAGGCACTTTAGTAAATGTTTAGTAATTGATTGAAGGGACGTTCAGCTCATGGATGATTTGGGTTTTTTAACTGCTCAATATTAAATGCAAATCAATGTGATGGTGTAAAGGTTCTCCCAAAAGACTCTAAACCTGTTTTCTTATAAACTAAAAAAAAAAAGGCAGTAATTACATAGCAGTTTAAGGTTGGCTAAGTACTTTACAAACACTATCTCATTTTATTCTCACAACAATCCTGTGAAATAGACACTATCATTATCTTACAGATAATTTTACAGATTGTTTTTACAGATGAGAAAACTGAGACAGACAGGTTAATCAATTTACCTAGGTTCCCAAAGTCAGTAAATGTCTAGAGCAAGATTTGAACTCAGGTCTTCATAAGTCCAAGTGCAGGCCTCAATCCACTGTAGCATCTAGCTGTCTAAACCAGTAACCTAAAATAAATGGAAGGTCCCCTTCATTTTAGTGCCTTTGCTCTGAGATTGTGTCTGGTCTATCCTGTCTATATCTTATGTGTATGTAACTGTTTACACAATGTCTTCCCCATTAATCTGGGGGCTTCTCCAGAGCAGGGACTGTTGTTTTGCCTTTCTTTGCATCTCCTGTGCTTAGCACAATGTTGGCAACTTTACTATGTGCTTAAGAAATGTTGATTGACTAACTAAATAATTAATAGTTTCTTTCTATGGTCCAAATGAGTAAAATATTACATAGGTGCAAGTATTTGGGGATACTACTAATAACTGAGCTCCTCATTTTACTGGGTTGTGAGGAAAGTCTTTGGATAATTGCCTTAGAGATGGAAAGCTATTGCTTAGCTTTCCAATCAGCTGCTAATTAGATATAGCCAATGATTATAACATCTGAGTCCTGTCGGTATCATAAAAAAATAATTAGGTCTTCCCACGAAATGTTTAAAGGAAAATACTATTAGCATCTCCAAACAGATGGAAGCTGAGCCATTTAAAGTAGAAAATCACTTTCACAACCTGATTAATTCAACCTAAAGATTATTCAGCCTAGAGCTTTCTGGACAGCTTTAGCTTGGGTATACATAGATCCCAGGGAGAATCATTGGAATACAGTAATTCAGTGAACACTACTTTTCTAGAGATTAACTTCCCATCTGTGATTCATCTACGCTCTTGTCTCCTCTTCCTTATTCATGCTTCACATACTCTTATTTTTTAATAATAACAATATAGTAATAAACCTACAGGCAGCTATGTGGAGCAGTGGATAGAGTATCCAGTCTGGTGTCATGAAGACTCACCTTTCTGAGTTCAAATCCAGCTTCAGACACTTACTAACTGTATGACCTGGGCAAGTCACTTAATTCTATTTGCCTCAGTTTCCTCATCTGTAAAATGAGTTGGAGAACCCTCCAGTATCTCTGCCAAGAAAAAAAACAACTGAACAACAATAAACCTATGGAAGATAAATAAAAAACAGGTGTTTTATCCACTGGTGCAAGAGTCTACAACCCTGAATATAAAGAAAGAGTAGAAGGATAGTCTTGTTTGGGGATCATTTCTACCTGAACATCATTAGGAAAAGTAAGAAGACAACAAAAATGTTAAAATATTAATAGTAGGGAATAATAATAGCTCACATTTATATAATGCTTTAGATTTGCAAAGTATTTTACACATATTATCTCATTTGTTCCTCCCAATAACTTTGTGAGGTGGGTGCCATTAATATTCTCATTCTACCGACGAGGAAACTAAGGCAGACAGCAATTAATTAATTTGCCTGGAGTGACCCAGCATGTAAATGTCTGAAACAGGATTTGAACTCATCATCCTGACTCCAATTCCAATACTACATAACTTTCTTTCCTTTACACTATCAATAATAAGAAAATATTAAAAATAGAAAATGGTAGAAACGGTGTCATACTGTAATACTTTGGCACCAGACATACCCTGGTCACTAAAATATTACATTCAAAGCTTGATATCTTTCATGAATTGACAGATGGCAAATTCCCACAGAAGAAATACAGACTTAAACTTATCCTAAAGAATTCAACCAGTCAGTCAATAAATATTTATTATGTACCTACTATGTGCCAGGTACTATGCTAAACAATAAATGATACTGCGAGTGTACCATTATCTCGGACTGAACTGTTACCCACAATCTCCAGGATATAAGATATCCATTAAAAACTCAAGAACATTTTTAATAGATTTTGCCAAGTCAAATTCTCAGAACCAACAAGGTACACAAGTTTTTGAACAAAACACTTTTGAAATCTAAACAAGCAGAGGTTCTCAAACGAATGTTGGAGAAGTAATAGAACAAGTGTATGCCATCCCCCCATCCTGTCTGCTCTTTGAATTGTCCCAAGGCTGCTCTCAGTGAACCCACAGAGGATGAGCTTGCGTTCTAATATTTTTATTCGACTACTAAAACAATTATTTTAGCCACCTGTGCAATGATTCATGGCATATTAAATATTAAAAAGTAGTAGGCTAGCAATACTCTCCAAGGACTATTTATATCTGGACGCCATCAAAAAAAAAGATGAGAAGAATGATATAATAAAGACAAGATTACCAAAAAATGTCTACAGGATACCTAAAAAGACATTAGCTGGAAACTAGAACTATATGCCAGAAACTCACTGCCATTTATAAGCTCACAGACAACTTACAGCTCAAGTACCCTTGGAAATTCAGTAAATAAAATAAATAGAGTAAGTATGTCCTTACAGACAGAATCATTGCCTAGAATCACCTCAATTTAATACTGAGCCAAGGGGGCAGCTAGGTGATGTAGTAGATAAAGCACCAGCCCTGGAGTCAGAGGACCTAGTTCAAATCTAGCTTCAGATACTCAATAGCTGTGTGACCCTGGATAAGTCACTTAACCCTGATTGTCTCCTAAAACACAACAAAAATAACTAATCCACAGAAATTTGAAAATAATGGTATTTTTAAAATAGATGTTGGTATACTCAGTACTCATAATCTCCAAATTGCATAGGTGAAAAGACTTCACAACACAAAGGGCTTGTAGATCTCATGTGTGGTAGGTAATTGCATGAGGCTCATGACATCCCTGTGACCACTAGTGGAGGGAACTAAAGAAGGCTTCCAAGAGCCTATGGAAGATGAGCTTATAGCCCCAGACTTATTCAATTCCAGAACACTGGAGCTTTTCTACCTGTGTCCTGGGCTTGGTCACCATAAAAGAATAATGCAGGAGAGTAACTTTTCCTTAGAACATTTATATCTGGACACCAACCGATAGGAAGATAACAACAGATAGCATTTCAGTAAAATTTTAAGGTTTGAAAACCACTTTCTTGACACCTTATCTCATTTCTTCCTCCCAACCTCCCTCTAAGGTGGATGCCATCTTTATTCCCATTTTACAGGTGAGAAAAAAGAAGGTGAAAGGTTTAGTGAAACTTGCTCAAAAATCAAGTAGCTTATGTCTAAACTCAGGTCTCAGGTCTCTCTTGACTCTGCAAAGTCAACAATCATCCACTTCCCTCTACCATCACTATTTTCAATAGATTTACTGTGTTCATTTTGCAAAGGGTGAAGGGAAGTAAAGCGAGATAAACTCCATTCTACATCATTTAATGTAAAGAGCTCATTTGAATTGAAAATACTGAAAACATCCAAATGGAACTTTTGGAATTAAGTGGAGATGTTTAGCCATTCATAATGGCTTTGTTCTCCTTCGATAAAGGCCAATGGGAAGATTTCACTTTTTTTGCTTGCATTTTTGCCATTCAAAAACCTAATGACAGGTAGTATGCAATAATCACAATGTACACTGATATGGAATGTTTTAGCTTGTGGAGCATTTTGGTTATAATCATTTAGTAACAACCTTGCCCCTGCTTTACAAAGGAGCTAGCTGAGGCTCAGTGAGATCAGAGGAATGGCTTGTCCAGCTGGGAGGACCTCCTTACAGGGATCCTTTCCACTACTCTGTGCTGCCCACCTGGGCATCTGCCACAATGTCTAGAAACATTAATGCACAAGTCTGTGGCTGGAAGGGGAAAGAAATGGAGATCACTCTAACTACAGAAGGATGACAAATTTTTAAAAACAATAAAAGATGTTAGGATGATAACCTAAAGAAAACTATATGGAATAAATTCAAGTTTAGATGATCCAACAAAAATTTAGCACCAAATAAAAAATAAGTATACAAAAAAAAAATCATCCATCCATCCATCCTCTACAGAGCTTCCTAATTGATATTCCTGAAATATAGGTGACACTATCACTTCCTTACCTGAAAACCTCCAATGATTCCCTATTTTCTCTACAAATAAAATATAATCTCCTCCTGGCATTCAAAGCTCTTCTCATAATGACTCCCACCTACCTTTCCAAACACATATTACATCACTCCCCCTCTTTTTCATTTGGTAAATTAATCAGGGTTAAGCGTCATGCAGTTAGTAAATGTAAAGTATCTGAAGCTGGATTTGAACTCAGATCCTTCTGACCTCAGGGTTGATGCTCTATCCACTTCATCACTTAGCTGCCCTCATCACTCGTTTTCATGGACTCTACTTCGATTGAGCTGCAAACCGTTCCACTTAATGATGTTCAGCCTCCTACCTTTGCATCTCTCAAATGTAGATTGCATTCCTGGATCACCTTTACATCTGAAAAAGACTTGCCTAGAACACAGCTCAGGTACCATTGCTTATACCTTGTGTTTCCTTATCCTCCCAGTTGCAAATGCTCTTATGTACTTGAACTCTGTGTGTGTGTGTGTGTGTGTGTGTGTGTGTGTGTGCATTTGCACGTGTGTGCATACTTAATGTGAACTCCTTGAAATCAGAGATTATTTTGCATTTATTTTTTAATTCCCAGCATCTTGTCCAATACTTTAGGTGTGTATTATGTACTGACAGAATTGAAATCCTCATTGCTTTTCTATCATATGCAAAGCACTGCCCTATCAGAAGTCGAGAGGTTTGTGTCAGAGAAATGCAAAGAAGAATCAATTACATTTATTGTTTAAGTAAATAAAGTGACAGGGACCGAATTTTCCATTTCGTCCCTATAGGAAACTCCCTCTACAAAAGCAGGTCAGGACTTTCCCTACAAATTCCAGTCTTAGGAGAGTTGTCTTTAAGTAACCTGTCTGACATCACACAGCCATAGATGGCAGGACTTAAATTCATGTCTTCCTGACTTTAAAGCCCGCTCTCTAACCGCTGTACCACACCATCTTGTAACTAAATAAAATGGTTAGTTTCCATTAATATATTCATCTCCATAAATGATAATGATGGTCAAATTCAGTTCTTGTTGCAGACTGGGCACTGATGAACTACCAAACATGGCAGGGGAGTGGCAAAGACAGGTTTGTGCCATTTTCCATATGAGTCTTTTATGCCCCTGTCAAGTCAACAGAGCCATTCAAAACTCTCTGAGGTGTTCAACAGCCATGCAAATTTTGCAAGAACCAGAGCTCTCCACCAGACACAAACAGCAGGGTCTTGTCCTAAATTCCTGGGCTACGAGTGGATTATAGAAATGAGTGCCTGCATTCCAGGACTACACAATCACTCACTACCTTGAATGAAGCCTGATCCCTCAATCTCTAACTAAGGGTGAGAGTATTTTATCTAGGTGAGGGTGGAGGATCATGGAAGACAAATGAACCAGAGACTTAAAAAAAAAAAAAAAGAAATTTCATCTTAAAACTGCACATGGGTAATTGTGGTGAGATGAGTGTGAAATGAGCTTGTCTGGGAAAACCAAACGATTTTCTGTGGTGTCTCAACTTTGGAGCAATCTATGTATAGTCCATTTATGATGAGAATTCACAAAAATTAGAAAGTTGGGAGGGGTAGGTTCTCAATAGAATTGGGAAGACATTCCTTTCCATATATTAGGTGGGAAATTCTTCCTGTACCTACTTGTTAAACTTTAGAATTTTTATATATAAATGTAGTACACTAGAAGCACCTTGGAATATGCAGTAGGAGAACCCAGATTCACATTATGACTTTAACACTTGTATAACCTTGGACAGGTACCTTCATCTGCTTGAGCTTCATGTTCCTCATCTATAAAGTAGGAAGGTTGAACCTTCTATGTGCTTTCCAGCTTGGATCCTATGACATTATGTAGGTTATTTATAACTATATTCAAACATTGTAAACTAGTCTAGAATAACTAAGTATACATTTAGCCATGTCACTCTCTCAAGAAATGTCAATGGCTCCCTATTGCCTCTAGGATAAAATGCAGTCTTTTTGGTCTAGAGCTCAAAGCCTTGCATAATCTGGTTATGAATACTCTTTCTAGACTAACTGCATATTACTTTATCTCACACATTCTACAAAGTCAAGCTGGCACATTCGCTATTCCTTATATATGCCCTTCCATCACTCACTTCCATACCTTTTTGTACTGGCCATCTCCATGGTTGGAATGTGTTTCTTTCTCAGTTCTATCTCATAGAATTTCTATCTTTATTCAAAGCTCAATTGATCCCTTCAAAGAACAATTCTCTCTCCTTACTCAGGAAATGATTTTGTATTTGTTCTGTGTCTATATATACATGCATACATACAAAATATATACACATACATAATACATATGTATCTGTGCCCATACTATGTCCTCAAATATAATACAAACTCCAAGGATAGCTTCATTTTTGCCTTTCTATCACCAGCATAGTGCCTGGCACTTGGTAGACCCTCCATAAACACTTGTTGGGTTGAATTGAATTAAAGAAAAAAAATCCCATTCCAACAGAGTTCCTTGCAGCTGTGTCTGGCTTCCTAAGGTCAACCCTTAAAAATCTCTTATAATACAATTAGAGAAAGCCGAGAGGGTGGCCAAGGAGTCCAGGTCACAGCTTGTCACAGGGGGAACAGACATAACAGAAGAGAGGGAAAGACAAGGTGTACATGCTGAAACTTATAATGGCTCACCAACATGCTGTGCAGAAAGGTTCAGAACAGCAAGGATTTTGCTGGGAAGCCAACCCCTGGAAATACTTTAAAGGGTTTGAAAGGGGAGTGTCCAAAAAAGCTTTCGATTAAAATGTTCTTTGGTAACAAAAAGTTGTTTTAGTCTCTGACAGCAGGAAGAAAGGGATTTCATGATGTGTGCAAATCCAGGAGCAGAGCAGCTTTTAAATGACAGCTCTCTGCACCTTGTCAGTTTGAAAGAAGAGGCTTTTTCAGTGCCAAAAGAAAAAAAAATGAAAGGAAAGATTCCTTAGGATTCCAGAAACTGGTGAGATTATTTTTTTGTCCTGGTGTCTGAGCACTATTAGCTTACTGGCCATGCTCCTCAATATTTGGGCAAACAATTCATTTTCTCTGGTCAGGAAACTCAGAAAAAGGCTGTGCTAAAATGTAACATATTTTCATAAATCCCAGGCAATGTCTGCTTCATGTGAACACAAAATGTTGTTTTCCTTTTTTAAAAAAGATTATTTCTGGTGGAATATTATTATGGAGGAACTTTGAAAGCAAATGTAGATTTAAAATAATGTTATATATACTGCAGAGATGAGCAAAGTCTAGAGCATAAAAGGGTTGACCTTGGGAAGTAAGACCTGGGAAGAATTTGTCCTGCCTTTGAGACTATGGTCAAGTTATTTACCCTCTCCTGTTCCAGGCAACTGTGATGGAGGATTTAGATTTATGCTCTCTAGAACTGTAATGAACATGAACTGTCAGTCTGCATTCGTAAAGGGAATTTTGATACCAGAAGTTACCCCACACCAAAGAAATCCCTCCCAAATCATATATAATCTTTGAATTTCAATAGGATTCACTCAGCACAACATGTATATGATCATTTAGAATTCCCCACCCAATTGGGACTGAAAAATGGGACAGGGTCTAAGGAGGAATGAGTGCCTTCTATAAATTGGATTGAGTGGATCAAGACATCTTTACATTTCATAGAAACTGGTGATGAATAATAGATTGAAGGAGGAATGAAGGCAAAAGAAACTCAATGAGGGAAGCCTTTCTTTTCACCAGTCCCCAGATAGACTTAAAATTCTTAAACATGCTTGAGTTTAGATAGCTATTGGTAAGCATTTCCCTTCCCCAGCCAGCAATGAGCAGTAACGTCAACAAGAGATGTCACATTTCCAGAGACCTGCTGACCTTCATGTCTGCCACCCTCTGTCACCAGTACACATAAAGCCTTTAGATAGGAAGAAAATGTGTGTGTCAATAGAGTGAGAGCGTCACTGGGAAGGGAGGGAGGATCAGAAAAGGGGAAGAGGGAGAAAAGGAAGGGATCTGCAAAGGCACTCCTAATAGAGTTTTTCCACTTAAAACAGACTCCCAAACAATCATTTTCTTCAAAGAGCCAGCTGCTGAGAGACCAATAGTCTGATTTGGTCAGTAGCAGAGAGCTTCAATTGCATTCACTTAAATATCTGTGTAGTTCTAGACTCTGCTGTGTACGTATGTGAGTGTGTATGTGGGGGGGAATATGACATAAAAATATACATACATATGGACATGCACAGGAACTTACCCCCATCCTCTTTCTCATGGGGTAGGGGAGAGGGGCACTAAAATCTCTTTCAAACTAAAAAGGTTCAGAGTGTGTGAAGAGGTGGGGGGAGGGAAAAAGTAAGGGAAAAAGATGTAAAGTGAAGTTTAAATTCTGCTCTGGTACATATTGGTTATGTGATTCTGGCAAATTATTTAGCCTTTTAAAGTCCCAGGTAATTATCTCTAATGCTGTTAAATTTCAAAGGAGGTAATGACCTCTCCTTTCCTTACCAAGAAAATCATGGTCCCTATCCCTGTGTGGAGAGAGAGAGACAGAGACAGAGGGAGAGATTAGATCTACAATTGTCATTTACTATATAGAACTCCTAAGTGAGGAAAATGGCTCCACCAATGCAGGATAGCACCTTCTCTGCACCTGATGGCCTTAGGTGCTGGGAGCACTGACTTACTCAAAGTCACACAGCTGGGATTTGTTAAAGGTGGCACTTAAGCTCTAATGCCAACTCTCTATCCATTACATGGAACTCCCTCTCACACATATTTATAATCTATGATATTCACATATATGTGCATGCATACATGAATAGAGAGTAAGGCAGTGAGGCAAGATCTGTGTTCAAGAAGATCAAGAAATCTTATATAGTATACTATAATATAGTATAGCCAAGAAGTCAAGACCTGTCCTGGCACATCCTGGCTGGGTGACTCTGAGCATGTCATTGACCACCTCAGTGCTCCAGATTATTCTCTTTATAAGAATGTTAATTGCAAAGACGGTGCTGACCTTCGCTGGTAAAGAGAATCTCCTCAATGAGACTTTCTCCCTCAATCAATGAAAAGCATAGGTCCTGTCCTTGTCCCCATAGGAACTCCTAACAATGGGGGAGGGGGGCACTGCTGTGTTGTCTGTGATATCCCTCTGGAGCCAATTTTTTTGTTGGTGGGATTTCAGGAAGTACTCAGTGTCCTCCTCCTGAGCACCTTTTAAAGAGAGAATGACTTCTCTAGGTGAAGGAACAATCCTTTGAGAGTTTAATGTGCAAAGATAGCATATTTCTAGCTGTGAGGGCCCTTTTCATTCATCTCCACATTTTAGAACAATTGTTATGTTATGCAGAAGACACAGGCAAGGAAACTCATGTCCAGGTGGTTGGGTTATTTTCCCCAAGATCACACAAGTAGAAAGGGTGGGAGGAGAGGAAAGGGTGTGAAGACTTCCCCAGTCCTCTGATTTCCCAAGCAGCATTTTCCCCACTACACCAAACTGCCTGCCCCACACCAAGCATGTCTAATATTCCACCAGAACGGCATCCAAACAACAGGGAGAGTGGGTTCTCTGATAAAATTCTAGCTCTAACACAAAGTTCTAGTTAGACAAAAAGAGCAAATATTCATGCAACTTTTGGGAACATTCTTCCTTTAAGAACTCTATGCAGAATCAAGTTAACTCTTGGTGTTTTGTTTCAACTGAACTGCACAATTGACTTCTGGAACTTTCAACTTCCAATCAATAAGCCAACATTTATGAAACAGTTATAATGAGCCAAGAGCCATACTAGGTGCAGGGGATACAAGGACAAAATTTGAACAGTCCTTGCCCTCAAGAAGATTGTATACGATTCATGGAAGCAACATATATCCAGCATTCACAAAATTTAGATAAAATGAACACAACAGTTTGGGAAGGGAGAGCAAACTCTCATTGGTCACTGAACCTCTGCCTCAGTTTTCAGGTCCATTAAGTGGGGATGATAATAGAATCTGTCTCTTGGGGTTGTTGAGAAGATAAAATTGGATAATATGTGTGAAGTATTTTATAAACGTTAAGGCACTATATAAATGCTAGTTATTGTTGTTCGCTTTCCCTCTAGTGAAACATCTTCTTGCTCATTAGAAGCTCCCTTATTTGGTGCCTTGGAACAGTAAACGCCAAAAAAAAAAAAAAAATACATTGCAGCCTAAAACTCTATTTAGAAAGAATGCCATAGAAGAGGACACAGGGGCTGCTTGCTTCAGCAATGATGCACAATGGTGGGAATGGGGACAGAAAGCTGATCTTGAAATCATGTGAACTCAAGCAGACCTGAGTTCCCTGAACTCCACTGATGGAGAGTGTTCCCTATAGACCCAAAGCAACCAACAACAACCAAAAAACCCACCATACCTAAGGATGTAGATTATATTCTTATCTCAATGATTCAGATTGTCTTGGACCCCTTCCCCCTCCACACATACATGCATTCAGATCAACACTTCTCCATGACTCAGTAGATGATCGTAAGACAATAATGTTAATAAGTGATTAGCACACTTCGTGACTCCAGTTGGGTTTTCTTGGCAAAGATATTGAGGGGATTTGCCATTTCCGTCTCCAATTCATTTTACTGATGAGGAAACTGAGACAAAAGGGTTAAGGGATTTGCCCAGGGTCATACAGCTGGGTCATATTTGAACTCAGGAAGATGAGCCTTCCTGACTTCAGACTGGAGCACTCCATCCACTTTGACAACTAGCTGCCCTTGCCTGGAACATACTAAAGCTTAATAAAAGTTTATTGATTATTGATCTATTAAAATAATAGCAATAAATCTAATCCCTTAAGATGAGAAAACGATTGACATAGAATAATCTGTTTATGATGTGATCTAACCAAATTAGCAACAAATATTCATTGTAATTAGTCAATTAAATACCAGTTGAGTAATAATATCTTTTCTGTCTTCAGTGGCCTCTGATCTCTTGTAAATTTTAATATTGCAAATTCCAGATGATACAGAGGGTTGGGGGAGGATTAGGCCAAGGATTCAAAGGAAGGGTGCTGCTTTCTGTCTGTAAATAGCCTCACCCAGGATTAACTCTGGTCTTTAGCAAAGTCAGTCCTCCTGGTTTGCCTGGGTGCTTTCCTCCCAGAATCACGGTTAAAAACAGACTACTTTAAATCCCCATGCAGAGCTCTCTGGGCAGCCCAGAGGAATTCTGCAGATAGCTAAGGGTGGGGGGGAGGTTGCAAGCAAATATTTCTCACATGAGAAAACCGGCATCGACGAGGACAAACCTTGCGGGAAGAGGAGGGTCCGCCTTGCCAGCCACCAGCCAGGACGAGCGGTGGTAGGCATATCTGTATCTCTTGTTGTCCACGGGAACGATATCCATCAGAACGATGTACTTAGCTTCAGGGTCCACCCCGGAAAACGACACCCGAATGGTAGGAAACATTCGCCTTAAACCGGAGGAAAGGATCAGTCACACATGCATCCACAAACGGGCTGAAATGGGGGAAGTGATTAATGAATTGATTCCTTAATTAAAAGCTTTGAGGGTGAATATAATGATCCAAAGGGTTCTAACAGCTTATTCCCTTGCCTAGAACATTGCTGCCCATCTGGAAGGTCAAAAATTCTCGAAGTTCGCCCTACAATTCCCATCTGGGCTAAATTTCTCAGCTGGGATAGAATTCTGTCTCTTTCACGTGGATTTATTGTGATAGCTGACATTTCCAGAGCTGTTTAAACCTTTTATCCCACTTGATCCTTCCAGCAGGTAACGTAGGTGCCACAGGTGCTGTCATCCTTACTCTATAGACAAGGAAACTGAGACTGACAGAGGTTAAATGACTTTCCATCTAATCATTGCCAGGGTTTCATTCTAAGGGGGTCTCTCCTGAACCCTGCATTTATTTACATAACAAAAACTTCACATACCCTTTCCTAAATACTCCTCCGATAGTTTGTAAACTACAAACGTCCTTGATCTGTTTTGTTTAGGGTCTTTTATTTCATTGAGGTGGGAAAACTCCAGGCTTGGAAACTCTCTTTGCCACTACGGATGGGTACCTCATTTGTAATGGTAAATCTGTAATTTACAGTCTCAGGTAGTTGTCTTTGGGAGTCGAGAGTCTTAATTGACTTGCGCCAGGCTACTCAATTAGTATGTCAGAGGCAAGACTTGTATTAGGGACTTGCTGGCTCCAGGGCTTGCTCTCTACCCACTAAATGCCTCCTTCCTTCTCAAGACAAATATTTTTATGTTAAAATCGCCTCATACCACGATTCCCGAGCTCCTGGGACTCAGAGCACTGATAAGGTCCGAGTACCAGCACAGATTTCTCAGAATGCTTTGATGTTGACATTTTCAGGGGCACCCGTTGAAGTAAGCATTTGTGACCAAGGAGGGAAGAAAGTCCTTTTACAATGAACTTGGGCTGCTGGTTAGGGCTCAGACGCAGTGGCTTCAGGATAATGACTTCAGCTGTTTCCAACCACCACTGGAAGATTTGAGGACAAAATCCACTGACCCATTGCTCTAGCCCTGGGCTACCCCAGCAGTGTCCCAAAGTACTTAGCTACCCCCACCCCCGGCAAAAACCTCCCTTTCTTTCCTGTGCACTTGACTTTGGGAGTGATGTGAAGACAGACAGATCCAGTTTACTTCTAACTGACTGGTCCTTAGATGGAAGAGAGGGCGATGGCTTTGGTGCTTGGGGTCCTTGGGCAACCTGTGGAAGCGGCTGGTCTTCCCTCGGGTCCGCTAAGTGCACTCAGCAGTATCTAGAAACCTGTTCTTCCTAAATCTCTCTACATCTTTCCCCAAGTCAGCTCACATAACACACTTCGCCTAATTTCATCACCCGGAAAGTGAGCAGTCTTTCTGTTCTTCCTTATATGGATTTGTTTTTCGGTTCGAACCACTGAGTCGAGCAGGAAATCAGAATCTGGGTTCGAGTCCTACTTCAGCTAGTTACTAGCTCTATGAGCTTGACCATTACTCCCCCTAAAGTTTAGCACTTAATAGGCTCTTAATAAAAGCTTGTTGACCTGCTTACCCAACTGAAAACTTGCCTCAGTTTCCTCCTCTGTAAAAGAGGGGAGTTGAGTTCTATCAGGGATTCTTAATCTTATTTTTGTGTGTGTGTCACAGATCCCTTTGGTAGTCTAGTGAAACTTATGGAGCCCTTCTCAGAATAATGTTTTTTTTTTTTAATGCATAAAATAAAATTCATAAGAAGACAAAAGAAACCAAAGATTAATGAAAATAAAGATGTATTTTTCCCCGGCCAAGTTCACAGACCCTCCAAAATGGTAAGACTCGTTGGGCCTGATGCTTTAGAGGTCCCTTTCAAGTCTAATTCAGTGGTAAGAACTCTTAGGATTTGGAATAAAAGCAGTGTGGTTCGAATCTCTCTCTGCCACGTATTACACGTAGGAACCTGGACCAGTCACTTACCTCTTTAGACCACAGTATTGCCCTTTGTAAAAAGCCTTGGTGGTCCTACAGCTCTAAATTTAGAATCCATATTATATCGACAATCTCCCCCCACCCCTCCTTTTCCCCCGCCCAGCCCCCAGCATTACCTTAATTTTTTAACTTTTTTTTTTTTTAAGTTCTGGAGTAGTCTGCAAACTAGGAAGGATAAATAGGGAAGCCTCGGGCTCCCAGTTCCCAAGGGGTCTGGGCCATTCCGACTGAGGAAATTCCAGTCTGGCGGCGACCGTGATCAACCGGATAAATCCCCGTCTCAAGCCAGCTCTGCCTGCCCTCTGCCCAGAGTCTGTTTTTTTAAGGCGGCCCGGGCTTGCTCCCAGCCTGGGGTCTCCCTGGATTTCGAACTTCTTCTCTGCTCCCAGCTCCCTGCCCTCTCTCCTTTCAGGCTTTCCCCCGGGGGCCTGCCTTTTCTGCATCGAGGCCCCAAGGTACCCCTGGATCGAAATACTAGGGGCCTCCTGACAGCTGGGCCTCCGCTTTGCAGGAATGTTGCCCCAGGAATGGCGTCGGCGACCCCCAACAGCTACCACCCTCGAGATGATCCAGACACTTTCGGAGATTCCTAACCTTCTCTCCTCCCTCCGACCTGGAAAGGAGACTATGCCCAACACCGGTCTAAATCTTTCCCAAAGAGATGTTTAGGAGAATGGAGTTTTCTTGCTCTGCAGCAGGGTTCTGTCTACTAGCGTGACTGTGAGCAAGTCACTCCGTGCCTCAGTTTCCTCCTCCGTAATATGAGAGAGTTAGACTCGAGGGGCTCTGAGGGCCTTCCATCCTTTTATCTAAGATCTAGGATGAGTGACCTAGAGCAAGTCTCTGGGCCTTAGTTTCCCGATCTGTAAAATGAGGGGATTGAACTGGCTGACCCCTGGGGGCCCTTCCTGTGACCCACTGAAGTTCCTTTCCATTCCTGCCCTCGCACCGCGGGGCTGCTTATTCAGCCCCTGTTCTTCCTCCGCCCGTGTTCCCCGAATCCCCCGAGCCTCCGCTACCTGCCCGACTTGGTGATGATCATCTCGGTACCCAGTTCGTGGAATTTATCCCAGAGCTCCTTGGTCTCCAGACTGCAGGCAATTTTGGCCATTTCTTCGCTGGGGACGATGGGGGTGGTGGGGATGAGGGGTTCCGTGCACAGAGAGGAAGGGCTGCCGCCGCCACCTCCAAGGCTGCCGCCGAAGTCGCCGTGGGAGTCGAGCCCCGGGAGGTCTCCGAGGGGTTGGGCGCAGGAAGTCTTCTCCACGAATTGTTCTAGTGCAAAGAGAAATGGGTGAACTCGGGAAGGCTGCGGGCCGGGACGGATTGGGAGCACGGCTTTGGCCGTAGGACAGTGGAGGCCGGAAGGGCCGGCCCGCAGTGTGAGAGGCTAGGAGGCCAAGGGCAAAGAGCGCCGGGTCCTCAAACAGCCCGTTGGGCAGACGCGGCCTCTGCGAAAAATCCCAGGGAGCTCGCTCTCCCGGGCGCTGCGTCTGGGCCACAGGACTCGAGAGGTGGAGGACCAGGTCGGGGCCGAGAGGGACTGACAGTAAGTGTTTCCGTCAGTCTTTCAAACCATCTCGTCTAGACTCAAGTCTTTCGGGATCTTGGAGAGAGGCTGAAAGCCAGACCTGGGGGCTAGGCGACCAGTCCCCGCCCCCGTCCCCGTTTCTGTCCTTAAGCCTCTTTACTTCTACCCCTAGACTTGCCTTCCCTTGGCCTTCACCCACGCCAGCATCCCCTATCAGCTAGAAACGAAAGGAGGTCCCTAACGCACAATTCCCTGCATCCCGAGAAGGACCCAAGCTGCTCCCAGGGCCACATCTATATAAACCTTTCAGCCCACAGCCCTGAGGATGACTGTTGAAGTAAGAGTATACCGGCTGAGACTAAAGGAGTCGGACTGGGAAAATTTAACGTCGCAGAATCCCGGGTACGCGGGGGCTAGGGCTGCGGGGTGCTGCCAGAGGGTGGGTCCGCCCAGAATAAAGGACCTAGCAGGAAGGAGCCTTGCATGGGCTGACAGGGAGGGTCCTCAAATTCTCCAGTCACTTTGACTGAACACAGGGGGACCTGCCTAATTGTCTCCATAATCTTCCGCTGCTTAAAAAAGCAACTACTTGAGTTTGCAATGTGAAGCAATCTCGAAACAGCTCTCCACCAAGGCCCGCCCTCAGGGTCAAGCAGAGAAAGGAGACCTCAGAAACAGATTTACGATTTATCCATAGTTACAAATAAAGATAAGTGGATCATCTATAGAATGTGCACTTGCATATATCTATGTTTTATATTAATATATGTTCTATCTATATTATAAATACATGTACAACATTGCTATAGTTAAAAGGAGATGGTGTACAATGTTTTGCATTCCTTAAAGGGCTGTATAAAAGCTAGTATTATTATTCATGATATGTACATGTCTATATAGATAAATTTATAATATCGGTATAACCCTAATTTACAATATTCATAATAAACTTAAAAAGATGCGTCTTTATACTATGTAAATCTATAACCTATAACTGAGGGGTTTGGGAGCTGCACCTGCAATTTAATGGATATAGGGTGCTCCAAGGGAGCACCCTTAGTAAAAGAGAAACCTTCTACTACGTTCATCAGCAACTCTTCTCCAACGTTTATATTATAACAGGTTGTATAAACTAATTTGTAATATATGTAATACATTATCATCCTGTGGTATATTAAATATGGTAACGATCATGTTATAATGGCAGCTAACATTTTATGCAATGCTTTAGCGTTTACAGAGTGCTCTTAAAAGTATCTCATTTTATCCTTATAAAAACCTGGGAAGATTGGTGCTACTGTTATTTTCATTTTATGGATGAGGAAATCATGACAAACAGAGGTTGTGATTTGCTCATTATAATATAACTAGTGTATAAGGTCAGATTTGAACTCAGGGCTTCATGACTCCAGATACATCACTCTATCCCATCTCACAACAAGCCTGGGGTGGGAAATGCTATGATTGCTCCCCATTTATTGTTAGAAACCCTAGACAACCTGATTCTTCTCTTTAAAGTCATAACTCCAAAAAATATTTGAAGTCCAAAGAAGCCAGAGAAATATATAATTGAGGTGGGGGAGTGAACGGTACTTTTTTATTACTTTCACTTTAAAAAGGAGGGGAAAAGGCAGGATTCTTCCCCCTTAGCCCTCAACAAAGCCACCCTTTTGGGCCTAGGGGATAGGTGACAGATATCCCATACAGATCCCCAATCCAGTTCCCTATTGTACTGGAATGCTGGGCTACATTGACTGACTACCTGAGGGAGGTCTGAGCCCAAGGGCCTTATTCAGGGACAGGACAATTTTACCTACAGGGAATAGGAAACTGTCACAAACACACCACAAATCCGGCAACATTTCACAATCTGAGACTTTGGAAAGTCAGTTGCCGCCTAGATTCCCCAAAGAGCTATCTTCTCTATAGTGGGAGATAGAGCCCCAGAGAAAAGCAAGATCCTGGAGCAGGAGGCCCCTCTCTCATGTCTGTTTTGGAGTTCTTAATAACTTCTGACTGTTTAGTCCTTGGTGTCTATGGACAGATTAGTGAGCTGTGTAAATAGCCAGTATAATGCCACTTGGGGAATTTTAGTAATTCTCTCTTGGTATCCTTATTCCAAAGTTCTGGCGGTGATTTCCATTTCTGAATGTGAATGTCTCCTTTCTCTGTGCATGATTTAGTTCTTTATCTTTCTTTCCCTTCTTTCTCTGTATTTCTTTTCTGTAACTTCTTAATTCAGGACAGAGAGAGAGAGAGAGAGAGAGAGAGAGAGAGAGAGAGAGAGAGAGAGAGAGAGAATACCTCCTAATCTATAAGGTGATATGTCTCAAGTTAAAAAAATGAACCCATGTTGAGACCGATGGGGCAAGCGGAGAACCTGCTAGCTGGAGGCAGTCTGCAATAGCACCAAAGCACAGCAGGGTCCTGGGGGACGCCTATCAAAAATAAGAGAGGATCTTATAAAAATAAAAAGACCTCCCAGGGACTCCCCTGAAACTAATCATATCTCTGAGAAGTACGGTAGATGCCAGCGTTGAAAGACGATCGAAAATGGTGTAAGTGGTTTCCATATTCCGCCCCCCCTACCACGCACACATTTTTATTTTCTTCCGCTGGTAGATTTGGGAAACTCCAAGGAAGTTTCTCAAAGAGAAATCAGAGGGAGCAGAAAAGAGAGGACAAGATGGTTGACTGGGATCGAAGATGGAACCTAAAAGAATTGGGGGATCTACAGCAACCTATAGTAGAAATTCTGGAGCCAAGCAGCCAGGTCCCCAATTATTGAGTATGTAATATTCTCTCTCTCTCTCTCTCTCTCTCTCTCTCTCTCTCTCTCTCTCTCTCTCTCTCTCTCTCTCTCTTCCCCCCCCCCCATCTCATATGTATGTGTGCGTGTTTCCCCTCTCTCACTTCTGCTAAATTTGGATGCTTGGAAAACGAAAGAAAAAGAACCAAAAGGAAAAAGAGGACGATAAAGAGGGACAGAGGGAAAAAAGGAAGGAAATTTGCTTTTCTTCCGTCTGTCAATTGCTCCTGCCTGTTCTCCAGCTCTGCTAATTATGACGTAGTATTAAAATTATTTCGGGCCAGAACGTTAACATTTCTTTCTAAGGATGCTCCCTTCTCCTCCACCTGGAACCTCCAGCAGTAGTTTGGCCCTGACCTCCGAGCTAACTCTTTCTCATACACGTGAAAGAAGAAACTTCTCCTTTTTTTTTTTTTTTTTTTTTGCCACGGTAGGCCTAAGGTTTGCTATAAATGGTCAAGATTTCTAAATAAACGCTGTAACTAAAAGGGGCGGAATTTCGAAAATGATTACTGGTTAATGTTTTCACCAAGCCCGACGGAAAATGAGGGCAGTTCTAAGGCGATGACTGCCTGATAACAGAAAAGCTTCTGTACCGAGCCGAGATCAGAGGTAGAAGGGGGACAGCCTCGTTAAGCAAGTTGTTTGGTTTGGTTTTAAATTCCAAACCTAGTCTACTCTGTTCTGTACCGAGGGTTTTCAAACTCTCCCGAGAAATGTCGCTGGCTTAGTTTGAAGCCCACTTCCAAGAAGAGGAGTGCAAGATCTCTTGGTTTTCTCTCAGCCTATTCCGGCACTGCCCGGGGACTTAATGGACCCCGGAATTCTCCCTCCCAATTCCGGACGTTTGCTAGTCAGCTACTTAGGAACTCAATTGGGGTGGGGGGGGGGGGGAAGAGAAGAGCTGCCGCTCTGACAGCTTCAACGTTGGTAAAAGTCAAATTCCAGGCGGTGAGAACCAAAGAGAAAATCTCTCTTGCATTTCGCAAACTGAGCAGAACCAGGGCGTGAAGCCCAGAGCAGAGCGCTCCTAATGTGCTCCTTGTCATTGCCGAGCGGAACCGTCCCTCCGGGTTCTCTATATTTCTGCCGAGCTGAGGGTGGACTGGAGGCCGCTTTCCCTAGAGCTCCACATTGCCTTTTCCCCTTACTTAGCCAGGACATCCTTCCACCTAGCCTAGGGCAAGCAGGCACACCAGACTCCTTAGAGCTACGGAGCCAGGAGGGTTGCCCGACAGACCCATGGCCTCAGGGACACAATACGAGGCGAACGCCGTGGGGCACAGGCAGGAGGTGGGGCACGCCAGGGGTTCTGCAGGGACAGCCCCAGCCTCCGAGCCGTGGGGACTATTTTCTCGTTCACTCACCCAAAGGCTTGATGGTGTTCTCGGAAGGCTCCTTCTCTTTGGAGACGCCTCCGCTGGACATGAGCGCCGCGATGGAGAAAGCGTTGGCCCGCGAAGAGAGCTGTGGCTTGGGCGACGCCGTGTACTCCATGCTGTCACCCGGCGGTCCCAGCCAGGCAGGAAGGCTACGAGGCTCACTCCCAGCTTTCCCCCAGATCAGAGGGGAACAAAGAAAGGGAGATAAGGGAAAGTTTCTAGACAAGCGAAGAGCGGAAGCCCAACGCTGTCTGGAGAAATCGCCCTCGACCTAAGCTTCCCGAAGCCCCAAGGCTCTGCTCTCTTCCCTCCCAGCTCTGCCCCCTCAAAACCCTACCCGAGCTCAGGAGCATTGAAGGTCAGTTAAGCAGACCTAAGACCACACTAGGTGAGAAATGAGGGTCAGTTCGGCTATTGGCAGCCGGATCGAGGGAGGCCAGTGGAGGGGGGCGGGTGGGCAGTGACCTGGGGGAGTCGGGAAGCTCCCGAACTGAAGAAACCTTCCGGGGCGCAAATACCAGAAATTTAGTGCATGCCCCTGGCCCTTAGTGCCCTCTGGCCTGGGCAAAGGCAGATGGTCCGTAGCTGCTGAGACCTGATGCTTGGCCGAGTTTAGATGCCCCTGAGCAGGCTATAGAGAGGGTCCGCAGCGGTGACCGGGGCAAGCCTGGAGGGGATGGCCACTGCACCCAGGCGCACGCTCTTCTGCACCTTAATTTGCCAGAGGCTGCGATCCTATCGGTCTTCAGCCAGTCAGCGCCTGCCGACGTCACCAGCTTCCTGATTCAGCCGATAGGGGCTGGGAAGGAGGAGACCTGGAAGGTGGAAGGAGGAGGAGGGGTGTGCCAGAGCCCCAAGCTCTCAGAAGCCGTTCACTTTCTCACCCCATGTTGGGAGGGGGAGAGGGAAAGAGAAGGGGAAGAAAGGAGCCCGGCCCTTGAAAAGACTGAGGATCCTAGGCCGGTTAGAGGGACCTCAGCTTCACAGCTGGGCTTTCGTAGCCGGTTCATTACACTGTGTATGAAAAACTTCCAGCAGCGCTAGCACAGGGTGGCAGACGAGTGGGCACCAAGGTCGTGCCAGAGCCCTGGACGACTTTCCCTTGGGTGCCTTAGGGAAAAGGAAGGAGTTGGCTTGGTCCGAGAATCGGGATATTGGGAAGGGAACAAAAGGAAGTCGAATCTCAGGGACTCTAGGAAGTTACAACCAACCCAGTGTGTGTGTGGGAGGGGGCGGTGGGGTGACCCTCCTCTCTTTTTTCTTCCTTTTTTCTTGTCTGAATAACGTGCCAAAGTAAAGTTTGGATGTAGTGAAGCAAAAACCAGAGTCACGGTCCCGAAGTCAAAGCAACCTGCAAAAAACCAAGTCTTTTTGATGAGCGGGGATGCCGGATGAACCTCCCGGGGCCTGGGGCTAGATTTTCGTTAGGGAAACACCTGGCAAAATAAACTTTTCTTGAGAAGTCTAGGCTCCTTGTAGAGGAGGCGGCCACCTCCGCGGCAGCCCCTTTGCCTCAAGACCGGGACTAAGGCCCGACAACTTGAGCCGGCGTCCAACTGACCGTCGGGCTGGCGGCTCTGATCAGACTGGAAGAAAAGCGGGGGCCCAAACCGTAGCCAGTCCATAAAAGGGTACGAAAGGACCCATGTCCGTCTCTTGCCTGATCGGGACACACCTGTGCTCCCAGCGGTCAGAAGGACCAACTAGTCGCAGTTTTTCTCAAGTCCTGGCTTAGACTAGCACTTTTTAAGGAATGGCCCGCCTTTGATGCGAATGACTGTTACTCTCTAGATGTACTGGATAATCCACTTCATTTGGCGCGATCTGACTCTGTCTACGGGTGTTTTCAGACTGACTCAAAACCCGAATCAATGGTCACATACTAAGTGCAAATACGCCGCCTACCTGCCCGCTCAGTGGAGGAGTAGAGCCTGATTGAAAAGTAAGGAAAAGCAGCCAGGTGCAGAGGTACCCCGCCACCCTTCCTCCACACCTCTGCATTTTCTCTCCTGTAAAGAAACCCACGGAGAGAAATAAAATCGCCAAATCATCTTGGAAGGAGCTTGAGGAAACAAACGATATCTTCCGAAACAGCGGGGTCTGAAATGTCTGGAGCCTGAGACACTGGTGTCTGAGGATTTCAGTCTCCACAATACTAGGGCATCCATGCCTGTATCCATCCTTCCTTCCAGACGTTCACTCCACTTCGATGGCTCCATGATGTTATCTATTTGGTACTACCCCCGATGGGGCAGAGGGAGGGGGTGGCAGAGACAGAGAGATACAAAGAGAAAGGCACAGAGAGAGAAAGACAGACACAGAGAGACAAAGACAGAGACGCAGAGACACACACAGAGAGATATCCAAGAGTATGGACTGATTTGATTGGTAGAGGAAATTCCGGTTTGAGGAAATTTCGTCTGACAATACAGGTTGGCACCTTCTCTGAAGCATTTTAGAGAGTTTCCTGGGAGTGTTTTAAAATTAAGTGACTTGCCCAGGATCACACAAGCTGAAGCCAGAGCAATCTCCCTAATTCCTATTCCACGGGGCCTCTTCTCGACATAGCTAAATGTTCTGAGAAATGAATATTATATATGACTGGTATCTTGGGATATTAGAGGCAAATTTGCGCTTAGCCGCCAGTCCAACCCCGCCTCCCTCCTCATTTAACAGCAAATAATAATTTTCCAGAAGCAGCGTGGTGTGAGCAGCTAGGTGGCACAGTGGATATAGCACCATGCCTAGAGTCAGGAAGACCCGAGTTCAAATTCGGTCTTAGATGCTAAATGGTTGTATGACCATGGACAAGTCACTTAACCCGGTCTACCTCGCTGGAGAAAGAAATCACAAAGTATTCCTGTATCATTGCCCAGAAACCCCAAATGGGGTCATAAAGAGTCGGACACGACTGAAAAAAACACTAAACAACAATAAAGCGTTAGTGTAGAGGACAGAGGCAACCTCGAAGTCTATAACACTTGAGTTCCAGTCCTGGCTTTGACAAGAACAAACTGTTCGTCCTAGGTAAGTATCTTAATCTTTCGATGTGGTGGAAGTGAGAGGCAGGGTACTGGACTTGGAATCTCTGGCCCCAAATTTTGCCTGTGATATTTAGTACCTGTGTGACTGTGGCCAAGTCACTTAATTTCTCTATACCTGAAAATGGCTGGCTTCGATGACTTCGAAGATCCTTTCCAGTTCCAAATCTCTGATTGGATTCTAATTTATATATGAGCTGCTGGCCTCCATAGATAGACAGAGCATGTTTCTATAGCAATACCAAGGACTTTGCTCATCTAATGAAATCATAGCCCTAGACAGATTTTTTTTTTTAAATAAAAGACCAAACCTAGAATTCCACTGGTCTAGGGAACTCCCTCTACCAACAGAGATTGCCCTCTTCCCCCTGCAATTTAGAGTCTCTGGGGGCACTGAGTGGGTAGTTCTTTGCCATAGGTATCACACAGCCAGTAGATTCCAGAGATAGATTTTGAACCCGTTTTTCCGATTTGGAGACCAGACATCTATGAAGCTCCCACCGCCCCTTTACATAGCTGTAACTACACGCAAATTTCAAGTTTTCAAAGGACTACGCTCCCGGTAAGCCAGTGAGGTAGGCAGTGCCAATACTTTCGGTCTCATTTGACAAATGAGCAAATTGAAGCCCAGAGAAATGAAATAAATCCTCCAATATTACCCAAGAGGTCAAGGGGACTGGCTTCTGGGGACTGGCGATGGTTTCTGATGAATGGAGTTCAGCTTCCCTCCTTCCGCTTCCCTACCGCACTCGAAGTCAGGCTCATACTCACTGGGCTGATGATTTTAAAGGAAGAAAGTCAATCTACACTTTCTACATTGAAAGGAAGACGACAGCCTTGACTGGGCGTAGGCATGGAGTAAGGGGGAGGTGCAGAAATATGTATTAAAGCCTTAACAAATGAATGTATGAGCATCAATTTCTCTTCTTGATAGTCTGGTCACTTCTTAGGAGAAGAGGCCCACTCTGACTAGTAGATTCAGAGAGCCAACACGTCCCCTTCAGCCATAGGAGGACACTGGGGAAAGCAGCAATAGCTTTCTCCCCCACCCCAAATCCAGGATTTTACGGGTTCTAACCTGGTAGCTTCTCCTACCGGAGAGATTTTTCTTCCCTGGAGCTACTGCTGCTGCTAAGAGACACTTTACAAACATCAAGTCTTGGATTAGCTAACTCGGAGCGGTTGGATTTGATTGGAAAGTTTCAAACACAAATCTGGGCTTTGCCCTTCCCTTAGATAAGCAGAGGGAGTAGAAAGGGACAAGGGACACCTTCGACTTCCCTAAATGGAAGGTTGTTACTTAAAAGTGGCTCGGAGTTGAGAGGGATAAAATTTCTTCAGAAACCTCCGGATTTGGGTCCTGGGCAAGGGAAACGACTGGGGTGTGAGTGGGGCTCACCCAACAAAGCCCCTCCCAAAAGGTTGGGGGAAACAGCCTCCGAGACCTGAAAAGGCTGTACCAGCTGCAGTGCCTACCAAACCGACCAGATTTTAGCTCAAAATACTTCCATGTCTATTATATGGATATTTTTAAAGATGACAGCGATTGGGAAAAAATGATGGAAAGTAGTGGAATTATCTGGATAATTGTTTCAGTTTTGTTTCTTTTTGTCCTGCACTCTGTCTTACGCCTTTCAGCTCCTTGGGAGGTTTTTTCTTTATGCAGTCATCTGCGGCTAAACGCAACTCATTCATCACTTTGTGACTTCAGGTGGTTAAACTACATCAACCCCCCTCATTTACACCCACCTTTAAGAACCTTATTTTTGTGTCATGTGGCTTTTGATAGTGGCCCTGCCGCTGGAAGGCAGAGCTAACCAGTCCAAAGCAGAGGCTAAAGAAATGCCCCACCAAAACACACCCAAATGTGACGTCCAACCTTCTCATTTAACAGTTGAGGAAAATGAAGTCCACGGCAATTGTGGCTTAATCTTTCACATTTACACAAATAACAGTCATCAGCGTTTAGACTTGAATCAGGCTCCAGAGCGCTTTCTTTTCTCTCTCTGTCTGTCTCTGTCTCTCTCTCTCTCTCTCTCTCTCTCTCTCTCTCTCTCTCTCTCTCTCTCTCTCTCTCTTTCTCTCTCTCTCACTCCTCCCCCGCCCCCAATCGTTTCTGCATAGAGGCTAATGATTTTTTAAAAAAGGGCTCTGGAGGTTATATAGTCCAAAATATACATTCATTTTAGAGATGAGTAAACTGTGGGACTGAGAGGTCATCTGACTTGCCCAAGATCTAACGGCTAGAGAGGGGATAATCTAGTACTGGAACCTAGGAATAAAAGTCATTTGACTCTTCAGGGGACAACAGCACTAGAAAATGTGGAGAGTGGAGCTGTTTTCGGGATTCCTCCCCGTAACGAACTCCATATCTTGTTGGAAATGAACCAGTCAAGGAAGTCAGATGCAAGATACAACTCAGGATTAGTACTCCTCCCCACCCCCCAACTCCTCATGCACAGCCGGTTCAGTCTCTGCTCTGCTTAAGGGTTCGAATCCAACCCAGTCACACTACTCAAGGTAGGAAAAAAGGTAATCAGCCTTAGGGTTCTCGCTACTGCCATAGGCAACTTCAAATGTGACCACAGAGGACAGAACTCTGGGGTCATTCGTTGTTTCGGGGAGTCTTATGTGAGAGGCCTCAATGTGGGCTGACAAAAGCTGTGCTTGACAGACTGGACAGTTGTAGTGTAAAAAAGCATTAACATTCCCTTTTCTCCATCCTCCAGTTTCTGAGACAGCAAACAACTAAATCGATCTCAAAAAATGATCAAGTAAATTGGATTGCGGGGTGCAATTAAGTAAGAAGGAAATTTTTTTCTTTTCGTCCAATTCTGACTTTTTTGAGTGTAAGGGAACTCCTGACATAGAAACTCCCTTCACCGGTGCAGATAGACAACATTTTGGCGGGGGCGGGGGGGGGGGCGCAAGGCAATTGGGTTAAGTGACTTACCCAAGGTCACACACAGTTAACTTACACTCTTAGGGTGTTTGCAAGGGATACTTAATGAAAGGTTAAGTGACTTCTCCGGGTCACACTATTTCTGAGGCGGTGTGTTCCTCCTCCTTGTAGGTCTTTAGTTAAAGGTTGGACAACACAGGGGCTCCTCTAGATCTAGGAGTTTTCTGAGGTCCCTCCCAAGTCTCAGATTCTGTGATTCTGTGGCTGCAGAGACCGCTTTTTTTGCAATTAAGAACACTGTCTTTCTCTACAGAATTTATCAAGGGATCACATTTTAGAGACAGAAGGGAACTTGGAGGTCATCTGATCCAACCCCTCGATTTACAGATGAAGAGACTGAGTCCCAGAGACATTAAATGGCGTGCCCAAATTCACAACAGATGATTGATAGATAGGAAGGAAAGGAAGGACAAAGAGACAGAAAGAGACAAAGAGAAAGAGAGAGACACACAGACACTGGCTTAATCCTGGACAAATCATTAACCTCTAGTCATCCCTGGCAACTTTTTAAGACCATATATTGGTAGAGTTTCCTTTGAATGAAATTATATCACAGGTCCAAGACACCAACACGCAAATACAAATGCATGCATACATATGTGTGTATGTATGTATATATACACAGTCTCTATTAATAGTGATTAATGATACTAACTTTAGAGGCAGTCTTGTGTAGTAGTTAGAGAAGCAGCCTGGAAACCCCGATTCTGACGCGTACTTTGTAACCCTAGGCAAGGTATTTGACTTTAATAGGCTTTGGGCAGCTAGCTAAGAATTCAAGTCTCCAAGAAGGTGCGGACCTGCGTTAGTAGAGGAATTGTCTTAGGAGTTTCCTTCACCAAGAAAATCACAGCTCCAGTCCCTATCTCTGATAAAAGCTTTAATGTTAAAATTATAATAAGAAACACTTCTATATACTAACGTTTTGTTGTGCGTTATCATAACAAAATAATAAAATATACAGCTTAAAGTTTTTCCAGAGCTCGGTATTCGTCACCTCTGATACACAAAGATGTAGTTTGTTACACTTACATCTGTCAAACTGCTGGCGCTAACGGGTCAGCTGAGTGAGCAAGAGGGCAAAGAACTGAGAATTTCGACATCTCCGGAAAGTCAAGGTTATTGCCACTCTGGGCGCAGGACTGGAAACATTGTCGTTTGTACTGGGACTCCCCTCTTCTCCTACCCCGCCCTCCGTCTTTCGCAGCTTTTGGAAGCCCAGAGGTTGCACACGGTTCGCAAGGGGAGGGGAAGGAGGAGGGTGTCCCTGTTTTCGAGAGATAAGGACGTGGATTTCGGATTTTGGGGTCCCTCTTGCAGAGAGACTGAAAAGAAAACCCACCCATCTCGGAGTTGGAGCTGTTTAAGGAGGGTAGACTAGAAGCAAGTCACAGACTCTGTGTGCCTTGGCTTTCTCCTCTGTAAATGGGGGGTTGGACCCCATGGCTCTAAATCAATGAATCTATACAACTTTGAGCAAATCAAGCCTCTAGACTTCTTTTTCCTCATCTGTAACCCGAAGGGGTCGGACTCCAGGACCTTTAGGCTCCTCTCCCGCTTTAGCTCTATGATGCTCTAGCCAAAAGGAACTGGTTGCGGCTGTCTCCGGGTCGGGGTAGGGCTTGGGCTCGGAGATCCCAAGTGCTGAAGCGAGAAAGAGGAAATCAACCCTCCCCATTTCCCACTCCCAACTCTGCGGGCCGGTGGTCATTCTGACAGCTCAAAAGTCAGGTGACGGAAAAAGAGGGCTCCTGGGGCTGTCGGGTGCTGGTAGTGGGCAGGAAGGAAAGGTAATGAGGCCAGGTTAGAGAGGGGAAGAGGGAAGGAAGACAGGTCTGACTCCGAAGAGGACCACCTTGGGCTCCAGCTCTAATTCAGAGCCCTGGGGGACAATTCACTTCTGTCTCTGGTCGTTCTTTCTCACTAACATAAGCGGGTTTCCTGAAGTTGGCTTCTGCTTTACTCTGAGAAGGTGCCAGGGCGGGGTGGGGGATGCCGGTGGGGGTGGGGGTGGGGATGGCCAAGGAGGAAGGGAAAGGCCACAGGAACCCACATTACTAACGCCCTTCGGGCCGAAACCAGTGCCGGCCTTTTTCCTGCTTTGAGGGAGGCTCAGTTCCGTCCTATTTTGAGTAAGGATTGGGAGACCCAGGGAAGCAACTCCCCCTTCCAATTGCTTCCAGGGAGGCAACAGCTTTGGGGCCTTTTCATGGGATATTCCTCAGTCCAGGGACAACACAATGTGGGAAGCAGGACCTCTTCCCACCCACAGCTTTCAGTTAGGTTTGGGGTTCTCAGGAACTGAACTGAGATTTATTTAATAAAGAGAAGTTTTGTTCTGTTTCTAGAATCTTCACTTCTGGGGAACCCAGTGTGCCAATGACACACCCCAGAGAGTTTGCCCCACCCTTGCCCCAACCACTTCCTCACACCTACACATGTACCCAGTCCAGGTATTCTGTACTTTAGCGTCACTCCAAGATAAGGCGGATTGCTGTCTAGACGCTTTGAGGGATTCGAAATCCTAGGTGGGAGTACTTGCCTGTTCATCAGTTTCGGTTCATCTGGGATGGATGTTTTCTCCCTGAGCAGAGCATTGATCAGGCTTCCGTCCATCCTTAATCTTCCTCCCTTCAAGGTCCGATAGAGAGCCATCAACGCAGACCCGGCGCCACCAACCCCCCTCTAGCCTCTGGGGCTCCAGCGAGGGCTGGACCTGATAGCAAAAGCTTTGTCAAAGTGACTTGCCCAAGGATCTGCAAGGGAGTCAGCATTCTAAACCAGATCTTTTCATCTCCAAAGTGGCATCTTGTGGAGGCATCCCTTGGGTGAAGGTTTCTCTCCTTACAGCCCCCTGGTTAAAAGATCAGGCATTTTTGGTCTTGGAATTTTCTGAATAAATCATAGTAAAAATTTCTGTAACACTTTAGGTTTAGAAAACACTTTACATACATTCTCATTAGATGTTCTCAACAACTTCGGAGGTGTTAATATTATCATTCCCATTTTACTGAGGAGGAAATTGAGGTTGAAAGAGGTTAATTGTCTTGCCCAGGGTCACTGCAGCTGTTAGGTATCTCAGGTCTTCCTCTCTCCAAGTCCAGCACTCTCATCCACTGAGCCAAGGAGCTCATTTTTCTCATCTATATAATAAAGGAATTGGACTCTAAGGTCTCTTCCATCTCTAAATCTCTGACACATGTAATTAAAAATAGAAGGGGCCCTTTGTCTCAAGGATCTCAGGGAGCTGGCTAGGTATTTTGCTAGATGGGGGAAGGGGAAAGAGACGCATCTTACCATAAAATGAGGAGGATGGACTAGAACAGGGGCTTTGACTCCTTGGGATCACTGGATAAACTTCAGAGGGTCATTGACCTTTTGTTTTAAAGTTCTCTATAACTATATGTAAATATAATTTTCTTATGTATTTTATTTTATGCATTTCAGAGCATTATTCTGAGAAGGAATTCATGAGCTTCAACAGACAGCCAAAAGGGTCCCATGACACAAAAATGCTAAGAAACCCTGCAGTCTCTCCCTTCCCCTGTCCTATCATCCCCAACTCCACCGGAAGTTGCTTTCTAGTTGGGAGACTACACTAATCCTGGCACTTGGTATCAATTAGATTCGATTTGTTCGGATTTTTATTTTCCCAGAGACGCCAACTCCGAGCTTCGACCCTTTCCCCTACTTCACCCTGAGGAGTAGGGTTCTTTCAGTACTTAGCATCCTGACTGGGCCAACTTCAGTGGCAGACATCCCAGTTTAGACAAATTGCCTCCAAATGCTTCCCCAGGAATCCAGGGGGCACATCCAGCTTTCCACTGGCCATTCTGCCAACTTCCCCAGGGACAGAGTCTCCTGGAGTATAAATAACTGCTCCCAACCAGTTTGAGTGTGGCCTAATAGAATTCATGTTGAATCCAGTGGAAACCATTGTATCCTTGTGGTAGTGAAGGTAGTAGTTCATGTTTCTTTACTTCTCTAAGGCTCCCAAAACACTTTTCTCACAACCTATATGAAAAAAATTAAGTAGTGTGAAGATTATAGCCCCCATTTCACAGATGAGGAAACTGAGGCACAGAGGGGAAAAGTGACCTGGCCAGAGTTCCACAGCTAGTAACTTTACAAGGCAGAATTAGGTAACTCTAAGACCAGCTCTGTCATCACCCATTCTCTCTAAGGGAAAGAAAGAAAGTAGGAAAGAAAGGAAAGGAGATCCCCTGCACAGAGCAAACAATGGTGGCGAAGACTCAGCATTGCCAACCAGTCAGCTTCTCTCAGACCACGGGTCCCACGGTGACCTCTCCCGAATAGGGAGAGGCGGTGGAGTCCTGTAAGGAGCTTGGCTCTCCCTCTGCCCCATTCCAGGAAAAAACCACTCTTTTAGCCGTAGAGACTTCAGCTAACACGAGCTCAGTGTCTCTAGGGCTTGTGAAACCATTTATAAGACTCAAATCCCGGGCCAGAGAGGGAAAGTCTTCCCAATATGGACAATTAGATTACAGTAGTATTGCTTGGGGGCGGGGTGAATGTGCTAAAAGCCCGTCCGCTGCTCAGGCTTGGGGACCTACAATATTCACACTTCCAAAGGAACTGCTCTCCCCTTCCCCCTCCTCCACCTACTCCGCTCTGGAGATGTCTCAGCCTGCAGCAGAAGCAGCTGTCTTGAAGGATGACATCCCAGTGGTGTCTAGTAGCCCGTCGGATCAAGCAGGCTCCTCCCCTAGCTGTGCCAAACCTAGCAACCGGAAAACCCTATTTTTCTTCTTGCAGGAATCAGCCCAGAGTGGGAAAAGAGTCATACTATGAAAGAGCTGTAAAATCAACCTAATGTAAAACGGAGAGTGGCGACCGTCTCTCTAGGACTATGGAGTCATGTCCGGGAGAGAGCTTGGAAGTCCGTCATCCGGTAGTAACCCTTTCATTTTCTTTATTTTAGGAAACGAGAAACTGAGGTCCAGAGTGGTGAAGTGAGCTGTTGGAAGTCATGTAGGTAATGAGTAGTAAAGTCTGGATTTGAACTTAGGTCTCTTAACTCCAAATCCACTCAGTCAACAAGCATTTTTAAAAAACACAACAAACATTGTATGTCAGGCATTGTATCAAACACTTTCCATTGCCCCAGTCTGCTGTTGGAATTGGGGAAAGGCCATGGAGATCCTATAATCTCCACCCCCAATGAGTTCTGTGAACGGATGCAACGTGGGATCTGCCTTCTGGCCTTTGCACAGACTGTTCCTTATACCCAAAATCCACTCCTCCCTCACTTCTGCCTCCTAGAATCTCGAGTTTACTTCAAAGACTGGCTCAAATTCCACCTCTAATATGAGGTATTTCCTGATCCCACCCCCACCCCCACATCGGCTCCTAGTTAGGGGCCTTCTCCTCCAAATGTCTTTCTATTTACTTTGTATATGTCTTCCCTCTACTTGTATTTGTACATGTTTCCTTTGGTAGAATGTAAACTCTATGAAGGTAAGAACAATTTGTTTCTTTCTTCTTTCTCTCCTCTCCTCTTTCTTTTCTTCTTTCTTTCTCCTCAGTACCTAAAACATAGTAGGTGCTTAATGAATTTGAGTTAATTGATTGACTTGGCCAACTACACACACGGAAAATGATTCAATGTAAGTCTCTTTCTAAGACCCATTTTCACTGTTAAGAAAAATCTGTGGAAACTGAAGGGGAGAATTTTCAAAGAGGGAATTTCTTTAACACTAGAGGATCTGTCTTCTCCAGGTCCCCTGGGCACGGCATGGTCCCCTGGCAGCCTAGTGGGTACCCACATGGTCAGTCCCTTTCCTAGTCCTTGATTTAACTCTAACTCCTTTTAAAATTTCCTTTTTTATGTTCTCTTCCCTCCTTAAAATATAACGTAGTAGAGAGCAAGGATTGTTTCTTTCGGGGGCTTCTTTTTGTATCCCCAACACTTAGCACAGGGTCAAGTATATAAGTCAGCACTGAATAAATGTTTGTTGACCACCTGGTCAGATAAGTGCTTGTTGCAAAGATTTCTGGTTTTTTTTATATTTTTTATTTAGGATCATAGACTCAGAGTTAGAAGGGACCTTAGGAATCCTCATTTCCAACCTTCTCATTTTACAAATAAGAAGTTACTTGTCCAAGGTCCCACAAAGTAGCAACAGTAATAGACCCAGGTCAGAATACTAGCTTTCTGAGTCCAGATCCAGCACCTTTCCTCAGTCTACATCACAATTTATTAAACCTCCAACTAAGGCCACCCATTTCAATCTCCTCCTGTCCTTTGCTTACATCCTGCTGTCTTCCCTCTGTGCCCTGCTGCCTTTAATGACTCATTATCTTCAACAAGCATGAAAACCAATGGGAGTCTATAATGTGAAGTGGAAGCTAAGTAGCACAACAAATATGTATTTAAAACCCTGGAGTGCTGAAGATACCTCCAGTTTGAAATCTATGGTTTTGTGATACTAGATAGTCCTAAAATTTCTAGATAACCAAAATTTTGGAAAGACCCACCTAGTCTATTTAAGGATAAATAAGAAAAAATAGAGAACTGTATGGAGGTTTCCTTGGTTTTATTAGAATTCAGTGTAAAAAGAGAGGCAATCACAGGTTAAAAATCAGTCATGCTAAGAAGTATATTCAGTTTCCGATATCCTCTGCTTGTGGTGGAGGGTCCAGACCTCTCTTGAATGGTGTGCTGGCCTACCACTCAGTGATGCTGCCGGCAACACAGTCAACAGGACATTATCAACAACTCAGAATTAAGTGAGCTACAAGCATCTGCTGGTGGAGATACTTGATTTCACAAAAAAACAAACAAACAAACAACAAAAGACAGTTCCTTTTTAGCCACATACTACCTCTATCACCTGTCACCTCTCAGTTCTCTCTGTAACTTTCTAAGATTATAAAATTTGCATAGAAAGTGCTGATATGATTGGGCTAATGTACATTAGCTAATATGCTAATATGTTAATTCCCTCATTGAGAGTTCCCTGAACCAATAAAATCACAGGTCTGGTTATTTAACGGAACTGAACTAGATCTTTTTCATTCACACATCGGAATGTAAAGTGGTCCAGAGTTAGAAGGGCTCTTGGGAATCATGTAATACAATACCACCACACACACACACACACACACACACACACACACACACACACACACGTGCACACACACAGCTTATAGAGGACAGACTGAGGTCCACAGCGGTGATAAGACTTGCCCAGGGTCACACAGGTGCCATACTCTGACTTCTAAAACAATGCTCTACTGTATTTATCAAGGTGCTCTAAATCTTCCATGACAAGTTGGACTGGCAGACTGCTGCTGTCCTTAGCTCTACCCTGCCTAAATATGTAACTTAGTTAAGACTTGTAATTTTCTTTGCTGGAGAAAAACCTCTATTCTGGACTCCCCATCTATCCACCACCCACACCCTTCGCTCTGGAGAGCAGATTCCAGATGCTTGCATTCTTTCCAAGAGGGACTAAGCAGAGACACTGGAAAGGTCATTGAGCTCCACATCCCTTAGAGAAAACCACAATAAAATGCATTTTAAATTGGTTGTGACCCTCTGTATGTGGGGGGAAAATCTTTGAGGGAGGAAGCATCTGCTCCAGGTTTAAGTTTCTCTGGGGTAAAGACCCTAAAAATCAGTGGAACATTTTAAAAGATGAAAGTCAAGTCAACAAGCATTTATTAAACTCCTACTATTTGTCATGTACAGTGCTAATCACTAGGAATATAAAAGAAAGGCAAAAACTATGTCCTATGCTCAAGGAATTCACCATCTAATGGGGAGAGGGGAGTGGAAAGAACATGTAAACACTTATATGCCTACAAAAAAGAACATATTGGAGATAACCTTGAGAAGAAAGGCGCTAGTATTGAGGAGATTGGCTCAGGAAAGGTCCCTTTTAGAAGGTGGAATTTTAGCTGAGAACATTCTGGGCACAAGGTCTATCCTGTGAAAATGCAGAGAGAGAGGAGTAGAATGGTAAGGAGATTGGTGTCATGAGGTCAGAACTGAGGAGAATAGCATGTGAGAAGACTGGAAATGTAGGAAGGAACTAAGTTATAAAGGGCTTTAAAAGCCAAATAGATTGTCTGTTCAACCCTGGAGGCATATGGTCAGATCTGTGCTTTAGGGAGATCACTGAGACAGCTGGTCAGAGTGAGGAGAGACCTGAGGGAGACCAACCACGGCTCTGGTGATTGTCCAGACATGAGGTAGCGAGGGCCTGTGTCAATGTCCGAGGAGAAGGAGGCACATGTGAGAGATGTTGCAAAGCTAGACTGGACAGGTCTTGGCAATAAATTGGATACCGGGTGTGAAAGAGAGTGAGGAGTTCAGGATAACAGCCAGGTTATCAGCCTGGGTAACTGCAAACATGGTAGGACCTCAACAGCAATAGTGAACTTGGGAAGAGAGCAAGGAGAGGGGAGAAAAAATAATTAGTTCAGTTTGGGACATACTGAGTTTGAAATGTCTATGGAACATCCAGTTCAAGATGTTCAATAGAAAATTGGAGATGTGAGATTGGAGGTCAGGAGAGGTTAGGGGCTGGATAAGTAGATCTGAGAATAACGCAGAGAAGATCTTTGAAACCATGGGAGCTCATGAGATCCCTTAGCAAAGTAGCATTGAGGAAGAAGAGAAAGGGGGCCAAGGGAAAGGACCCTAATGATCATTTGTGCGCTGGGTTTGAAGTCCAGAGCACTTGGATCTGCTGCTTATTACCCATGAAATGTTGGGCAAATACTTTAACCTCTCTGATCCCCCAATTTCCTCATCCCTAAAATGAGAGGATTGGATGAGATTGTGTCTAAAATCCCTTCCAGATCTAAATCTACAACCTTATGATTGAGTCCAAACCCAGGGTCACAGAATCTCAATGTTGGAAGAGACCTCAGGCTCACGCCCACACTGTTATCCTCATATATGAACAAATTCACTTTGCAGATGACTTGATAAGTATGTCTTAGTCTAGCCTTTCCCTAAGAGCCGTCAAAGAGGATAAACCTCCCACTGGCCCCTGAAGCAACCCCTTCCACTTTGAGATAGCTTTGCTTATTATTAGCAAGATTTCCTGACTTTTTCTCTGGGCAGCTTTTGCCCATAGCTTCTGGTCTGTTCTTTGGGGCCAGGTAGAATAAAATTAACCCCTCTTCCATGTGACAATACATCAGATACTTAAAGACGGATCTCATTTTAAAGATGAAGAAACTCGTGCTCTGAGAAGTGAGGTTACATAGCCTTTTTGACATGTGCTACAACAACATCCCATATAGGATATTAAACAATAATTTTTTAAATAAAAAGTTTTCACAATATCTTTTGTTTTTCCATCTTCTTCCTTTCCTTTCCTCCTTTCTCTATGGAACCATCCCTTTTAAGAGAGAAAAAAAGTAGCAATTCAGTAAAATTATCCAACACAACAGTCAGAAAGTACTTTACATATACATAGTCCTCCACCTCTGCAAAGAGGAATAGACAAGGATTTTTAGAAATGAACATGGCAATATTCTACCCTAAGAAAAGTAGCTTCATTTGGGTTCAGAACCATGGTCCCATCTGGTCTCGGTAAGAGAGGAAAGTGCTCTCTCCTCACAGGCAAAACTAGATGAGACCAAGTCCTATCTGCTACATGGAATTTCTGAGTTGTCAGGTTGACTACTTCACCGACTTTATTTTATTGCTTTTGGCAAGATTTTCTATGTGGCAGCATGGCATGGTGATTTGAGGGTCAGCCTTGGGATCAGAAAAATCTGGTTCAAGTCTTGCCTTGGACACATACTGACCATATATGTGACCCTGGTCTAGTCATTTAGTTTCTCAGTGGTCCCAGGCAGCTCTCTAAAAGAGAGTTGCTAGCTGCCTCCATGGAGAGACTTTCCATGTTGGGAATCCCCACTGATGAAATCCTTCTTCCCTTCCAAAAAAGAATGGAAAAAATTGACAATAAAACTGTATCATTTTTTTTCAGGAAAAATGTGGCAGCAGAGGGAGATGACAGACCAATTAAGTCAGGGGTCAGACTTTGAGCCATGAAGTCCACAAATCCATTCAGAAACACCTTCAAGATAATGAGATGTTAAGTGGTAGTCAGGGTGGATTTGCCTCAAACCAATCCTCCCATACAAACCCATTTCCTTCTTGGCTCTTTCGACCTTTGACACAGGGAACTTGGATTTTCAGATGTCTCCTCCCCCCATCACCAGGAAGCTTCCTTAATGCTCTGATTGATTTCATTCAAAAAGACAGTACAGACGATACACACACATCAGTCTTGGATGACCCCCTTTCATTTGTATGAAGGTGGAGTCTGGGCTGGATCATTTCTCCAGGGTCCTGCAGCCTCTGGGACGGTGGGATTTATTGATCAGAAATGTCCACCCACTTCTGTTTTACACGTGGTTCAGATCGTTGGTGGTTCTCACGAGTGGTCACCAAGGAGTAAGGACCATTAAAGATGGCATAGTTATCATAAGCTGCCCCAGGCTCCACCAGGGTGCAGAACTACACAAAGCAAGCCCACTGGACATGCTCCCTGCCCTCTGGCATCTTATGGTTTGGAAAAGACAAGGTTGGGTTAGTATCCACACGAAACATGAAAGGAAAAGATAATAACAGACACTTTGAGAACTCTTTTTAAGTTTGCAAAATGTTACAACAATCTTATTTGAGCCTCAGCAACTTGGGGAGAGGTAGTCACAGCACAGAAAATGACTGATCTGCCCTTCTCCATCTTCTGACTGCCTTGAGGTCCCAGCTAAAATCCCACCTGCTGCAAGAAGCCTTTTCTAGGCATGCTTAGTACCTACCTCTGATTTAATCTCCAATTTATCCTTATATTATTTACATAGGATGAACATGATTGTTTGCATGTTTTCTCTTTCACTAGATTGTGAACTCCCTCAGGGCAGGTGCTGTTTTTTTATTTTGTGTCTCCAGTGTTTAGCATGATGCCTGACATATGGAAAATTCTTGCATTTGGTTTATATTCAAAAACATCACAGCTCAGAGAGTAGAAAGAATGTTAGATTAAGCATCAAAAGTCCTGTGTCTGCATTCCATGGCTTCAGGACCCTCTTTGAGATACTCAAAACTCTCAGCCTAAGTTTCATCATCTGCAAAATGGGCGTATGTCATTGAATTGTTAAAATCACAGAATGTTGGATCCAAAAGTGCCCTTTAAGACCATCTTGCTTTTAGTTTCCATTTTACAGATGAGGAAACCATGCCCAAGTACAAATGGAAGAGGTTAAATAAACTTTCGACCAAGCCCACACAGCTAGGGTTAAGGGAAGATAGATCCTGGCCTCCTGACCCCCTGTCAGTCTGTCTGAACTTGCAGTGGTCAAGCACTCCTCACCAGTCTCCCACTGGGCTTGCCTTTCTCTCTGTCATCACCTCCCTCTCTTTAAGATGCCTCTCTTAGAGAAGGGAAAGACTAAGGGTCCAATCTCCAACTATCCCAATTTGTTCCAAGAAGACAACTTCACAATTGCATATTCAATTCAATAAATACTTATTAAAAGTTCCTATCAGTACTAACCTAAGTGCTGTGCATATACTTGCAGCACTAGAAGAGCTTACATTTAATTGTGGGGGAAGCAACCTGTCCGTGACAAAATACAAAGTACATTCAGAGGAATAAAGTCTGGTGTAAGATGTGGGAGGTAAAGCCCAGGCTCTACCTGGAAGAATGTTAGAGATGTTAGGAGGCAAAGGGAAGGAGGAAGAGGTGTGCTCTATCAATGGGGCACCACTTTGCAAAGACATGGAAGTGGGTTGGAATGTTGGATGTGAAGAACAGTGAGAACACTAGTTGAGCTGGACCGTAGGAGTCATGTCTGATGAGTCTAGAAAGGCAGTTGGGAATCAGTTTGTGAAGGGTTCAAAATACCCACAGAGGATTTTTTATTTGGTCCCACAGGTAACAGGGACTCCGTGGAAGTTACTGGGCAATGGTGAGGTAATGTGCTTAGACTTTTATTTTAGGTAGTGTCAATTAAACCAGGCCTGCTGATTCCTGAGCAAAGAGCTGGGCAAGAAACATCTAAGCCACAGAAGCTCCTCCAAAGCAGTGGTTCTTAACCTAACCTCTGTGAATTCATTTTTAAAAAGTGTTGACAACTACTTCAATATGATTATTTTCCTTCGTATTTTATGCATTTAAGAGCATTATTCTGAGGTGTTCATCAACTTTTCCAGACCACAAAAGGGATCCATCACAAACACACACACACACACATTACACACACACACACACACACACACACACACACACACACACACACATTTCCTGCTCTAAAGGAAAGCATGTAGGTACTCCTAGGTGTGTATGCACAGAAAGACCTTAATATGAGAGTAGCCCTTTGGCCACTTCTGGACTACTGAGGCCTCTCTGGCTTAACAGGGGAAAGAAAGGTCTTAGCCTCTGAGGAATCCCTGGTTGTCTCAGCTGCCCCCAAGGTCCTGCCTCTTCCCTCTACACTCACTCCATTCTCCTTTGCTTCTTGAAGTTCCAGTGGGCAAAAGAGGAAGCAAGTCTCAGTACCAGGTCATCCAGGGCTGCCTTGCGGTTCCTTTCCAGACTCTGGTGATGCCTCATCAGTCACAAAGGGCAAAGTTCATCTGGGTGGATTCTTACTTGAACTATTTTTTCTTAGTTTCCCTGTTTATCTTGGCTATCATTGAATTACAGAATTGGAAGGGACCTCAACAGTCATTGTGCAACTTTGACTCATTTCGGTGAATATCCACCAAATTTTCTCAAGGTTTTCCGTACTCACTTTCTAGTTTCAGAAACCAGAACTGACCGAAGTACTCGAGTGGTGGAAACTTACAGAAGCATAAATCGAGAGCTTCAGCTCTCAGGGACCTTCGAGACCATGTGCTCCATCCCACCTCTCATTATACGGACCAAGAAACTGAGGCCCAAAGAAATTGAGCACCTCACCCAGAGTCACACAATTAGTAAGTAACTAAGGTGAAATTTGAACCCACGTCTTTGTGACTCCACGTCCAGTTTATTAATCCATTTTCCCTCTCTAAGGGACCAGAGAATGCCCCAGGAATTCAACATACAGATATTGTCAATGAAAAAATCTTTATTTGAATATGAAGGAATTGGTAAGTTAAAGTCAGGCCCCCTTCTAAAGTGCTTCATATAAGAATGGATTTTGAGGATTCCTGCCTTAGAACTGTGATTCACCATTCATGGTGTCATGTAATAATAAAAATATTGCTTGAGGGTAATTCACTTTGGACCGGTGCCACCATTGATAATTCCCTCTAAGACAGTGGTTCTTGTCCTTCTTGGCCTCAGGACACCTTTAGACTCTTAAAAATTATCTATGGCCCTCACCCTCCCCCCTTCCCCGAAGAGCTTTGGTTCATATGGGCTGCGACTATTGATATTTACAGCATTAGAAATTGAAATATCTTAGTATTATTATGAAAATAGTTATGACTTGCTAGAACTTCTGAAGGTCTCAGGGAACCCCAGGGGTCCCCATTTGAGACTGTCTCCTTAAGGCATAAGCAACTGCTGAAGTTTGGTGCCACCTAAGGCTCTTCTGAGGATGAAGGATAACGGTGCATCTCCAATTCCTCTAAATCCTTTGTCTCCATTGCCTCAGCATGACTTCTTCTTGTTGGTTCTACTTTCCCCTGGGCTTCTCATCTCTGTATCTTTTGCTCATGTGGATAATTCTTGCCCACTCTAGGAGCCTGGGGGAGAACATTGGATCATCTTTGTGGTTATCCTTTCATACTTTTCTCTTTCCCGAGGCATCTGGGCTGAGCTATTCATATGACGTGGGGCTGTTTATCAAAATGCCAAGAAAAGAAGAGCAGTTCAGAACACTGGGAAAACTGTAAACCTTGATGATGATCCTACCTCCGCGTCTTATTAATTATAAGCTCCAGGTAAGTCTCTCTGCCCCAAGAGAGGGATGGAGAATGAGGTGGACTAGATCACCCTTGAGATCATGTCCATTTCTAAGACTTTTGATCTCAAGATCACCCGGATGGAGCCGTGTCTCCCTGGAGGCATCTGAACCCCAGAAAAGAGATCTGCCCACCTCATTCCATGATACATAGCAGGGACAATGATAACAGGAGTGTTTAAAAATGCTAAGAGTGAGCAAAGTCCAGGAGAGACAGAGTCATGCATATGAGTGTGCAACTCACAAGGGTGCCTACACACACGTCTTCTTAATGAGTAGATTGACAGTTGGGTAAATTAACCCCAGGAATGAAGGCTGGGGCTATGGAAAGCTCATTTGGGAGATTCAGAAGCTAGTCTTCCAATCATCATGCTCTTGTGCTGGAATCCTTCAATGAGACCCAAGCCCAGGTAGTTGGCTAAGGGGGATGGATCACTTCACTGGCAGCGGTCCAGCAGGGGCCCTTGACAATGTCCTCTAATTCCCCCTGAAGGGAGCAGGAGGCTTGGGGTCCCCAGACTTACATCTATCTGCTGACCTTCAGCAATATTCAAGCCTTTAAGTGGGGGAAAAATAGTGCAGCAGCCTGAATAGCTCAGTTTCCCAGGATTAGTGGGCTAGCCTTCACTTTGAATCTCTCTCATTTTGCTCAGTTTTCCATTAATACAGGAAAAATTATTAATCACAGGTAGACTTTTTTTGAAAGTCAGTGTGACTTTCATCCCCACCTTTGGGAGTTGTCACCAAAAATTCTCCTCCCTACTGATTCATTTGCAAATCAAACGTCTGGAAAAAACAATATCTGAAATTTCTTGAGGATACCCTTTGGTGGCCCCAAGAGGGACCATAATGGTTTTAAAGCAGGGTTACCTGTTCTTCCCACTAGCCTTTGGGTCGTATGTCAGAGGAGAAAGTCGCCTTGTATGAGATCTGACAGGCATGCTTGCATGAGGAAGCCAAGAGGAAACCCGCCGTTCATATGACTAATTAGACAGACGCCATGCTGGGCTGCTCTTTTTGATGCTCGTCCCGGGACTAATTGTTAGTTTGTTCCTCAGTCAGGGGAGGGGGAGTTCAAATGGCTGGGCATTAGCATTCCTGCCCTTGGACTGATTTGAAGTGACAAGGAGTTGGAGGAGGAAGAGCAGTCTGGAGGGAACATTTCCAAGTTTTTGAATGGGAATGACTGGAACGCAATGAACAGAATTCAAAGGACTGTGTTTGTCATTAAAGAGAGCTGACAATGGTTCAGAAAACTGCCCAAGGAAACTGAGGCAAGCCTTACCCTTGGAGCTTTAAGAGCCTCCATGATCTTCTGAATTAGCAGAATTTCATGTGCAATAGAGTGATAATGTGGTGTGGTAGACAGAGCCAATCACAAAGGCAGGGAGACCTCAAAATCACATGCTAGATAAATGACTGTGGACCGGGCACTTAACATTTCAGTCTCAATTTCCACATCTGTAAAATGAGGATGCGAATAGCAGCACCAAGCTAAATGAGGTACCATATGTAAAGTGCCTTGTAAATCTTAAATCCAGCCTCTGACATGCTCCTTGCATCAGGAGAGCAGGTCACTTTATCTCTCAGGGCTCTAAACCACTCTCTAAGACAAGGAATTGCTGAGATCTGAGTTGTGGGAGGAACTTTCCTTACCTGGGAGTTCCCCAATAATAGATTCTTAAACTTTTTGGTCTCAGGACTCCTTTATGTGCTTAAAAATTACTTCAAAAATCTTTTGTTTATGTGTGTAATGTCTATCAGTTTTTATTGCCTTAGAAATAAAAACATCATAGTTTAATTATGAAAATGGTTTTGACCTCATCAACCGCATTCCAAGTCCTCCAGAATGCACCTTGAGAACTGCTGCCCTACGCTGAGGAAGCCACAGGTCCCATCCACATTACTTGGGCAGCTCAGTGGCACAGTGGATAGAGAGATGCACCTGAAGTCAGGAGAAGCCCATTTCATTATTTACTCTGGACAGAATGATTTTGAAGGAGGTCTATGAGGTTAAAACCATTTTCAGAATAATATTATGATGTTTTTATTTCTAAAGCAAAAAATACTGATAGACATCACACACATAAACAAAAGTTTTAATAAACAGAGATTTTGTTCAAATGATAAGTAGTATTTATCTAAAACCAAGAACAAGCATTATCTATAATGGGGGCAAACTTTGCAATAATACCAGCAATGAAACTAGGGTGTCCATATCATCACTATTATTCAGTATCGTACTAGACATGCTAGCTATTGTCTTATGGCTCCCTAGCTATAAGACAAAAAAAAAGAAATTAAAGGATAAGCAAAGGCAGAAAGGAAACAAAACTATTACTGTTTCCAAGTGGCATAATGACTTACTTAAAGAACTCTTGAAATCAACTAAAAACTAGTCAAAATAACAGCTTCAGCAAAGTCACAGGATATAAAATAAGCCCACGCAAATCACCAATATTTGTATATTACCCACCAAATCCAGCAGGATGAGATAGAAAAACTCCATTTAAAATAGCTACAAACAGTTTAAGTTACTTGGGAGTCTACCTATCAACACACACACATACAAACACACACACACACAGGAACTATATGAACACAATTACAAAACACTCCTCACACAAAGACAAATCTGAATAATTGGAGAGATACTAATTACTCATGAGTAAGCCAAGCCAATATAATAAAGATGACAATTCTACCTAAATTAATTTACTTATTCAATGCCATACCACTTAAACTACCAAACAATTACTGTATAGAGCTAGAAAAAAATAGTAACAAAATTCATCAGGAAAAACAAAAAGGTCAAGACTATCAAGAGAACGGATTTTTTTTTAAAAAGGAAGAAACGGGGTCCTAGCAATATCAGATGTCAAATTATGCCACAAAGCTGTAATCCTCAAACAGTTTAGAACTGGATAACAAATAGAGTAGTTGGTCAATTGAAATGATTAGGTACATATTACATTGAAGCGAATGAGCAGAGGAACTTGGTGTTTGATAAACCCAAAGAACCCAGCTATTGGTGCAAGAATTCACTATTTTCAAGAGGATTCTGGGAAGATGGTGGAGTAAGTCAGAAAATTTCAAGCTCTCAAGATTTTCCTTCACAAAAGAGATAAAATAGTACCTTTGGGCCAACATAGAGCCATGAAAGCAAATAAGAGTAGGGGCAGAACAAGAGTCCTCCTGGGACAATTGGAGAATATCTGAAAAAAATCCCAGGACTAGATTTCCTCCCTGTAAAGAGTAAACATCTCCAGGCTAGGGTCCACTTTAACAATAAGCCGTAAGCCCTGTGGTTAGCTGGGTTGGAGGGCTGCCTCATCCCCAACCACAGGAACTTTTACCCCAGGACAGTGAAGGGAGTTGGGCATCTGACCTGGGGAAGATCAAGGGAACCTCTGCTGACAAGGAACACCAGACCCAGCTGTGCTGCAGAGAGTGGCAGGGGTGAGAAGGAACCAGAACACACCTGATGAGGGCAAAAGCAGTGGAGCTGGCTGTGGGCACTATGAGGAGGCTGGAAGTCTTGGTTTGAATTCAAGGTCAGAGGGGAGAACTGAAGAGGATCAGAGGCACCATTCTCTATACCCCAGAACTAAAAGTGATTATAAAAACTAAATTATTGCAAAAAAAAATGCATGGGCAAAGGAGAAAGAATTCAACCACTGAGAGCTATTGTGGGAATAGAGAAGACCTGGATTTGTCTTCAAATCTGGAGGATACTGACATAAAGAAACCTTCTTCTACCCCAAAGAGTAATGTCAAATGGTCACCTGGCCAAAAAGAATTCACTGAAGAACTTAAAAAAGACTTTAAAAATCAAATGAGAGGGATTGAGAAAAAAATTGAAAAGAAAAATAAGAAGAATACAAGAAAAACAAGAAGATTATGACAAGAAAGTCAACCAATTAGAAAAGGAGATCCAGAATCTTAAGGAAGAAAATGACTTCTTGAAAATCAGAATTGAGCAAGGGGAAGTCAATAAAGTTATAAGAGATGAAGAAATTAAAAATATGTATAAAGAATGAAAAAATAGAAGAAAACATGAAATGTCTCATAAGAAAAACAATGGGTCTAGAGAACACATCAAAAAGAGAAAACATAAGAATAATTGGACTATCTGAAAGTTCTGATCAGAAAAAGGATAATGATACAATAATACAAGAAATAATTAAATTGTACTGAAGCATTAGAACAAGAGGGAAAAATAGAAATAGGAAAAAGAATAGATATAGAAAATAGAAATAGAAAAAATTGATAGAGATCCTACAAGGAAAACTCATAGGAATATTATAGTTAAATTCTGAAACACACTCAGAGCATGGACAAAATATTATGAGTAACAAGAATAAAATCAATTTACATATGATAGTACCACAGTTAGAATCACACAAGACCTAGCTTTGGTGATACTAAAAGATCATAGGTCTTAGAACACTATATATCAAAGAAAAAAAACTGGGCTACAAGTCAAAAATACACCCAGCAAAGCTAAGCATAATTCTGAATGGGAAAAAAAGTGGACATTTGATCAACTGTCAGACTTTCAGGACTCTGTTTAAAAAAACCCTGAACTTAATAGAAGATTCGACATACAAGAGCCAAGAGAAATATAAAGTATGTACCAATGACCAATTACAAGGGACTAAAAAAGGACAGAATCTTTACCTTTTATGTATAGAAAATGTAAAACCTATGTCTAAGATTGTTACCAGTAATTAGGCAGCTTATAAGAAAGATTGGGGTAGATATAAGTATGATATGACTATAAAAAGTAAAACCATTGAAGAATAGCTAAAAGACTAATTATCTTATGCAAGTGAGGTGCAAGAGGAAGAACTGATACTGAGGAATTAGATGGGGGAAGAGGGCTGATAGTTTTGGTAACCTACCTTCATTGGGAATGGCTTTAAGCAGGGGAAATATATATACATTTAGAAGAGTATAAGTGTCTTCTAGATTTAAAAAAGTAATAAAACTCCAAGGGGATAGGGAGGGGGGAAGAATAAAGGAGGTATCTTTAGAGGGGAGGAGGAGGGAATAGGTTAAAAGGGGAATATAGAAGGGTCTTTAGATTTAGGGGAATGGGAGGATAAGGGAGAGACTGCTGGAGTGGAAGGAGATTAAGGAATAAGAGGGCAAGGTTGAGCAGGTAGAAGTAAAGTGGAGGAATTAGGATAGTACAAAAGGGATGCACAAGCATGAAAACAAGATTATGAGTAGAATCCTTTAGGAAAAGTCTATGTTTATATATGTATGTATGTATCAATACCTATATATAAATATATCCATGTTCAATTATAGCCTTGGGATGGTGGGTAGGGGACAGGAAGGGGGGAAAGGGAACAAAGTAAAAAATGTACAGCAGGAAGCAAAAGAAAACCTACAAGGAAACAAAAAAGATGGACAGCTTTCAACATAACAGAATTTAATATACAGACTTCCTTGAAATGATAAGTTATTGCCATATATCCTGAATTCTTTCCTATGTTCTGCTGTGCATATGATGTTTTTTCTTTTATATTCAAGTTTAATATTTAAGTTTATAATGTTTCTTTTTCTTTTCTTATTATGTATTTAAATTTTAGCCTTTGCCTAAAATAAAAAATTCAAAATTTAAAAAAAGAAAGAAAAAAGGATCAGAGGGAGGGGGTAAAAAGAACAAAGTAGAAATGTGTACAGCAGAGAGCAAAAGAAAACTTACAAAGAAGCAAGGATGGACAGCTCTCAACACAATGTATATTATTTATCATACAGGCTTTCTTGAAATGAAAATTCTATTGTAACGCATTTTGAATCTTCTCATGTTCTGCTATGCACATGACATGCTTTTTCCCCCTTTCTTTGTATTTAAGTTCCAACATTTAAGTTTATGGTATGTTTTGTTTATTCTGTATTTGCGTTCTGGTGTTTGAGTCTAAAATAAAATTTTACAAAAAGAATTCATTACTTGACAAAAACTGTTGGAAAAACTGAGTAGTCTGGTAAAAACTAATCATAGACCAATATCTCACAACACATACCAAGATAAACTCAATATGTGTACATGATTTAGATGATATCTTTAGCAAATTACTGGAGCATAGGAAAATGATCTATCAGATCTTGGTTACTTTTTGGCTGTTGTCCTTCGTTTTCAAAGAGGACAAAAATGACATCGCTATGATAAAGTGAAGTTTCAGTGTGTCCGACTGTGGCTGATCAGACCAATACAAGCTCTGAATGCTCTACCACAGGTTGGCCACAGATAGTTCATATGAATTTTTGGAGTGGATATTCCAAATTTGCACATCCTATGTTTACTTTGTGCTGTCCTAATTCTGCTTTGCTCAAAGAGCACAGCACCCTTTCTGTTGTGGGCACACCATGTTGAGTGGTCCTGCGCCAGTATCTCCCATGTTGCATACTCAAATCCAAAGTTCTTGAAAGAGACCTTGAGAGTGTCCTTATATCACGTCTTCTGACCACCATGTGATCACCTGCCTCATGCAAGTTCTCCATAAAATAGCCTTTTTGGCAAGCGTATATTGAGTGAAACAGGGCTGTGTGCTTGCTCCCATGCTTTTTTAGCATGATATTTTCAGCCATGTTGTCAAATACTTTCAATGAGGATGAACATGGCATCAAGATCAACTACTGTACTGATGGTAAGTTCTTCAGTTTGAAAAGACTTCGAGCCAAGACCAAAGTAGAGGGAGTGTTGGTACATAATTTTCTGTTTGGAGATGATTGTGCACTCAATGCAGCCTCTGAAGCTGAGATGCAACAAAGTAAGGATCAATTCTCTGCTGCCTGTGCTAATTTTGGCCTAATAATTAACACCAAGAAAACACAGGTGCTCCACGAGCCATCACCATATCAGATCTTTGAACAAGGGAAGAGTTCATGGTCAAACAAGGGAGAAAAAGTTTCACGGGAGGTAAAATGGACAATTTTGATAATTTTCAGTCATATCTGACTCTTCTTGACCCCATTTGGGGTTTTCTTGGCAAAGATACTGGAGTAGTTTATTATTTCCTTCTCCAACTCATTTTACAGGTGAGGAAACAGAGGCAAATAGAATTAAATGACTTTCCCTGGACTACATAGCTTGTAAGCATCTGAAGCCACGTTTGAACTCAGGTCCTCTTGACTCCATATCTGGCACTCTATTCATTGCACCACTTATCTGCTACTGCTATGATTACATAAATTTTAAAAGTATACAAAACCAATACAGCTAAAATTAGGAGAAAAGTAGGAAAGAGGGAGGGGAATCTTTGCATCAAGCTTCTCTATTAAAGTCCTCATTTCTCACACATACAGATATCCAAGTTAAATGTATAAAAATAGGAGACCTTTCCTAATTGATAAATGGTCAAAGGATATGGACAGGCAGTTTTCAGAGGAAGAAACCAAAGTTATCAACAATCACATGATAATGCTGTGCTCTAAATCATTAATAATTAGAGAAATGAATATTAAAACAACCCCAAGGTATCACTGAATACTCATCAGATTGATTAAAGTGACAGAAAAGGAAAGTGAAAAATGCTGGAGAGGATATGGGAAAGAAAGTGCACTGATTTGTGAAATGCAAGTCCAATCATTCCGGGAAGCAGTTTGGAACTATGCCTCAAAAGTCATTAACTGTCCATATATACCCTTTGACCCAGCAAAACCACTCTTAGGTCTACACCCTAAAGAAACAAATAAAAGGGACTCCTGTACAAAAATATTTATAGCAGCTCTTTTTGTGGTAACCAAGGATGGGAAACTGAGAGGATATACATCAATTGGGGAATGGCTGAACAAGTTGTGGTATATGAATATCGGGTATTACTATTGTGGTGTAAGAAATAATGAGGGGGATGGTTTCAGAAAACCCTGGGAAGATTTCTATGAACTGATGCAGGATGAAGTGAGCAGAACTAGAGGAATAATTCATACGGTAATGGAAATATTGCAAAAATAATCAACTCTGAAAGACTAAGGAACTCTGATAAATATATATTCCAACCACAATTCCAAAGTACTCATGATGAAACATTTTATCCACCTCCAGAAAGAGAGCTAATGGACTCAATGCAGATTGAGTATTTTTCCCCCTTTCTTTTTTCCTCTCCAAAAGTATGACTAAGGCAGAAATTTCTTTTGTATGACTATACATATTTGTAATGGGTTTTATATTTCTTGCCTTCTCAATGAGTGGAAGAGAAGCCAGGGAGGGAGAATTTGGAACTGAAAATAAAAGAGAATAAGTTTTTTTTTAAATTTACCTTATTCAATTCAGGATACAAAAAAATGACTTCAAAGGACATTTCAAGATCTAAATCTATATTTCTGTTATTTTAATTATTTTTTTGGTGAGGAGAGGTAAACCAGACCCATAAAAGCAACTTCTAACAAGCAATGTCCCAATGCAGATCAGTGTCTGCTCTCCAATTTACAATCCTAGCAACTGAGGCACTGGGGCACTGAAAAGTTAAAAGTCATGGCCAGCAGAAGAAAAATCAAAGTTATCAATAGTCACATAAAAATGCTCTAAATAACCACTTATTAGAGAAATGAAAATTTAGAACAACTCTGAAATACCACCTCAAACCTATCGGATTGGTCAATATGACAGAAAAGGATATAATTATAAAGGTTGGAGAGGAGAAAGAAAAACTGGGACACTAATGCATTGTAGGTGGAGTTGTGAACTTGTCCAACCAATCTGGAAAATAATTTGGAATGATGCCCAAAGGACTATCAATCTGTGCATACCCTTTGACACAGCAGCACCACTACTAGGTCTGTATTCTAAAGAGATCAATGAAAAGGGAAAAGGCTCTATTTGTACAGATAGATATAAATATAGATGATATATAGTAGCTCTTTCTGTGAAGAACAAAGAATTAGAAATTGTGGTGGCAAAGCATTAGAAATTGAGGGGATGTTGATTAATTGGGGGATGATTGAACATGCTATACGATTATGATGGAATACAGTTGTGTCATAAAAATGACAAGTAGATTATGTTAAATTTAAAAGTTTTGTTCAAATAAAAGTAATACAGCAAAGATTAGAAGGCAAACAAAAAAACTGAAGAAACATTTTGTAGGGTTTCTCAGATAATGGTCTCATATCTCAAATACTTAGAGAACTTTGTCAAATTTGTAAGAATATGAGTCATTCGACAAGATAAACGATTAAAGGATATGAACAGGAAGTTTTTCAATGAAGAAATCAAAACCATATGTAGTCATATGAAAAATTGCTCTAAAACATTATTGATTAGAAAAATATGAATGAAAACAATTTTGAGACGTCATCTCACACCTATCAGACAGGCTAAAAAGATATAAGGGAAAATGAAAAATGTTGGAGGGGATATGGAAAAATTGTGATACTAATAGACTGTTGGTGGAATTGTACACTGATCCCACTATTTTGGAGAATAATCCTTCATTATGTAGAAAGTGTTATAAAAGCTGTGTTTACAGTCCCTTCTGTGCCATAACTAGCAGTAACTCCAACTGACATAAAGGGAGGTGTGGTGTGTGGCCAAGAAAGGCCAGTCCAATAGAGGAAGAGGTAGCACTCTTCCCTCAGAGGGTCTAACCTCTGTAGGAGCAGATGGGGCCTGATGCCCCATGGCTATCATTTTTTATGCTGGAGATCAGGAGGTGAGGAGTGGGGATGGCAGTCATGGTGGGATGAGAGCCTGATTGAATGAGAACAAAGCTTGCCCCTCCTTTGGCTCTGCCCTGGTACAAAGCTCTGTTTGCCCCATGTTGGTTACAGCTCAGTCTAGGAATTGTTCAAATGACTCTCTCATGGATGTTTTGCTGTTACTTTCTCTCAAGAATTTAGACTTAAATGTTGTGGTTGAGGCTTGAAGAGCAGCCTTCCCGGTCATGACCTGACATTTCATTGAAAAATAACAATCGTTGACATTTCATAGGAGGGTAGATCCAGAACTGAAAGGGACCCAATGGACTTTGACTTCCTGATTTTACAGATGGGGAAACTGAGGCACAGAAAGGTTAATTTGCCCAAGGTCACACAAGTAGAAAGCATCAAAAAGGAGTTCTGAATCCAGCTCCTCTGATTCCAGACATGGTGTTCTTTTCATCTTTTACTAAGGAAACTTAAGTTTGCAAAGCCCCTTGCCTGTATTATCTCATCCAAGCCTCAAAGCAAGCTTTTGAGTTAGGTACTACAAGTACTATAATCATCATTTTACAGATGAGGGAACTGAGGGTCATTGAGGTGGAGCCTTGTATTAGCCAGTGTCAGAGGCAAGATTCAAACTCAGGTGTCCCTTGTTCCAAGTCTAGTGCTTCATTTACTGTGCCATTCTCTATTCTACTCATCACCAGTAAAGACAGGATTAGGATTCAGAGGTGGACTCTCTGTGGCTCAGAAAAAACATCCTTTCCAGGGTCTGCCTGACTAGAAAGATGAGGTTTTCCCTTTCCAGAGTGACTTTGTTTCGTTTTACTTTAAGAAGATTGGGCCGCACCGTCATTGTGGTTGAGTCGGATATTCTTCTTATGAAAAGCGTCCAGGCAGAAATCAAGCTGCCGCTGATTTATCTGGTCGTCGGGCGCTGATTTCACATTTGCTATTGATTGAAACATTCATTTCAATCTTGGTCACAGAGAGACCGATGTCAATGATGGGTTTTAATGGATGATAGTCTCACCGCAGAGATAATCAGGCTTTACATAATGCCTCCAGTGTGGGGGCAATAATGTTAATAGCTTTTTAATTTCTATGTTTTATTACCATGGCAAGAATCACGGAGCTCAGCCACAGGAGAAGGACTGGCCCTGCCTGAGGCAGGAAGGAGTAAGGCATTGAGGTAGCTGTCCCAGGGAGGGGGTCACCCTCTTCTTGGAAGAGCTGGCAGATTAAGTAGAAGGTCACAGTGTTCGGTAGCTGGAAGGAATCCTAGAAATCACCTAAGCCAAATCTCCTCATTTTACAGATGAAGAAACTGAGGCCTAGAGAACATAAATGACTTAGCCAAGGTTGTAACCCTGGTTTGTGTTAGAGCCAGGACTCCTTCCTCCAAGGCCATTGGGGCCCAGTAGATGTCACCTGAGTGTCAGGTGGGGCTCCTAGACCCATTTACTCATGCACTTGAACTTGAAGAGTGCCTCTGTAATAACGTTGGTACAGCACCTGATCCCCACCTAGAGAGTCTCTCTCGGACATTGGAAATGGATTAATTTCTAAGGTATTTGATTCAAGAGTCAGAGGACCTGATGAGATTGAGTCTGAACTCTGCCACTCACAAACTTTCCGTCTTGGGACAAGTCGTTTCCCCGCTCTTGAACTCACTTTTCTCATCTATAAAGTGGGAGGGTTAGATGAAATGATCTCTGAAGTCCTATTCAGATGCTCACTTTTCAGATCCAAGCCCTGCATCACTTGACACTGACTGTCACCAAGAGATCATGGTGGCTCTTACCACATCATCCAACTCAAATAGTCTTTGTCGGGGACCCAGCTGCTGGTGTCTTTGTCTCTGACCTGTCATTGCTGATCAGTGCCACAGCTTGCCAGATGCCCCCATATTTATACCTTCTTACCCACAAGCATGGCTTGCCTTCTTCCTGGGAGTCATCCCCCATTTTCCTTCAATCAGTCTCAAGTCCATTGAATTATGGGAAAAATAAATTCTTCCCTGTCAACATATATATGATACGTGTTTATGGATGTGACATAATTTTATATAGACTTAGGTATATATGTAAATATACTGGATAAGAAAATGGCAAACCCCACTATCTCTGACAAGAAAAACCAAAATAGGGTTATGAGGAGTCGCGTACAACAGAAATAACTAAACAACAGTGATAACAAAATATATATAAATATAAATTTGGGGTGTAGAAGTCTTCTTTAGGGACCCGAATTATATTATTCTTACTAAAAATCTTTCTGAGGTCAAGGATTTCAGCATTTAGAAAACACAATAATTAATTGTTGTGTCAACAAATGTTTGCAAATTTTGTAGATCAGCAGATGTTTACACTCTTTTAAAACTTACAGAAAAGTTTTTTAAAGATAGTCTTCTTGACTTACCCAGGCTGTAAAGGTAGAGATTTTTCATAGGCTCATTCTGATAAGCATAGGTACTTTGATCTGCTCAAGTTCTCTGCTAAGGGGGATGATCCTTCTGAGCTTCCTCCCTCCTCCCACTCACTCACAAGATCTCACCACATTAATGCTTAACAGTGGAGAAATCTAATTGCATAGCTCATTGTAGCTCAGAACTCCTGAGCTCAAGAGATCCACCAGCTCCAGATGCCCTGGTAGCTGAGATTATGGAGTGTACCACGATACCCAACTATTTTCATTCTCCCGGGAAGGGCCTTTCTAATTAAGAGATTAATGACCAGGGTCACACAACTAGTATGACATTTCTATGTGCCCTATGGACTGAGATATGCTTTTTTGTTTTCTTAAGGTTAGGGTTAAGGGTTTGTTTTCCTTGGGCACTCTTAGTAAACTGAAATCCTAAGCATTTATTTGACTTACTTTGGGGGAGAACGGGGGAAAGTAGTTGGATTCTGCTGTCAGTGACATGATCACTGGAGGGGAACATGTAGGAGACTGAATTGCTATAAAATAGTGGAAGGAACAAGGTAGAACTGATCTCCTGCCCTTTCCACGGGAAGAGCAGAGAAGGATTTCTGATGCTCTCGTAGCCACCTTGGGACATTTGGCTGAGAGTGAAGAGGAGAATGAAATTCATTAGTTGCCCAGACTTAAGATTTTTTTGCTGGTTTTTAGACATTTGTTTCCAATTTGGTCATCATTTTTCTGAATTGTCTCGCTATTGGGTCCCTCCTTAGAGCGGAGTTTACTTCTGAGGTATTTTCTTAGGCAAAACAAAATTCCCAAAACTTTACACTGGATAAAACTCCCTACTAATCGTCATAGGTGGAATTTATCTTATTCACATTTATCGTCAAGGGTTAAGATATATGACTGCTATCTTACTTGCTTCTAAAGTTTTGCTATGACGTTCGTTGTAGAGCACCAGTCAATCAATCAATCAGCATTTATTTAGCACCCGTGCCCAGGATTCAAAGATAGAAATTAAGTAGTCCCTACTCTTAGGAAGTTTACACTCTGTCATGGGGAACATCATGAAATAGCCTGAATCAATATCCCCAGGTGAGGTACTGAGGTCCAAGATATACAATAAGGCAGGAAGTAGCAATGAATTATGAGAAACATGTTTATATTGCTGTCATGATGGTGTATATTCCTGTGTTTGATCAATACTATCTGGGATGTTCTATAGATATAGCTACTGTAGCTGAAAACAATTTCAAACTTCCAAGTAACTCTTCAAGTGACTGGACACCACAGAAGTGTTCTATTTGGTGTTGGCCATATTTGCATATTTTGCTCCATGTGTGATCCTACTGATGTGGTTACCTCTGCCAATGATCAGATCTAACCAATCCATACCTTTTCATTGTGTGTCACTCTCATCCATGTTCTCCTGTCAGTCTTCTACTGAGAGTCTACCCCTTGTGCTTGTGGCTCTCCCCTAAATGTCTTGCCATGATGTGGATGCCAATACAGAATGTGGCTGTCCATCAGGTATCCTTCACTTTTGCTACAGAGAGCCACCCCTGTCTTCTCATCATCCACCTCTCTGATGAGATCATTTTCACCACTCTTCTGCATTGGTGATGTGTTGAAGTCTGCTCACACCCACCATTAGCCTCTTTGTTGCCCTTTGGGTGACCCTTGACTTTAATACTTTGGAGACTGATGTTCTAGGACTTGCAGCCCAGCCTATCACTGGAAGGATATTGTTGTTAAAGAGATGAGCCTTTGTTTCAGGGAGAAGCTTGGGGTCATGAAAAGCATGGTGTCATTTCCCAAAGGTCAATCCAACCCACTCTCTTCTTCCTGTTCAACTTTGGGGCCATCTTACTGTCCATTCTCAGTGTTGTCCAAAACACAGATATTGAATCCATAAACATCAAAATTCTGTGTTGAAATAGCTTTCATTTAGACAATGAGGAAGCCTCATCTATTTGGGGGGAAAGTTAGATTTCTTTGTAAAGAATGCATTTATTTTCCAGAGCAGGACTCCATATTCCAAATTACATGATTTGAATTTAAGATCTTCCTGACTCCAAGCCTGCATTCTATCCACTCTGCCACCTAGATGGCCCTGTTTAAAGATCCAGTCTATTTATCTGATGTTGGGTCAATAGTCGTAATTCACAAACATTCTTAATATTCCTTCCCAAAAGTCCTACAATAATGCTTCATTATGGCATCCTCTGACAGGTTCTACCAAGTGTTTTTTTTAAAGGCTTCTATTATGATCCTGCTCAAAGATTATTTCTGCCACAGGACCAGAGTAACTTAAGTAGGAAAAAACTCATCCTCATGATGAACTCTTGGTTTTGGTGACTCATGAAAGAAAGAAAAATACAAAATAGCCCTTGTTCCTTTATGGTTCCCATTTTCACAGTGATGGTGGCATAAGAGAGAAGGAAGCAGAGGGTGCTAAGAATTGCTATTTTTAGATCATCTATAAACACTGATTTCATCCTTGATACTCTAAACATCCAACGACCAATGAGTTGGATCTTGTCCAATGACCAATGAGTCAGTGTACTATTGGAGGAACTAAACCACATCTGTATTGACATTTTCATAATAAACAAGACCAAAAGACATAAGGAAATTTTAAGTAAATTGAAAGATGTCTCACATGTTCTCCTTGGAAAGAATAAAGGAGTTGGTTTCATCATGCAATCAATGGTAAAATCATCTTATCTTGCATTGCTCATGATAAGCACAGGCTAAGAAATTACTAATTCAATTCAACAAGCATTAATTCTTTCTTTCTCACTTATTGTTTATGTGACCTTGTACAAGTCCCTCTGCCTCTGGGAGCCACAGATTCCCCTCTGTAAAAAGAGAAGGTTTGACTGGAGGGCTTCTGATGTCCCTTCCAATGCTAAATCTGTGATCCTATGTGTGATCTTGGACATGTCACATAATCTCACTGAGCCTCGGTGTCCTTCTCTGTAAAATGATGGTTTTTGGATTAAACGATTTCCATGGTCTGTTCTTTTTAATTTAATTTATTTATTTTTGTTATATTTTAAGTTCTGAATTGTCTCCTTCCCTCCTTCCTCACCCCACACATTTGACACAGATTATAAGCGTATGCAAAATCATACTATACATACTTTTATTCAGCAGCTCTTCCTCTGGAGGTGGATAGCATCTTCCTTCATAGATCCTTTATAGCTGATTTGAGTATTTGCTCAGAAAAAAACTTGGTTGTTTACAACTATTCTATGAACAGTGCTGCTTTTACTGTATACAACATTCTCTTGGTTCTGCTGAGTTCGCTTTCATGCAAGTTTCATGCATGTTTCCAGGGTCTCTTCCAGCTCTGAATCTATAGCCTAGTGATGCTTGGAAGAGGGCCGTATGGTCTGTGGCCCCCTCAGGTTTATTGGTCCCCTTACTCTATAAGGAGAATGTTTGAGTTTCTAGCTGGAGAGTTTCTAGCTGGACCGTGTCATAATGAGAAGTGATAACATCAGCTCTGAGAGCTGTCTTTTATTCATAGTAATACTCTTTCATGCCCATCACTTTCCTTTTAACATAGAAAATTGGGTGGAGCACATTTCGTTTAACATAGAAAATTAGGTGGATCACATTTCTGCTTTAGCAGAACCTTGAAATCAGAGCCAGAACTTGGGTTTCAGAAAAAATCTCTTGTGGTTCTCATGGACAAAAGAAAGAATAACTAAATCACAGAATTTCGGAATTGGGAGAGACTTCTCAGCAGTTACCTCGTCCAGTTCATACATGAATAATAATTCCCTCTGCAACATATCCAACATGTGGTCATTCACTCTCTGCTTGGAGACCCCCAAGAAACATCCGGCATCTTCTGAGGCAATTCATTCCACTGTTGGACAAATCAGATGGTTAAGAATGGTATTGGATGCTGTGGTTCTACTTCTGAATACAAGTCCTAAAGAGGAAAATCTAAATTGTCTTCTTTCATTTTCTGCCTATTGCTCCTATTTCTTCTTCCTGAGGCCTAACAGAGAATGTCTGAATACTTTTCCACAACAGCTTTTCAAGCATTTGAACACAGCCATCACATCTCCTGCCCCATTGTCTTCCCGTCCCTGTCCCACATGAATCATCTTCTTCTCCAGATTAAATGCAGTCAGTTTCTTTAACCAGTCCCCATAGAGCTCAAACTCAAGGCCCTTTGCCAACCTGGTTGTTTATCAGGCACCTCCCAGCGTATTAAAGTCCTTTAAACCTTGGTACCCAGAACTGCATACAATTTTCCAGCTGTGATCTGATTGGACCAGAGCATGGAGGAGTTGTCCCTCCATTATTGTCAGAAGTTTTGCCTTTCTTAGGTCGATATGACATTAATTTCTTTGGCCTCCAAATCATTCTTTTGATTGACTCATATTGAATTTGCTGCCTGCTAAAATCCTAGTTCTTTTTCAAACAAACTATGTCTAACGTTCCCTCCCCCATCTTTTATTCGTGAAATTGACTTTTTGAACCCAAGTATGAGACTTGACATTTATTCCTATTCGCTTTCATTTTATTTAGTGGAGTCTGGTACCTTAACATGACTAGAACTTTTGTCACCCGCCATCCCTTAGATTAGTTCTTTCCTCTAGCTTTGTGTCATCTACCAAAATAAAAGGAAACAAAACTCATCTTTCTCAATGCTCAAGAATCACCTTTCCACATTCCATCATCCACAGGGAAACTTTATAGTTTTCTAGTCATGGCTCCCTCTTCTTCCAGCGAGGGTCAGTGATGCATCCTTTGTGATAATTCCTCTCCTAACACAGTTTATAAAAGGCACTACTGTGGAGGGGTGCAATATGACACTGATAAAGAGCATCTACTAAAGGGATCTCCACAAAGGAGGTTTCTTGTCAGAGTTGAAGTTCATTGACTTTGCAGTGAAGGACCTAAGAGTCACATAGAAAAGCAGAGACAACCCAAGATTCAGGGATAGTATTCTTAAACTGGCCATTATACAAAGTCTGCAGAACTCTGTGTGACAGAAGATAGAAGAACTTGGTGAGAACTTCTCACAGTAGATCCAGATAGATCTTGAGGGAGAGAAGGAGTCTGGTTCCATAGGCTTCTTTATTTGTGTTTCCATGTTTGTGTTCTCCTATATTGTACATATCTATTGGAAATGACTCATATGTTGGACTATTCTATTAGCTATTTGAGGTTTTAGGTATAGACCTTGCCAAAGGGCTGGATAATGATGACTATATTCCATAGGACCAGCAACAATTGTATCCTTGACAGATGAGCTCTGTTCTCTCAGATCTGTGTAACCCTGACACCAAAGTTTCACCTTAACCTACTATATTTCTGCATAAAGCCACCAAGTCTAAGCTCATCTCTTAGGTTAAGTCATTATCCTGTAGCCAGTGTGTATACCTGCAGCCATTATCCATGAAATATCTTGTCTTTAGGAGGTGCATAGAAACGTTATGCAACAGGTCACTTAGAGAATGCCTTGCAATGTGCATCACTTTTTATGTAATACCAAGGAGGCCATCATCAAGTGTCTACCTTCTGAACCATTCTGTTCCTGCACGAGGATGGGGTGTGTGTGGGGGTGATGGGGGTGAGTGTGTGGGAGAAAAGCATTCTTTCTGCCTGGTAATGATTCCTTCTTCAAGCTTACAAAGAACCTGAAATCGATGCCATTAATTGGAGAGTCACGCGGCATAAAATTCTCATTGAAAGAATCATTTTTTTTTCTACAGGCTCTGGTGTCCCCAAACATACAATCCTCATCATCTTTTTGGGGGGAATGTACTATGTATTTGTGATTTCCTCAGTGTGGGTAACTCCCAGTGTCAGAAGTCCCTTTACCAAGTCAGAAAGTCAGACTACCACATATCTATGACTGAATAGATGATAGAACTTCATACTTAAAGACAGAAGAGACCTTACTAGTCATTGAATCTAACTCCTCTATTTTACAGATGAGAAAACAGCCCTCAAAAGTTCAGTGATTTTCCCAGTCACATGTTGTAGTAAGTGATGAAACCAAGATATGAACCCAGTACCTCTGACTCTAAATTAATCTTAGAGAGTTACCTGATGCACAGTGAGGTTAATCCATCCCCCTACTCATTTCCACCCCCACCTTCACATTCACACAGCTTACAAGTTGGAGAGGAGGGATTTGAACTCAGATCTTTGCATCTCCAAATCTAATTTCCATTTTGCTACATCCAGCTGCCTCTTTAAAGTCCATTTTAATAGGTGGGTAAAATTGAGGCAGGGTAGATAAAAAAAGTTTTTTCAGACTCACTTCTAGGCTTTCTAAAGATATTCATAGAGCATTGAGAGTAAGCCAGGATTCAGTGATTTTCTGATTTTTAACGACAAGACTGTCCCTGGAGTGCCTTGTTTTAATATTTTGAACTACATTTTGTCTTTTACATTCCCCACACCAGCCCTGATGATTGTTTAAAATAATTACTTACCTCAGCAGATGCCCGGTCTGTGTCTGATAAAGGCTAAATGTTGCTAATCGTGCTCAGGTTTCAGCAGCACGATATGTTACCTAGGTCCCCTAACTCCCATGGCTAAGTTCTTCCTGCAAAACAGGGGATAAAATGTCCCTGTAAAAATTTGCTATTGAAAATTAAATCATCCTAAACATCCTGGGGGATTAGAAACAACTGTGGCCAATCTTGGCCTCTTGGCAGCCTGGGTTCGTAGATTCAGATTTGGAAGAGAGCTTCCTTCAACCTCTTCCTTTTACAGAGGAGGAAACTGAGACCCAGAGAGGACAATTGCCTTGGCCAAGGTCATGCAGGTGGCCCAAGCAATGATTTGAATTCATCTCCTGTCTCCAAATCTGGAGCTGTTCCATTAAACCAAGCTCCCTCTTTATCAAGGAAAGAGCAGTGGTTTTGAAGACAATCAAGTCTGAGTTGAAATCCTGACTTTGCCACCTCCTGCCTCTGTGATCTTTAACTCAACTGTAAAAGGAGGTGACTAGACTAGATAGCTCATTCTTTCCAGATCTAATTCTATGACCAGATGTCATTTTATCTCTCTGGCCTTTGATTTCCTCATCTATAAAGTGAGGGCATTGGGCTCCATGATCCTAAAGGTCCTTTCCAAATGGAAATCCTACCCTTCAACAAAATAATCTCTAAACTAGAGCACACTTTGGATTGAGATTTTACTTCTGGCCAAGATAACTGAAGGATGAATTCCTGGAAAGACCGACAGTTTATCAAATCGAGAAGCATCACACAAAAAAGAACATGTGAACCATGGACCTAAATAACAGCCAAGTAACTGACCAGCTTGGATGCCACAGAATTGTATTTCCTGCATTTCCTTTGCCCTCAATGATGGCTGAGTAAAACAAAGTTACCACTGCCTACGGGTATACTTTAACTCCCCTTTTCCAAATAGTCTACAATGTAGAGTCTACTTAATGATAATATGTTACACTTTCCAACTATTTCAATAATCTGGCACCAACTGGAAGTCTTGTATGAAGTAAGTACTCAATAAATGCTTGTTGAATTAGTCTAATCCATGCAATAATTCTGTGAGGCACAGTGCCTGGTTCAAAGTAGGCATTTAATAAGTTGATTGGCTGATTGAGGTAGATAAGATAAATATGACTTCCATTTTCAAACTGAGGAAATGGATACCGGGAGCCATTTTATCACTTCAACTCAGTACAATCAATTCATTTCAAGTCGATTCAATCCCATTCCATTAAACATTTATTGAATGCCAACTATTTATTGAATGCCAGTTAGACCAATTAGAGCTAGAACTGGGGGAAGGAGGGACTGAAGCTTTGTTCAAGGTCTCAGTATCTGGGGGAGACATGCTTCATCCCTGGGGTGGTGGGGGGTAGGGCTGGGAGAAGTAGAATTTTCATGGTCCTGGTATTTGCCTTGGGTCCTACTACTACAGTATCCTTCTCCTGGGGTTACATTCCCTTCCTTAATCCCTGGGTGAGTGGGATCCTCTGAAAAATGAGTCATCCCCTCTTCCCACAGCTGTACTGACTCTCCCCCAAGTTAATCTGTCCTCTGCATTCCCTATCCCAGACTACTTTTGTCTTTTGTCCCAAGAGAAGAATTTCTAGTTGCATCTGGGGTGATCATGGGTGGTGTGTATTGTGGCAGATGCTAGGGTTCAAAGCTGACAAATGATAGAATGCATGTGACATCCTAGAGCCCACAATCAACCAGGGAGAGCCCACCAACAACTCTTCCTTTGGTCTACAACGGAACTAACTGTCCTCCTCTTCCAGGGTGTTTTTTTTATGAGGTCTTTGTGAACAGATATATTTATGTACTGAAATCATCTAAGCACCAAAAAGGTAGAACTGGGGAGGGCAAAGGTGAGACTTTGGGAGACTAAAGCCCCGAGACATGAAGCAACCTGCCGAAGGTCACACAGGATCTACAGAATTGTTGTCTCCTTTAAGTGCCCTGTCCAACACGAGCTTTCATCCCTTCAGCCCCTGTTTTAACAGCATTCCTTTGAGCCAGTGGGATCATGGGATTGGGGCAGGGGGAGTAACAGTTCTGAGGAGCTGAAGAAAAGCAAGTGGCCTCAAGGTTTTCTCCCACAAAAGACAGAGCCCACCTTGAGTCCCAGATTCAAAAATGCTAACACAAAGGGAATTGTCACACAGTATTCACCAAAGGAAAAAGGCAGAGGTAGAAAACTCCATGCAGGATGAAACTTCCTGATGTGGGAAGTGTGTTCTCTCCTCTCACTTGTTACCTTTCCTCAACAATTCACCCATTTTCAGTCTTTCTTTTTTAAGGCTGAAAAAAAAACAAGTGAATCTGGAGGGAGAGATGAGGGGAGAGGTTTCTTGATTTCAATTAAACTTAGGGAAGCATCCTATTTTATTTAAGAAACAAGATGATGTAGCGGAAAGCCCATTGGACTTGGAGGCAGTACAACTGACTTGCCACTGATGTCTTGTACGACCTTGGACACATCACTTGACCTCAGCCTTCTCTCTGGTAAAATGGGGCTAAGAAAACATATCTGATAGGGCTATGGTGAGAATCAAGTGAAATGATGCATAGAAAGTGTCCATTAGTGTCCAGCACGGGGCCGGTGTCAGGACTGGTACCTTTGCTCCTGTTTGCTTAGAATTCTCCATTCTTCCCCCAACTCCCCTGCCTCCCTCCTGGGCCCAGCCTTTTATCACCGAAGTCCCAGGAAGCTGGGTGACACTGCAAAAAGGATCCGCTCGCTCAGTTACATTCTCACCCCTCCAAAGTATTCCATTCTGCTCTCGCTTGTTCTGCGCAGGAGTGTCCCCCCGGGTGTTCTTACTCACTTGAGTGCTTGGAGACTACATTAATACACTTATTCCAACCAGTTCTTTAATCAATATTTCATGGGACGTATTGAATAGGCCCATTTAATCTGTTTTGGTCCCTGCAGGTGTAGGGGAGGGGGGAGAACTCACTGGCCCGAGAAGATAGGCAGCATTTACAAACGTAATTAAGTTGTTCTTATTGATCATAGACATGTTGGGGTAGTAATACTTCCCATGAATCATTTATAGGCCTGGGACAAGGTCTTTTCTGGTGCAGGCAATTTACTTTCATACTCTTAAATGCCAGAGTTCCCATAATCTGAAGAGTTGAAACACTAGGCTTCTTGAATGAGCGCCTTAAGGAGAATGTAGAGTGTCCTTGAATCTCCATGATGCTCAGAACTAGGGAGCATCGCCATGTTTGGAAATCTGGATGAGCTGAAGAAGCATCTTGGATTTCTCTGGTGCTGGTTCCTTTCTGCTGCTTCCCAAATAAAGCAACTTTAACATTCATAGAGTCATGGATTTAGGGTTGGAAGGGACCTCAGAGGCCATCTTGTCTGACCCCCTCATTTTAAATATGAGGAAACTGAAGTCCAAGGAGATGAAAAGTTATTTGCCCAAGGTCATAAATGGGATGTGAACTCAGGTCCAAGGACTTCAAATCCAGAGGTCTTTTGACTGCAGTACATTGAGTGGGAACCTTGTCCCAGGCCTCTAAATGATTCATAGGAAGTGTTACTACCCCAACATGTCTGTGATCAATAACAACACGTTATACATTTATAAATGCTGCCTATCTTCTCAGCCCAGTGCATTCTCCTCTCTACACACACACACACACACACACGTACACATACACACACAAACACACACACACATATTTGTAGGGTCCAAAACTGATGAAATGGGCTTAGAGGAAAGCGCACAGGCTTTAAATTCAGAAGACCTATCTCAAAATCCTGCCTTGAGCTTTACTTTCTTGTGTGATCTCAATCAAGTCATCTTCCTATAAAACAATAGAGTTGGACTTGGTGGCCATTGAAATCCCTTTCCTCTCTAGACATAGGGGCCTATAAGCTTATAAATAAATTGTATAGAGTAGGAGCTTAATAAATACTTGTTGAATTGAATTGAAATCAATGATCATTTTATTAAGCACCAATTACATGCAAGGTACCATTACTAAATCATGTCAGCTTGAAGAGGAACAGTACATTGCACACATGACTATAGTCCTTCCAGGCCCTAATTGATTTCGAAGAGGAGTATATGTCTTGATTGGACCAGAAATCAGCTGACCTGGCACTGCCACTAACAAGCTCCTATGGCCTTGGGCATGTCACAACCTCTTAGACTCCTAATCTTTCTTTTACCTCAAAAATGAGAGGGTCAGCCTACATGATTGCAATGGCCCTATGCAGCTCTGAATCCATTCATGAGATGTGTGGGTTCTCCCACTCTCAATATGGATTGTCCAAACTGATCCTGCAGGTAAGTGGCATGAATAGATATCCCTGGAAAGTGGCCCACTCCTCTCCAAGGCAGATGGTGATTTCCACCTTCTGGGAAGCTGGAAAGGGCTGTGGCTAAAAGCTTGCTCCTTTCTTCACCTATGTCCAAGAAAGTTATCAGACTAGAATTAATATCCACCTGCTACACTGTCACCTGAGGTGCTGACGGGTACCAGGAGATGCCTTTCATACTTCAGCAGCTTCTGAAGACACAATGGGACCATTCCAGGACTTGGAGACAAAAGATATCACCTGACTGTCCAGAAGGCCTGGACATAGAGGTTCTGTTCGGACAGTAAAGATCTGAGTAGAATGGAAAATGTCTTTTTAGCAGTCCCATAAGTCTCCTGAGAGTCTTTACTCTGAAATAGTATGATAAAGATGAGTAGAGTCATAGTTTAAGTTTCAGTTATTTGTCTGTTTTTATCATTTCTTCTGTGGTGGAAGAAATGAATAGCTGTCCTCCTCCTGCTATCTACAACTTTGCACATCCTGTAATTTTTTAGAAAGGACTCTATTAATCTCTTTTAGACAGATCCTATAAATTAGCCATGCTTAAATGTAGTTTAAAGGATTTTCCTCAGGATTCTACATCAGGGGCATAATGAGCCAGAGAATTTGAAGGAAAGAAGTCAGATTCCCTCTCTTTTGGATCAGGCTCCTTAGGATTGAATCTGGGTCCTTCTGGGTACGGAGTCAGGGTCCCTGGAAGTGCCCTCTCCTCACCCCATGTCCCAGAGCCATGGATAACATCAGCATAAATGAATATTCTACTTTGTCCAAGGCTTTTTTCTGTATCTCAATATAATCATATAATTTGAGAGGGTTTTTGTTTTAAATATAAACAATTACTATATTTTCCAAATGTTGAGCCATATTTCCATTTCTGGTATACTTCCATGTGCTCCCAGGGAAATTCTGGGTGGATGTGATACCATAGTGGTTTCGCTAGAATTTTATTTCACCGAGTCGCAGAGTTTGGAAAGGTATCTCAACAGCCATGTAGGCCAACCTTCAACCAAAGGAATATTTACTATAACATACCAACAGGTGACCATCCAGCTGCTTCCTGAAGAATGCCAAAGAGGGGGAACCCACCACCTCTCACTGCAGCTCAGTCCACTCTCAGACAGCTGGAATGTTGGGAAGCTTGTTCTGATGTCAAGTCTGAATTGACTTAATTCTTCTGGATTTTCCCTTCAGGGATGTTGAGTCCCTTCTCTTCATAGCAGTCTTGGAAATACTTGATCATGACTATGACATCCTTCCTGAACCTTCTTTTCTCTAAGCTAAACATTCTCTGCTATGTCCATTGATCCACCTATGTCATGAACTTGATCCCTTCACCATTCTGGTGTGTCCTCCTCTGGACACTCTCCTGCTTACCAGTCCATGGTCATTAGTATTGCTGGTGTATACTCTTTCTCTCTCCCTCCTTTCTTTATCTGTTTGCTGTACTTGATACGTAGACTGGGCAAAATCAAGTTTGAAATTCAAGCCATTTGTATCCCGCTTGATGCAGTAGATAGAGCGGTGGGCCCAGAGTTAGGAAGATCTGAATTCAAATCTGGCCAGATCAGTGGTCATGGGCAAGTCATTTAACTTTTGTATGTCTCAGTTTCCTCAAGTATAAAGTGGGGATAATGATAGCACCCCCTTCCCAGGGTTGTTGAGAGGATCAAGTGAAATGATATTTATAAAGCACCTGGTATGGAACCTGGCGCATAATAGGTGCTTATGTGTACTGGTTCCCTTCCCCCCAACCAGATGGGTTCACTTGGCACATTGTCTCGTCTGCGTGTCCTTTCTTCTAGACTGAGAGTCTTCGGACTAATGGGAAGGGGGAGGGTCAGGGAGGCTAAGGGGTTTGGGAGCTAGTAAGAGGGCACCATCCTTTTTAATCAAAGGTCACTCACTAGGTTTAGCTCTTAACAGGGCTGCTAGGGACCTGAAGTCATTACTGAGTATAATAGACTGGTGGTCCTCTTCTCTCCTCTCCTCTCTCCTTTTCTCCTCTCCCCTTCCCTCCCCTCCCCTCTCCTTTCCTCTTCTCTTCTCTCCTCTCCTCTCCTCTCCTCTCCTCTCTCCTTCTCTCCTCTCCCCTCCCCTCCCCTCCCCTCCCCTCCCCTCTCCTTTCCTCTCCTCTTCTCTCCTCTCCTCTCCTCTCTCCTCCTCTCCTCTCCCCTCCCCTCCCCTCTCCTTTCCTCTCCTCTTCTCTCCTCTCCTCTGTTCTCTGCTCTCCTCACCTCCTCTCCTCTCCTCTGTTCTCTCCTTTCCTCTCCCCTCTCCTTCTGTCCCTCTCTCTTCTCTTCCTCTCCCTTTGTCATGCCTTTGCTCCCCAAGGCAAAACAATGCTTTCAATTAAATGAAAACATTATTCTTGTCTAGACTGGCTACCTGGCAAGGTGGGATAGGAAACCAGGCCTTGCACACAAAACTCAGTGGACTTGTCTGTCTATTTGACTGGACTGAATCGGTGAAATATCTGACCTGCCTGTTTGCTACACTCCCTGGGCCAATCTGAACAGTTGGTCTGGCTGCAAGTATGCATAAACATCCTCTCCCTGAGAAGGAGGCTTATCCATGGATCTTCACAGAGGGAGGGAAATACAGATGAGAGACAAGGAGGGCCCTTGGATCAATTAGTGGTCATAAGGACCCACAAACTCATAGAACTTTAGGCTTGCAAACCCCTTCACGTACAGCATCTCATTGATCTTCAAAGAAATCCTATGAGGTCTTCCCATTTTATAGATGAGCAAATTCAGGTTGAGTTTAAGTAATTAAGTAAGGACACACATCTTAACTCAGATCTAAATGACTGCAAGTCTGGTTTTCTTAAGGATTCATCACAGACATGCCCTCTAATTCAACCTCTTTGCTTTACAGATGAGGAAATTGAGACCAGAGAGGTGGAATGGCTTGTGAGGATTATAAAGGTAGAAAACATAAAAGAGGTTTTTTGCTTGTAGAGAGATTGCCTTTAACATTTCATTTTTTCTCATTTTTAGAAGGCTATTTCTGATACGTCAATACATCTGGAGCTGTGATTTCGATGAGTTAAGTCACGGTGAATAAGAACAGGCTCATGACTTAGTAGCTAGCTCTCAGAGAGAGGCTCAGCTCTCAAGGAGGTTGAGTGATTTATCCACTGCCATATAGGGAGTGGTAGAACCTGGATGGATTGAACCCAGGTCCTCAAACTCCACATCCAGCCTTCTTTCTATTGCCCTGCTTCTTGCTCCCAGGTCTTCCTAACTCCAGGTCAAGTACTCTATCCATTATACCACATTGCCTTTCTGTTTAGGATGTTTCTATTAGAACTGGTCTATTCAACTGCAACTCCCATTTTGTATGGAGGGAGGGGTTTGGACCTGTGTCATCAATGGGAAGGGAATTCCCAATGTGGAAACCCCCTCCACCAATATAGCTCAACCACTCATCAGGAGCTTACAGGCAAAGTAGACTGGGTATACTTGCCACAGCTACACTTTAACTATGTGTCAAAGGCCAGACTCCAGGTATTCCAGAATCCAAGGCTGGCCTTCTATTCACTTCACCAAACTAACTCTCTGGATAGTTAGAACAAACACACTTTGAAGTCTGATCTAATTGTAAATGAGTTTTCTTCCCAGATAAATGGAGTTTAGCAGTTTACCCTTACTAGAGAAGGGTAAGTAAGGTAGGTAGGAGTTAGCCAATGACCATTGTTGGTTCTCTCTACCTTAATTAGTCCCAAAATGGAGAAGAAAGGTGGATTGGTAGGCCTAAATCATCCAGAGAAGCTGCCTGGGCTCCCTGAACTCACCTGCCCCAATTTAAGGTTTTATTAGAGAGGTCCCAGTGATCTTACCTGTGAATTTGGGTAGCAGACATTTAACCTCCCTGGTCCTTGGTTCTCTCTCAGGAGGTGAGAGGTACAGGTCAGCGTAGAGGATCTCTGAGGTCCCGTATGGTTTTAAATCTAGGATTTTATAATCCCATAAATTGAACTGAGGCTGGATAAAAAGCCAACACCCTTTCTTGTGCTCATATGGCTTGTGAATGTCTTAGTTAAAAGTGTGGCCTAACTGTGCCCTACAGGGGCTGTGCTTATGTGTCCTGCTTGTCCCACACTGCCACAATCTTTATGTAGTCGGGCAAAGTGAGAGGAGCTGAGCCTTGTTCTCTCCCTCTGCCTTCCTTCCCTCACTACCCCACAGGCTCCATGTGGAAGGAAGTTAGTTTTGTACCTTCTCTCCTCCTCCAGGTTCACCCAAGTTCATTTTAACTTGATGTCATTTGTGTAAAAATGTTTGGGCACTGGAGGTGGGAGTGGAATACCATGTGCCTGATCCGGGGTCTGAATGCTCTAGGGGCAGTTCTTGTCTCTGCCTCTCTAGAGGAACCTGGGGCTCTCACTGGCCTCCCTGTTGCTTGAGAGTATTTATCAACCTGCCCTGTCATCTAAATGTGCCAATGGCTTCTAGTTTCCGAGGGACAGTGGTCAGAGGGCACAACGACCCTCTGCCGAGTACAGGAGAAGAGAATTTAACGGGGGCTTTTATCAGTTCTCGGTGCTCAGTGAGGCCAGAGGACTGAGCCATGCTTGGGGATTGAAAGGGCTGATGTGATAAGGATGCTTAAAGTCCTGAAGCTCCTGCCTCGACCTCGCCCTCCCCCTCCCCAGCCCTGCTGCAGCAGAACTAGAGAAAGAGCAGCTTCTCCTCGTCTGCCCCAGCTTTCAACCTTGATGCTAATTACACTTCATGCCTGCCAGGAGATTTAGCATCAAAATCAATCCGGGGCTTGTCATCTTCCCTCTACCTTGGCAGTCATTACTAGGCGAGTGATTGGGACTTTGGGGCGCTTGGGGGCACAGACGTGCAGTTTAAAAAGAAATTCCTTGCTCAAAAAGCATAAACTGAAACCATCGGCATGGGGAGAATATTCTGATTTTCAACATCTTTCTGCTTGGGATCTTGGGTTCTTTATCTGTAAGAGGAAGGTGTTCAACTTGGGAGTCCCTTTCTGCATCTAAGCTATGACCCTTCATCAAGGACAGGACTTGAGGGGAGGAGATGCTCTCCTACTTTTGGTAGCTGTAATCCTGCTTACCCAGAATGGAGAGATAGATAATATTTGCTAAGGGCTTGCTATGTGACTGGCACTGGGCTAAGTGTTGGGGGATACAAATACAACAAAACAGAACAGACCTGTCCTCCAAAAGTTTGTTTGATCCAAGATGAAAGTACATTAGGAAGAATAGAAAGGGAGAGTTGAGAGATATTTGAGGATATTGGCACAGATGCCATGCTTGATTCCTGGCACAACAAGGCAAAAGGCTCATGGACTGCGGTGGTGGGCAGCAGAGTCTAAATTTTCAGTGGGAGAGTGGAGCTTTGCCTGGGAGATTTGTCCACCTTTGTCTTTGTTTCTGAAGTGCCCCGAATAGTACCTAGGACAGAGTAGGTACCTATTATATGTTGGATTGAACTAACCTGAATCACACTGCTCAGACAAAAGACTTGCAGCCAGGGTGGAGAACAGGTCTAGCATGATACCACCTAGGAGGAGCTATGGAAGGCTAGAGAAGGCAGGAGGTACTCAGAAGGTACAACACTAAGGACTCATTGAAGTAAAGAAAACTCCAGCAGACTTATGCCGAGATGTCCTCCTGAGAAGCAATGCTGGAAGTGATCATATCTATGTTAAATCTGTTGGGAAAGGGCTGCCCCACTAGATGTGGCCTCTTTCCATGAGTTCAATATTGGCTTTTATTTGGTTTGAGTTTTATTTTACCGCTAGGTAAAACCTTTCTTATTTGAATTTTGCAAACTGTCTACTTTTATATGATGAGGTTCTCAGATTTCCTAAGTGGATCAATAAACCAAAATAGGAAAAGTCTTCCCAAGTGTCCCAGGGTCTCTAAGTCATGTGGTCATCTAAACACAAGTGAAAAGCTTGGGAGAGGACCTGGGAATTCAGTTCAGTTCAATTCAGTTCCACATAATTTAATTCAACAAACATTTGCACACCATAGATAAAAAGACAAAAGTGAAAGTATTTCCTGCCCTCAAAGAGCTTCCATTCTACTGGGAATCTGAATACAGGGATCTCTCACCTTCCTTCCTCCTCTCTTTGCCCCAGTCTCTAGCAGACTCATCCTTCCTCTGCTCAGGAGACAAATGAGATTTTAAGGGCCCTTCTGCTCTCTGAGCCAAACCAGAGTCGAAATCTTGGCTGTTCTCAGAGCCAAATATACTTGGCTGAAAGTAAGCTGTATCAGGGATGGGAGAAAGATATCATAATTTTTCCAGTTGAGTACTGAAAGATGAAATTACTGTATAGAATCCTGCTTTTTAATGAAGAATTATTCTGCAATAAATCATATTAGTTTCTGGTTTTGAAAACGATGAATTGGATTCTAAAAGTCCATGTTGCTCCCCACGTGTGGCTGTTGAAAATGGCCTTTTCTGAGATTTGATTCTTTGATCTTTTTGGACCCCACTTTAAAGAAAGGAGAGAGAGGAGGGGACTGGGGATGGCAGAAACAATGCTTGAATTGATTTCAGTAATGGAAACATTCCATTTATCCTTACATTGTCAGCAGGACCGACCTTGTCTGATGCCCGAGGGAACCCATCTTGTCTCCTTCATTGGAATTTAAGCTTTTTGTCCATAGGGATTGTTTCACTCGCTGAATCTGTATCCCTAGTATTTAGCATGATGCCTCCCACTTAGTGGAGACCTAAAAATAATTGATCAAATGACCCTTGGTTCTTCTCCAACCTGAGTCAGACCATCTCCAGGTGCTTCCTCAACAGATGCTTACATCTGATGATCAATGGTCATGAGACATTTATTTTCTCACTATTGATACATTTTGCTTGGACACAGCAGATATATCCCAGCAAGCTCCCTATGGCTGCTCAACAACAAGCAAAACAAATACTCCTAAAGGAACATTCCATGAAAATGGTTTGGCAAAACCCCTTGATGGAGTAATTGTAGATGATGATACATGTCACTTTCGAAGCTTGTGGTTTCCTGATTATTAACAGAAAGGAGAGGAGTACCAGCCTTGAAGTCAGAAAGACCTGGGTTCAGTGTCTGTCTCTGACACATTACTGTGTGACAGTGGACAAGTTCCCAGGGAAATTCTTTCCTATAAATGACTTGTTGATCACATTGGTGGAGGGAATTTCTCCTAATGACATCATAGACTTCTCCTCCCCCACCCACCGCCTACCAAAAAAAAAAAAAAGAGAGAACAAGTATTTTAATTTTAATTGTTTAATTTAATTTAAACTTGGATTGACTATTATATTTGAACCACTCATTATGGTCTTTTAGTTTTTCTTCATGAATGTCGTGATTATTACTGAGACTTGGTTAAGAAGGAAGGCAATTCCAATACAGAGGGGGTAACTGGTCATGACAAAGGAGGTATTTCCTTTTAGAAAAGGAGCTGCAGGTCATGCCTATGTATCCATTTAATCCCTAAGATCCAATCTGTCATCTAGTTCACATTTCTTCCTTTGAATTATCTCTTACATGTCTAATCTTCTCTATTCTAGCTACTATCTTCCTGGTTCAGGGCCCTTTCCAACTCATACCTACCTGGGTTGTTACATTAGCCTTCTAACTGGTTTTCTGTCCCCAGTTTTACTGGTTCCTCTGCTTGGTTACTGTCCTCTACAGGATCAATTAAATAAAATTCTATTGAACAAGCTTTTAGATGCTATGTGCCAAGAACTATGCAGGTGCTGGTGTGTTGAAGACAAAATCAAAACTGCCTGCTCTCAAAGAGCTTATGACCCACTGGATTAATGAGAAATGTAGTTAACAGGACCCTACAGAAAGAGGACTCTGGAGGAAAAGGGTGTGGTGAGCTGAGAAGACTAGGAGAATACCCAGTCAAGACAGGTCACATTTGTAAAGCATTTTGCAAACCTTGAAGTGATAGTGATTTATTTACAGAAATGCTAGCTGTCACCACCACCACCACCACCATCATCATCGTTATCACCACCACCCCCATCACCATGGTCATCATCGTCAGTGTCATTGAACTAAATTACACTATGATGAAGCTTTTTTGACTAATAATTTCCCTAATGTTTAATATCCAAAAGTTTCTAAAATACAATCTTATTTATGTTTTATTTCTTTTTATTTATGCTTCTACTTCTCAAATCTATGTTGTTTCACTGGCCTATTATCTCTTTTTTGGCCCAGGATGTGATAATCTGTATAATAACTGCATTATAATCAGTTTTGATAGAACAAGGCCACCTCTACCTACTTGTTTTCCCATAGTTTTCCATAATAGTCTTCTCCATTTGCTTTTCCACATAAAATACATTTTATCCAGTCTCATATAGTAATTTATTGAAAGTTTGATTGGTATTATTCTAGATATATTAATTAGTTGGGGAAATATTGACATTTTGACTCAAATGGGTTATTGAAGCCATGACAAAGGATGTTATTCCAGCTGATCTTCTGTCAAAACATTTTTGAAGTTATCTTTATAAAGGTCTCATTTCTGTCTCAGTAAGTTAATATTCCAAATGTTTTCTTGACAAGAAAACTTTGTTATTGCAAATGACTTCTCTTTTTCAATCATGTTTTCTTAGTAATTAGTAGGATATGTACAGTGTGGATAAGGTTCATCTTATATCTCTGTAAATGGCAATCCATCTCCTGCCTGCTTGGCTTTGTACAGATGATTCTCCACATCTGAAATGCTCTCCTTCCTCACCTCCTCCCTGTAGGATCCTTAGCTTCTGAAATTCCTACAGAAGACCTTCCCTGATTTCTCTCCCCACCCCATCTTATTGTCACTCCCTTCCTCTTGAAATTACTTTGTATTATATTTTTTATAGAAGAGGCAATATGGGGTAGTATATGGAATGGTAGCCTCAGAGCCAGGAAGAACTACATTCAAATCTGGTCTCACACAGACTGGTTGTGGGACCTATGGTAAGTCTCTAACCTCTCAGTTCTCTAAGCAACTATTGAGCACTCTAAATTACACCCAGAGGTGCTAACCTGCATCAACAGAGGAAGTTTCTCAATGGACAGTCATCACAAGTTAACTCCCTAATCCCTTACTTTGAATAGACTTTGTATTTATTTACTTGTATACATGTATTTCCCCAGTAAATTTGTAAGGTCCTTGAAGGCAGATACTATTTCCTTTTTTAACATGTTTATCTCCAGAATGGCTGAACAAATTGTGCTATGTGACTGTGATTGAATACTCTTGTACTGTAAGAAATGACTAGTAAGATTGTTTCAGGAAAACCTGAAATGACTTATATGAACTCATGCAAAGTGAAGTAAGCAGAACCAGGAAAACACTGTACACAGTAGCAGCAATATTGTACAATGATCAACTGCAAAAGACTTAGCTACCTTGATCAAAACAATGATCAAAGACAATTCCAAAGGACCCATAATGAAAAATGTTATCCACCTCCAGAGAGAGGATTAATAAACTCTGAATACAGCTTGAAGTGTACTTTAAAAAAAACTTTCTTTATCTTGGAGTTTATTCTGTCTCTGTTTTGCAACATAGCTAATATGGAAATATGTTTTGCATGAGTTCACATATATAAGTGATATTAAATTGCTTGCCTTCTTAAATATCAGGGAAGTTTTCCTTGAAAATTTCTTGAAAGATGCTGTCTAAGCTTTTTTTTGGTCATTACTTTCAGGTTCAATAATTTTTGTATTATCTCTCCTGGATCTATTTTCCAGGTCAGTGGTTTTTTCCAATGAGATATTTCATATTGTCTTCTATTTTTTCATTCTTTTGGTTCTGTTTTGTAATTTCTTGATTTCTCATAAAGTCATTAGCTTTCATTTGCTCCATTCTAATTTTTAAGGAATTATTTTCTTCAGTGAGTTTTTGGACCTCTTCCCATGTGGCCAGTTCTGCATTTTAAGGCATTCTTCTCCTCATTGATTTTTTGGACTTCTTTTGCCATTTGGTCTAGTCTATTTTTTAAGGTATTGCTTCATTCGGTATTGGGGGGGGGCAGGTTTCTTTAGCAAGCTGTTGACTCATTTTTCATGATTTTCTTGCATCACTTTCATTTCTCTTCCTAATTTTTCCTCTACTTCTCTTACTTTATCATCAAAATCCTTTTTGAACTCTTCCATGACCTGTGACCAATTTTATATTTTTTTTGGAGGCTTTGGATGCAGGAACTTTGGTTTCATTGTCTTCTCCTGGTTCTCTGTTTTGATCTTCTTTGTCACCAAAGTAAGATTCTATAGTCTGAGGTTTTGTTTTGTTTTTTAGCGCTGCTTGCTCATCTTCCCAGCCAAATACTTGACTTTTTTAACTCTTTGTCAAGGTAGGACTCTGCTTCCAGTGGGGGTGGGAATGGGGATGGGTGTACTGTCCCAGGTTTTAGGGGCTTTGTATCAGCTGCTCAATCCTTCACCATCTGTGGGGCCTGAGCTCCTAGAAGCAGCCACTACTGCTGTTGCTGCTGCTGCCACTGCCACCACCTCTACAGCCCCAGGGCTGGGGCCAGGTCCCAGCTGGACTGTGCTCCTCTTTCACCCAGGTCCCACAGAGTTTTCCCACTGACCTTCTATGCTATCTTTGGCATTTGTGGAAGTCTGGAAACTAACACAGCTACCAGTGACTCAGTACCCTGAGGCCTGCTCCAGTCCTGTCTGTTCTGGCTCTACTCCTAGCCTGGTGCAATATATCACTGCTGTTGACCTTCCAGGTTGTCTTGGACTGGAGATTTGTTTCACTCTGTCATTTTATGGGTTCTATAGCTCTAGAATTTGCTTAATGTTATTTTTTACAAGTATCTGGAGGGATTAGGGGGAAAACTCAAGCAAATCCCTATTTTACTCTGCGATTTCGGCTCTGCCCCTAAAATGGATTTTCCAATTGCTTGCCTTCTCAAGGAAGGGAAAAGAGTGGGAGGGAGGGAGAGAATTTGAAACTCAAAATGTTTTTAAATGGTTGTTAATATTTTTACATGAAATTGGGAAATATTTAATGAAATAAACAAAAAAATTTTTAAAGAAATTTTATCCCCAGAGCCTAGGAACAATACTTTGTACATGGCAGACTCAAAAATATTTGTTGAATTTATTGAATTCATTCCTACCTTGCTTAAGGCATTGTTAAGTTTGTTAAGTGTCACATGTTTTTGCATTCATAATTTCCTAATATTGAACCATCTCTGAATTAAATTTGCTTGTTGAAAATTAATTTTTTTAAGTATTTCTATATGTCAAATTTGTTATTTTGTTACAATTTGTTATTTTGATTCTGTTTTAAATAATGAGATTGACTGATAATTTTCTTTTTCAGGATTGTCTTTACCAAGTTTTGGAATGAATACTACATGTGCCTTCTAAGAATAAATGGCTAGCACAACATCTTTTATTATGTTTAGAAATTGTGTAGCAGGAATGATTTGTTTCAAAGTTCTGGAAAAATTCAATTGTGTATCTGTGTAGTTTAATTACCCTTTTTTTACATGGCAGTTCATTAAAAACCTTATTTCCTTTTCTAAAATTGGTTTCGTTATCAACTAACTAGAGTGGAAAGTAAAGCCTGGCAGAGAGCAGTGGCAAACAATGCCAGGTGGAGAGCAGCAAAGACCAAAGGTTTATGAGAAGAGAGTTTGGCAGAGAGTCATGCAACAGCTAGCATTATTAAAGCGGCACATTAAGGTTTGCAGAGCACTTTATAAATGTTATCTCATTTGATACTCACAACAATCCTATGCTATTATTAGCACAATGTCTGCAATAGAAAATATTGGCATCTTGGCAGTATCAGTCATTAGGTCCTGCAGATAGGTCCTGATCATCCATGTTCTTGGTGTGTGCATATCCTCACATGGATGCCATAGCGTATTTACTCTCCTTTTACCTTGCATGTAATTGCTATGAAAGTTGATTCTTTCCTCTAAATCAACATGGATTTGTGGCAGAGTGAGCTCAAGTTGTATGTATGTATGTGTGTGTGTGTGTGCATGTATGAGAATGCATCAGGATATATGACAATTTATTTACACTGATATTTAAGATTCCTTCATTATGAACTGAATTTGTCATCTAACAAGCTGGAAACTAAAACATAAAAGTAGGGCTCATGAACTATGGTTTAGAAAGGATTCTGACCCATAAAAGAGTGAGAATTTGGGGAAGCTTACAGCACTTTGCTACATAAATATTAGAGGTAGGTCCTACTCCCAATCAGAAGGGATAAAGTTGTTTCCTGGAAAATGGGTGAACAGTACTCCTTTCCATTTCCAAATATGTTATATTCAGATCCTTTGATCAGAACAGAAACTTAATTGGTCATTCAAGAAAGGAAGGTACTAAACAGTATGATGGAAAGAGTTCTAGCTCTGGAATCAGAAGACCTAGGTTCAAATTTTGCCTGTTACTTCCTAGTGTGACTTTAGATGAACTTCCATAGACCTGCCTCATTTTCCTCATATGTAAAAATGGAATGGGGGTGGGGTGAGGTGGGGTGCTGCTGTTACACACTACGTGATCACTAAGGTTCCTTTTGACTCTAAACCAATGGTTGTTTTCTCCATCTACAGGTAAAAGTATATCACCTTAGCTAGCTTTTTCTCTTCACCTTCACCAAAGATGAAACAAAACACAACACAGGCACTACATTAGACTCTGCTCAGCTTTTACCTGCAGGCACATCAGAGGTTGAAGTCATCCCCATTACCCTCTCATCCATCCAAAGAGAGTCTGGTCAGAGCTGCAGCACAAGATTGCAATTGTGACTGATGGCTAGTCTATGTTTCACTTCTATCATCCAATCTCAAACAAACCGAATCAAACCAAAAATAAACATGCAGGAGGTGAGTGAGCTTCTTTGTATATGGTTTCCATTCCTTTAAAGCAAAAACCAGGCAACTTGTGGGTCATATCCAAATATAAAACACAATCCAGGTAGAAACGAATGAATAAAGTCATTCACATCTCTCAGGATCTTGGGGCTACGGCATGAGCCCCTTGGGCTCACCTCTGGGGGCTGCCAGCAGGGCTCCGCTCCATGCCATTGGTTAACATAGCATAACAAAACTTGAGGTCAACGTTATTTTTGGTGTTCTACACCTTCTCTGTCAAAGCTTATAGCTCTAGTGTCCATTTGTGAAAAAAAGGTTTATTGTCAATGAAGCTGGCGTATCTCATATTCACCAGGCACAATGTATTTTTTTTTGTTATTGAATTAGTACATACACACACCTATGTGTTTATGTACATATAGATAGATAGATAGTTGTGCATATATAGATATATATACACACACATATAGTATGTATATATCATGTATGTAAGATATATACATACACACATATGGGTGTGTATGTATATATATATATACACATATACATATAAATGTGTTTTATATATATATACACATACATGTATAGCATGTATACATCATGCACGTAAAAAATATACATACACACATACATATAGGTGTGTGTATATATATATATATACACATATACATATAGATGTGTTGTATATATACACATACATATATAGTATGTATACATCATGCACATAATATACACATATACATATAGGTGTGTGTATACATATACACACACATATATAGTATGTATATGTCATGTCCATCATGTATATCTATACATATATACGATATAATTCACATGGGACACAGACAGATTGCCTTTTGGAAACCTATCAGAGATTGTGGCAGTAGTCCTTCATTCTCAAAGAGGACCAAGGACATGGGAAAATCAGAGGGATAATGGGATTGGTCAAGTTGGCTTGCAATGTTAGTGGCCAAGTCCCAGTAGCATAGACTACTAGTACCGGGAGGTCCTTGAGATGTCATTTTGTTCAGTCCTCTCTTCTTAGGGATGAGCAAACTCAGCCCCAGACAGTCATAGTGGGCTTAGTGAAGAATTTCCAGCTCTGCTCCTACAAACATGCCCCCACCATTCTAATATCCATTAGATGCAACCTTCTTGGGGCTTCAGTTTGGATTTTTTTCCTCTTTGTAGTTGTATCCCAGAAGAGGAGAGGACTCAGGGCCAAGACTCTAAAGGAACTAAACAGGGGTGAGTTCTGCTGGTCCTGGGGTAGAGGTAATGACTTCTTCTAAAAGAATATAAGAAGACCCAGCCAAGGACTTCAGCTGAGCCAGAAACTGGAGGCAGTGGACACTGCAGCCAAGAAGTCTTTGGCAGCAACCAAAGGAGAAGTGTCCAACAGACCATAGGGCAAAGGTCAGTGGAGAAGCACCAAGACATAAGTGGCCCCACAGCATCACAAAAGTACACTGCCTATCATCACAAACCTGTCTTGGCCATCCCACCCTACAGTGCCTAGAAACATAAGTACGTCTCTCCATTTGTATCATCTATGTGTTTCCACCCTCTCCACAAATTCTAGGTGGATTTTAGGGAGTCTACCCTAAGTTTATGGGGGAAGATGTATTATTGTTGTTTTTATTACTGTGGCATTTTATTTAAATGCCTTTGGTTTGAGTCAGCTGTGTCCTCTGATTTACTATTAAAAGTAGACGCTCAAGTAGAGGCTTCTGAACTATAGTTTGGGGTGTAGAGTACAAAATATCTTGAACCTGAGATAGCCCTTATTTGGGAGATACATCTGGCAAGTTGAGGGGTACCACCAGATGTTACAGTGATTATTCCATTAGAATACATTTGTCTTGAGAGCAAAGGCTACTTCATTTTTTTCATTTTTTATCCCCAGCATCTGACACATTGAATCAGTCTACCAGTCAACAAGCTTACTTTATGTCAGGCAGGGTAGCTAGGTGGTACAGAGCACCAGTCCTAGAGTCAGGAAGACTCATCTTCCTGAGTTCAGATTTGGCCTCAGACACTTACTAGCTGTGTGACCCTGAGCAAGTTTGCCTCAGTTTCCTCATCTGTAAAATGGGCTGGAGAAGGAAATGGCAAACCACTCCAGTATCTGCCAAGAAAACTCCAAATGGGGTCATGAAGAGTTAGGTGATGGCTGAGGCTCAGAGAAGGGGAAAGGAGAGGGAATAAGTGTTTGTTAAGTGCCTACTATGTGGGCACTTTACTATGGGCACAACTGAGATGACTGAATACCACTCCCACAGAGTACTGATAAAGCTCCAAGCAGAGACCCGTCAGACCTCATGTCCCCTGACCCTTCTCTCAACTCTCACTTTCTTACTTGCTCAATTGCTTCTAAAAACATGCCTGGCACCTTTCCAGCTCTACCTGTCTCCTTGCCAGTGCCCCGGTGGCATGGCTGCAAAGATCAGGAGGCTGATTGGATTCCTTCTTTAATCCTCTCAAGAAACTGGAGCAGCCCAGACACAGTCGTTTTTTCCCTTCTGAGATTGTGAAAACTCTGAATCCCCTGTTAACTTGATTTTGACCGACAAACCCATTGCGACATGAGTGAATGGTTAAATGGTAGTTAGCAGACCTATGCCTAATCTCCCCTCTGCTGAAGGCAGAGACTCAGACCTCAATTAAACCAAGGTTTGTCCCCCTGAGGAAGGAAAGGTCAAGGAGGAGTGGTCAGTCACCTGTGAGACTGGGTTATTGCTAGCTTGCCCACTGTCATCTCTGCTTTTTAGAGCGTACTCAAGTACATTGAATTGAAGTCAAATGACTCCTTGGACTTCACCACGCCCCCCTTCATATCTCTAAGGACTCCCTTCTGGTCATAGCATAACCCTCACATGTCCCGGGTCAACATTCCAGGTCCTCCCTTGCTCTTCCCACCCAATGGAAAGGCAGAGTCATGTAATAGACAGCTTAATGGACTCTAAGACAAAGAGACATGGCTTCAAGCCCTGCTTCATACATCTATTCTCTGTGTGACCTTGGACAAGTCACTTAACCTCTCCCAGCCTCAGTCTCTTCATCTGTAAAAGGGGAATGATATTAACATCTGTCTCATACGGTTGAAGCAAATTTTAAGAAAGCACAAGTGCTTTACAAACCTTAAAAGTGTAATGTAGTAGTAAGTTACTATAATCTACTATTACTATCCCCTTGAACAGATGGGAAAGTGAGGCCCAGAGAGGGTAATTCATATTTGTTTAGGCTCTAGGAAAGGAGAGGCTGAACCATTCATGACCAACAGCAAGTTAAATTTTATGACACACAGAATCATATATAATAGGCCTTAGACACCATCCAGTTCAACTCTATCATTTTCCAAATGAGGAAACTGAGGCTCAGAGAAGGGGAAAGGAGAGGGAATAAGCATTTGTTAAGTGCCTACTCTGTGCCAGGCACTTGGCAAATATTTTCTCATTTGATCTTCCCAGTAACCCTGTGAGGTAGAAGCTATATCATCCTCAGTAGAGGAAACTGAGGCGGACAGAGGTTGAGTGACTTACCCAGGGTCATAGAGTTAAAAAGGGTCCAAATTCTAATCTTCCTGACTCCAGGCCCAGCTCTCTCTACATCAGCCCCATTCTTGAAGTAGCTTGTACAAGGTCATATAGTCTGCTCCCAGAAATATGAATTCATAGCTTTAAGGCTCCCAGTTGCACTCCCCTCTACCTCCCCCTCCCCTTTTGTTGTTGCTACAGAGCAGTCACCTAAAACCCAGTAGTCAAATGACTTGGTCAAAGTCACACAGGTACTAAGAAGTAGATCTGGGACTGGAACCAAACCCGTTTGACTCCAAATCTCAAGCCATTCCCCATCTCCAAACCCCTACCACCCCACAATGCACCATGCTGTTGTCTCCCCATAAGCCAACACATCTTCACTTGAGGTGTTGTTCTAAAGCAAGAACTTCTGGAAGTGTTGTTTTTTTTTAAAATCAGTCAGGATTCAAGATGCTAATTTCTTATCATAAATACTCCCTGCTCCTGTCCTCCAACTCCATAAACATAGTTCACGGAAACACTTGCAAGGCACTCCCTCTCTACACAAGTGATAAGAATGCTTGGGAGGTTTTTGGAAACATAACTATGGAGGAGCATTCTTCAAAAATGATACAATAGCAGTCTTCTCGGGGTGCTACTTCATGGATCTCTCTTCCCCTCTCAAGGTCCCCCAAAATGTTCGGTGAATCAATATCCATGACCCCACATGGTATTCATGGATAAGAAGGTTCCCAAGGCATCCTCCCCTCCCCATCTCATTTGGGGTTTTCAACTCCTCTCCTCCCTCGAAGTCTGCCTCCAATTAGCATCCTTCATACAAACCCTATTAAGCTCTTTATCAAAGCTCTGCTGAGCTGAATTCCAACTCTTTCTGTATGACGATCTCATTCAGCTTCCTGGGTCTTACCATTGCTTCACATTCCTCTCAAGTGGATGTTTTCTACAACCCTCATTTCCCCCACTTCTAAATCTCTATTGGTAAAAACAGAAAATCAAGTTGCAGAAAATATATAACTTCCCTTTTCTGAGAAGATTACAGCAGCCTTAAAGAGAGCAAAACTCTCAGAGAAACACTATTTACTCTCTGCAGATGAAAGATCATTAGGATAAATTTCCCCACTCAAAGTCTGTTTTATTTTTGTCAAAACCTCAGAGAGAAGATAATGAGTCATTCGTTTCTTCTCTCACTGTTGCTGGAGTTATGAATTAGTTCAGCTATTCTGAGACCATACTGCAAAAGTTATGAAACTGTGAATACCCTTTCATTGATCTATACCAACTGCTAGACTTCTAATTTATATCCCAAAGATACACTAAGGATATACTAAGATATCCTAACTACTAGATCTATATCCCAAAGAAATAAAAAAGAGGGAAAGGATCTATAGAGACTAAAGTATTTATAGCAATTTTTTTGTGGTAGTCAAGAAAAGGAAACCAAGAGGTTGTTCCCATGTTTGGGGAACAGCCAAGCAAATTGTGATCTATAAATGTATGGGCTATATAAGAGATGATGAAATGGATAGTTTCAGAGGGTACTGGGAAGACTTTTATGAACTAATGCCGAGTAAAGCAAGAAGGACCAGAGAATGATTTCCACAATGATACTATCACGTCATTGTATCTCTAGAGAGAAAAACTACTTTTAAAGACTGTAGAATTCTGATCAATGTAAGAGTCCAAAATAATGAGAATATAACATACTGCTCCTCTACCAACAGAGAGCTTAGAATATCAAAAGAAATCTACATATTTGGACATAATTGATATGGGAATTTATTTTGCTGGCTCATGTACCTATGGACTCAGGGCTTCTTTTTTCTTTTTAAAATTTGTTCAAAGGGGAATATTTTTTTAAACAGAGGTACAGATTAATTTGTAAAAGTACATAAGGTTGCTCTTCAAAGTAAAAATTGTTTTAAATGTATTTCCATTTCCAACCTAAGACATAAGCCTTCTGGATGTAGTTCAACCAATTCCCAAGCATTTACCTCAATAAGCATTTGTTAGTCACCTTTTATGTGAAAGATTCTGGTGAAAGAAAGACATAAAGAAAACAATTTTGATCCTTGAAGAACTTACATTCTATTAGGAGGAAGCAAGGAATTTACAGAGAAATAAATCTGAAGTTCATAAGTAGTAAATACAAATTATTTGGGGGATTGAGGGGAGTACTATCCTGGGACAGAGATAGGAAAGGGGTTGTGATTAGACCTGTGGTAGGAAGGGATGCTAAGCCTTGAAGAAATTCTGAGAGATAGATCTGAGGAAAGAGGTCATGCCAGGCATCAGGTCCTGCCTAGTCAAGGCATAGAGATGAGAGATGATACCTGGTGAGCAATAATCCACCCTATTTAGTGGGAGCATGGCATTGTGAAGAGGGGTGATAGGAAATCAGTTTTGATTTCATATTGAATCAAATAAACATCCCAAAAGGAAGAAAATACATATGACAAATAGTAAAGAATTCAGATTTTCTCTACCCTTCCACTCTTTCCAAGAGGATAAACACATTTATTAGGTAGAAATTATATATTGTCCCGACCATGGAAAGATTTGTTTTAGAGGAAGCACAATTCTGTGGGGAGCAGAAAGGGGGAATGTTTGTGTTTAGTGTTTTTTTTTGTTTTTTTTAAATATAAATTTATGATTTAACTTTTTACATTCAATTTCACAAAACTTTGGGTTCCAAATTTTCTCCCCATTTGTCCCCTCCCCCCACCCCAGTACACTGAGCATTCTAATTTCCCCTATCACCAATCTGCCCTCTCTTCTATCATCCCTCCCTTCTCCCGTCCTCATCTTCTCTTTTGTCCTGTAGGGCTAGATAACTCTCTATTTCCCATTACCTGTATTTCTTATTTCCTAGTAGCAAGAACAATGCTCGACAGTTGTTCCTAAAACTCTGAGTTCCAACTTCTCCCCATCCCTCCCTCCCCACTCATTTCCTCTGGGAAGGCAGGCAATTCAACACAGGCCATATCTGTGTAGTTTTGCAAATGACTTCCATAATAGTCATGTTGTGTAAGACTAACTATATTTCCCTCCATCC
>CM053772.1:19313915-19371597 GCA_028658325.1 Potorous gilbertii
TTTTAAGAGAACTATTTTCTTCAGTGAGCTTTTGAACCTCTTTTTCCACTTGACTAATTCTGCTTTTGAAAGCATTCTTCTCCTCATTGGCTTTTTGAACCTTCTTTGCCAATTGAGTTAGCCTATTTTTCAAGATGTTATTTTCTTCAGCATTTTTTTGGGTATTAACCTGTTTTTCATGCTTTTCTTGCATCTCTCTCATTTTTCTTCCCAGTTTTTCCTCCACCTGTCTAACTTGATTTTCAAAATCCTTTTTGAGCTCTTCCATGGCCTGAGCCCATTGGATATCTATTTCAGATGTTTGGGATACAGAGACCTTGGCTCCTATGTCTTTACCTGATGGTAAGCATTGTTCTTCCTCATCAGAAAGGAAGGTCACCAAAGGTTCACCAAAAAAGTAACCTTCTATGGTCTTATTTTTTTTTCCCTTTTCTGGTCATTTTTCCAGCCAGTTACTTGACTTCTGAGATTCCTCTCCACCCCAACCCAGATGCACCCAGCTAGTGCTTGGGGTCTGAGATTCAAATGCTGCTTCCCAGCTTCAGGGCTTTCAGTGGTGGGCCAGCTGCTATTCAATGTGAGCTTAAGTTCTGGTGCTCAGGTTGGGGCAGGGCCGCCTCCCAGGCTCAGTTCCCTCAGGCGGTTTATGCAGAGACCTTCCCTAATGGACCGCAGCTCCTGCCTGCTCTGGGAACCTCTGGCCACCCGCTACCTCTGCTGCTGCCTCCCAAGGGGGCCTGAGTTATGGAGACACCCAGCTCCCCTCGCAGCCAGCCCGGAAGTCTCTCTCACTGACCTGTGCATCTGCTGGTGGAGGGACCTTCGTGGCCACCGGAGATTCTGTCTCTAAAGCCTGCTCAAATCTGCTCCTGTAGATGCCACGTGGCCAGGGAAGGGCTAGGCTCTTCTCTGTCTGGTGTGTGACGGACCCTTGGGATCGGTTTTTCAGGGTTCTCTGGAACGGAAATCTCCTTCACTCCGTTGCTGCATGGCTTCCATTGCTCCAGAATTTGTTGGGAGTTCTTTTTACAGGAAATCCATGGGCTGTCGGTTTGGAGCTAGCATATGCGAATCTTTCTACTCCACCATCTTGGCTCCTCCCTTGTGTTTAGTTTTTTACAGAAGCCTTTTTAACAACGTGACTTTCCTGCATTCAGAGTTTAATGTGCACACATAATAATCCTGAAATGAAAGATCTGTAGAAGCTCTCCTCATTTTATAGGGAACATTTTATAAGGATAATTTTCCTGCTAGGAGGAATGTTTTAGGACAAGAGACCTCAGAGTGATGTGACAGGGGGAAGAAGGTAAAATCCCCAGAGCATTCCCTTTACATCCACTTTCTGGGCAGTTGCAGAATTGAAACTCATTTTCAGTTGGGAAGAAGGACAAGGTGAATCATGCCATGAACTTACTGAATTTGTGTCTGGGAAGAGAACTTAGAAAGTACTAACTAGTCTAGAGGTGTCAGATGTGTGATGGCATATGGCCACCCCAACCATTTTAAAACGTGATTGGGAAATATTTAACAAAAATTGATAAAGATATAATAGAACATAGGTAATGCTCATTTTCTAAGTCTGTGTTGGCCCATTGGGATCCTTATGTACAGTTTATTGGCTCCATTTCTATTTGAGTTTGACACCAATGATCTAGTCCAATCTGCTTCATTTTACAGGTAGGGAAGCTGAGGCCTGGACTAAAAAAGTGACTTACTAATGTTTCTAATGATAGATAATGTCTAAGTCAAGACTAGAATATGTGGTTTTTGGATTCCATAAGGTATCCTCCATTTCTCCAGCCCCCTCTATTTTATCTTCTGGAATTTTAGACATGGCTAGCAACATGGGCCAGGCTGCCATGCACAACATTCCAACTGCTCTGTCTCTATACTCAACAGCAGTCAGTGGCTTGCTTCAGACTTCTTTCCCTGTTCCTCCTGGCTCAAATCCATGACTGACTTGTGACTTTTGGTGTTCTGCTGAAGTCTGCAACCAGGAGAGGGTCAGTGTCAACACCTAAGTAGATATGAGACTGCACTCGAATCAGAGATGGGCAAATATTACCATCGAAACACCAGTAGAGCCACCCTATTCCACGTATTTGTTGTACTCTTTTATGTGTCATCTATAAATGATCTTGGGATGATGGATCAGTTTAACTTGGTGTATTAGGAAGAACTGTGACAAATTCTAGGAGGGCTATTTGTCTTCCTGGGGAAACTGAGGCAAAGTATTCAACTTCTCTCAATTTAATTTCCTCATATGAGGAATAGTTTGGTGTGCTATGGTCCATGGGGTCACAAAAAGTTGGACACAAATAAACAACAGCAAGAGAATCCCAGTTGTTATTCTATCATGATCCAACTTTCTTTATTTTAGGTTATACATATGCAATCATGTTAAGCATATTTCCACATTAGTCATGTTGTGAAAGAAGAAACAGAGCAAAAGGGAAAAGCCACAAAAAAACAAAGTGAAAACAGTATGCTTCAATCTGTATTCAGATTCCCTAGTTCTTTCTCTGGATATGGATAATATTTTCCATGACAAGTCTCTTGGAATTGTGTTGGATCATTGTTGATTGATGAGAAGAGCTCAGTCTATCAAAGCTGATCATCACACGATCATCAACCAACTTTCAAAACAGCCATAATGATAAACTTTCCAATGCTTTTATAGGTCTACTCATTTTCTACAATAAATTATAGGATCCTAGACCTTACCAATCAATCAGTAATCATTTCTTAAGAGCCTACTCTCTTCCAGGCATGTTTATAGGAACTGAAGAATACACAGACAAAAATGAAATAGGAAAAAGACCTCCCCTGCTTCTTTAGAGAGGTGGGGAACTATGGGTACAGAACACTGCATATTTGTCAATCTTTCGTGATGTATTGATTGGCTTTGCCAAACTGTTTTCCCCCTGTTTAAAAAAAAGTCTTTTTCATGAGAGATACTTATCTGGGAGAAGTTGAGAGAAAGGACACATTGAGAAACATGGATATTAGAAAAATAAAATATGAATACAATTATTTTTGAAACAGAAAAAAATGATACAGTCTCTATTCTCAGAGAGCTCACATTCTATTGCCAGAGACAAGGTCATCATCAGTTTCAACCACATCATTCTTCAGGTAAAGCATTCTTGTGTTTCTTCTTGCTTTCCTATGAAATTAACTGAATCCCAGGCCAGGGACCAGGCTTATTTCTCCATTGATGCTGCCGGAGCCCTGCTGACAACTTGACTCTGGAGTAGGACACACAAATCTCCTCTGATTTCTTTCAAGGTGAAAAAAGAGCTGAAAACACATGTACCACATGTGGGTGAGGTAGCTGATGTTCCGCTGGACAGTGGACCAACCCTAGACAAGGGTGGGATGGAGGTTGACATTGGGCTTTGGGTCCTTGAGCTGGGATTGTGGGGAGTGGAGAAAGGGGTTAGCAGAACTGATCCTGACCCTGGAGTGCCGAGACCTGGGTTCTGGATCCAGCTTTGCTTCTGGTTCCATCTGTTTGGGACTGAACAGAACATGCCTGATCATTCTTCCACTCAACGGCCCTTCCTCTACTCTAAGGCAGTTCTTCTGACCCCATATCTTCTCTTCTTGAGGCTCAACCCCTTCAGTTGCCTCAGATGATGCTCGGAGACCATGGAGACTTTTCCCCACCCTGGTTCCTCTCCTTTGGAAGCCCTCTAATTTGCTAATGCTCTTCCTAAAGTGTGACCCCCCAAGGACTGAAGGTAAGCCTGGTGTGGCCTGATCAGAGCAGGGGAAACTGTCACCTTGCTCCCGCAATTTCATTCAGCTCAGCAAGAATCTAAGTGCTCTCAAAGGAAGACACTGGGTACATAAGCACAAGCCAGAAACTGGCTTTCAGCCCCACTCCCATGCTATGAATCTCTAAATTCAGCCCTAAAACTCAGCTAGCTCTCTTGGCTTCCATGTCTGGTGGCTGGGAACCAGTGGATAGTGACATAGTGGGTAGAAGGCCAGCCTTGGAATCTTACCTCCAACACTTACTAACTGTGTGACCTTAAGTAAGACATTTTCTGAACCTCAGTTTTTTTCATATATAAAATAAAGGGATTTTCTCCTTTCAGTTCTGAATCTACAATCCAATGATTTAATTTAGGATTAGGGAGCATTCTTCACCAGGGAGTGAACACCAAGTGGTTAGAGACTCTCAACTTTACCCACAATCCTCTTTTTCCATTTTACGTATATGCAAATGACCATTCTATTAGGTGTCTGTTAAATTCACAATATTCTGATCATCCCCCTAAGCTCCATAAGAGCCAGGATTGTTTTTGTTTTATATTTTAAAAGCATGAACTTGGGAATGGCTGAACAAGTTGTGCTATATGAATGTAATGGAATATTATTGTGTTAAAAAAAATGATGAACAGGAAGACTTCAGAGAGGCCTGGAAGGAATTATATGAACTGATGCTGAGTGAAAGGAGCAGAACCAGGAGATCATTGTACACAGTAACAACCCCAATGTGCAAGGAATTTTTCTGGTAGACTTAGCCTTTCACAGCAATCCAAGGACCTAAAACATTCCCAAAGGACTCTTGAAGCAGAGTGCTATCCACATCCAGAGAAAGAACCATGGAATTGGAAAGCAGAATGAAGCAGAATATTTTCTGTTGTGTTATGTTTGGTTTTGTTTGGATTTTTCTCATGGTTTCTCCCATTCATTTTAATTCTTCCATGCAACGTGACTAACGTGAACATATATTTAATAAAAGAATGTATGTGTAGAATCCATATAAGATTGCATGCTGTCTCAAGGAAGGAGAGGGGACAGAGGGGGAGAAAATTTAAGATTTATGGAAGTGACTGTAGAAAACTGAAAACAAATAAGTTAAAATAATTTTTTAAAAAGCATGAACTTAACAAATGCTTGGTGATTGATTGTTGACTGAGAATAAAAAAATTTAAAACCTGTAAATTTTACAGTTTTAACACAATCATTTTTTTTCCTTAAAATCTTCCAGTTGCTATATGCTGACCAGGTAGGTTAGACCAGAGTGATATATCTCTTTAATTTAATTCTGTCCCACTCAATAAGCATTCATTATGCATCTACTATGTGGTAGGTGCTATATTATTACATGCTACCTCCCTCTTGGGGGCCAAGTGCTATTTCAAGGTTATTAAGGAACATCCAGGAGAGGAAGCACTGTCCACCAACCCAGTTCACCTTCTCTGCAATGTACAGTCTTTGGGAGTTTCACAGGGCACTAAGAGATTATGTGACATGCCTAGGGTCACCCAGCCTGGATGGGTCAGAGTCAGGATTGAATTCAACTCTTCTTGGTAGGGGCCAGCTGTTTTCCATCATGGCATTGTAACTTTGAGGTATTAAGACAAAAATGAAATAGATTGAAACATTTTCACTGCTTTTTCAGGTGGACAGCTCCACAGAAAGTACTTCTCAAAAACCAATGTTAAAAATAATTTTAAAAAAAGTACCCCCACATCTTCTATGCATCTCAATTTCCTCATCTATACAGAAGGAAAAATAACCCAGGAGCATCAAGAGTCCCATATGACTTTACTGAATGAAATGAACTCATCTCTCTGGGCCTTAGTTTGCTTATCTGTAAAATGAACCTCTAAATGGTGACTTAGGCTTTGGGTCCCATGTTCTAGATCCCAGGGGAGTTCTGTGACTTGAAATTCAAACTATATCTAGCATTTGGGGAGAGGGAGAGTCTTATAGAAAGTTTGGCAGCGGCAATGGAGAGGGAGGGGATGAGAAAGTCTTCTAAGAACTCCACCTGCTCAGAAAACCCATTTCCTCCATAATTTTCTTAGTTGCCTCTCTCGGCTATGGTTTGTGTAGGCTCAGAATAGCTACCTTTAAGAGTTTTGAAAAATAGATGTTAAAACAAGAACACTGTAGAATCCCTCAGCTCTAGCAGAAAATGTTGTTTTCTCTTAATATTTCTCTTCCCTGTGGGACCTCTATGTGTCCCACCTACAAAAAGAGAACTGGAAAAAGCCATCACCTTCCTCTCCCCTCAACAGAGGTGTCTTAGATGTGACAAGGCAAGGCAAGCTGCCAAACACTGCCCACTGGGTAAATCAATATGTTGCAGCCTTGAAAGGACTGGGGTTTTGTTTGTCTACTTGGTGAATCCTCACAAGTGGACATTCTAAAACTCAAATAATACTGAGTTTTGCCAAAAAAAAAAAACAATTTTTGACACTATAAATTGGGTCCTCTCTGACCAACTTGGGAGGCTGTTCAGGAAGGAATCTTCTCCACCATATCATCTGCCAAGAAGGCAGCCAGTCTTTGCTTGATGGAGGGGACACCCATTGTCTCTTGAGACAGCCTGTTCCATGCTGGGACGACTCTCTTTTTAGGAAGCTGTCCCTGTCACATAGGCAATAGTACTTGTAAATGAGATTCTACAGAGTTGAATTTCTGGGGTAAGGTTACCCCCTAGAAGACAATCAGATATCTGCTGAATAAAATATGGCACACCCGATGCTATGATGCGTAGCAGAGAGTGTGTCGGACATGAAGTCAGGAAGATCTGAATTCGAAACCTGTCCCTGACATGAGTTGTGTGACCCCGAGTAAGTCATAAACCTCTCTCAGTCTCAGTTTCCTCATTTGTAAAATTGGAATAATAACTATACCCACTTCCTAGGATTGTTCAGAGAATCAAATGAAGTCATATATGTCAAGTGCTTGGTGAGTTCAAATCCAGCCTCAGACACTTCCTAGCTATATGACCTTGGGCAAGTCACTTCATCCTGTTGGCCTCAGTTTCCTCATCTATAAAATGATCTGAAGAAGGAAATGGCAAATCATTGCAGGATCTTTGCCAAGAAAATCCCAAATGGGGTCACGAAGGGTCAGAAATGACTGAAAAATGATTCTACAGCAACTTCTTGTTCTTGTGATGGTTGGTGGTATTTTTGAGATGCAGAATGACATAGCAGATGGAGCTCCGGATTTGGCAGCATGAAGCCCTGGGTTCAGATTCCTTTGGGGCACATATTAGGAGTGAGACCTTGGGCAAGTCATTTATCTCTGTGAGTCATAGTCTCTTCATCTGGAAAATTGATACGATCACAGTCCCTGTAGCACCAACGTCCCCGGGTTTTTGACTTCTCAAAGTAGATCCTATACGTAAAGTGCATGGGACGCCTTAAAGCCCGATAGAAATGTCGGTTGTTATTCCTGTCTGCCAGTGAGAGGGTGGGGAGCTCCCTGGAACTCCTGCCCAGTAGCCTGGCATCCTGGGAACTCATTCAGCCTGCTTGACTGGAGGTCATCTCATCCTGGGTATTTCCTAAAAACGTTTCTGGCATTTGAAAGGACGCTCGGCCCCCAAGAGTCTGTATGTTCACAAAGGATGTTATCAGTTGTTGATGAGCCCCTGTCCAGGCCTACAGACAGGCAGCTTCCTCTGGCCCTGGAGCTCCCGCCAGCTATGGAGCCAGGAGAAAGGTGATAAGCCTCAGAGGAGATGTTTTAGGAGCCTCGCCTATCTCCCACACCAGTGGCCCAGGCACATTTTCCATAGTTGCCATTTACAGATAGACTGGCTGCTTTCGGATAAGGACTTGGGGTGGGGGAGCAGAAATCATTAAAGGATAAGGACTGGAGGAAAAACCATTAAAGGGTCCTGCTGATGTCCAGTTAGCCTCCCTTGGAAATCTCTTAGGAAGCCAAGGACCTTGCTTTAGGAATAAGCAACTTTTTTAAAGTTAATATCCAAAGAAAGCGCTGCTGATTTCTAGGTTATCACCAGATGAGGTAGCTCTGATATCAGCTGGACTGTCCCAGTCAGGCAGGGAAATGCTGCCCAGGGAGATGAAGACCTCAGGCTCCACAGTCACAGAGTGTCTCAGGACAGTTCAGGAAATAGGCCTGAGGCATTCCCTGGGAGCCAAACTCCTGGGGTATAGTACATAAGAAAAAAAGGAAAATCCTAGCTGGTGAGGTCTCAGGAAGACTCCTGTTCAATCTCTCCTCTGAAGTATCCTCACTGTGTATTCCTGGGCGAGTCACAGAACTCCTCCGAACCTACATTCCCTCATCTTTGGGGGTAGGGGGTGGGAAGCTCCACTTCACAGTGTTGTGGAGGGGCAACATGTGATGTCACACATGGTGTTTGCAAAACTTCATTTTCTAAGCATCAGACAACCAGCCACAGACAGGCTGGCATTTCTAGGAGTGGAATGGGGAAATTCTATCATCCACAGTGAGTCTTTTGATTAAGGCTTAATAAAGAATAATGAATGGGCAGCTAGGTGGTGCAGTAGATAAAGTGCAGGTTGGGCCTGAGTTCAAATTTAGCCTCAGATACTAGCCATGTGACCCTGGGCAAGTCATTGAACCCTGTATGTCTCAGTTTTTTCATCTGTGAAATGGCCTGTAGAAAGAAATGGCAAACCACTCCAGTATCTTTGTGAAGAAAACCCCAAATGGAGTCATGAAGAGTCAGACACATTGAACAACAGTAACCAAGGATGATGTCGAGTTCTCAAACTTTATTGATATTTCACATTGGTCACTTTTCAATATTTAGGTTAGCCCAGTGGCTTTATACCATTGGCCTTTCAATAGGACCTGAGTTTAAATTCCACCTCTGATGCTCCTCCCTCTCCTATAAAATGAGGGAATCGGACTAAGTAGTCTTCAAGGTGCCTTGGGGTGAGAGATCCAGGCTCCTCTGACTCTGCTTGACAATAATCAGTGATAGTGAAAATGCCAAACATTTTTTAAGTCTGCAAAGCGCCATCCATACATGATCTCATCGGTTTTATTCAACATCTATACTAGCATATAGTAAGCTCTTAACAAATACTTATTGACTGACTAAAGACTATGGAAGTTATTGTTTTACAAAACCACTTTAAAAAATGAGCCACAGACAACTAGGTTCTTTGTTCCCCAAGTCACCCTCTGTAGGGGTGGGAGAGCCCTCCCATCCTTCTAGTAAACCAGGTTCTCAGAACTGGTGTGCTCAGCTCCCCTCTCTTCTTCACCCTTTCAACCTTCATACATGGTCTTTCATACTTGATCCTTCTCTCCACTTGCTCTGCCACCATCTTGGTTCAAGTCAATTTTTTTTGCTTGGACCATTGCAATTGCCTTGAATTGGCATCTTTAATTCAAATCTCTCCCCACTCTAAGCTACCTTTTTCGTTGCTACCAAAGTGATTTTTCTAAATTATAAGGCTTCTCTCCTCTACTCAAGAAACCCCAGTGACTCCCTGGCACCTCTAAGATAAAATCTGAACTCATCTTGGCATTTAAAGTTCTTCACAACCTGGCCCCTTCCTCCTTCCCCATTATTCTTACACTTTGCTCCCTTCCATGTACTTTAAAATCCATCCAGAATGGCCTGAATGTCGTTCTCCACACACTATACTTCATTTCCCACCTCTCCGTCTTTACCTAGGCTGTTTCTTATGCCTAGAAAGCTCTTCTTCCTCTTCCTTTCCTTTCAGAATCCCTGGTCTTCCCCAAATGGCTCCAATCACACCTTCTTCAGAAGACCTTTCCCAGCTTTGCCATTGGGGTCTTCCCCAGAAGGTTATTTACCCCCAGTCTGTATGTTACTCATGTTCATGTCATCCCCCCTCCATTAAAAAGTAGATTCATTGAAGACAAGAAATCCCCAGTGTGTTAAGGCATATTTTTATTCATAGTAAGTATTTAATAAATATTTACTGATTTATTAATCCAACAAAGCCAGGTCATCTCAGGAGCATTTAAAGATAAAACTTGAAGTGGGACACCAAAGAGATGTGAAATGAAACAGATACATCAGAATTCCCATAGCAATTTGTTCTTATAATTTATGACGGCAAAACTACCGTATATGGATTCTATTATCTCAATAGCTGTTGTGTTAAACTAGGAATTAAGAATGATACCTAAGAAAATAAAAGAATGATTGACCACAAGGAAACAAACTATGTTAGAAATAACACATTGTTAAAGATATCTAGGGACCAACATTCAAGATAACCTCAAAGATGGGAAGGTTCCGAAGGAATGGGAAAAGATAATGAAGAAATTTATTATCATAAAAAAGGTAAATAAAAATAGATCCATCTAACATGCCTACTTCCTCATGACTCTAAAATATTTATGAGAATGAGCTACAAAGCATATTTGTTAAGTACTTACTATGTGCCCAGTACCGTTGCTAAATAGGGGATATACGTTTAGAAATTGAGACGGTCGTTCTTGTCAAGGAATTTATATTCTTACTTTTGGAAAATAATGGGGAAAAAGACAAATGACAAAAGATCTAAGTAATGGCTTACTTTCTCAGTTCTATAAAAATTTTATGACAACAACCTGCAGAGTCATTGAAGGAACGGGCGGCTTCCATGGACGACCTTCGACAGCAGACCACCTCTTCACAGTCCCAATTAACTGAAAGGTACGAGAGACACAAGATCACCCCACACTTCTTATTTATTTGATCCCCCAAAACATCTGATTCAGCAGAGCAAAATGCTGCCCTAACGACTCTCCTCCCACACACTCTCCTCCTTCCCGGAAGGTGTCAAAATCAAATGGGATTCCTCTAAGGAGGTAAAAACAGTCATAACTTTGCCTGACAACTTTTGGACTATTAGTGTCAAGCATTGCACTAAATAGGCAAATATTTGCTCTTATGGAAAATTGGCCCTGCAAAGTCTAAAGGGGAAGGGAAATTTACCATACATAATGAAGCCCTCCATATACTTATATCTGTAACTTACCTTGTGCAACTTAACTTGTCCCTGGAATGTCATGGAGCATACTGAATTAGATCCACAAACTAGTGAGAAGTTTGGCCTAATTATTTACACTGGAAAAGTCACATGGCTAAAGAATGCTTCTAGGCTATTAAATGTACTTGGATGGCCAGCCCATAGAGCTAGACAAATTATATACATATATATATATCTTGTCCATATACAGAAATTGGTCAATGAGCTGTGTCCATGAATGAACAGTAGGAGGAGACTGGGCTAGGTTGCTTTTGGGAAATGATGAAAGGGCTGCACTTAATAAATGTTTGCTGACTGACAAAAGCCCATCTTTTAATATTAATTATTTAACATTAAGGTTCTTTCAGTGATGCTATCTGCCTATGAGTCCTAGAATTCCACAGTTTCCAGAGAATTCAAGTAGAATGTCACTCAAGGGGCAATGGAGAGATGAACATGAGGGACATAAGTAGAATATAAAGTATTACTTAAGTATTTCTCAGAAAAAGTAGGGAAAAGGATGTCATTCTTGAGATATAAGATGCCAACAAGGGGGCTGCTCGTGGGGCAAGAAAACAGGATGACAAATCAAGAGTCCATGTGCTCCACTAGCCTCCTTCACATAATGTCAAGAGACTGAGAGGAAGGCTCCTGGCATGTTGGTTGGACACACATGGAGGTTTATAGAAAGACATAAATAAGACTTATACAAGAAGAGAAGCTATGGGTTAAGATGAGAGTACCAACATCGATGAAGTCACAGATTCACCCTGGTATGGACATATTTATCAATTTAATAGAGTAAAATGAAACTTTAAAAACTGTCCTCCAATTGTGCCTACCATACATACATGAAGATTGTATAAGATTCCTTGAGAGCTGCAACTTTGGTTATAACTTTACCCAGTATTGTTCTTCTGATTACCACTGTCCATCATAAGACAGGGAAGCCTTTGTCATTGCCAAAGGCATTTACCATGATTATGGAGGATGTCCTACACAATCCAAGTGGAAAAAGAATCCCTTATATATGAGATCTTCCATATGCTCCTGTTCATGGATGGAATTGTATGTTCTCCTCAATGAGGTGCATGACCACCCAAAAGGAATTCATCAAATAATCTATGTAGGAAAAGCCAAATAGATGAAGAGTACATGCTGCCCAAATTATGACATGTAATTAGGGGGTGGATCATCAAAGTGGCGCATCAATACATATTTCCTGGACATTCATTTTATAAGGGTAATAAATTGGACCCAGCATCAAATTGGAGGAGGTTAGATTGGACCTCATTCGAGAAATGATGCCGCCCATTCAATGATCCCAAACAATTTACTCCCATTGAAGCCTTTCGTGAACACCAGTGTTATCCTATTGATTGTAGATGTCCGCCAACCATGGAGTGCCAGGATCTCTGATCAAAATGGTGAATGACCTCAAAGGACAGAGGAATCACAGAACCTGAGAGTAGAAAGGTACCTTAGCAACCAATTAGCCCGACATATAACAAAATGAATCTTCATTGTAACATACTTGATAGTCATCTGACCTCTACTGAAAGACTTTCAGTAATGGGGAACTCACCACCACTGAAGGCAGCCATTCCAGTTTTGGACCATGGTAATTGTCAGTGAGCTTTTCCTAACATCAAGCCTCAACATTCTTTGAGACTTCTGCTAATTGTCCTTAGTTCTGCCCACGGGAACCAAGCAGACCAAGTCTAACTTCCTTCAAATGACACTGTGAGCCCACCCTCTATCTTCTCCCCAGAGGAGAAAAACCCTTCCAGGATCTTATCATTGATCCTTACTTGGCATGAACTCTAGGTCCTTCACCATCCTATCTGCCCTCCCCCTGAACAGTCCTGAGCTTTTTGATGCTTTTAAAACTTGATATACAGAACTGGAAACAATACTTCAGATGTTGTTTGACCAGGGCAGGGTACAGTGGGGCTACTCCTTTGTCCTGGAAGGCTGATCTCTCTCTCTCTCTCTCTCTCTCTCTCTCTCTCTCTCTCTCTCATTCTCTCTCTCTCTCTCTCTCTCTCTCTCTCTCTCTCTCTCTCTCTCTCTCTCTCATTGCAGCCCAAGATCAAATGACTTTTTTGTTACCATGCCATTCTGATGACTCATACTGAGCCTGTACTCCACTAAAACCCCCAAACCAACCATTATTTAACCATACTTTATCCATATTGCACTTACAAAATTGATTCTTTGAATCCAAATTTGACTTTCCATTTATCCCAATTGAATTTTATCTTATTAGCTTCAGCCAGCACTGCTCTAGCTTATTGAGTTTTGGGGCCTTTTGGGTGTTAAACTTGTCATCCACTGTGTTAGCTTTTTGACATTTGCAGCTTGATCAGAATTGTATCAATGCAAGAGCGCCTGGTGACTCTAAGTGGAACGTGGCACATTCACAAGGCTGATTTGTACATAAGAAATGGCACCAAAAAATCATCAAAGAAAAAGAGGTGAGCTTTTGTAGAGTACTAGTAAGTGGACTGCCTGAGTGAAATACATGCATCTGCAACCTAGGGAAAGGCCCGGGCTGGAAGGAGACCCAGTATGTTGGCAAGGGCCTCTCTAGAGCTGTTGTGGAAAGATGTGGAAAAAACTGTGTGAGATCAGAGAGTTTGGATAAATTGAGATCTACACAAGTGACCTGTTACTTATTTGATGCACAAGGAACTCAGGATCTAAAACTGGTAATTACTTCAGAGACCGTTTAAAATATCCCCTTCATTTTGTAGATGAGAAAACTGCGATCCAGGGAAGGTTAAGTGACTTAGAAGCATAGATTTATAGCTAGGAAACAGAGGTAATCAAGTCCAAACCATCTACTTATGCAGAGGAGGAAATGAAGCACAGAGCAGTTAAGGGACTTGTCCAAGGTCATGCAGTGTCTGAAAGAGGATTCAAACTCAAGTCTTCCTGACTCCAAGTCCAGCGTCCAAGGTCACAAGGGTAGTAATTATCAACGGTAGAATATAAATCTGGATCTCTTGACACCTGAAGCCATGATCTTTCCTTTGAAGGCTCCTAATTTAGTCCAAATTATTACAACCAAACAAATATTTCTTGCTTTTAAATTTAGCTCGTGTGACTCCCCATCATTTGACAGCTCACTAAGCAAAATGTAGCAGTCTCTTGAATTCATGAGTCTACCTCCCTCCCTTGCCACCCCCCCACCCCCCAGCTTTCATCCCGTTTAGCAGATTGGACAAATCAGAGAGTTCATTTGCCTCCCTGGGCTCCTGCGATGTGAAGACACTTAACAGAAGCTTTTTTCCTGGCTTCATGTTATTCCTCTGCTAAGTGATAATGCTTCTAATTAGTACTGAGACCTCTTGAAAAGCCTGATAGGATTGTGGCTCTCATAAGTAAATGTGTGGGCTGGGGACAAGGGGAGGAGGAAGGTTACGGAGGGATGACTTGGCCTCTCCTTAGGCGTCAGGGCTTTCTTGCAGAGCTCTCAGCCCCCAGCTCAGACCAGAGTCTGGGTTCCTGCTCCCAGCAGGAATGAGGCCAGGAGCTGGGATGAAGAGGCAGTAGATAAGACAGGGCAAGGGGGGACTGGTCTACTGAAAAAAGAGAGAAATATGCTTTAGACAAACTTCTCATGCCAAGGATATTTTAACCTTCTTGGCAGAGGAGCATGCTTTGGGCCAGCAGAATGAACTCAGAGTTCATCTTCTTTTGATGAGTGCATAGGCTGACAGAGACAGACATACATCCTCTCTCTCTTTCTTTCTGTGTCTACTAAGCTGTGGAGAACTGTGACTAAATCTGGTTTCCTTCTTTATTCCAAAAGAAAAATCACACCCTTCCACAGCAAAGATCTATATGATTCAATGGAAAGAATACAAGATTTGAAGTCCAAGGCCCTGGGTTCAAATCCAGCTGTGCCATTTAACTTCTTTGTGACTTTGGGTAAGTCGTTTAACTTATCTAGGTCTCAGTTTCCTCACAATTAAAATGAAAGGGTGGGATTAGATAACCTCCTTCTAGTTCTAAACCTACAATCCTTTGGGACCATAGGGAAGATGGATGGCAGCCCTCCTGGCTAGGTTCTCTCATTGTGGTACCCTAAGATGAAAGTAAGAGTATACTTTGGTTAATCAACCCTTGTAGCTTATTTTCCCCTTCTGAATATAAAACCCACTGTTTGGGTCTTTTCAGCCCAGACCCTTCCTTTCCAGTCTTCATGCCCTTCCAGGAATGCCATGATTCAGTGATGCCCATCATCTTGTGGTTCCTTGCACAATACACTCCCATCTCCCAAATCCCTGGTCTTTGGACTGTCTGTCTCCCATACCTGGAATACTCTCCCTCAAGTCTCAACTCAAATACCACAATTTTCCAGTTCTTCTCCCCTACCCTGTTAGTCCTTTCCTCAAAGATGCCTTCCTATTTAGTGCCTGTATCCCCTACCTACAACTCCTTACAACACTTTCCTCTCCTTGGAATGGGAGCTCCTTAAGGGCAGAAGTGCTTTTTGGTCATAGTATGACTCCCCAGTACTTAGCACCAGGCTTAGCATGTGGGGGAGATTAATAAATGCCTGATTTGATTGATTAAATGCATCCAAAATATTTATTCAGTACCTCTTCTATGCATGGCACTAGGCTAGGTCATGCGGAGTCAAAGACCAAAATTAATCACTCCTTGCCCTTGGAGACTTCTTAGTTCTTCTGAGATGGGATCGAACCTGGGCACAGAGAAGGAAATGGCAAAGTAAAGAGAAAATTCATTGTAGGAGAAATGGAACCCTAACATCTTTTGCTTTTTGTAGGGGGGTTTGCACCTGAACTGAGCCTTGAAGTAAGCTAGAAATTCTAAGAGGGGCAAGTAAGACCAGAGGGCATAAGATAGGGAGAGATGGGGAGATAAATGCGGGTGGAAGTGGGATAGTAATCATCGGGGAGACTTGTGCCAGAGTTCCTGGCTTTATCTGAGGCCAGACCACTGAAAAGCCTTGAGCGCACTGTGACATGGCCAGAGTAAGGCTTCAGGAATAGTATTTTGGCTGGTCCTCAATCTATAGCCAGAAGGACCTAGGGGCAGCTAGTTCGAGCCCTTCACTGAGGAAACAGCTCTCTCCATTGTGTCTCCAGCTGCCTCTAGAAGCCACCAGAACTGACCATGTCTCTGGCTCACTGAACTGACTGATAGGCGTTTTACTCATCTCAGTTCTTCAGATTTCCCAGTGGAGATCATTTTTCCTTTGTCTAAATGACAGCAGTGATATGAAGAGGATCCCAATGATATATGAAGATTGCTTTGAAATCACAAGGTAAAAACAATTTTGAGACATAACTGTCTTATTATTATAGGGATTAGAGAATTCGGAATTAGGGAACTATGAAGGATGCTCAGGGCAAAGACCAAATCCGAGAGGGATTCTCTGCTGAGTGAGGCCCTCTGCGTCTCCTGATGTGTGAGCAGTATTGGAGCCCAGATCACATTAGAGTGCTCTAAAGAACATCCAAAATCACTCAAAAGAGTGATTGCTATTAACACAGGGAAAGCTAAGCGGATGAAGAATGTCCATCGTCCAGTCTATAACAGAGGGGTAACCCATAGAGCTCACCTACCAGCATATGTGTGTATGTAGACCTATGCATGTATACTTACAATTGCTATTATATTATTATACATGCACACATGTATATACATATATCCTAGCTATAATATTATTACACATGTGTATATTATTATACATACCTATATCTGTATATAGCATTTTAAGGATAGCAAAGTACTTTGCAAATAGCATAAGTGCTATTACTACTCCAATTTTATATATGAGGAAACTGAGGCAAACAACAGTTAAGTGACTTGCCCTGGATCACACAGCTAGCAAGCATCTGAGGCAGGATTTGACCCCATGTTTCCCTGACTGTGAGTCTGATCTACCGCACTGCCTAGATGCCATACACACACACACACACACACACACACACACACACACACACACACACAGCTTAGATAGGAGCTATGAGTGGAACCAAAGCTGGCTCCAGAACCAGACAAAGAAAGTGGACAGGATAGCCTTTGGGGAATTGTGCAGCTCCCTTAAAGACCCCAAGCTTCTCCCTGAAACAAAGGTCCAGTCTGGTTCTGAAACAATAGGCTTCCTGCAATGTTGTCTGACTTGAAGGCATGGAATGCCACTGATTTTTAAAAATTAAATCTGAAACTCACCAAAAGCATTAAAGAGGCACATGGTTAAAGTGATGTCCCCAAGTCCATAACTTTGTCCATCCTCTTTTGCAAATCTATTTACTTTCAGTTCCAGTTCTTGAGTTAATGAGTGAGGGCTAGGTCTCATTGTGGGGAAGATTTTTTTGGACTTCCTTTGGTCTGGTCTGCCCACCCACCTTTCTCACACATGGGCTCTCACATCTTCTATCTTGTCACCAAAAAAGCACTTGATTATTGATCTGGTCTGGACATAGGACCTGGGGCACAATAGGTGCTTAATAAATGTTTGTTGATTGAATAACTATTGGAGGGACTTTGCTGCACTGACCTTTGGGGGCCAATGTGCTCCATCCTTGGGAGGCCAGGTTACATATCATATGCTCGATCATTTGAAACACTTATAATAATAGAATTGAGAAATTTTGGAGTCGGGAGAGGAGGCTATTTATTCTACCCCCTCTCGTTTTACATGGAGAAAAATGAGACCATCCAAGTGGAAGAGACTTGTCTGAGATCACAAAGTGAGCTAGGACAATTGAACAATTCAAAAAATATTTATTAGACTGTTCTTCCTGAGCTCCAGCTTAATGTTCCATCTTCTGTACCTTGGTGCCTTGACTATGCACAGGTAAGTGACTACAAAGTGACTTTACAGGAGGTAAGAATGGACCATAATACAAGGAGGCTCGGACAAGTCTCGTGCAGAAGGCACCACCAGAGCTGAGCTTTGAAGGGAACTGGGGAGCCCAAAAAGCATAAGGTACAATCCAGAACCTGAGTTCTCTAACTTTGCTACCTCTTTTTTCCTAGAAATGATCCAGAAATGGCAGCAAACTGAACTATGAGAAGAGGTGGCTCACAGGTTGGGTTTGTTTCCTGAGCTTTTGCAGGTTTCCTAGCAATTCATTTGAGAAAATGCCTGCTGTCTACACCCACCACCAAGTCCCGAATGCAGAGACATTTTATTTTTGAAGGAAGACACATTCAAAGGAAGATATTCCTTAAGGAATGCTCTATGCTCTTTAAAGCAATAAAAACAAGAGTGAAGGAAGCCCTCTGTGACCCTGATCTCATCTCATTTCCCCTCACCATGAAATAAGATTTCTTCTGCCATCTCTGTTGCTTACTACACTTTTCTTTAACATGTGCTGCTTTCCTGGATTTTTGTTTCTCCAAGAAAATAAGATAGCTTGGGTTAATTTCCAATTCTCCACAATTTATCTGTGTGGAGTTGGAAGAGTGTTGAGTGGGAAAGGGCTTCATTGTCCACTAGGGCCTCACGGCTCTTCAACACCCACCACTTCTGCCTCATGTCAAAGAAAAGCAAATGGGTTTATTAAATAGCTGTCAAGCCAAATGAGCTTGCACAGAGAACAGACAGAGGGGAAATTGGGTTAGAGGTAGAGTACATGCCACACTAAACAAGGGCACAGATTTACAGTCTTAACCGGACAACCATACAAATGATACTCATGGTAGATGTGAGCAGTTGAGAGAAAGGCTGAGCAGAAGGAAACGATCAATAGCTTTGAATGGCTGCCTTTTCATGTCTAAGAGCAAAGGCAGTCTTGGCCTTGCAGGAACTGGCCTGGTTGGAGGAATTAGGGATTTTTATTGTGGAGAAAAAGACGTAGCGGGATGTGAAGGATGTCCATGTGAACGACAGGTGACTTATTTTGCTTGGTACCCGAAGGCTGAACCAGGAGGCAAATTTAGGCTTTAAGAAAAACTTCCTAAAAATTAGAGCTCTCCAAGAGTAATTTAGGCAATGTCATGATGAAGTTTACCTTTTATCTCTTGCCAACCAAAGACTAGGTGACCCTTCTTGTTCAGGTGCAGATGGGACAAGATGACCTCTGAGGTCTCTTCCTACCCTCAGAATTAATTCTGCATCTTTAAAAGCCTAGCATTTTTATTTTTTAAATTTATTTATTTTTATATTTTTTAAATTAATTGATTTATTTTTAATTTTCAACATTTACTTCCATAATAGTTTTAAATTTTCTCCCTCTCCTTCCCCCTCCCCAGGATGACATGTAATCACCCAGCATTTTTTAAACTAAATTTTATTTTTTTCCAATCAGCAAAAATTCACATTACATTCCTTTTCCCTCCCATCTCTCCTGTACCCCTCTGCCTCACCTAGAAAGAAAGAAAAACAATAAATTTCTGCACTGGCTGTGTACAAAAAACAAACAAAAAGCCTTAATCTTTACTCTGAGTTCTCCACCATACATCATGATATGAGGTAGCATGTTTCAACAGATGTCTTCTGACAGTGAGTGGTCATAATATAGGAAAGAGCTCCTAAGTGTTTCAAATTTGTTTGCCATTTGTCATTGTAAATGGTTCTCCTGGTTCTTCTCACTGCACTCTGCATCATTTCATAAAGTCTCCCCAGTTCTCTGAAACCATTCCCGTTGTCATTTCTTATAGTGTGATAGTAATCCATTATATTTATATACCACAACTTATTTAGCCATCTCTCAATTGATAGTCCATCCCTGTTTCCAAATCTTTGCCATCGTCAATAGAGCTATAATAAATATTTTTGTACATCCTTAGTTAGAGTTTATTTTACTTAAAACTAATCCTTCTCTTAATTTATCCTCCCTCTCATTCATCCTCTCTCTTCTTCCCATAACTTCCTGACTCCCACCCCCCAGAAATGTATTTCTGTATCCAGGTATGTATTTTTTTCCACTTTTGATTGGTTCAGATGAGAGTGAGGTTCAAAGGCCCTCCTCATTTAAATGGGCATTTGTTTCCTGGTTTATGTGTGATCATTTTCCCCATTCTTCCTCTCCTTTTCCCCCCATTCCATTCCTTTTCCCATCCATTCCAATTCTTGTTTTTAAGATCTTCAGAACATAATAGGACCCCTCCCAGCTCCTTTGTCTAATCAAGCTCTTTCCATGACCTTTGATGATCATAGGGTTCTAAGGAGACATTGGTGTCATCTCTCCATTTTAAAACATGAGCAGTTAATCCTTGTTTAGTGCGTTATAATCTTTCTCACATTCACCTTTGTATGTTTCTCTTGAATGTTGTGTTTTCCCTTCAAAGTTTCTATACAATGATGGTCTTTTCACCAGGAATGCTCAGAAGTCCTCTCTTTTATTAAAGATTCCATTTGTCCCCTGTAGGATTGTTCTCATTTTTACTGGGTAAGTTGCTGTTGGTAAGCCTTTATTCTGCCTTCTTGAACATTGTACTCTAGGCTCCCCATCCCTTTATGCAGGTATCTGTTAAATTGTTTGTGATCCTGACTGTAGCTCCGTAGTACTTGAATTCTTTATTTCTGGATAATTGTAGTTTATCTGAGCTGAAAACTGGACTTTGGCTATTCTGTCCTGGGAATTTTCATTTTGGAGTTTCAGAAAGTGATCTTCAGATTCTTTCTATTTCTTCTCTCCCTCTGGTTCTTGGAGGTCTGGACAGTTTTCTTGGAAAAAGTTAAGTTTCGATTCCTTTTTAGGACATGACTTTTAGGTAGCCAAGTGATACCTAAATTATTTTTGCTTGATCTGTTTTCCAGGTCAGTTGTTTTTATTATGAAATACCTATTTTTTTATTTTTCAGTCTTTTGACTTTGTTTTAATATTTCCTTCTATTTCATGAAGTCTTTTTCTTCTATTTGGTCCATTCTAATTTTCAAGGAGATGGTTGCTTGGGCAAGGCTTTGTATCTCTTGTGCCAAGTTGTTAATTTCTTTTCTAATTCTTTCTTCCATAGTTCATTTCTTTTCCACTTTTTCTACCACTACTTTAATTCCATTTATAAAGCACATTTTAACGCTTAAAACAAAACAAATCTCTTGCTTCATCTCTTCTAGGAATTCCAGTTCAACCTCTGCCCAAGCTTTGAGGTTTTGCTTGCAGATGTTTTGGAGCCATTCTCTTCTTCTGTATTTGCATCTTGAATGCGCCATTACCATAGCAGCTTTTTATGGAAGGTTTCTTTTTTGTTTCCTCTACTTCCAGACTTCTGACTTGAAGTTAGGGCTGAGCTCTGTGCACTGCTGGAGGGAATGTCTGGGCTGGTCTTACTGTTGCTTTCATGGGGAAATCAAATGTTATATTATTCCAGGCTTTCGGTGAGAAATCAGTCTGGAGACCTGCAAACTTTCAGTGCTCAAAGAGCAAAGTCTGATCACTGCCCTGTGTTCTGAGTTCTCTAAGTTCCTGGCATGGATTGGAGTCTGAGCAACATACCCCTGATGGAGTTACTGTAGATAGCTACTGGACTCAGCCACCATCAGCCAGCTGGAACACTCTGCTGGTTCAGTGAATCAGCCAATAAACAATAATTAAGTACTGATTATGTGCTGATTAAGTACTGTGCTAAGTGCCTGGGATACACAAAGAGGCAAAATACCATTCTTGCCTTCAAGGAGCTCACAATCTAAAGGGAGAGACAACAAGTAAAAATATGTACAAAAAAATATATGCAGGATAAAGGAAGGATAAAGGAAAAAAATATATGCAGGATAGAGGGAGGATGTTAGAATTAAGAGGAGCTGGGAAAGACTTCTTGTAGAAGATGAGATTTAAGTTGGGACTTAAAGGGAGCCAGGGAAGCTGGTAGGCAGAGGTGAGGGAGAAGAACGAACATCCTTGGCATGAAGGAGAATCAGAGAAATACCTGGATCCAAGAGATGGAGTGTTTCGTTCATGGAACACCAAGAAGGTCAATATTGCTAAATTGAAGAATATCTGAGGGGAATGAGGTACAAGAAGACTGTCAAGATAGGGGGAGACTAGATTAGAAAAGCTTTGAATGCCAAGCAGAGGATTTTGTGCTTGCTCCTAGAAGCATTAGTGACAGACTTGTCTGTCCCTCTTAGATTTGGAATTCCTGACTTGGTTATTCCATTGCAGGCTTCAGAGTGAGTTGGGGGTTAGAACTGAAATCCTGATATGCTACTGAGCTCCTGGGGATAGAACCACACAACTGCTGCCAGACTGACAGCAGCCAAGCATTTGATTTGGTGTGGTGTCTGTTCTACATCTCTTTGGAGGAGCTAGGAGAGAGTATGTCTGTCTTATTCCTACTACTTCACCATCTTGGCTCCCTCTCTAACATTGCTTTCTAACTGGTAGTCTCCTCTCTTTCTGCATGAATTTCTACAAATGGGTAATAATCATTAGACTAGATAAGTCTCAGGAGGCTCTTTATCACGTCCTGGAAACATGTCCTAGGAAGCAGTGTATTTCCTATATGTTAACTTGTCCTTTCACCCACCACCAATGGTCCGTCTCCTTTCTTTTCTTCTATTCTCCAACATTCTAACTGGTAAATATCCTCTCCTGCCTCTTTAGATATTTTTTCTTTTTTTGGTTTCTCCTTGAAGTATTTCTATTATTTCAAGAAACTTGACAACCTGGAGAGTGCTAAGGTGCTTCTTTGGTCCTCTCAGCTTCTCACATAGCAGGGAAAACAAACTACTAATTGAATCTACATGGATATTATGGGAGACTCCTTAAATCTCCTTATCTGATGAAACTGGGGTCTTCAGTACTCTTACAGCTTCTTGCCTTATTGCTTTTGTCATCGTGTGATATTGCCAACCACTAACCCAGCTACATGGCACAGTGGATACAGCATGGGGCCTGAAGTCACATCTTCCTGAGTTCAAATCTTGCCTCAGATACTTACTAGCTCTGTGCCCCTGGGCAGGTCACTTAACTCTATTTGCCTCAGATTCCTCATCTGTAAAATGAACTGAAGAAGGAAAGGCAAACCACTCCAGTATCTCTTCCAAGAAAACCCTAAATGGGGTCACAAAGAGTCGGATACAGTTGAAACAGGTGAAGGTAGCAAAAAACCCAATTCCATTTAGCAGGAAGGATCAAGCTCTGGTTGATTCCTTCCTTACTATAATGGTTATACGTTCCATTCTGATGATCAAAAATTCTGTCAGAAGTATCTAGCTTTCTCTGTTTGCTAGTTTCTGACTAGCTCTGACTTTAATTAGGTGGCCATGACATCGTGTTCACCTAAGGGGTTATTCGCTCAATCAGAATTAACTCTGAGCCCCCACTTACTGAAGACTGCCTTTCCTCTGAACTCTCTATATTTCACTAGGCCACATGGTCTTCACAAAATAGAGTTTTCCCATCCCTCCCCTCCCCAATAGGAGCAGACAGAACAGGTTTATCTATATAAAATGTTTTCCTCCATGCTCCTGCAGAGAATCAATGACAGGAATACAGCAATGAACAATTAAATATCTAGCACGTGACAATGCCTGAAGCTTCTGTTAGATTCAGCCTATCTCCAGACAATATATAAAAAGTCACTTTGAATTCAGCAGCTTTAGAAGGTCTTCTCTTGAGGAAATAAACATAGATACAGAGCATTACATGCAAAGTAATTTTGAGACAGGATAATACAGTAACACTAAACGGTTTAGGAAAGACTTTCTGCACTTCCTGTGGTACTAAATTAATACTTGAATGACAAGAAGGACCCAAAGAAATAGAGGTGAGGACAGAATACATTCCAGGCATGGTTTCTGTCTCCTGGCACAAAGATATGTGAGGTCCAATTAGAAGGTTCCTGCCAACACTAGCAAGGCTATTAGATTGTATCCATGGTCTCATGGAGAAATCCATATTTGAGTCACTTCACCTTTTTCTTTCTCTTTCCTCCTCTCACAACTGAGATTATAGATGTCTTCAAGAAGCAAGTGTTTTGTGCGGTTGCTATTTCAGGGATATTGATACTCCTATAAAGCATAACAGGATAAAGCATTTTTGACTCTTGTTATTTTAAACAGTTCATAGTAGAAAGAACACCAAGGTCAGAGACAGAAGTTCAGATCTCTGGGTTCAAATCCTGACTCTTTTCCCAACACTTAAATTGTGTGGCTTTGGGCAAGTCATTTCAAGTTTCTGAGCCTCATGTGCTCATGTGTAAATGGATACCTATGGATCAAATGTGGCTGTGGGAATCAAATAAGATATTTATGTAAAGTGCTTTGCAATCATAAAATTCTGTATAAAAGTTATCTTTCCCATCAACCACATCATTATCATCAGCGTCCTTGTTTTAAGGTAATGCATATTGCTCAAGTCTTAGGGGAGGGCCAGAGACCAGAAAGGTCAACTGGAAAATTACTCCAAAAATATAAAATGTTAGCAACTTGCAAGATAAAATTCATAGCAATTTGATATTACACGTTGGAAAACCAGCTACTGACTAGATTTCAACGTCTTGCCTTTCCAATCTCCCAGCCATTCACCTGCATGTGCATGAGTCTGGGGATGTGTCTGGGGGACAGGCGTGTTTTGAGCCAAAGGTCTGGAGGTGAGGAGACATCTGCTAGCTGTCACTTGGGGTTGGTAATCTGACTTGTGACAGCATCATTTCATCAGCAATGATGCCCACTGGCCTCAAGTGTTGATGCTTGCCTCTGATTGGGGCCGCTTTGCTTCTCTGGGAAATCGCACATTCTGCTGATACAATTAGCTGCTTGAGCTTCATCCCCAGATGGGTCCCTCCCTAGACTAATTGGCAATAGCTTCTGGGGAATGAGCGGCTCTTTTCATTTCAATGTGATTTAAAAAGAAACAAGCAAATAGGCAAACTTCAAAAAGATACCTACTGATTTCTCAATGTCATGGCCCTTTGAGGAGGAACTGAGCCTTGCCTGCCATGTATCCACGAAAATCAGGCCCCCTCTGGCCTACAGTGGTGTTCGCTAACTCAATTACATAGTTTTTGAGAAAATTATTTGTCTTGTATTTATTGTGGAAAGACAGGAGAAACCTAGATATCTGCCAGTCTGGTTCTGAGATGCAGTCACAGCCTAATCCACTGGTCTCAGATACAAAAAAAATGGCAGCCATGGAGTCATCCATTGGGAGTCCTTTCTGCAAAGAGCAGTGTTCAGGCTAAGGTTATGTTTACATGTATGAGCAAAAAGACTCGGTTATTTCCATCAATGTTGCTCCAACACATGGCTTCCTTGATCATCTGACATTTATAGAATGATTTAAAGTGTGGGAAACTCTTTGCATGTACAATCTCATTTGGGCACTCCAACAGCTGTAGGACAGTGGAACTGTGGATATTCTTACCCCAATTTTCCAGATGAGGAAACTAAGGCTCAGAAAACTTGAGTGACTTTCCCAAGAATACACAAATGATCACGTGTTAGGATTCAAATTCAGGTGTTCTGCCTTCAGCCCACTGCTTTTTCCCACCATACTGTGGTTGTCTTCTGAACAAAGTCTTAGTGCTGTAGTGAGTGTGGTGCTGGGCATTATAGAGCAGGGGCGAAGGAGGGGAGGGGAAGGGAAGATTCTGTTGGTGGGGAAGGGGGGCATTCTCTGTGAAGCTCCTGAGATTTCACCTGGGCTGGACCATGAGAGGTAAGAGCAGAAGCACCAAGCCCCTTCTCTTCCTTGACTGACTCCCAGCTTTTCCTCACCAAGTCCTTCCATTTTCTCCCACCCTGGCCCAAGAACAGGCTACATGTCTGAACACTGTGCTGACTTTACAACACCAAATTCTGTGATGATCAAATCATAGATTTCGAACTAAAAGTGTCCTCCTCTATCCCTTTCAATTTACCGATAAGGAAAGTTCAGTGACATAGCCAGGGTCAGCTATTAAATGTGTGAGGCAGGATTTGAACTGGTATTTTTATTTAGGAATTGCTTCGCAAAACTCTCAGGAAGTATTTATCAATGAACTGAGAGGATAAAGTCATTCTAAAACTTAAGTAAATGCACAGCATTTGAGGCTCTCCTTAATTCTCAATGAGGGAAACTGTAGGAGTCTTCTATCGACCTCTCATTTAATTCACGTAATTGAATTACATGTGAAGACTGGGGAAGCTGGGATTTTGTATCCTCCTAGGTCCAAACAATAACAAAGGATTAGGTGTACTGTTAAATGACTCCTAGGCTTTCTCTGCTCAGGGGCCTCCTCTACCTAGTACAAGAGGAAATGAATAAAGGAGAGAATTGGGCTCCAGTAGGTCTGGAGAACTGGGGAGAATTCACCAGCATTGACACAGACCCCTGTCCCACCAGCCAAGCTCAGCAGGGTGAGCTTGAGAGCCCCCAACTCCCCATTCCCAAGAGGATGGCAGCTTTTAAAACCCTGCACAATATGACCCAACCTTTCCAGCTTCTTAGACCCACACTCTGCAATCCAGTCAAACTGTCTCCCTCTCTGTTCCTCACTCATGACGCTGCATCTCCCATCTCCAAGCCTTTGCCTCTGCCATTCTCTGAGTCTAGACTTCATTCCCTTCCTCCTTCTGCTTCACAGGGTCCCTTCCCCCTTAGATATCATTTTCTGCATAAAACTTTTCCTCATCCCCATAATGGCCAGCATCCTTTCCCCTCAAATTACTTTGTACATGTTTGCATGTATTGACTTTATACTTCCACTGTGTATGTTTATATTTAGAGATATAGATAGAAAATACACCGTATTTTCTCTCTCATTAGAATTTAAGGGAGAGGGGATTGTGTCACTTATTGTATGTGTATCCCCAGTCCCTAGCATGGTGCGTGGCATACAGTAGGAGCCTAATAAATATAGTTTGATTGATTTCTTGGTTGGCTAATGCTAGGACCTTGAGGTTGGTAAAGAAAAATTTAAAAATGAAGAGGCTATTAATGTATAGCCTTTAAAAAACGCTGCAGCAGATGTTTATAAGATGTGTTCAGATTTATACGGCAACATCTCTTGGGTCCTCACAGGAACCATCCAAGTGGGTAGTAGAGTTGAAGCTGTCCTGTGGTTCTCTTTTTGTAGAGGAGGCATCTGAGGTCTGGAGAAAGGAAGTGAATGGGCCAAGGTCAGTTAGGCAGAAAGTAGCTATGGTAGGATTCAAAACCAGAGCCTCTGACTGAGTCCAAAGCCTGTTCTGCTACCCCACGTCACTTCCTAAAGGTGCAAAGTATTGACATTGTCTTGATAAAGGAAGGTTAGGAAGGGACGCTATGAATGGAGCATCAGATTTGGAGACAGGATCTCCATCTCTGCCCCCTTGCTAACTGCCCATCGGTCAAGTCATTGGTGTCATTGTCCATGCCTCAGTTTCCTAACCTGTAAGATGAGTAGCTTAGACTAGATGGGTTTTCCATTCTTTTCCAGCTCTAGATCTAGGATCCCATGACCCTTCCCTCCATCCTGGCCAAAGGCACCTTTCTAGACATTCTCATGATATCCCTATAGCAAAGATACTGGAGGGAAGGTCAGTAAAGACTCCAGCCCTTTAAACCCAAGTTTGCAGAGGCAGGAAGGAACAGAGGAATCCATTCCTGCTGAAAATGTTAATATGAAGCAAACTCACAGGGTCCACTTGGCAAAGTTCAGGGTATGGAAATGGGCTTGTCGCTGTGTGGATGCTGAATCCTCCCCGGTCTGCCTTCAAGGTCACCTTCTCCAGGAGATTTCCCCTGATTTCCCTGGCTCCCTCCCTCCTTCCCCCACCTCTCAGCCTGCTCAGACCTCAACACTCTATGTTATCAGTCTAAGTCTGTTGGGCATGTCTGTGAATTTGTCTCATTTCCCCATTAAATTGAAAGGTCTTCAAGGGCAGAGACTGTAACCAGCTGTCACAAACCAAGCACCTGGCATTTCCTGAAGCATCACAGGTTTAGAGCCAGAAGGGACCATGTAGTCCAATCCCATTATTTTACAGAAAAACTGAGGCTGAGAGCAGAGAGCTATGGGCCCAAGGTCACAGACCCTAGAAGAGGCAGCAGGGCAGAATGGAGAGGCTTGGACTTGAGTCAGGAAGACTTCAGAGACTTGCTAATAGTGAGAAAGTCACTTAACCTCTGTGCCTTAACTTCCCTATCTGTGAGATGGGATGGGGTAGCACAGGAAGAGGGGACTCTGGCCTGTAAAGTCTCCTCAAGCTCTAAATCATATGATTCAAAATCTTCTGTACACCACATGATTCAAATCCTTAGTAAGGGCTTAATAAATGTCTGCGAAACTAAATTGAATTATCTCTGTTTCTCAATCTTTAAGTGTGAAGGGCTCCTTAAAATTTATAGATTCCTCTTTATGATGGTAATGGTGTTATTACCCAAGGATTAAGGACATACCAGCATCAGCTGAGGCAGCTAGGTGGCTCTGTGGATAGATAACTGGGCTGGAGGCAGGAAGACCTGAGTTCAAATGTGACCTCAGACATTTACTAGCTGTGTGACCCTGTACAAGTCACTTAACTTCTATTTGCCTTAATTCACTGGAGAAAGAAATGGCAAACCAGAATCTTTGCCAAGAAAACTATGGGTAGTATTGGCATAATATGGTCCATGAGATCACAAAGGTTGGATGTGAATGAACAACTGGCTTCAGTCCTTCTGGTATTCTTACCATTGGCACAGATGGTGACCCATTCCTGCCCCCTCATGCTGTGAGTCCCTGGTCCATGTTCTTCCATCAGCCCTCTACAGAAAGTCTATCCAACATGCTGAAGGCCTTCCTCTAGGTAGTTATGCATTTTATGGGGTATCACTGTAGCCCTGAGGCTAGCAGCTCTTATTTCTGACTCCTTGATGCATAACTGACTCGTCTCTTTTTCTAATTCCAATTTATATTGTTAATCCAGGATTTGACACTAAGTGATGAGTATACTAGTGATGGGTCTCTCTGTATTTAGCAAGACTGGACCTCAAAAGGCAGACATCATCTGCTGCTCAGACTGGGCTTGAAGCCTGTTTATTTCAGGCACTAGGATGTGGCAGACTCTCCTAAGTTGGATCCATAATCATTCAAATTAATTTGACAAGAAAAAACAACTGGAAGTAGTAAACGTATTGACTAGACTATCATTTGCCGTTTGATGGATAACCTATAGAAGCATTACACAAAATGGTCAGAGCTCTGGACTCTAAGTCAGGAGGACCAAATACCAACTGAGATATTTCCTAGTTGGGTACCTCTGGACAAGTCACTTACTCTCAATAAGTCTCAGTTTCCTTATTTGCAAAATGGGTGGAATGGGTCCTCATTTGTCAGTATCTTGGATAGGTATGGAACATGTACAAGGAGCTGGGTCCAGAGCTAAAGAGGGGAAGGCCAGTAGGCTAGACTGCCTTTGGGAAATTGCAAGGTTCATTTAATGGCACCAAGATTCCGGGTCAGTCAGTCAATCAACAAGTCCCTCCAGTTCTGAAGAATTGAAGGTTAGGGTCATTAAAGAGCCATAGAGAGATGCTGGGCAGTTGTGGGCAAGCTGAGGCATATTTCAAACAATTTTATTGAAGATGATGGTAACTCCCCAGGTCACAGCAGATGAATGGTCAAAGATATAAACAGATTAATGTGAAGAAGAGGAAACGTGAATCATTCATCATCACCTAAAATATACAACCACACTCATAATCAAGTAAATGCAAGTTCAAACAACTTTGAGATGACACTTCATGACCATCAAATTGGCAAAATATTATTAATAAATAACAACAGTGAAAATTAACCACAAAATTCAGTGCTTAGTGGGGTTATGGAGAAACAGGTAACATGCTATGGTGGAGGGTCCTGAAGCTGAATTTTAATCTTCACTCTGTTACATCCTTCCCTTGGCCTTCATTTCACTTAATTTCTCTGGGTCTCAGTTTTCTCATTTGTAAAATTAGAGGGATAAACTAGATGCTTTCTAAGTTTCCTTCAAGCTTTAGACCTCTGATAACATGATGCTCTAAGAAGCCTCCATTACTGCTCATAGAACAGAAATCTCACCTGGTCATTTTGGAGATCAGTCAGTTCACAGTGAGAGTCATACTGTTAATAATATCTTTGGACTCTAATTCCATTGGAAATATACTCTGAAAGTATTTTCCAAAAAAGCAAAAAAAAAGAGTTCTCTATTTAAAGATTTTTATCACAGTATTATATATAATTGCAAAAAATTGGAAATGACCTAAATGTCCAACAAAAGGTGAATGGTTAAAGAAACTACAGTACATTAGTGTAATGGAATACCATAATGCAATTAAGTTGGATGAGTATGAGAAATACAAAGAAATCTGGATAGACCTTTATGAAATGATGCAAAGAAAAAAGCAGGCTAAAAGAATGTAGTACACGTTAACTCTGATCATATAAGGAAGAGTAAAAATGAAAATGGACAAAGAATTCTGAAGAGAACTTAGAGAGAATGCCTAAAATAGCACTGTGATTCTTAGTCCATTGAAATTAATTAATTTGCTTTTTTAAAGTTACATATTTACTAAGCAAATATAAGTGTTTGCTTTGTGATTTGTTAGGATTTTTTACATAAGCTAAAAGTTATGAAGGGGAAGTGGTACAAAGGATGCCACACCAAATAATAAATGACTGAAAAAGATGGACCTGTCATGTATTCACAGTGGGGGATAACACAAGGAAAGTCCATGTTCTTCTCATGATGTGAAAAGAAAAGTGCCTCAGGTAGATTGCCTGTGGGGAATTTATAGGATGAGGAGCCCCATATGGATAGGTTAGGTTTCTACATCACTGCGGGTACTATCCATGTCAGTGAGATCCCAGCCCATTGAAGTAAATTGCTAAAGGAGGACACTGAATTTGCAAAGGAGTCCAGGTAGGTACTGAGGCAGCTTAATTCAGCACAAAAAAAGATTGAGTATCAACACAGAAGGCAATGGAGAGGTATCAGTGGGTGTGAGCAGGCTGCAACATTTAACCAGTGAGGAACTCCAAAGAAGAAAAGGAGTAAAGTAGGTCATCAAGGAATGATAGAAAGAGAAGACAGGCTGGTCACATGTGGATGACATGGAGACACCCAGAGTCTTTCAGTTGTACCTGACAATGTCAAGAAAAAGGGAGGAAGACTTCCAGAACATTGGATAGATCCTCTGTAGTGAACTTTTGGGAGAACATGGAAAAGAGGTGCATGAGATGCACAGATGTAGACAGGTCATGATCTCTAGGTTGCAGACCCTCTAAATTGAGGAGATCACAGTTCCATTGGAATATGTATCAATTTTGAGAGACTATTAACTTTACCAATATGGAAGTCTCCAAAGCAGATGCTGTCTGATTTAGTGGAGCATTTTTCCCTGACATTACTAATTCTTTCTAAATGACTCAAGTGAATTTTCTAGCATACCAATCCACACTGGAACAAGTCTGCATTAGGTACTTCTTATGTGACACACAGATAGCCAAATATCTCCTGATCCACTCTAACTCCTTGTCTATATTATAGCCGATATTTTGTTCTTTAACACAGTAGATAGAAAATGGCTCTGGACAGCACCCAATCACACTAGCTTTGCTGCAAATCTCAGGCTCTCAAAGACCAGGACTGAGAGTTGTTTGTGAAAGCTTGAATGAGAGACTGATGACTTAAGATAAGATAGGCAATCAGCTCCAACTTAGCCACTGCAGACTTCTGGTCTACTTATAAAAGGAGTCATGTCATTTATTTGACAGAGCCCAGGATTTCAGGGAGGTCTGTCAGCAGGAGAAGGGGGTCGGGAGGGGGGTTGAAACCAAGACCCAGTCAGAGAGTTCTCATATGGCCTGAGGTGTGCAGTTCTCCCTTTATTTGGAGCTATACCACTTAAGCAAAAAAAAAAGTTAATATGTCAGCCTGTTCCAACTCTCCATGTAGCCACCCAAAGGATAAAGATTCATTAGGACCCCACATACTGCAGCAGACACAGTGGCTCACACCTGAAAAAAAAAAAGAAAGTTACACTTCTCACTGAAATTTGGTTTTTGGTCGTTGGTCTTCCCTTCTAAGTCAACTAAATACCTGCTCTGCCTCTCTGACCAAAGATATCAGTGCAATCTAAACAGTAAATCTCAAGAGTGAGAATGGACAGCTTGGTCTTCTGAGATTTTAGAAATTATAGGATTATAGAAGCAGAGCTGGGAGAAACATTCAAGGTCATTCAAATTCGTTCCTCTCATTTTATAGGGGAAGACACTGAGGCACAGAGAGCTAATCAAACAGATACCAAGTGTTTGGGGTGAGATTTGAACCCAGGTCTTTCTAAGTTCGTATCCAGCCCTCGACTCACTGCTTCACACAATTTCAGAGTTGGGAGGGAATGTACTGGAGCAATCCCCAGGATACAAAGTAGGAGTTGAGTTCAGTCCCAGAACTCAAGATCAGTTTCAGAATTATGTTGTCTAGAGGAAAGATGGATTGGAAAGAGGAAAGAAGGGAAGCAAATATAGTGAGAAGCAAGAACCTAGGAGAGATGTAATGAGGATCTCTTGAAACAGGAAGGTAACTGTGAATAGAGAAAAAGAGAGCAATTTTTTTTAAAAATTATTGTTTATTCATTTTTTAACATTCTTTTCTTTTTAAATTTTGAGTTCCAAATCTCCTCTCTCCCTCCACATCCTTCTCCACCCATTGAGAAGGTGAGCATCATGACATCAATTGTACATGTGAAAACATGCAAAGCATTTCCATGTTAGTCATATTAGCACACCTCTTCTATATGAGAAAAATTTCTCCATTCTACCTCTCCCTTCCCTCTTCTCCCAGAACATCCCTTTCTTACCCCTTTCATTCTTTTGGGAGATCATTCCAACATAATCAACTTACATGCCCTCTGTCCATGTAAATTCCTTTTAGTGGCCCTAGTAATGATAAAATTTTAGGAGTTAAATGTATTGTCTTCCCATATATGAATGCAAACAGTTTTACTTTATTGAGTCCCTTATAATTACTCTTTTATATTTAACTTTTTATGTCTCCCTTGAATCTTGTATTTGAATTTCAAAGTTTCTATCCAGCCCTGGTCTTTTCATCATGAATGCTTGAAAATCCTCTACTTCATCTCCCTCTCCCCAAAGGATTATACTCAGCTTTGCTGGGTAGGTGACTCTTGGTTGTAATCCTACTCATTTGCTTTCCAAAATATCATATTCCAAGTCCTCTGATCCTTTAATGTGGAAGCTGCTAAATCTTGTGTGATTTTGACTGTGACTCCATGATATCTGACTTGTTTCTTTCTGACTGCTTGAAGTAATTTCTTTAAATTGGAAGGTCTGAAATTTGTCTATAATGTTCCTGGAAGTTTTCATTTTGGGATCTCTTTCAGGAGGTGATCAGTAGATTTTTTAAAAATTCTATTTTTAACCTCTGGATCTAAAATATCTCTGGATTCAAAATTTCTTGAAATATGCCATCTGGGCTTTTTGTTTGATTATAGCTTTCAAGTAATCCAATAATTCTTACATTAACTCTCCTCAATCTACTTTCCAGGTCATTTTTCCCACGAGATATTTGACATCTATTTTTTCATTCTTTTGACTTTGTTTTATTGCTTTTTGATGTCTTAAGGACTCTTCCATTCACGAAATTCTAATTATTTTTACAGTGAGCTTTTTAACCTCCTTTTACCATTTGACTAGTTCTATTTTTTAAGATGTTATTGTCTTCAGTATTTTTGGTGTCTCTTTTACCACACTGTTAATTCTCTTTTCACAGTTTTTTTTTGCATCACTCTCATTTCTTTAGCTAGTTTTTCCTCTTCCATTCTTATCTCTTTGTTTAACTCTTCCAGAAATTCTTGTTGGGTTTGGGTCCAATTGGTATTTGTCTATGAGCCTTCTGTTTCTCCACCTCTGTCTATTTTTCAGCCACTGTCTTTGTCTCTCTGCCTCTGCCTCTGTCTCTTTCTTTCTCTCTTTCACACACACACACACGCACACATAGTTAACTTCCAAATAACTCACTTGACTGAATCCAGCAGCACACTGGTCCATCCAGCAGAGAAATGGTACACTATATGGAATAAGTTTTTTGAGCCATCCTTGTAGCAGCATGCCCTGCAAGGAATCAGCCTGACTGAGGAGTATAACTGTCCATCACCAATATCATGCCCTAGAGCAAATCTCATAAACATGCTCCCAAAACAGGACACAGAGGTCCCTCCATTCTGGAGTTTCTAGTTATCCTGGTCATGATTGTGTACTTTATGCATACTTCACAATCATAATTAAAGCTTATTCCTATTCTTACACTTTCTTACTCACAGAGACTGCATGTATTTGTGGGACAGTGCACCCAGAGTATCGGTGAACATGCTCCGTAACTATTTACCCTGATGTACCATTTGAAACTTTCTAAAAAATCGAGTCCATTGGCTAATTGATATGGGGAAGTGCTGTAGCGGGGGCTCATGGATTAGTATTAGATGGCTAGTTGCCAACAGGGTTATTCCTAGGATTAAACAGTAACAGTCACCCTTCTTGGAACTTGGTCTGTCAATGTTATGGAATTTGGCTAAAGGGACAGAGGAAGGGAATGAATTGTTGTATGAATATACTGACCATAGATAAGTCAGCTAAGAATTCATATCCAGGTCAGCACAATTTCTTGTGGCTATCCTTTATGAGTTTACCAGTTGTCTTTCAAACTCTGTACTTTTACTGCCTGAGGGGAGGCTATGAAGCATTGAGCCCTACTCACCTGTGTCACCATAGATCAAAGTATGTCACTTCTAACAGGCTGGAAAGGCCTCTATTACACATCCATAAATACAACCATAAAGAGTTGGCGTAGGAGATGCATGTAGGCTTTGTTCCAAACACCACTAACCTATTGTCGGGGAAGTACTTGTCAATATTGAGGTGAGAGAAACGGGAGATGACTTTACAGAAATAAAGGAAGACAATTTCAAAACTATTCACTGTTTATGTTTGGGCTGCACCGATAGAATAAAAATGATAATAACTTTAAATTAATGTACAGATTTATTGTGATATCAGCCAAACCACCAAAAGATTATCTCGTAGAATTACAAAAATAACGGCATCTATCAAGAGGAACAAAATTTCAATAATCTCAAGAAAAATAATGGGGAGGAATATAGGAATGAAGCAGGTATAGCATTACTAGACTTCAAGGTATATTATAAAGCAGCAGTCATCAAAAGTTGTTATTAATTTTTAAAACAGCAAAATTGATCAATGAAACAGACTTGGGTAAGCAAGAATCAAAAGCATTTGAACATAGGAGTCTGATGATATAAGCCCAAGAATACAAAATATTGGAGTAAGGACCAGCCATCTGATAAGAACTTCTGGAAAAATTGGCCAACAGCTTGGCAAAAATTAGGTTTGGCCAAACAACTTGTACCATACACCACAATAAGCAAATAAGAATAAGAATTAATATTTATATAGCTTCTTGAGATTTGAAAAGGACTTTACAAATGAGTTCTCATCTGATCCTCATGATGCCCTGGCGGGGAAGGTGCTATAAGTATCCCCATTTTCCAAAGAGGGAGCTGAGGCAAACAGAATGACTTGCCCAGGGTGATGCAGCTGGAAAGTGCCTGAGGCTGGATCTGAAATCAGGTCTCCTTGACTCAATTCACTATAGCACCATCTAGAAGACATACAGGTAAGAATTCCAACCCACAGGCTCTGAGGCTCCTGGCTTTTGTCTGCAGCCTCTATGAGGTCTCAGAAAGGCAAGGTCCTTCCTTATTAAGGCCACTTGACTGATGGCTTTTGGTTTCCATATCTCAACCTTCACTACTTACTGCTTGTGGTCAGAGGGGCAGAGGAGTGAACATAGAAGAACCCAACTATAGGAAACTATTGGGACAGAGAAGAGATATTATAGATGTGGGTGTATTTAAAAATATATTGATCTCCCCTCAGTTATTAATAGCTGTATTGCTAGGGAACTTTCAGGTCTGTGAAATGGCTTACATATATGGTCTCATTTCCTCCTAACAATGCTTTTGGGGTAGTTGTGGAAACCAAGGCTCAGACAGATAAAGGGACTCATCTATGCCCACAAAGCTAGTGGATGATAGCCATGGCATTCAAAGGCAGGTTTTTTCCCTTCCTTCGAGTCCAGTATGCTTGCCTGGGCTGCCTCCCCTGAGAGAGAGAGCTCCTTGAGAGCCTGGTAGCAATGTTCTAGACATGGCTCATGGATCTAGATCTGGCTGTGTCTTCTGAGATCTTCTAGCCCAATCCCCTCATTTTACAGATAAAGAAACTGAGACTAAGGGAGGGTAAGCCTACATTCATACAAGATCCTAAATGTAAGAGCCTGGATTAGAATCCAGGTCCTCTAGCTCCAAACTAAGTTTTCTCTCTAGTGGGCCGCACTAATCACCTAATCCAACCTTCTCACTTTATATATAAAAAGCCTACATTCCTGATGGGGTTCAGACTCTGGGAACCTCCCTGAGCTCCCCTTGAATCTCTCCACTTAAACTTCACCTTTCATACTCAGATATGTTACCCTTAACCTAGTCTGGCCCACCACTGTCTGTTACCTCATGATTGCCCCACCTGCTTCCCACCCAAGCCCTCCATAGTCTGATATCTCCCTATTGCCTCCAGTTGTTCCCAACCATTGACTAGTCTTCCCAGTCCCATTGAGGTCCTCCGTGGACTTCTCATCAAGACCCTACCTAAACTCCTCCTCCCATCACCCTAGACTAGCAGACCACCCCCAGATCCCTCCTATAGTCTTTTTCTGTGTTTAAGTTCCATCTTACTTCCATGAAGGCCCTCAGACTCAATCCAGCTCAGACTCTGTCTAGCTCAGATGGTATCTGGCCCAACAAGCGTTACAAATGCTTAGACTCCTTAAGAATCAACTCAATATGGCAAATCTTTAATAAACTTTGTTTTTCTTTGTCTTCAAGAAGGCTTGTATTGAATTCATTTGAGCAGGATCCAGCGTGTCAGTATTTTGGGGCCCCCAGAACCCCTCAGATCTCAGCATTCCCACTGAGGAAAGTGCCTTTTCCCATTAAGGAGCCCCAGCCCTAGGCTTGTACAAATTGTGTTCAATCCTGGGGAAGCCTGACCTTTCAAAGAGGGGATCAGACTTCTGGATCCTCTGACTTGCTCTTCCCTCACCCTAGAATAGGTAGATGCACCTGAGCTGAGTGTGGAAAAAAGCCAGGGATTCTACAGGAGGAGGTGAAATATTACAGGCATGAGTCAAAAGTGCAGAAGTGGGAAATGGACTGTGGTGAGAGACAACAGGAAGCAAGCCAGTTTACTTAGGAGGTCAAGAGTGTGACGGAACAAGGTGACTGGAGCGCAGAGGGTACCGGTCTTGTAGTCAAGAAGACAGAGGTTCAAACTGTGATGGGGCTTGCTTACAAGCTGTGTGGTCCTGGGCAGAATCTTTGCTCTTCCTGGGCATAATGATACCACCTACCTCAAAGAGTTGTTGGGAGGATTAAGGAACATGTGAAGCATTTGGCAGTCCTTAAAGTGCTATGTAAAGGCTAGCTATGGTGCAATAGACAGAGCATTGGGCTTGGAATCAGAACAACTTGTCTTCCTCAGTTCAAATCTGGTCTCCGATACTTCCTAGCTGTGTGACCCTGGGCAAGTCACTTAAACCACTTTGCCTCCGTTTCCTCATCTGTAAAATGAGTTGGAGAAGGAAATGGTAAACCACTCCAGTATCTTTGCCAAGAAAACCCCAAATGGGGCCACCAAGAGTGGGACACAAGTGAAAAACAACCCCCAAAAATTATGTATGAGAAAAGTAGTAGTAAGCCTGAAAAGAAAAGCCAGACCAAGCCATATCTTTGAATCTGAGTGAAGGAAATCCTTCTGCTTTCTTTTCTGCCCTTGATAATCGCTAACCTGTTTTTCGCGGTACCACCAAAGCCTCGGATAGACTCCCCCAGCTCCTCCAGAAGGGAGGCCCACATGAGGAAAAAGGTTAATGGGATTGAATCCATCCCTAGCTCTGAGGAGAATTCAGCGGCAGGTTTCCTCATTCTTCATCCTGCCCCTCCCCCCTGACTGCCCTTCCCAGGTCAACCTTCAGACCCGTCCCATTTTTGAATACATACTGTACGCTGTTCACTACATCAATTACTCTGACCCTAGGGGCTCTGAAAGCCTCCCCGTCCCCCATTTGCAGTGACAGCTGCCATGCTAATGAATCCACATTGACATTATAATTAAACCATTACCCAAAGTGAGTTCTTTGCTGCGAAGGGGGGGGGGGGTCACTTGTTAGAGCAACAGTTCAATAAGAGCTGATGTTAGACAATGTACCTAGGAAACCAAGCCCAGTAGCTGGGCAGGAGCTAGGACTGGAGTCATTGGCCACACCAATCAAGAAGTGAGGAAGGGAGGGTGATATGTGCACACATGAGCACATGTACGCACTTGAGTGTTTGGGGGAGAGGTGTTGGGAGGAAAGGTGGTCACTACTCTGACTCCACTGATCTGTCCTCCTAGGAAAGTTTAGAAATGTTGGGGAGGGGGGATTTGCGGTGGGACAGGCTAGACTCTGTCTTTGTCTTAGAGGAGAGAACTATGAGAAGAGAGACCACATTTCCTATCCCACCTCTGACACATCCAGGCTGGGGGCAAATCATGGAACTTTTCAGTGCTCTGACATACATTGGAGGGATACTGTTTGACAATAGTGGAAGAAATGTCCTTAATAGGAGCTCCCTTCACCAATGAAATCAACAATCTAGTCCTGATCCCAACCCAGAGACATGCTTAGCACCAGAGGGCAGATCCAGGGGAGAAGTCAAAGAAAGACTAATTCAGACTTAATGGTATAGAACTGCTTCCTGACCATTAACCTCTAACAATGGAATGTCATATGGAGGGTTAGTCTCCTCCCCATTTACCATCTCCAATTTGAAAGAAAAGAAAAGAAAGAAGACTGTTGTAATAAATATGCACAATAAAGCAAAGCATATTCCCAGAATGTCCATGTCCAAACTGGAATTTCTCATTAGGAGCAGAGGCTTTTCAAAGGTGGACATTCAAGTTATGGGCAGAAAAAATACTCCAAAGTCCCAGGATCTCTAAGGTCCCTTTCCAGCTTTAAACCTACAGAATTCCAAGTGCTTCCTGTCAGTTCATGGGGAAGAAGGTTCTCTGAAAAACAGATAAACCCAAACAACTCAGCCCAAAGAGTACCTGTTGACCACGTACCATGGAATCAAAGAACTTCAGAGCTGGAAGTGATCTTGTGAGAATCACTTAACATTTCTGTACCTCAATTTCCTCATCTGTGAAATGAGGATGATGATACCGCCTTATCTGTTGAAAGGATCAAATGATAATACATCTATAAAGCACTAACTCGGCACTATTAAGAGTGTAGTGGGAAGCCTATACCTCCAACAGAATTCCTGTTATAACCTAGGGTACAAGTGGTCATCCAGCCCTTTGAGGATGCCTCCAATAAGGAGCAAGCCACTGTCTCACCAAACAGCCCATCCCACCATTAGGCAGCTCTCATGCTAAGGAAAGTTTTTCTGATGTTCAGCTAAAAATAGCCTCTTTGCAATTTCCACCCACTGATTCTACTTCTGTATTTTTGAGGCAAAGTCCTTGAAGCTTCAACCACATAGGAGCTGTACAGTTGCTTGAAGGTTGCTCTCATGTTCACTCCTCTTCCCTCCCCACCCCATTCTTCTTCAGGCAATCCATTCCCAGTTCCTTCAATCCTTATGTAACAGGGACTCAAGGTCCTTCATTCATTCATTCGCCATTCACCTACATGCCTTCCTCTGGACAATGGATGGTTTGCCAGTCTTTTCCTGAACACTGATGCCTGTAACTGGACATGATATACCAGAGAAGTCTTACTAGGGCAGCACACAGTGGTACCATCACCTCGTTATTTCTGGGACCTACACCACTCTGTGTAATGAACCCAAAATGGCATTAGTTTTCTTAACTGGTATATGATCCTATGACTCATCCGAAGTTTGCAGTTCACTTAAACCCCCAGATCTTTTTCAGAAAAAACTGCCACCTAACCATATGTGTGGCACTAAGCTAGGCCCAAAAGTTACAAAGACAAAAGGCAACCATGGGAGATTGATGGAAGGGTTGTCTACACAAGCCACATTCATTAGGACACTAAAAACCATCTCAAGCATGTGGCAAACATAGCACCTACCCCAATCCCATTGTCCAAGGGAAAGTTACCCTTGCTACTTTCAGTTTGTTGTTCCTTCTTGGCTTTGACTCAAAGTGGATTTTGTAATAGTTCAGCTCTAATTTATGAGGTAAGCTAAAAGAGACACTGATGGATAACAGCTTTTAAAGACAACAAAAGATTACCTGAGCATAATCCTGAGAATTCTGAGAGGGGAGGTTATGCATTCTTATGTAGGAAGCTAGTGATGTTTTCCCAGCTGTTGGGGGTCAGGTCCTTGATACTATATTCCCAATCAACTTGGGGCAGATTTTAGTCTAATATACCATTCATTCATTCATTCCATGAGCACCTTTTAGGCACCTGTTACATGCCCAGCACTAAGCTACTCATTGGAGATACAAAGACAAAAAGAAAATGTGCCATCAAGGAATTTTTATCTTATTGGAGGGAAACAATATGTACACAGACAGGTAAATATGAAACATATGGAAAGTAAATACTTTGAGCCAAGGCTATCATATGCCTTTGCAAGATTCCTCATGGCATCTTTGGCATACACATAACACAGATCACAGATTCCCATGAACCTTCTTGGTTAGCTAGATGTAGGCTAGTGAACCCCATAAAGTGATTTGCATTTCAGTCAGACCTTTAATCAAGGATCATTTATTAACTGGATATTATGTGCTGGGTGCTGTTCTAGGTGCTGAAGGTACAAAGACAAAATGCAAGTCTCTGATCTCAAGGAGTTTACATTCTATTGGCAGAAATGTTATATTATATATGTGTGTATGTATATGTAGGTATATATATACATATATATACACAATAATAGTGCCCTACTCACTAATAGTTAACAAATGAAAAGATTCTAACAGTTAAATTGACTCAGTTGTAAAAGCAAGCTATCTGAAAATCCTTTTCTCCCCCTCTCCTCTGTTCCTTCCCAGTTCTACTCTCGCAAACTCCCACCACTTTGAGGTCTTACATTTGCCCACATCTCAGTTTTTATTCCCTGATCTGTCCCTGTAGGAAGTAACATGATGTGGGGACAAGCACACTAGACCTGGCATCAGAAAGACCAGGATTTGAATCTCACTTTCAACCCTTACTAGCTGTGTGACCCTGGGCAAGTGACTTAACCTCTCTCAGCCTCCACTTCCCCATCTGGAAATGGAGATGATAACAGTACCTACTTCTCAGGGTTCTTGTGAAAATCAAATGCGGCACTTTACATAAAGTGCTATATAAAAGTGGAGGCTTATCATTATCTATTTTGTAGAGTGCATTTGGAATGTTGGACCACCCATTGGAAAACGAATGGACTTTGACACCTCAGTGGTAAGACATGGAAAGTGTAACATTAGAAAATAAAATAAACATGAATTAACTCAGAAAACTAACAAAAACTGGGCTGAATCTTTTTCTTTGGGTGTCCTTTGCAATTGGTCTCCCTGACTCAAGTTTCCTTCCACTGCAATCCACCTTCCACTCTGCTGCCAAGGTAACTTTTCTGAAGCTGACCAAGTCATACCCCATCCCCCAGCTATGTGCACATTAATGGCTCCTTATTACCTCCAGGATCAAATATAAAGTCCCCTGTTTGGCATAACCCTTCCTCTCCTTACCATTCCAGTCTTTTTATACTTTAGCCTTTTCCACTACCTGTGATCCAGTGACACTGGCCTCCTTACTGTTCCTTACAGAAAACACTTCATCTCCCACCTTCAAGACTTTGCTCTGGCTGTGCCTTGTCTGGAATGTTCTCCCTTCTCACATCTCCTTCTTAGTTTTCCTTCCTTCCTTCAAGATTTGATCCAAAGCCTAGCTTTTGCCAGAGGTCTTTCTTGCCCTCCCTTACCTGTTCTACTAGTGACTTCCTTCTGAGATTATCTTTAATTTATTTGGTATTTCTCTTGTGTGTACACACTTATTTTGTTTCCGCTGCTAGAATGTGAGCTGCTTTCTGGCAGGGACCTTGCTTTCATTTGCCTTTCTTCATATACTTAGTGCTCAGGACAGTGCCTGGAACGTAGTAATCACTTAATCAATGCCTGTTGACTGACTGGCTAAATCCTGGCTCCATCATTCACTGGAGAAGGTGGCATTGTGCAAGAAGAGAGAGCTGGATTTGGAGTGAAAGGACCAGAGCTTAAATCCTAGCTCTGTTACTTACTACCTGCGTGACTTTGGGTGAAGCTGTGCTGGCTCTCACAGTCACCATTTCCTCATCTTTAAAAGATGAATAATAATCCTTGGGCTATCTTTTTCATTGTTGCAGCGCTGTTGCAAGGACAACTTTAAATCATTGTAGAAATGTGCGTTATCTCAAATAGACTCATCCCTGCACTGTCCCGCTGACCTCAAAGGGATACTTGGGAGGGCTCAGTGAAATCACCTACAGAGCTGCAAATTGTCCACGTAAGAAGAAATACTCATTACAAATTTAAGCAGGCAGAATTTCATGGGAAGGCTATTTTCTCCTAATATGACCAGTACTAAAAATTTCTTTCCACATAAGCCATTTTGTTCCAGTATCTTCTTCCCCAAAGTCTATTTCCTCAAGCTCAGAAGCATCTGCTTCCAACTGTAACAGCTGAGTGTTGAGGGAGAAGGCGCTAACATGATTTGGGATGTAGAAATGTAGCCTCACATTGATTGGGGGGACTATATTTCATTTGCCCATTGGCCTCATAAAACTGTTAGTCTCTCTCTCTCTCTCTCTCTCTCTCTCTCTCTCTCTCTCTCTCTCTCCCCTCCCTCTCTCTCTCCCTCTCTCCTTTTCTTTAGAAAATGCCCCCTGACCATTATTTGCAGACTAGACTTTGTGCAGTCCTCCCCTGCCTCCCTACATACCCCTTATCCCATCCTCCCCATCTCTGTCCCTCATTTTACATTCTAACCAAATGCACTCCCTTCCCTTCCATGGGCTGATCTCTTTATCAATTATAAAAACCCTGAAAAGCCCAGGGGGCAGCTTTTTAGTGCCCCTGACACCACCACAGATGGGTTCCTCTGATCCCCAGTGAAATCCCCAGTGCCTGAAATTTTGCAAGGATCCCCATGGCTCTGCAATTACCTCCCTTGGCCTGTCAGGGCTACAGCATCTCAAATTCAGTTATCTGGTCTTTGGACCTCGGCCAAGGGCCAGGCTTTGCTCCTAATGACAGCCAGCTGAGGGGACACTGAGAGGGGCCGAATTCAATTTGCAGCCCCTCTAATAAGATTAGGGGAGCAGGATTTTTTATTTTCTCCAAAGTTTGCCGTGGGCAGGATGAATGATGGCCCAAGGATGGGCTGTCAGCATCAACAAAGGAAAGGCGTGGGGGGAAGGAAGAATGGTGGACATGGATGAAAGGGGGAGTGGGGTGGGGGGAGAAGAGGAGAGGGAAAAAGAGAGCAGCAAGTCTCAGCCAAGGAAGGCTCCAAATGCTTCATGTGAGTGAAAAGACTTGGTTGACCAAGCATCCTTCTGTGGCTGACTACAAGATCAGAAATAAGTCCAGAGAGAAGACAAACACCAACCACGCACATTTCAAAGATATATTTTCTTTTTTTTTCTTTTTCCTTTCGAATGTCTGCAGCCAATCCTAATGCCTTAGAACAGCCAGACAAGAATAGTCATACAATTGATAGTTAGTAGAAGGAGCCACTGAATCCAAGAGAACATCACACTTATGTGTGCCTGGAAGCTGGGACTACTTCCCCTGGGACAGTGGGAAGTTCACTGACTCTAGTCAAAGGACTTGGGTTCAAATTTCAGTTCTGCCACTACCTCTGTGACCTCAAGTAAGTAAGTTAACTTTACGGGATCTCAGTTTCTTCATCTACAAAATGACAGGATTGGCAAGGATGAGTTTGGAGGTCCCTTCTAACCCTAAATCTGTTGTCCCATGATGCTTTATTCTTTTGAGCACCTTGCATGGTGTTTAGTAACTGCTTACTGGAATGAATGAATGAATGAATGACTAAAGGAAAGCCTCCTGGGCTTTTCCAGTCATGTACTTTTCTTAGCCAAGAGGAACTAGGAAATACATTGACTCATCCTGAAATGTGAACAAAAGGTGGTTTTTTTGTTTATTTGTTTACTTAACCACAGAATTCTAGAACTGGAAGAGACCAGACAGTCTAAGCCCCACAAATCCTCTCCACTCCTGGAATGCCTCTGATGACAGGGAACTCACTATCTTTCATGGAAGTTTGTTTAATTTTGGACAGCTCTGAAGGAGATAGAAGTTCTTCCTCCTGTTGAGGTTCAATTGGCTTCCTGATGACTGAAACACATTGCTCCTGGTTCTGCCTTCAGGGTCCAACAGAAACAAGTCTAATCTCTTTTCCATAGGACAACCCTTCAAATATTCAAAGGCAGCTAGTGTGAGATACTAATAAGCACAACTAGCATTTATATGCCCCTTTAAGAGTTATGAAGTGCTTTACATATGTGACCTCTGACCCTCCCAATAACCCTGGGAAGTAGGGGCTGTTATTACCCTCTTTACAAATGAGGAAGATAAGGCTGAAGGAGGTTAAGTGACTTGCTCAGAGTCATATAGTTATTAAGTGTCTGAGGCAGGATTTCAACCCAGATCTTCCTCATCGCCAGCTCAGTGATCTCTCCATCTAGCTGCTCATGGAAAGCCCCTAAATCTTCTCTTAAATATCAATCAATCAATCAATATTTATTAAGCCCCTACTGCATGCCAGGCACTGGAGAAACAATTGTTTAAAAAGTGAAATAATCTCTACTCTCTAGAAGCTCACAATCTAGTTCCTTCAAGTTGTCCCTTTATGAAATGGTTCTTGGTCTTTTCAGCTTATCCAGGTCCTCCCTAAAATTCAGTGTCCAGAATAGATCCTTGTACATAGGAGGCATCTGACAAATGTCTATTGAATTGAATTCAATATTATATCAGTTGAACACAATATTTTAGATGATGTCTGCCCTTGAGAAGCTGGAGAGACAGCTGCCTTCTTTGTTCTTGGACCTCAGCCTAATATCATATTTGAGAGGCAGTGTGGTGTAGTGGATGGAGAATGACCCTAGGAGGCAGGAAGATCCGCTTTCAACTCTACCTTTGGTACATGGTGTTCACTTACCTTCTTAGTAACCTAGGTAACTCTTTATAGAGAGAAGATAGAGAGGGTTCCAGTTTACATTTGGGGGAGGATATTCTGCACCAGAAACTCCCTAAACCAGTGAAATCACAGGTCTATTCTTAAAAATAAGTGATACTAGTTTGCTAAGCAGTCTCCTTTCAATGCAGACAATTACTGCATTTTCAGTCCAATTAAATTTCTCATCCTGTTAATTTTTGAACCTGAGTTCCGGACTTTGTTTCTCCCTATTAATTTCTCTCTTGTTATACCCATTGTTCCAGTCCATTTAGGTATCCCCACTCTGTCATCTAGCATCTCAGCTATTCCTCTTAGCTTCACATCATCAACAAAATTGATCAGCATGCCATCTCTGTCTTCATCCAAGCTACTGGTGAACAACATTGGCTGGAATAGGGCCAAGGGCAGAGCTCTGTGGCCTTCCACTGGAGACCCTTGTCCAGGTTAGTGGTGCAGTCAAGAACACTTCATGAAACCACTGAATGACAGAATTTGAGCTTTGAAAGTCATCTTGGTGACCATCTGTCCCACACCAGATGTGTGTTTTACCGATAACCAGAATGAGTTAGAAGGGAGTCAGGCAGCCGCTCAGACCAACTGACTCCTGAATATAAATACCAAGCAAATCATCATCCAGTCTGAGCTTGAAGATGTCCAGTAAGAGGAACTCACTTTTGGGTAGCCCATTCCACTTTTGCAAAGCTGCAATTTTTAGACAGCTAGACAGATAACATGAATTTATTAAGCACTTCCTGTGTGCCAGGCACTGTGATAAGTGTGCTAAACAAAAATAAAGTCAGTTTATGCCTTCAAGGTTTACAGTCTAATGGAGGAAGACATGGAAAAGAGAGATAACAAAGCTGAGAGGAGAGAAGAATGTACCTGGTGGAGGAGGTCACAATGACAAAATCTGGAGAGTTTGAAGCAGGGATAGAAGGGGAATGGAAGATGGCCAACCTGAGCTCCTGCCATCACCACCACCTCATACCCTGGCCACAATGGAGACCCTGGAAGGAGCTCATCAATGGGAGAAGGGTGTTGACATGGAGGAGAGATGGTCCAAGATGAGAGGACTGAATCATGGGAAATATTTTCTGACATCAATCAACTTCCTCCTGGTTCATTCAATTCCATCCAGTATGTACTCATAAATCTTACTTTGTTTCATTTCTTATGAGGCAATAGTATTCTATTGCATTCATAAACCACAATTTGTTTACCAGCCATTCCCCATTTTATGGGAATCTACTTTGTTTCCAATTCTATAGTACCAAAAAAGTTACAGCCATGAATATTGTCACATATATGGGACCTTTCTTTCTTTTACCTCCTTGGGGTATATCCCTAACAGTGAGAGCTCTGGGTCAAAGGGTATAGAGATTTTAATCACTTAACAAAAAACACACAACTTAATTACATTTGGTAGAAACCTGATTTTCTATGGTGTTTGCTTCGTGTGCCTTCTCCCTCTCATGAGCCCTATCTACCTTCTTTCCATAAATGTTTATCTTCTATATTTTACTGGGGCATCTTTGAGTTACTGTTAAATGTTCCTATTTCCCTGCCTTTGCACCCGGCTGTGCCTCAGGCCTGGAATGCCCTCCTTCCTCATCTCTGCCTCTTAGAATCCCTGGCTTCCTTTAAAACTCAACTTAAGCACCTTTTCTTATCCAAGAACCCTTCTCAACTCCCACCCACTTCAGCTAATATTTCCTTCTTCCATCCTAAAAATTACAGTGATTTAACTGAGTGGATATGTTGCTTTCCATGAAAGATTCTTGAAGGCAAAGAATGTTTTTTTTCATCTCCAGTGCTAAGCCAAAGCTGACAAAGTATTTAATTGAAGTGATTAAAGCTAAGTTCCTTTTGTGAAATGATTTTCTGATTGGAGTGCTTCTTATTTTAATAAACACTAATTTACATGTTTAGTCTTAGAGCTAAAAAGTGGTCAATATCTATTTTATTCATAATATGCTTAATAAATTTCAAGGAAACTTGTGTGATCTTAACATCTGCATGAGAGCGCCAATGAAGTAGAACCTTTCAACAAGCATTTGTTTTGAACTGTTGAATCACGTGGTTTTTTTTAAAATAATCAACAAAGAAGTACAATGAACACAAGCTCTCACCACCTCTTTAAGGGACAATTGAAATAACCTTCTGGCTGGTGTCTCTGTCCCAAGCCTCTCTCCACTCTAACCCATCCCTCCCCTAACTGCCAAACTGATTTTCTTTTTGGTTCATTGATTTGGATAATTTTGTTGGTTTTTTTTTTACTTTTTACTGACAATAATTTGTTTTTAAATTAATTTGTTAATTAACAAAAATCAATTTTTCTCCCTCTCACCTTTCCCCATCACCATTTACTGGGAAAAAAGAAAAGAAAAACAGAAATCTTATAAGACTTGCAAATAGCCCAGCAAAGTAAGTTTCTGAATTGGCCATGTCCCATAAATGTCTCATTCTGCACCTGGAAGTCCATCATTTCTCTGTTTCATCAAAGGTCCTCTGCAATCATGGTTTCTCAGTGCTGAAATCTTAAGACATTTTAAGTCTTTCAAAGTTATTTGTCTTTACAATGCTGCTTTATTGTATACATCATTCTCCTGATCCTGCTCACATTACATAAATTCATCCCATTTCTCTGAAGCTGTTCCTTTCATCATTTCTTATAGTACAGTGTTATTCCATTACCTTCAGGCACTATAATTTATTTGGGCACTTGATGAGCGCTCCCTCACCTCAGTTTCCAACTCTTTGTTACTTCCAAAAAAACCAGAGCTGTTATCAAAATTTGTGTGTACATGGGTCTTTGCCTTTTTCTTTAATCTCTTTGAGGTATAAGCCTAATAGTGGCATTAATGGGTTAAAGGTATTAGTATTAATTTAGTAACTTGGAGGGGGTGTCGTGGTTCCAAATTGTTTTTCAGAATGACTGGATAAATTCACTGCTCCACCAATGACCCCTCCAGCATTTTCAATTTTCCTTTATTGTCAGCTTTAACAATCTGATGGATTCATTGGGTTCTCCAAAAGCACAGATGTGACCATGCCTACTCTGTAAACACCAATGGCTTCCTTTTGTCTCCAGGATCAAATATTAAAATCCTAAAATCCTTTGTTTGGTATTTATTTAAAATTCTCTACAATCTGACCCCTTCCTGACTTTCCAAACTTCTTTCACATTGTTCCCTTTGATCCAATGACACTGGCCTCCTTGATGTTCCCCAAAAGGTATCCTCCATTTCTCAGTTCCATGACTGTTTCTCCCAGGCCTCTTTCTTCACCTCCACCTTCTGGCTTCCCTCAAGACCAGCTTCCAGTCTGCAGGTTCTCTCTTCCCTTTACTGGTTTCTCTCCTCTGCAATTACTTCCTATTTATATGGCATATCTCTTGTATGCACAAAGTCAGGGTATTTGGTAGAGAAATGGAGCGTTGTCTTTAAGGAGCTCCAAAAAGCCTAGAGTCACGGGATCGCAGAGTATGTGGAGGAGAGCAAGGTGGGAGAATGGTTTTCCCTTTTGTTTCTGCATCCTTGCACCAGGAATACTAGATAATTCCTATATCTAGACATTGGATAAATTGAACTCAGATGGGTAAACATCCCTTTCCCGAGTAGCAATACCGGCTCTTCTCTATACTGCCCTCAAAGACTCCACTCTCCTTTCTCAGGATGATCTTGGGAGTTTTCCAGTTTAAAAAACAAAACAAAACAGAGCAGAGTCTCCTCCCAGGAGCTTGAGTCTCTGGCGTCTACTGCTCGAGTTCCAAAGGCCTGCCCCATGTAGAGTGTAGCCCTGATGCAAAGGGACCCCTGCCTCTTCTCACATTGCGCCACATTATCACAGAAAGGTGGATTACAAGTTATCTGAACTCTGCTTTCTCTCAGAGCTCCTTGGCAACAGAGCCACCGAGATAGAAATATAAACCAGACATATGTCGAGGCCTTCGGTGCATACAGGGAGGCACCAAGCAGATACACAAATGAGTGGGGAGGGGGAAAGGCCATCCAGAGACCTCCTAGGGGCTGGGGTGGGGGGAGCACAACGCCAATCTCAGCACTTCAAGGTGACACTCGTTTATTCCCCCTTTGGCTCAAACTTGTGATTTGATTAGTGTAGGCAACCGCTGATGAGGAAGATTAGTATAGATTAGCACTGAATGGTTTCGGGGACTTGTCCAGGGTCACACAGCCAGGAAGTGGGAGAGATTGGATCCGAACCCTCCTCTTCCTGGCTTTGTATTCATTCAGCTAACCTGCCTTCCAGGTAGGAACATGAATATCAAGTGAACTAAACAATTAAAGTTGCTACAATTCCTTGGAAAAACAGATCCGGCAGGATAGCAGCATGTGGATGGCCAGGGATTCCAGGCTATAAACACTGGCAGAATTAATGGAGATTTCAAACCCATTGGCCTCCCCTTCCTCTTTTCTTTAGTCTGTTTATTTGTTTGTTTCTTTTCCTGGTGGTGGTGGTGGTATCTGAAATTCCGGTCCGAATTATGGACAACCTGAACTGTTTTGGCCCCAGCCCATTGCTCCTTCTTTTCCTTGAGCCAAGGAGAAGGGGGTGCCTGGAATGTTCTCCCCTCCCCTACCTTATCCTTCCCCCCTTGAATTCCTCCACCTCAACCTCCTGATCCTCCTTTCCAAGAACAACCCTCCCCCTTCACGCGAATCCCCGCTTAGCCTGACTTCACTCAGTGTATTCATCCATGTAATGTTCCATGTTCTTGTGATTTGTGTTCCAGGCCTGTCCTGGTAAATAAAATGGTAAATGAGCTCCACGAAGGCATGATCTGTGTCTAGTGATGCTGTGTATCTTCCTAGGAGCTGAGCATGATGTTTGCACACAGTAAGTCCTTAAAAAAGAAGGAAGGAAGTGAGAGAGAGAGGGAGGGAAGAAGAAAGGGAAGGAAAAAGGAGTAAAGAAAGGAGGGAGGAAGGAAATGAAGAAGGAAAGAAAGAAAAGGAGAGAAAGAGGAAAAGAAAAAAGCAGAAAAGAATTGCTTTTCATCAGAGACATAGTCATGAGTTCAATGTAGCAAGTAGCTACAGGATGATCTTTAAAATATAAAATAAATGCAAATATAAAAAATAAAATAAATTATAAAATCAAAGCAGAGTTAGAGTGAGTTTCTGAGAACAAGAACAATAAAACATCTATTACCTTTTCCCAAAGGAACTGACATACTAACCCTCTTCAGGATGTAACCTGTCCTTGACTTGGACCTGCCTTTGGCCGTAGATTCTAGTCTCAGCTATGCCCCTTAGGTCATGTATTCCCTTAGGTGAGTCACCCAGGGACTCAGTTTGTTCATCTGAAAAATGGCGGGATTGGACTAGCCAGTCTCCAAGGTTCCTTTCAGCTTTGTGTCAGTGATTCTGAGAGCTCCCCAAGTCCTCTATGTAACTATTTTACAAATGCATTCTTATCTTGGTTCTGCACTGTATATTGCCCTGCCTCCGTGGAGTAATTGTAAATATTTAATTCAGCATTATTCCATCTCTTTCTTGATGCGCTCTGTTTTGATACAAGCAGTCACATCTGTTAGACTTCCTCTGCACTGAATCTCATGGAGAGCCCCCAGGGGTGGCACATATGTGAAGAAGGGAAGACCTCTGGGAGGAAAGTCAGGAGACCCTGGCAGAGACAGGATAAAGAGGATCAAATGGAAAAGCCAAAACTTAAGAACTGCAGAAAGGAAGGCTAGGTGGGACCTCAGAGACCACTGAATCCAAGAACTCCATTTTACAGAGAAGAGATCACATAGAGGAAAAGAGCAGTTTGAACCCAGGCCCTGGGACTACTCACTCACATTCTTTCCACTTTACTGTGCTCCTCTAAATGAAAAGGATAATGAAAGAGAAGTCAAAACAGGAATGCCCAATTTGTCAAGCTTTTAAAACACTGATTCTCCCTGGTTCCTCTCCTTCTCTCTTGACTGGCAAAGCCCTTCTTCAGCCCCAGACTTTACTACTAGAAAAGCAGTCATAGTGATCTGGTCTTCCTCTCCCTTTTCCCTCAGCCAGTTGGAACACAAGGCAGTGGGGGTTACTGGATACAGTATTGGACCAGGAATCGGCGGGATCCGGCTTAAACCCACCCTCAGAGGGAGCTAGGGCATGCACTGGATGGAGCTCTGGGTCTGCACTTGGGGAGATCTGAGTTCCAATCTTGCCCTGGACACTTGTTAGATGTTTGACCATGGCAAGTCACTTAATCTCTGCCTGCCTTGACTTCCTCAGCTGTAAAATGGGGATAACGATAACACCTGCCTCCCAAGGTAATTTGATCCTAATTACATAATATTTGTAAAATACTTAGCACAGTACCTGGCACGTTATAATTCAGTCATTCCCACTCGTGTCCAACTCTTCACGACCCCATTTGGGATTTTCTTGGCCGAGATTTTGGAGTGGTTTGCTGTTTTCTTCTCTAGCTTATTTTACAGATGAGGAAACTGAGGCAAATAGTACTTAGGATCACACAGCTACCTGGCACATAGTGGACCCTTAAAAATGCTTACTTACTTCACTGGGCTGACTGGATCTCCATCTTTAGTATTATCTCAGTGAACGGACAGGGGCCAGGATCTCTTCTAGATACATGCCAAATGGTGCCTGTGCTACTCTAAGGAGTCAGGGTTTGGCCAGGGACTTAGAAAGGCTTAGTGGGTTGATCTGTTTACAGGATAAACATGATCCACTCAACAGAACAGGGCATCTCAGTGGAACGATGGACTTCGTTTTCCAACCCACTGATTCCTAACCCTGGTTTTGCAACCCCTGTTATCTCAAGAGAAGCAAGACACAAAACTCTCTATATCTGACTTAATATAATTCACTTTAATATCTTGAATGATGATGATTTTTTTTCACAGTGTGGGCACTCTCTCCACTAATATAGATAGCAATCCATCCGTGCCATTCTAGGCTGCATTTTCACCCTAAATCCTCTGTAGAGGATACAGAGTCAAGAATAACACAAGTATTCAGGACATTTATTCTGGAATTCATCAGAATTCTAACGCAGGTTTCCTGACTCCAAACTCATGTTCTTCTGATCATACCCTGAATTTTCATAATTTTATTTCAATATAATTGGTTTCCTTTTAATCCTGCATATTTTATTGTATGGAATTAAAAACATTACTCTAAGAAGGGGTCCATGAGTTTCTAGACTTTCTGCTCAAGGGGTCCATGACATAAAAGAGGTCAGAAGCCCCATCCCAGTGGTTTTGTGAGGCAGCCAAGGGTCCCATCGGTGAGATCCTGTCCAAGTTAATGCTTTGGGAATGTAGAAAAGCTTTCTCCAGATATTTGGGAACATATCAACAATGTTGAGCACCATGGAACATGGACCCCCACTCCCAGTCGAGGGCAGACATGACCTAATTGATAAGAGGTTTCCCTCAGTGACTGAGAGCTGAGCTCCTAGACATGGAGTTGCAGCACACAATCGGTCTCTGTTCAATTTCCTGATGACATCACCCTCCAGGCCGGCTCCCTCCTGGCCAGTGTGTTGAAGGTGAACTTCCTTTCCACCCAAGATAGGCTGGAGCCATTCCCCTACCAATCCCCAAGCGGGCTGAGAGCAACCCACTCCCATATTCCCAGCTGGCTATTTGCTGGGATTCCAACACAAAGCCTGCGGCCTCTAGCCGACAGGGAATGGAGAGCAGCTGCCACTACTTCTCAGCTGCCAGTGACCGCGGGATGCAGACTGGCGGCACCAGACTATCAGTGTCCATGGCCTGAACACGCAGACCGATACTCCATGTGGCAGTTCTCTCCTCCTCCCTCTCTCCTGCCTTTTTTTTTTTGGACTGTGCATAAACAGTGAGAATGTTCGTCTGCTCTTTGCTGGCAACTGGCTTCTCTTGATAACGTGCTTCATTGGTGGAGCCTGGGGGAGTGATGGGAAACAGAGGGGATATTCTGTGACCCGGCAGAGAGAACTGCCCCATAGGCGTCCAAAGGCAGAATGACCATGGGATATGGGATGGCTCCATGGAGGGAGCTGGACAGTGGGCAAAGGGGTGACCAACATGAGATCTAGAGTTGGGAGGAACTTCAGAGACCATGGAGGCTGATCCGTCATTTTAAGCAAAGTGGAAACCAGAGAGGCAGTGCAAGGTGATACTCAGAGTTAGAACTCAACTCAGACACAGCTCTGTGACTCCGGGCAAGTCACTAACCTTTCTCAGCCTCAGTTTCCTTATCTGTAAAAATGGGATGAATTAATAGCAGCCACCTCACAGGATTGTGGTGAAAATCAAATGAGGCCACATAAGTAAAGCACTTCACAAAATCAATGTGCCATGGAAATGTTACTACTGGCATTATCATGATTAAGTGACTTGCCCAAGGACGTAGTTGGTTGGTTGTGGTCCTTCATTCTTGAAGACCAAAAGGACATCGCTGTGCTAGATTCAAGTTTCAGTGTGTCTGACTTGCTGATCAGACCAATATGAGCTTGGAATGCTCTGCCACAAATAGTCTGTGTGAACATTTAGAGATCATATGTAGGAGAGCTGAAATTTCTACCCTGTTCCTGTGACTCCAGATCTCCTGATCATTTTGCTGTTTCATAGGGAATTTGCCAAAATTATACTTTATAGAGGAACCCTTCTATTTTCTCTTTATCTCATCTTATTGATCTCAATCATTCTCATACATTCAATTATTACAACAGAGATGGCTAATACATTTATTTGTCCAGGTATGAGGTGGCACAGTGGATAGGGCACCAGATCCGGAGTCAGGAAGTTCAAATCTGATTGCCGACACATATTAGCTGTGTCACCCTGGGCAAGTCACTGAACCTGGTCTGCCTCAGTATCCTCCTCTGTAAAATGAGCTGAAGAAGGAAATGGAAAACCACTCCTGTATCTTTGCCAAGAAAATCACAATTGGGGTCACGAACAGTTAGATACAACTGAACAACAACAGGACAGAAAAAAAGATATAAACCTTCCCTTGCCCTCAAGGAGTTTACCTTCTACTACAGATTATATCTGTAATCTGAACAAATAGATTTGTTGGTAATACCATCTAACAGCAATGTATTTACTATTGAAGGAGATTTTCTTACTAGGAGATATTTCTGCTCTCATCTTCATAATACCCCATTAGGTTTGCATCATGGTCCCATTTCACAAATAAGGGATATAAGGAATGATCTTTCCCTCTCCAATTTTCCTCATCCTCAGTTCCCCACTCTCTCCCCCATATTCAATCTGTTGCCATGGTCTATTGATTTCACCTTTGCAACATCCCTGAAATATGCCCCCTTCTCTCCTCTCCTCTGTCCGTCACTGTCTGTCTTTGTCATTCTCTCTCTCTCTCTCTCTCTCTCTCTCTCTCTCTCTCTCTCTCTCTCTCTCTCTCACACACACACACACACACACACACACACACACACACACACACACACAGACCCTCATCACCTCACACCTGGACAATGGCAATAACTTGCTGGTAAGTCTGTCTGCCTCAAAGTCTCTCTCCACTCCATTATATTTTTTCCTAAAGTTCAAGTCTGATCATATCACTCCCTACACACTCAATAAACTTGAGTGGCTTCCTATTAGCTTCAGGATCAAATACAAGATGCTGTTTTTCACTCAAAGCCCTCCATAACCTGGCCCTGTCCTACCTTTCCAGTCTTCTTCTATCTTCTCCAGCGGCCGTGGCCTCCACGATGTTCCATAGACAAGACCTTCCATCTCTCCACTCCAGGCATTTTCTGTGGCTGTCCCCTGTACCTGAAATGCTCTCCCTTCTCAACTCCCCCTTCCTGGCTTCCCTTGCTTCCTGCAAGTCCCAAATAAAACCTTGTCATCTTCTACAGAAAGGCTTTTCCAACCTCTCTTAATTCCTGTGCTCTCCTGTTGTAATTATTACCTATTGATCCTGTATTTAGTGTATTTGTACCTATTTGTTTGCTTTTTGTCTCCCCCATTAGACTGTGAGATCCTTGAGAGTAGGGACTGAATTTTGCCTCTTTTTTCATCCCTAGTGCTTAGCCCAGTGTCTGACACATAGTAGGTAAATCAGTGTTTGTTGATGGGTTAATTGATTGGATCTGGTGAGAGATGATGCTGTAGCACCACCATCTGCTGACTCAAGCCTTGATTGGCACCAACTCCCTTAACTTCCTCCCCTTCCTGGAGGACTGGTAGGTGCAGCACTAAACTCCTCCCAATGACTTCCTATATAGAGGCTGGAAACTGGACTCATCTCACTCCACTTTGCATCTCCTGCCCTGTTTCAGCTCTACAGAGCAAGTGCCTCCATGCCAGATACCCCCTGATATTCTATCCCACCCCCCTTCCTTCTTTCTGTTCATTGCTCCACCTTTAGATAGTAAGCTCCTTGAGGGTAGGGACTGTTTTGCTTTTATTAATTGTATCCTTAGCACTTAGCACAGTACCTGGCACATAGTAGGCATTTAATAAATATTTATTGGATTGGATTGTAAGGAGAGAGGCCCCTCCACTTCCCAGGCCCCATGAACAAGAGCCTTGGATTTTTGTGTCAGTGTTTATTCTTTAATTTTTGGTTAAGAAGATTAATTGGGAGGACATGACCTTGTACACTTCAAAAGGACAAGAGAATGAGCCATCCAAGGTCCATGAGTCTGGGAGTCAGGTTCTTGCTGGGTTTTGCAGTCAGCCTAATAAGGATGTCCCAGGAGCAAGGAAGGAATGACCTTCAGCTCGGTTCAGCAGAGATGAAGACTCATCCACAACAAAGCTACATTTGGAAGTGTACTTGGTGGGACCAATGCTGTGTAGAAACTTCAATAATCTGAGCCCATTCTCCCCACGATCAATATGGTATCCAGTGTGTACCCTGGAGTTGTCAGGGGAAGGGAGAAATGTTTATACTTCTGATCTGCCTATATCATCCAAGTAAATATCCCTTCAGAAAAACTTGTTAATGTGGACTTATTAAGTGGAACAAGGGAGCTAGTTACTGGTAGTTAAGAGTAGAGAGAAACACCACTAAGTGGTGACATTAAAGAAAAGATATCCCAACCCTTCCGAGAAACCCCTAGGGCCCTGATTTAGCTGGCTTAATTCTAGGCATTATTCTTCCTAAAAATGGCCACACAGTGACCTAATGACACTATCTGTAGAGCTATTCCTTCCTCATTCCCTCAACTGAATTTGTCTTAAGAAATAGATTTGAGGGCATTTTTTATGCTGTTTGTCTAGTTGGTAGAAGTAGATCGATAGCCAGACACAGAGACAGACAGATGGATATGTAGATAGATAGATAGATAGATAGATAGATAGAGACAGATAGATAGATGGATGGATGGATGGATGAAAGGAAGGAAGGATAAAGTATTTAAGCATGTTCTTTGTGCCTAGCACTGTGTTAAGTGCCAAGGATACAAATGAAAGGAAATGAGATGGTCCTGCCCTCAAGGAACTTAAAGTACTAGAGGGAAGTTTATGCACAAGAAGAAGAGAATACATGGGGGAGCAGGTTCCATGCATGACTTAGAGAAGGCTGGTGAGTACCACAAAGGTCCGAGCCCTGGTGAGATTCAACAAAAGCTGACCTATCAGAGCTGAGGAGCCCAGGGTAGAGTCTAGGTTATCAGTGGAGAAGAGATGGAGCTCATGGTCCAAGTTGAGGCACCATGACTGGAACAGAGTGGGAGAATCCAGGAGATAAAAGGCTCTCTCTGCTGGTACTAATAGGGACATGGTCTGCTCATCGGGTATAGCAGCCTTGAGCTTATGAGCAAGATACTTAGGCCATCCCACCATACTAATGGTGGAGAGACTGCGGCTGAGTTTGCTTGGGCCAGGAGCAGAGAATGGTGGAATCAAGCAGAAAGGAAGGCAGATTTTGGAGACAATAGCTAAGGAGTAGAAAGAAAAGCTTTGGTGGGATGGGGTTAGGATTCAGAGAGTCTCTGGGACATTATGGAAAGAGCAACTGAGTAGTTCAGGGGCCAATTTCTGAAGACTAACATCTGTTTCTAACTTCCTGTGTGACCTTGGACAGGTCATTTCCCCTACTTGGGACACAATTTTCTTATGTATGAGAAGCTAATGATCAAAGTTGGAAAGGACCTGTGTCACCCTGGTCAAGAACTTAACCTTCCAGAATTTCTATTTCCTTTTCTCTAAAATGACCTGGTTGTGAAATAGATATTCAATGGGGTCAGGCCATGGAAGAGCTCAAAAAGGATTTTGAAAATCAAGTTAGACAGGTGGAGGAAACACTGGGAAAAGAAATGAGAGAGATGCAAGAAAAGCATGAAAAACGGGTCAATACCTTGCTAAAGGAGACCCAAAAAAGTGCTGAAAAAAATAACACCTTGAAAAATAGGCTAACTCATTTCGCAAAAGAGGTTCAAAAAGCCAGTGAGAAGAAGAATGGTTTCAAAAGCAGAATTAGCCAAGTGGAAAAAGAGGTTCAAAAGCTCACTGAAGAAAATAGTTCTCTCAAAATTAGAATGGAACATATGGAGGCTAATGACTTTATGAGAAACCAAGAAATCACAAAACAAAACCAAAAGAATGAAAAAATGAAAGATAATGTGAAATATCTCATTGGAAAAACAACTGACCTGGAAAATAGATCCAGGAGAGACAATTTAAAAATTATGGAGCTACCTGAAAGTCATGATCAAAAAAAGAGCCTAGACATCATCCTTCATGAAATTATCAAGGAAAATTGCCCTGATATTCTAGAACCAGAGGGCAAAATAAGTGTTCAAG
>CM053772.1:19372097-19563075 GCA_028658325.1 Potorous gilbertii
ACAAATGGGGAGAAAATTTGGAACCCAAAATTTTGTGAAAATGAATGTAGAAAGTTAAATAAATAAATTTATATTAAAAAAAATAAATAAATAAAATGACCTGGTTGGAATAAAACCTCTTAGGATCCTTTCATCTTGAGCTAAAGTCCTATGGCCCTCAGGGCATTTGCTCTAATCCAAAACTGAGCAAAAATCCTTCTCCAAATGACCAGACCTCTGGATGCCCACCTTTGTTTAAAGATCTCCAGTGAGGAGAAGCCAACACCTTTGGAGGAAGCCCCAGCCAGACTTGGTAGGAATTTTGTCCTTCTAGCAATTCTAACCTTGCCCCTTTCCACTTGTTCCTGGTCATGCCCTTGAGGGTCAGGCCTAGCTGAAGTTTCCATGATTTTCATCAGAGCTACATGAGTCCCTCCCTGGTCCCTTAACCTGAGAAGGCTCTATCTTGACCCAAGAACAACATGCACTCTATTTTATCACCCAAAATGTGTCAGTCAACTTTCAAAAACATTTATTAAGTATTAGCTGTGTACCAGGCATTGTATTACACTAAGTGCAAATGGAGATGCAAAAATAAAGCAAAAGACAGTTCTCACTCTCAAAGAGTTCTCAGCCTAATAGAGAAGACAATATGCAAACAGCCACAAACAAAGAAGCTATACACAGGATAAATGGGTGATAATCCACAGAGGGAGGGACCAGCTCCTCAAAAGAGCTTTTTGATTTGCTTTCGTCTTTGTGTTCTTAGTGCCTCACACAGTACCTGGTACATAGTAGGCCCTCACTAAATCCTAATTAATTGACCACCCTCCTCCACCATCCCCTTACCAGCTGAGTTGTTCTCAGGCACCTATGGAGAGCTCTTTGTGTGCTCACACTTTCAATCACTTGGCCAGAGACTGTGTGACCTTCTCCTTTCACTGGTACAGGGTGAAGAAAACACGCAAACCCAATTTTATTTTGCTATCTCACTCACTTGAAGAGAACACAGCTATAATTCCCCCCCGAGAATAAACATACACAGACTAATCTTTCTGCTCAACTGGGACAGTTTGTTGAAATTGGTGAAATGATGCAGACGTCGCCAAGACAGTTTGATAAGAGTTATAAGGGCTGGTTTGTTATGATTAAGCCAAGCAAGTATAACTCGGCTGTTTCTGATAACTTTAAAACAACATTCTCTCTTATAGCTATCTTGCGCCTTACTATACACATACACACACACACACACACACACACCTAGACACAGGCAAATTCATATATGTATATTCTATCTGGTTATGGCCAGCTGTTATTTTCCTAAAGGGAGATAATATGTGCCTACTCTTTCCATGGTGGTTCATTGGAGATGGTAGCAACATCCTGAAAGACCAACCAAAGACTGAATGGTTTATACTGTAAGAAAACCAGATATAAATAAACATATCTACACACATATAATGCTTTGAGTCTCTTCTGGATTGATGATATCATAACACGGTCCAACTGAAATGAACACCAACACTCCTACACAAAAATACAGTGCCCACTATGTGGTGATAGGGTACTCTGTAAATATACGGATGTGAGATATGGGCTGAAAACACTGCGGCTACAGATAACATGTTAATCCATGTACTGCCTCTTCTTCAGAAGATCCTCAAGCCCTTAAAAGTTCAGAGTTTTTTCCAATTCATTCACAGATGGCGGAATCAGGACCTAGTTGAGCCAAGAGCGTGAAGGATGTTCTCGGCTTCACAGAGCATGGGCAAGGACCCAGTGCTCCCAGCTCCAGAGCTTCCAATTCCCTCTAGGAATTATTCTAACAGTTTCCATCCTTCAGAAAACATTTTTAGGTAGGAGAGCTGTTGAAGAAGTGTGACATCATGTCCTTTAGGAGAGTAGATATCATTACGGGGCATGATATAATGTCCTTTGTGACAATAAATTTTATTGTCATAGACCTCGTTGCTCCAGGAAAAATGATATGGCTGTGGAAAAAAATGTAATTAATGAAATTCTAGTGGAGACTGAGTTATGGGACATGTGTGTTTGTGTGTGTGTGTGTGTGTGTGTGTGTGTGTGTGAGAGAGAGAGAGAGAGGGAAGGAGAGGGAGGGAGAGAGGGAGGGAGGGAGAGAGAGGGAGGGAGGGAGGGAGAGAGAGGGAGGGAGGGAGAAACTGATCCTTCCAATCTCCTTGAGAAACAATAGCAAAACTCGTCAGCAATACAAAACTGGTGCAAAGAGAATCCACTCAAGGCACAAACATTTGTCATCGGTAGTATTATTAATTAACTGTTTCAAGGATGGCAGAGGTAGCACCAGCTGCCATTGCAAAAGCATTTTAAGGTCCAAAAAGATGATTTCCTCAGAACAGCTGTAGGAGGTATAAAGTGTGTTATTGTCCCTATTTTATAGATGAAAAAACAGAGGCTGGAGAAATTAAATGACTTGCCCAGAGTCACGTGATAAGTGTTATAGTGCAATAGGTTAGCAATAATTCATTTTTTCCTCTAGATTTGTGATTTCATTTGATACTGGGAGATACCAGTGGGGAAACTCCCTGTACCAATTCACATCTGTGAATTCTGCCCTTTATCATCTTAGAAGAGAGTTGCCTGGAACAGGACAAGTGAAATGACCTGCCCAGGGTGATGCAGAGAATAGTTGGAGAAGCCAGACCTGATCTCAGATCCTTCTCACTCCAAGACCAGTCCTCTATCTACTATGCCACATGACCTCCCTAATTTATTTTCAATTTTACATTTTGCTAAATGCAGGTAAATTTTTGTACTCTAATTAGAAAGGAATGAAGGAAATAAGCATTTATGAAGCATCTACTATATGCCAAGCACTTTACAGATATGCTGTCACTGGATCTCACCCTGGGAGGTAGGTGCTATTATCTGTATTTTTCAGCTGAGGAAACTGAGACAAATATAAATGACTTGCCCAGGGTCACTCAACAAGTAAGCATCTCAGGCTAGATTCGAACTCAGGTCTTCTGGATTCCATGCTCTTTGTTTTACCTACTTCACTGCCAGCTACCTCAATTTTTATGTTATTGAAATTACTGAAATACAGTGAGGTGCTTTCCATAACTCTAGTAGGTTGAGTAAGGGAGAAGAATTTAATTCCACAAGCATCTATTAAGTGCCTACTATGTGCTAGGAACCAGGAATACAAACACAAAAACAAAACAGTTATTGCCCTCAAGGGGCTTACATACTGCTGCAATAGAAAATTATTAGGGGTTTGTTTTGTGGTTTGATTCTATTTTGATGAAAATACTTTAGAATTATAAAGCCTTTAGGTGCATTGAAGTGCCCTAGCAATTTTTAATTTAAAAAAATTACCCAGGTAGCCAGATAGAATCATAATGATAGGCATATGTACAGGCTTGCACAATGTTTTACACATATTATCTCCTTTGACACTCACAACAGTAAAGTTGGAAAATTTGCACCTTTTTTCTTTCATGGCGGGGAGGAGGGCTACAGAAGGGCTTGTATGGACCTGGGTGCAATGAGGATTCATCTCTGACCCAGACCAGCGGGAACCTATTTCACTGCTTTGGCCTGAAGACCATCCCAGGGTCACAAAGTTCATGCTAAAATGCACCTTAAAAGCTCTGTATTTTTCAAATAATGAAATGTGGCTCCTGGAGGTGAAGGTACTTACCCAGAGTCACCCATTCAGTAAGTGCCAAGACCCTTACCCTCCAAATCTAGGCTCCTTCCCATCATTACACACTGAATTCCTGCCATTCTTTGGTTCCCTTACTATTTGTGACCCTTCTCTACCCATTTGATGTCACTCTGGAGGCATCCTCCCAGGTCCTGGTATAAAAAATTAGGGGACTCTCTCAAAAGAGTCAGCTGCTGCCCCAGCTGGGGAAGATGGATGTTGATATTTCAATAATTCAGTATGAAGCACCTACTATGTGCTGGACACTGAGGATCTGCCCTCAAGGAGCTCACAATATATATTCTTGTAGTCTCTTTTCCTCTATCCCCTCCTTAAATCCAGTTAAGCCACATGGTCTTCCCTAAACAGTCCAATAAAAGAGCCTATGTTTTCAGCACTGACTGGTCCAACTCTTCTACAAAGCCCCTTTATCCTAGCAATGGACTCCATGAAATTCCAAAGCCATCACCTAACATTTTAAGGCCCAGAAAGTTTATCCTTTGCCCAATTATGCCTCATGCATGGGCGATATAAAGCAGGATCTGCTCCCGCCGGATCCCACTTTACTTTCAACAGTGCCTTGGGATGGGGGCTCTCACAGAAAACGAACCCTGCCCCTCCTGGCCCTTCACACTTGCTGGGAGTGCTTTCTTCTTCTAATGCTAATGGCTTCTTTCTCCTGAGGTTTCTTTTCCACCTTTTAACCAGCCGTCTGTCACCTTAGGCTGTTAATGGTTGTGAGCTTGCAACTGGTCTGTTTGACCAGACTCCTGCACTGGAGGGGATACAGAAATATTCTGCTCATGTCATGGTCACTTACAACTTGTAAATGAGTCTCCTGCCTGCTTAAGAACTCTCTGCAGAACTTTGCTGTCCTTGGATGAGTTTTCCAAAATTGTATTTTCTGCCATCTCAGTATCTTCATGCCCTCTTCTATCTCCCCACTGTGACTCCCCTTATGTTGTTGTTCTGTGGCCCCATGGCACCCCGTGGACCATGGCACTCCAGGCCCTTCTATCCTCCACTATCTCCCAAAGTCTATCCAAGCTCATGTTCCTTGCTTCCATGACACTGTATCCATCTCATCCTCTGTTGTCCCCTTTTCCTTTTGCCTTCAGTCTTTGCTAACATCAAGGTCTTTTCCAATGAGTTGCATCTTCTCATTACATGGTCAAAGTATTTGAGCTTCAGCTTCAGTATTTCACCTTCCAATGAGTTGTTGAATTAATTTCTTTAAGTCTTGACTGGTTTGATCTTCTTGCTATCTGAGGGACTCTCAGAAGTCTTCTCCAGCACCACAATTCAAAAGTGTCTCTGTAGTGCTCAGCTTTCTTTATAATCCAGCTCTCACAGTTATATACTGCTACTGGAAAAACCATAACCTTGACTACATGGACCTTTGTCAGCAAGGTGGCATCTCTGCTCATTAGTATGCCATCCAGATTCACCAGAGCTTTCCTTCCAAGGAGCAATGGTCTTTTAATGTCATGGTTAGTGATCTTTGGACCCAAGAATAGAAAATCTAACAATTCTTCCATCTCTTTTCCATTTTTCCAGGAAGTGATGGGACTAGTTGCCATGATCTTAGTTTTTTTGGGGGGGGTGAGGAGGTGGTGGGGAGAGAAATGTTAAGCTTCAAGCCAGCTTTTACACTTCCTGCTTTTACTCTCATTGAAAGGCTTCTTAATTCTTCATTTTTTGCCATCAGAATAGTGTTGTCTACATATCTGAGATAGTTGCTATTTCTCCCAACAACTTAATTTCATTTTTTGATTCATCCAGCCTGGCATTTCACATGATGTACTCTGCACATGAGTTAAATAAATAAGGTCACAATATGCAGCCTTGCTTTACTCCTTTTCCAATTTGAAACCAATCAGTTGTTCCACATTCAATTCTAAATATTGCATATACAGATTCCTCAGGAGACAAGATGATTTGGTGCTCCCATCTCTTTGAGGACTTGCCACACTCACATGGTCAAAGGTTTTAGTGAAGGAGAAGTAGATGTTTTTCTACAACTCATTTACTTTCTCCATATTCCAGTGAATATTGGCAATTTGGTCTCCAGTTCCTCTGCCTCTTCAAAAACCAGCCTGCTCTTCTGGCAATTCTTGGTTCACATGTTGCGGGAGCCTGACTTGCAGAATCTTAAGAATAACCTTGCTGACACATATGAGTGCAATTACTTTGTAATTTGAGCATTTCTTGGTTGTCCTTTAGGATTGGGACATAAACCAATCTTTTCTAGTCCCATGGTCACCGCTGAGTTTTCCAAATTTGCCAACATATTGAGTGCAGCATCTTTTAGGATTTGAAACAGCTCAGCTGAAATTCCATTACCTCCATTAGTCATTGCTAGTAATGCTTGCTAAGGCCCACGTGACTTCATTCTTCAAGATGTCTGGCTCTAGATCACTAGTAGTTATCAGTAATATTGTGATCTTTCTTGTATGGTTCTTTTGCATATTCTTGCCACTTCTTAATCTCTTCTACTTCTGTTAAGTCCCTACCATTTTTGCCTTCAATTATGTCTATTTTTTCATGAAACCTTTTCTTGATATCCCTAATTTTCTTGAAAAGATCTCTTGTCTTTCACATTCTATTGTTTTCTTCTATTTCTTTGCATCTCATTTTTTAAAAACTTATCTCTCCTTGCTATTCCCTAGAATTTTGTATTCATTTGGATATATCTTTCTCTTTTTTCTTTACCTTTCACTTTCCTTCTTTCCTCAGCTATTTGTAAAAGCCTAATCAGACAGTCATTTTTATTTACTCTTCTTTTTCTTCAAAATGTTTTTTGTTGCTTCCTCCTGAACAATATTGCAAATCTCTGTCTACCAGATCAAATCCCTTAAATCTATTCATCCACTTCATAATCATAAGGGATGTTAATTAGCTCATACCTGTATGGCCTGATAATTTTTCCTACTTTCTTCGATTTAAGTCTGAATTTTGCAATAAGCAGCTCATGAGCTGAGCCATAGCTTCTAGGACTGTATTCCAATCATAAAAATGGGAAACGGTTCCACATGTACAAAAATATTTATAACAACTCTCCTTGTGGTGGCCAAGAAATTGAGGGGATGCCCATCAATTGGGAAATGGCTGAACAAGCTATAGTATGTGAAAGTAATGAAATACTATTGTGATATAAGAAATGATGGAGGACTTCAGAGAGGCCTAGAAGGACTTATATGAATTGATACTGAATGAAATGAGCAGAACCAGGAGAATATTGTACACAGTAATAGCCACAATGTGCAAGGACTGTTTCTGGTAGTCCAGTCTTGTTTTAACTGACTGTATAGAGCTTCTTCACTTTTAGCTACAAGTATATAATCAATCTGATTCCTGTATTGACCATATGGTGAAGTCCATGTGGAGGGTCGCCTTTTGGGTTGTTGAAAAAGAATGTTTTCTATGACCTGTGAATTATCTTGACAAAATTCTATTAGTCTCTGCCCTGCTTCATTCTGTACCCAAACGCCAGACTTGCCTGTTATCCCAATTATCTTTTGATTTCCTATTTTAGCATTTGAATTTGCTATGATGAATGTAACATCTTTTGGGGAGTGTTATTTCTAAAAGATGTTGTAGGTCTTCATAGAACTGATCAACTTCAGTATCTTTGGCTGTATCGGTGGTTGAAGGACAGACATATTACTGTGATGTTGAATGATTTGCCTTGGATTCAGACTTTTATATTATATTTATTTTATATTATACCCCAGTACTGCTTTTCTCAACCTTTTATTGACTTTGAGGACTACTACATTTTCTCTAAGGGATTTTTGCCCACAGTAGTCTATGTAGTGATCACCTAGATTAAATTCACCCATTCTCATCCATTTAAGTTTATGGACACCCAAAATGTTGATGTTTAATCTTTCCATCTCCTGTTTGACTACATTCAGCTTCCCTTGGTTCATAGACCTTACATTTCAAATTCTCATGATCTTTGCAGCACTGGACTTTTCTTTCATCACCAGATACATCTACAGCTGAGCTTCCTTTCAGCTTTAGTGCACACACTTGCTTCATTAGTATGGGAACTACTTGTAATTTTCCTATGCTTTTCCCCACTAGCTTGTTGTATACTTTCTGACCTGAGGGGCTCATATTCTGATGTCATCTCTTTTATCATTTTAGTACTGTCTATGGCAAAAATAATGGAGTGGTTTTCCTTCTCCAGTTGGTCACCTTTTTTTCAGAACTCTCCACGATGAGCCATACAACTTAGGTAACCTGCATGGCGTAGTTTGTAGTTTCATTGAGCTATGCAAGCTCTTCTGCCAGGACAAAGCAGTGATCCAGGGAAGAGTATCCTTTCACACAGGTCTTTCTTACCTGGACCTGGATAGGTCTTGGGATCATAGGATTATAGATTCAGAGCTGGAAGGAATGTAACAGATCTTGTCTAACCAACTGTGGTCCAAGACCTGCTCAAGGTCACACAGATACTAATTGAGTGGTAGATGGGGATTTGAACTGAGACTCTTTGATTTTAAATCCAATATTTTATTCACTATACCATGACTTCCATTTTCTGTCCCACCCCAAATCTACTCTCTATCACCTCGCCAAATTAATCTTTTTTTACACACAGATCTAGTAACATAATGGGCTGGACTTAAAGTCAGGAAAAGGTGAATTCAGAGTCTGCTTCCAGGCACTAACAAGCTGTGAGACCCAGGACAAGTCACTTAACAAGTGTTACAGTTTCCTTGTCTGAAGGAGAGGAAGTTGGACTTCTAAGGTCTCTTCCAGCTGTGACCCTATGATCTTCTCTGCTCAAAAATCATTGATGGCCTCAGTGTTCATGACATAAAAGTCAAACTCCTCTGCCTGCTATTCAAGTCCATCAATGACTCCTATACCATTTGGTATTTTTAGCCCTATCTAATATTACTCCCTTCCCTGTACTCAATGCTGCAGCCAAAGTGGACTTTGTACTCACAGGCTCCCAAAGATGGCCTATACTTTCCCTGTTCCATGTGCTTGAATTTCTATTCATTTAAGTTCAAAAGTGAAGAAGAAGGAGGAGGAGGAGGAGAAGGGAAGCAGTCAAATGGGAAAAATCTTAGTATCAAATTTCCTAGTAATCAAATTTCTCTACTAAGACGGGTTTGGCATCTAAGGGATATAAAATTAACATACATATATATATATATTTGCACCTATATACATATTTTATATAGGTGCAAATATATGCTTATATATGACCAAAGACCATTTCCCAATAGGTAAGTGGCCAAAGGATAGGAAAAAACAATTCATAAAATAAGAATGGCAAACTAGTAGCAATTCTTATGTTCCTAATCACCAACAGGATGAGAAATGCAAATCAAAACAGCCAGGAGGTTTCACTTCACACTCTTCAAATTGGCAAAGATGACAAAAAGATGCACACAACACTGGAAGGGCTGTGGGAAGATAGGCACACTAGTACATTGCCGGTGGAGCCGTGAATCAGAAGAACCATTTTGGGAAGCAATCTGGAATTGTACTAATGAAAGGACAACAGACCCAGTGATTCCATTACTAAGCTCATACCCCAAGAAGGCCATTGATAAGAAGAAAGTGCTCATATATACCAAAATGTAGCAGCACTTTTTGTGATAGCAAAGAATAGAAAACTAAGTAGATTCCCATTGATTGGGGACTGGTAGAACACACTGTGGTTCATAAATATGATGGGATATTACTATGCTCTAAAAATGAGAAGCATGTAAAGATCGACATGAACTGATACGGATGGAAGTCAGAAGAGTCAAGAAAACAATATAGACAATGACTATAACAATGTAGTTTGAAAGAGCAATCCCAGAACCAAAGATCAAAAGTAAATATTGCAAATTGTAAACAACAGAGATATAAGATAGAAGAGATATACAAAGACATCTCTTCCCCCCCCCCCGCCCCGTCTCTTTGCATGAGTGGGAGGTCCACAAATATTGTACATTGCATCTATTTTCAGAAAGTGTTATTTGTATATGGTATTACTTTCTGGGAGGGTTAAAAGGAGATTACTGGGGGAAATTATGGCCATATAAAAAACAAAAGACATTAATAAAATATATTTAAACAAAAAATAAAAATATAATTCTTCAAAGGCAGCTATTGTCTTGCTTGCTTGAATGGCTTAGCACAGTGTCTGACACATAGTAATTGCTTAATGAATACTTACCTACCTAAGCATTATATCTGTTCAAAAATAGAAGTGGCCTTCCTTATCAGATCATGAGCTCCCAGTCACTGGTAGGATTCCAGCCAAGGATGAGCCACCAGTCAGGAATGTGGTGCAGGTGATTGATTCTTAGCAGGCCTGTAGTGGGTTCTCTCTCATTGGGGGTCTTCAAGGAAATGCTTGACCACTAATCAGTCAGCCCTTAAGCCTTTATTAAATGCTTACTATGTGCCAGGCACTGGGCTAAGTGCTGGGCACACAGAGCAAGACTAACAAAGGAGTTTGCATTCAAATGGCAAGCCGACATGTAAATGATTAGGTAAAATGCATAAAGAATGAATGGAAGGTGAATCTCATAGAAAAGGCACTTGCAGTCAAGACTGGAAAAGGCCTCCTGCAGGCTGTGGGGTTTGAACTGCCTTACAGAAAACCAGGGAAGTCAGGAGGGAGATGGAAGGAGGAAGATGGGCCCAGACCATTTTGCATGCAGGGTAAAGGTTGGAGTTGGAAGGGATCCTGTATGAGAAAGAGCAAGGGCAGTTCATAGAGGGAGTGAAGTGTAAGAAAATGGTAGAGAGGATCTTGTTCTGGATGCTAAAATCCTAGATCTGGAGCCAGAAGAAATTTTGCAGAGCATGCATTCCAACATCCTCATTTGTAGGGAAGAAATTGAGGTCCAGAGGAGTCAACGCTCACTGAACACCCCACTTGTAGCAAGTGGCACAACCCAGGTTATCCTCGCTATTGGGGGAAATAAAAATTATTTGGCTTAGCAGATGCTCTGCTCTAAAAAGCTTCAAGACAGGGAGAAAAGACAACTAAATTAAGTGCTGACCAGACAATTATCAAAAGAATATCCAAGGCGTAAACCCTACCAGAGAGCACCATTTCCAAGTTCATCAGCTAGTGCTTAGGACCATCCGGCACAATACACTGTGAGGTGGACCTGGAGTCAGGAGACACTAAGGTTCACATCCTGTAGACTTGGTAGCTGAGACCCTGAGTTTGCTACTCACCTGTGTACCTCAGTTTCCTCATCCATAAAATGCACGGAGTCATAAAGAGGCTCAGATGAGCTCACACACACACATGCAAAGCACCTCAGAAATGTTAGTGGTTATTATCTAGGAAGCATCAGAGACTTCCAAAATCAATTTCCCAGGGGACGTCGTCATCTTCCGAAGTGCTTTTAGTGACCAGATGCATTTTCACGTAGGACACTAAACCTGAGAACCAATCCATAACTCCCCTGGCAGCCAGGCTGCAGAATCCTCACTTGTACTGCAGTGTATTTCTGTAGGAGCTGTGAAAACAACATGCCAGCTTGGGGCCCTGGAGGAAGGTGGAGGAGAAGGGGGATCATTCCACTCAGAAGCCCTTGTGCAGTAAGGACAAGGGTCTTGTACATGATGGCGTCCTAGGATGAGAATGTGGCTGAGAGCCATGAGACCCAGCTGCAGACTCACTCAGTCACATGCTAATCACCTTTCAAATTACTTTCTTGCTCTGTGCTTCCTCAGTTTCCTTATCTGCAAGATGAAGGAATTGGACTCATGATCTCTACAGTCAAGTGACTTCCTGCTCAAGCTTCCTTTGCCATTTGATCTCCAATCAACCAAACATTCATTAAAGCATTTCCTTTGCGCAAAGGCATGGTGTTAGGTCCTGGAAATTCAAAACCAAGAGCAAATCTGTCCCTTGTCCTTACCTTCTATCAGGGTATAGACATGGTCTCCATACATATATGTACAATAAAATACATAGATACAAGATATTTTTATTCATTTAATTTTGGTTTTCAATATTCACTTTCAGAAGATTTTTAATTCTCCTTCCCTTACCCCCTCCCAAAGACAGCAAACAATCTGATTTATGCTATCCATATACATTCATATTACATGTATTTTCACATTATTTGTGTGACACAAGATATTTTTTAAGGGAAAAGCCCAAGAGCTTAGAAGGCTCAGAAAAGGATTCATGTGCATGATACTTCAGCATACAGTGTGGCAAGAGGATGAAAGGGAATACCACCAGCATGTTGGGTGCATCTTGGTTGAAGATTCATGGAGGCTGTGATCAAGTCATACACGATGATAAGGTATGGATGAATTACAATCACCTTGATTGAAAGGTGCACCTTTCAATGAAGTGAGACCAAAAATATTAAAACAACAATTTGCTTAATGATACCATGTGGTCAGAAGCCATTAAGGTCTTTTCCAACACAGTTATTTATGGTAGTGGTAGAAATAGAGTCCTGGTATTCTTAAAATGTGTGACTTAAGTATGAAATTAATCAAGAAATCAACTTGTTAATCACAAAACCTCCAGTGTTGCTCATTTCTTTAGATTTGCAGATAATTCTGGCCTTTTCACATCAAGCCTCCAGTCTTAGGTCTTTCTGCCTCATTCTACTGGTAAGATCTAAATTAGCTAAAATCTTGAGGACTCAGAGGTAAATACTGCTGGTGCTGATGGAAAATGCAGTGAGTGTGACCCAGCTCACCTCGTTTGAATCTGGCAGGGGACCACTTGCCATTGAAAACGAATGGGAAATTATGCAAAGGCTAAATGGAATTTTCCTTTTTAAAATTGCTTTGCTACTCAAAGGGTGCTTCAAAGCCAAACTAAGACTCATTTCCATGTTAGAATGCACATCCAGGGCTTTTAAGATAAAAAAATGCATTGAAGTTGTTTAAGTGAACAGGAAGTGACTAATTTTGATCATGTCATGAGGAGAGAAAACCATTGGATGGATAGAGAAGAGTGAGTGTGCATGTTAAAAGTACCTGGGGTAACTGTTATTTTGTGGACATCTTATTGGATTGTGTGGTTAGCAAAACAAGGCAAGAAGGATTGGGGAGATGGAGATTAAAGACAGCTCATTTTGCCAAGGACAGAATGAGATTAAAAACCATGAAACTGTAATTGTAACTGACATTCATATAGTGTTTTGAGGTATGAAAAGTGCTTTGTATCTATTATCTCATTTGAGCCTAGGAACAACTCTGTTGCGAGATAGATTCTGTAATGTTTTTATTCCATCCATTTTGCAGACAAGAAAGCTGAGGTTTAGAGAAGTTATGTGACCTGTCTATGGTCATACATTTAGTAAGTATTAGTATCAGGATTTGAACCCTGGGCCTTCCTTACTCCATGCCTAGCCTCCTTATGACACAAAGTCTCTTTAAACTTTGAACCACACCTGCACTACTGTGGTGTGCACAATTCCACTTTCATTGATCAAGAATGTGTATGTCTAATTTAAAATGAAACGTCCCACCCTCCCATGTGAGGCCCCCGAAATATCAAAGTTTCCAGGAATTCTATGAATCTATACCCACTCTAAAAAAAACCCAACAACTTAGAACTTAGAAGCCCCAACCAAGATGCTTGCTTTTTGCAGTCATCCAAAGTAAAGTAAAGGAAATTAATGAAATCATATCTTCCAAATTCACTGACATCCCAGGGGGCATGTGGAGGGCAGCTAACAGATCCAGTGCCACAAGGCTGCCTGTGGGTGGGTAGCACTGCTCTTCCCTGCTGGTGGTGGGATGCAGTTTCTGCCACATCATCACTCCTGGTCAAGCTCTCTGATGGTTCTATAGACGCTGCTAGGCATTGCTCCATTGAGGACCTAACTCCAGAGCTTCTCTCTGCTACCACATTCTGGACTTTGGTTGGACTCCTCGGGATTGTCTGCTGGTCAGTTCCACTCCCGCTTGTTGTGGTGAAATGAATATAAAGCTTGCCTCCAATAAAAGAATGCCAACATCATCGAGAGAAGCTATGGACCACGACATTCACATGATTGGACTCAAAAGGGATCAAAGTGGCCCCTGATAAGATTTTCTTTTCTTTTTAAGTCTTGCCATCCAGGGTTAAATCACAGTCACTTATCTCAGACAGGAGTATGACTTAGAGCAAAAAATGCTCACTTATCTTGTTAGTGGCAGAATAAGGAAGTAAAATTAGAACCCAGGTCTCTAAAACAATTTCAACAATATCACCACACACACACACACACACACATATTTATATATATTTCCCATATTTACTTATCTGTGAAAATGTTCTCTCCCCAGAAGAATGTAAGCACCTTGAGGACAGAGATTATCTCATTTTTGTGTACAGTGCTTGGGCATACAGCAGTATGCAAATTACATGGACAAGAAGTAATTTTGATATGTGTGTGTGTATGTTTCTACTAACATTAGAGTGACTTTGAATTTCTGACCTGGAACAAATAAATCTGAATTGAACTGGTTTTCCCACATTTCATTAATTTCCTGCCAGTTGAGTGTAGGATTTTGTGCCATACAACAACTGTTTCATTTGGTTGTGTTTTTAATTCTATGGTGGATGTCAAGCACTTCAAGGACCATTCAAACCCAGAATGAAAGGGGTCCCGTCACATCAAAATCTTGTAGAAATATCAAGAACCAAAAAAAAAAAAATTACTGTTGATTAATCCTTAGAAAACAAATAAAAACCTTTGATAGGACAGGGCAGCTAGGGTGGTTGCTTTATAGTATGGCACAGGCTTCTTGAAATTGAAAGAACAATGAGAAGACCAGTATATAAAAAAAATTCCTATCATTGCTTTGTAGGGGAAGAAATTCTCATCATGGGCAAGACAATACAAAGTCTAGTAGGGGAAGGGGATTATTTTTACTGAGGAAGCTCACTTTTTCATTTAGAGCTATCAAAAACCATTGTTAGCAGACCAGATGAAGCTGGAAGATCTGGGCATTTTCAGTGGATTGTAAAATTATAATGGATTGTAAAACATTCACCCAAAAAAATTCACATTTTTTTTTTACTTTGGTCAGTCTGCAAGTCTTGTCCCCATATGGCTATATTGAGATGTGAGAGTGTCCCAAAATCACAGAAATTCCCAGAGATGGAATACAGTGACATGCCCTTGCACCATGCCAAATGTCCAGAAAGCTTAAGAGATGTATTCAAGAGATGGAGATAAATATGGTCTGTAAATCCTCCCAAAAGAATGAAAATCTGTCATCAAGGCTAGACTTGGGAAAAATAGACTTCATTGAACATATGCTTAATATCTTATGTGATAAAAGTTTCATGAGGGTAGCTTAAAAAAATATATCTAAATCTTGTGAACTCAATGCCAAATCATATAGGATGAGTGAGTGTAGCAAAAGAAGACCATATTGCAGTAGAGAATGACCTTTCCTAGTGCAGGGCCAGGAGCTCAAACTGTAGTCCAAGGTTAATGTGTTTTACTCTCTGATTAGGGGAAATATGCTCAAGCTATTTCATAATTATACTTCTAAGCACAGAATTACTATGTGTACAGGGGTCATTTAAAAAATAAATAAATAAATCTGTCCCATAGATATGAGTCTTAAGGTAATCAAATATCATGTGGAAAATGTCATCCAGGGTGATATCTGGTAAGGATCCATTGTGCCCTAAGATCTCTATAGTAGCTATGAAAACCTGGCACAAACATTGAAATACTGGTGAATCGGGCTCTAGTAATATCACTGATTACCTTTGCTCCCCAGCCAGTATGCTAAAACAGGCCCTATGATTCTAAGAAATAGATAGAGGGCTAGTCCAACCCAAAGGGGTTGAGGTGATCAGCCTGGTATAAAGAACAGTAGGATGAATGGTACTCATCCATATTCAGAATTCTGGGAAATGCAGATCAAGACCTCAGGGCAGACCCCATTTCCTCCAGTGCTTGGTCTCTTGTGTTGGCCTCCTAGATGTTGGAGTCTTTCAGATCTGCCTCGATCAACAAGCATTTTTTAAGTGCCCATTATGTGTCAGGAACTGGGCTCCACCTGGGGAATATAAAGGCAAAGGCTGAAACAATCCCTCCTCATAAGAATGTAAATTCTAAATGAAGAAATAAAGACATACATAAGCATATACCATATAAATATCAAGATAATAAATGCAGTTATCAATAGCTATATGAAAATAGTTTTAAATCACTTTCGATTAAAGAAATAAAATTAAAACAACTCTTAAGCACCACCTTACACTTGTCTGTCTAACCTGATATAAAAGGAAAATGACAAATTCTGGAAGGGATGTGGGAAAATTGGGGCACTAATGCACTGTTGGTAGAGCTGTGAACTGATCCAACCATTCTGGAGAACAATTTGGAACTATGTCCTTAGGGCTATAAAACGTGCATAACCTTTGAGCCACCACTATTAGGTCTGTACCCCAAAGAGATGAAAGAAAAGGGAAAAGGATCTATTTGTACAAAAATATTTGTAGCAGCTCTTTTCATAGTGGCAAAGAATTGGAAATTGAAGGGATGCCCATAGATTGGGGAATGTCTGAACAAACTGTTGTATATGGTTCTGACAGAACACTATTGTGCTACAAGAAATGATGATTTGAATGGTTTCAGAAAAACCTGGAAAGACTTACATGAGCTGATGCATAGTGAAGTGATCAGAACTTGTAGAACATTGTACACTGTAACAGTAACATGTTGTAATGATATTCAACCATGAAAGACTTAGCTCTTCTCAGCAATACAATGATCCAAGACAATTCCAAAGGACTCATGATGAAAAATATTATCCGCTTCTAGAGAGAGATCTGATGACCTCTCGGTGCAGAATGAAGTATATTTATTTCACTATTTTTTCTTGCTTTTTTGTGCAACATGGTTAATATGAAAATATGTTTTACATGACTTCATATGCATGATGGATATCAAATTCCTTGCTTTCTTGATGGGGAGAGGAGGGTTAGAATTTGAAACTCAAATTTCTTTTAAAAATTAATGTTAGATAAGTTTTTAAAACAGAGGATAAATGCAAATAAATTCAAGAGGAATTTGAGGAGAGAATACTATCAAGAAAGGCTTCATGTAAAAGGTTGTGCTTGAGGTACATTTTAAAGAAACAGAGGGTTTCTATGAGGCAGAGGTGAAAAGGCACACCAGGCACATGGGGGCAAACAGTGTTACAGGAAATGGGGTATGCTGTGTGAGGAACAGGGAATAGTTTGGCTATGTGAGAGCAGTATTGTCCAATGAGGCTGAAAAGATAGGTTGAAGTTGGATTATGAAGGACTTTAAAAGCCAAACAGAGGAGTTTGTTTCTAGAGGTAAAAGGAAGACACTGGAGTTGTTCAATTGGGAGAGTAAAAAGGTCAGATGTACACATAAGGAAAATCACTTTGGCAGCATTTTAACGGATGGGCTGGAGGAGAGACTTGAGACAAGGAGACCAGTCCAAGAGAGAACTGCAGTACTTCAGGCAACAGGCAACAAGGGCCTTGTCCAAGGGGATGGCCATGGGACAGAGACAAGGTGAGGGATGTTATAGAGATCAAAATGGCAATGCTTAGCAATGGATGGATTTAATAGGAGAAGGAAAGTGATGAGTGGAGGATAACATAGGAGTTACAGACCTGGAAGGTTGGATGAATGGTTATGCCTTTGACAGAAATAGGGATGATAGGATTTTTGTCTGTGGAATCAGAGGGAGCATCAAGTAGGGGATGACATTTGAGCTGGGCCAGAGAAGAAGGTTGTGAATGTTTTAGACTGCTTAAATTCCAAGGTCCTTTACAGATACACATTCCATTTCGGTTAAAAAACTTATCATCAGTTTTTTTTAATGAGCATTTATTAAGCACTTACTTGTGTTGGATACTGGGCTAAGCATTTCACAAATGTTATCTCATTTGATCCTTACAGTAATGTGGGAGGTAGGTGTACTAATATTCCTATGTTATAGTTGAGGAAACTGAGGCAGACAATTGAACACTTGTAAGTGTCTGAGGCCAGATTTGAACTCAAAAAGAGGAGACTTCCTGACAGCGATCTGTGCTAGCTGCCCTGTTCTTCATTTAACACTGCATTGATAAACTTTCTTGGAATTCTGAACTAAAACCACGCTTTACTGTAAAAAATGGACTTAAGTCTAAGAAAGGAAAAATCAATGAACCAGAGCCCCATTTCTATGAACTTTGTATCCATCCCAGTAAGTCTTCCCAGGTTTTTCCATATTCATTGCATTCTTCACTTTTTATAGCACAGTAATATTTTATTACATTCATAAGCCATTTCACAGTAGATGGGAATCTGATTTGTTTTTAATTCTTTGCAACTTAGAATAGTGCTGCTATAAATATTCTGTTCTATGTGGAACCTTTCTTTTTATCATTTAGCTCATTGAGGTATGTCAAAGGGAATGGATATTTTAGTTACATTTTAAGAATAATTTTAGCTTCCTTTCCAGAATGGTTGGAGCAATTTACAAATCCACAAACAATGTATTAGTGTGTCTGTCTTCCCACAATCCCCTCCCCCACTGACTATTCCTATCATTTACTCTCTTTGCCCATTTGCTGGGTATGAAGTGAAAGACTTGTTTTAATTTGCATTTCTCTGTTATTAGTGATTTAGAGCTGTGTTTCATATTACTGGTGATTATCGCATTTCTTCTTCTAATTCAACAAGCATTTATTAAATGTTTATTTTGTTCTAAGCACTGGAGCATTAAACATTGGAGATACAAAGAAAGGCAAAAATAGTCCTTTCCTGCAAGGAGCTTACATTGTAATAAAGGGGACCAACATATAATGCACAAAGTATGGAGAGAGTAGAAAGAAGGCAATCTCAGAGGGAATGAATGACACAAGCAGTCAGCAGGAGTAGAAACGGTCAGATTTGAGCTGAATCCTGAAAGAAGTGGGTGAATTCTTTGTCTCCTCATCTATTGGGCATCTATTGGGTTCTTGATCTGAGATAATTCTGTAGCCCTTCCCTCCCGCCACGCCTTTTTGCTAAATACCCAAGAGAGATCATTGGCCAAGTAAGTCCTGTGAATCTTCACGAGCGCGGGGCCACATTCCAGAAGGTCTTTCATTTGTCTATAAACTGTCCTGTTTCTGAAAACCACTGCTAAGCACATGGCGGACAATTCATAAGAACTTGTCCGATTAAATGGCTCTCCATAGTCAGAATCAGAGTACGATAACTCTGTCACGGACGGTAACATCTTGAGGAGGCAGAATGATTCTTGTCTTTGGGAGGCATGCCTTCCTCCTCTCCTAAGCCTACACAGTGCATTACCTCCCCCAGCTCCTGGATTACCACCACCTTCCAAGGTTTCATGACTGTCTCACCCCTTTCCCAGGCTGTGCTAGACTCCCTCCCTGCCTTGTTTCCTTGCCTGGCCTGGGCACCCGTCATCCATGGGCTACCCATGAGCAATGCTGTCTTCCTCTCCCCCTTCATGCCACCATGAGCTCAGAACTGGCCCTCGTCCAAAGTTCTTGCCTTTCTCTGCCCTTGTTTTCCCTGTGTCTTCACAAGGTGCAAAGATTGATCAATTTCCATTCAGAAGCTCTGCATACGAAACTTCTCTCTACTTACTCTATGACCGTAAAAACAGTAACAATTAATAATATCGTCATTGTCAGGGACGTAACTAACAAGGCCTCAGTTTCCTCATCTCCTTGATGACCTCTAAGATCAGCTCTAAATCTAGGATCACATGATTTTCTCAAAGGTCCCAGATTATCACCCTTAAGTGTCTATTCTTAGAGCAACTGAACTCAATTCACTTCCCAATCTCCCAGGATCCTGTCCTTCCCAAGCCCTTCAATTGAATCAAGCACATGGTTTTTAACTGATAGAGTGTAATGAGAAATGTCTTTATCTTTCTAGCAAGCTTTTAGCAGTGTCCATAACCCAGAAGATATGCACTTGGTCCCCAAAGGAAACAATCTTGTGAGAGGGAAAAAACAGATAGACCTCACACCACCTGCTTCCACCCAGGCAGGACTGAGCACAGTAGGGAGCCTTCATCCATGTCTGAATTACAGGACTGAGGTCATGGGAAAAGCCTGTCTTGTTCTCTTAGTACGTTACTGGCTGCGTGTTTATCTGGTTTTTAAAATCTATTGTCAAATCTTCCAGAAATGGCCACATTACTGCAGCTTGCTTTCTTTCTCCTTCTCTCTTTTAACTCATATCAGGCTATTGGGTAAACAGGATTCTCTTTGGTGCCAAATATTCGACTTTGAAGAAATCACCCCTTTCCCTCTCCACCCCAGGCTCCAAACAATATCTTCTTTGTTTTACTTCTGGCTGCCCCCAAATGGAAGAGCTAGCTAGTCTTTTGCATTTGTTTAGTTTTCTTTTTGAAAACTTTTTAAGTTAATTTTGGAGGCATTGGACTAGAGAATGTCTAAGGTCCTTTCCAGTTCTAAACGTATAACCCCAAGAACTGAGTGGAACCTACATAGTACGGGAAAATATGCAGGGAGGAGATACATACACATGGAACACACAGGGCCAGGAAATATGTATGACTAGAGAACACATGTAGCCAGAAAGACTCATTCTTGATGGAGCGCTTCTCTGCTTCCAATGCCACGACTTGGGCCACTCAGGGGACAACTCAGAGATATGATCATGCTGCCCTTTCCACTAAGCTGGAATCCTTTAATGACCTTTTCTCTTTACTGTGATGTTCCCTCCTGGCATCACTGCTAAGTTACTTTCTGCTACCAATAATTTGTCTTTAGCTGTTAGGTTATTCAGCTATTTTAGCTCTTTTAGGAGACAGACCCCATCCAGCTAACTAGAGAGACATGTAGTCTCTTAAGTCTGAGTTTTAATTCCTAGGTTTTTGCCTCAGGCTGCACTCCATAAATTCAATCTATTCTTTGACTTAGAGTGACAAAATGCATTTCAATGTATTGCTAGTGCCATGGTGCCAACCATGGCCCATGCAAATCTCACCCTAGAAGTAAAGAGGCTAGGTGGAACTGGCAAACTTCACCCTCCAACACTATGCGCTCCCTACTATTAAAACATAAGGAAATCTTGAGGCTATGAAATCAAAGTAGGTTAAATTAATGACAACCTTATTCAATAGTGAGTTATGTGGATTTGAAACATTTTTTTCACTCTTCTACAGAAACTTCTTATTTCATTTCTTAGTCAATAGGTTCTTCTACAGCCCTGAGATCTATACAATGACTTGAGGTGACTGAACTAATCTTTTAGATCATTTCATTTCTACTTATTTAGTCTTGGGAAAATAAAGTTCTTTTTTTTTTGTCTAGACCCCAAGAATCAACACTTTAGCTTCAGGTCAAATTTCCTTTTCTCAGAAGCATCTAAATACTGAATTGGCATTACCCCTAGAATTTTGTCTACAGAAATTCTGTGTATTGGTCTCACCTCTCCTGTGGACATAAGGCAGTCTATTCATTCGCCATGACCACAGTAGGCACTTAAAGGTTGGTTATTTAATTTCCCCTGGTGATCTTGTTCCAAATTTTTTTATTTTCCTCCCTACTTCTGAACCATCAGATTCTCTAGAAACTGCCCCTTCACAACTCAGTATCACCAGTATAACTAAATACCAGGAAGCTCATATCTACCTGGTTACACAAGTTAAAAGTAAATCCTACATGTCAATGAAGAAGAGGCTGGGAAGCACCAGGTTGTCAATAATTGATGGTTGGAAGGAATGAGAAATAAATCTGGCTCAGCAGCAATTCTGACAGACTGAAACTTGTGGTGAAGAAAATGGAATGTGGCAAGTGGAGTTGAGGGAGACTGGTTGGTTGTTGTCTTTCGTTCTCAAAGAGGACCATGATAAAGCAAAATTTCAGTGTGTCCAACTGTGGCTGATCAGACCAATACAAGCTAGGAATGCTCTACCACAGGTTGGGCACAGGTAGTCCGTGTGAATATTGGGAGGGATACTCCAAATTTGCACATCCTAAATTTACTTTGTGCTGTCTCAATTCTGTTTTGCTCATAGAGACAGCACCTTTTCTGATGTGGGTACACCATTCTGAGTGGTCCTGTGCCACTGTCTCCCATGCTGCACAATCAAATCCAAAGTTCTTAAGGGAGACCTTGAGAGTGTCCTTGTAGTGCTTCTTCTGACCACAGTGTGATCGCCTGCCCCATGTGAGTTCCTCATAAAATAGTCTTTTTGGCAAGTGTACATTTTACATTTGAACAATGTGGCCAGTCCATAAGAGTTGCACTCTCTGAAGCACAGTTTGAATGCTTGGCAGTTCAACTTGAGTAAGGACTTCAGTGTCTGGTACCTTATCCTGCCAGGTGATCCTCAGAATCTTCCTACAAGAGTTCAAATGGAAGCGATTCAGTTTCCTGGCATGGCACTGCTAGACTGTCCATGTTTCACAGGCATATAACAATGAGGTCGTCAGCACAATGGCTCTGTAGACCTTCAGTCTAGTAGTCAGTCTAATACCTCTTCTCTTCCAAAAGTTTCTTTGGAGCCTCCCAAATACTGAGCTAGCTCTGGCAATGCATGCATCAACCTCATTGTCAATGTCTACATCCCTGGAAAGTACACTACCAAGGCATGTGAACTTATCCACAGCATTCAAAACTTCTCCATTTGTTGTAACCAATGGTTCCACATACGGATGGTGTGGTGGTGGCTGATAGAGCACCTGAGTTTTCTTGGTGCTAATTATTAAGTCAAAATTAGCACAGGCAGCTGAGAATTGATCCATACTTTGCTACATCTCAGCTTCAGAGGCTGCATTGAGGGCACAATCATCTGTAAACAGAAAATCATGCACCAATATTCCCTCCACTTTGGTCTTGGCTTGTAGCCTTTTCAAATTGAACAACTTACCATCAGCAGTAAAAAGCTAAAAAATCCAATAAGGGAGATAAGGAAAGGAGAAAAGAGTAAGAACACCTGAGATGTAATTAAGTAGATGTTGGCAAAAGGGAGATATACCAAGATGACTTATAAGAAAATGCTTTCAAATCACTTTCAACCTCAAGGGTTGAAGCCTATTTGAAGCCTTCATAGAATAGCTTAGCTACTCTAGGATAGATCAATCAGTCAATCAATAAACATTTATTAAGCACCTATTATGTGCTAGGCATGTTGCTAAATCCTGGTGATACCAAGAAAAGCAAAAAACAGCACAGTCTTAAACAACCTTGAATAAAGGTATGACCCATTCAGGATAAAAGAATCACTAAATCACTAAAGGAGAGTAGGGGAAACTGAATGGAAGAGTCCACAATGATCATCAAAGACCAAGAGAGAGAAGCACTCCCTAGCCTGAGGATGATAAGGAACCTATGCTAGCTAGGTCATCCAATGAAAAGTGCACTGGAAAGGAAGATCTGAGTTCCCATCCTACCTGAGACACTTTTACTGAGCTGTGTAATACTGGGCAAATCATTAAACTTTTCCACACTGTAATTTTTTCACCTGTAAAATGAAAGGGTTGGATCTGATAAGCTCAAAGATACCTTCTACCCCTGAAACTATGCTCCTGTCTGTGACTTATTCCTCTGAATTGGGAGTGGGGCTTGGATCTGAGGTCTCTCTGTCTGAGAATCAAGAGTTTTTTCTCAGCCCTAACAAAGTCTTCATTCAGCTGACACACTCCAACTTAGCTTTTACTTTCTTCTTTCTTCCAATATTCTCATTCCCAGACCTCACATCACCATTTTCTTACATCTACCTCCAATTCATCTGGAGCCTTTATCAGTTAAGAGTGACTTGGAGATAAGAGATTTTTGTTCCTTTACACAGAATCTCCTAGTGGAAAGGGACCTCCCAGGCCATCTAGCCAAACCCATATTGAACAGAAATCTGACCAATGGGAATTCACCCTCTTTTCAAATACCTCCCACATGGAAGAACCATTACCTCCCAAGGCAGCCTACTCCACTGTGGGAGAATTTTTAAGGTTAAAAATTTCCTCTCACTCATTCAACAGCTCTATCCCTTCTTCCAAATGGTAATCCATCCTAGCCTTCCTCCTCAGTCACTAAATCTTCCCTTCTCTAATGCAATACCCCTAATTTCTTCAAACGATTTTATATGCCATAAACAAGTCAACCTCACCATCCTCCCTGCCCTCCTATGGAATCTCTTCTGCATATCAGTGTGATAGTATAGGATTTAGAGCTCGAAAAGATTTTTAGAAATAAGGAAACTGAGGCACAGAAACTTTAAGTGACATAGGAAGAAACTGGGGAAGGATCTGAACCCAGCTCCTTTGACTACAAAGCCAGTACACTTTCCACTGTAGCCCGCTGCTTCTCAACGTCCTTGCTTGAGGTCTTAGATATTTCAGAGTCTAGCTGGCAGATTCTCCTGCCAGATATTTTTACCCCTAAGGAATTTAAATTTAATTAAAATCTTACTAGATCTTGGGATTGCACTTGTTTTGAGAAGAGAGTGCTGTTTTTGCTTCAATGACCCCTATCGATACTCTGCAGATTTGGACCAAAATCGTGTGTGTAATAAAGCAGATAACTGTGTATGCAGATGTGGGGCTCAGGCCTTGGCCCCTCTGGAGTATTTCCTCTCCCCCATGAGTCTCTTAACGAAGATGCACACCTGGATGTCATTGTGAAGGAGTGAAACGTTTCAGAGAATCTTAGCCCTCTGGGGTCCTGTGACCCAAGAACATAAGGGAAAGGAGTGTCAGTTGTACAGGGGACAGAGTTTTTCTCACACATGCCTTCTGCTTTTCCCTCTGATACCCCTTCTACTGAGTCTTACTTCTTTATTTGGCTGGGTGGTGTGGCTCTCTGCAGTCACTCAATCAATAAGCAATTATTTATTTAAAAAATCTACTGTGTGCCCAGTGTTGAGCTGGGGATTGCTGGGGAAAATTTTTTAAAAGGAATCCGGGGAGTATCATTGCAAAGTCATGAAGCTGGAAGGGTTTGGGGAGGAGGTAAGATCAGTCCAGATCTGCAATTTCAATTCCTGTTGAGAGAACTCTGTCCACAGATACAAATCACTGAGTCCTCCAAAACTTGGAATATTCAAGAACTGACTCCAGATACAGAGAGGCTGAGTAGAGAATTGAATCCATAGAGCAGGTCTGCGGCCTGCACTGAATGTGGCCTGCATTCACACAGCCTCTTGGCAGAATTTGAGCTCGCACCATATGAGGACAAACGATCGGCAGCAGTACAAAGGAATTAGGAGAAATCTCACACACACACACACACACACACACACACACACACACACCCCAGAGAATGAAGGCACCAAAGTGCCATCAAATCCTTTCTGTTTCATGCCTTTGCTAATCTGAGTGCTTTCAGGGAGCAAAGGGCCCTTTCTGGAAAGCAAAATAAACTCCATACTTAAATTACCAGAGATCCCCATGGCAGAGAGGTAACCCCCAAATCATATCCAGGGTCTCATGTCAGTTGGACTATTCCAACATCAGAACTACTGTCTATATTGTATAATAGAGTGCTCTACAAGGAGTCAGGAAGCCCTGGGTTCAAATCCTAGCGATAAGACCGTGGACAAGGCACTTAACCTCTGTTTGCCTCAGTTTCTTCTTCTGTAAAACAAGGATGATAGCAGCACCAACCTCCAAGGGCTATTATGAGGCTCAGATGAGGTAATCATGGGGAAGCACTTAGCCCAGTGCCTGGCAGGGAGTGAGCCCAATGAAATTATGCCATTATTATTTATTGGTATTGTCATGATGGGGTCCTTCCAGCCTCTGTAGGGGTATAGCCTTTCAGAGTGTCTGTCTGCCCAGCAGCGGACCCCACTGGGGATGAGGTCCCAAGTGTTTGTTAACAAACAAGGTCCCTTTCTCCTGTAGCTCCTCCTCCTAGGATTCAAGTGTTTCAACTGGTTTTTAAACAGCTTTCTGGATCACCTCTATGTTCATGCCTGTGGGGGAATCCCTGGCTCCCTTCAAGGCTTAGCTTAGGGGCCACCTCCTACAGGAAGCCCTCCCTGAGCAATTCCACCACCTCCCATCCAAAGGCACTCCTCATCTCTGATATGACTGTATTTGTTCTGTTTTCAAAAAGCAGGTGGGCCCAAAGGCAGCAAGACTCAGGTTAAGACCCACCTCTGGTACATGCTACCTCAATGACCTTCTTCCTGTTGTTAGCAATGTCCAGTCCTTTCTGACCCCATTTGGGTTTTCTTGGCAAAGATACTTGAGTGGTTTGTCATTTCCAGATGAAAAAACTGAGGCAAACAGGGTGAAGTGACTTACCCAGGGTTACACCACTGGTAAAAGCACGTGAGGTCAGATTTGAACTCAAGAAGATGAGTCTTCCTAACTCAGGCCTAGCCCTCTAACCACTGCACCACCTAGAGGCCCCCAATGACTTTAGGCAAATCAATTCACCTCCCAAAGCTTAGGCCAGTGATGTCAGATGCAAATAGAAATCAGGTTAACTAAATGTGGGATCCCTGTGGGTCACATGCTGACTTAGAAAAACACATATATTTGTATTTTCTTTCCTTCCCCGCTATATACTAACACATTAAAATCAGCCATTTGGATCTGGTTCCAGCTTCACTCAGGAATGTCATGGGGCCCATGATTGACACCTCTGAGGCATTTCTCTAAAATGAATTAACAAAGAAGGTAGCAACCTGCATTACTAGAAAGACTTTCCTCACCTGGGAGTTTCCTAAATCAATGAAATCACAAGTCAAAACCCCTTTCATCTATTTTACAATGTCCCTCAGTGAGACAGAAGGAGGGGAAGACCACCACTCCTTGCCCCCATTCATATGTGTCAACCCATGACCAGTGGTAGGAGCTTCTGTGTATCTACTCCTTTGTAAAGGCAGATAAGTTTATGTTGTCACTCCTAGGTACCCCTTTCCCATTTGAGGTCTGGAACTGACATGAGAAAGGAAGGCACAATCTGCCTAGAATTCGCTTGCATTTTCCAGTCTATTTCACATCAAGGATGGGATAGAAAAAAAGTTACTTGTGTGGGGCTAGGGGATATTTCTGTTTTTCTTGCGAAGACTTGCTAACCCAGTGAGGGCCCAGCTGCTTTACTGAAGAAATCTTGGGACTGTCCTTAAAAATGACAGGCCAACTGATACAGGTGGACCAGGGTTAAGTCTTCGAGGATTACACCCGTCTTCTCCATCCGTAGAAAATGGGTGGCAATTAGACCAGAATTAAAGAAGTCCAGATAAAGACCTGGGCGTCTGAGGTGGGAAACCAAACAGTGGGGTCACATTCTTTTTATTCCACCTAAGCTAATTTTGGTTTCCTCTGAGAGAAATCAGATAACAAAAGTTTACCTTCAGACATAGGATAGAAAGAGAAAAAAATATGAAAGCCTTTCCTTTTGCCTAAGGAGTTAAAGGCATTCCATTTGGGGACACAAAACTTAGAGCAGCCTGCTTTGATTCTCAAAGCGAATTGTTTGGTTTTGAAGCATCTCTTTGATGTGTTAAGAACTCTTAATGAGGGTCTGATTAGCCAGTTCTTTGGACCACGTTTTGCTGGCTATGCTAAACTGGAAGTTCAGGTTATTCAAATCAAGTGGGATTTTTGTGTCCATAATGCTTCTTGAGGACTTCTTGTAGGACATTTGATTTACAAATTCCTTTCCCTCAAGCCTGTGAGAGAGGCAACACAGGTATATAATCTCCACTTCGCAGTTAAGAGTCAGAAAGGTTAAGTGATTTGCCCAGGAGCACACAGCTAGGGAGGGCTGAATCTTAATCACAGAGTCACAGAATCTTGACCTTGAAAGGGACCTTGAAATCCAATGAGTCAAGCTCATACCTAACCAAGAATATCCTCTACAAAATCACTGATCAGAGTACAGAGCCTCTCCTCGCAGACACCTCCTGGAACAGCCTATTCTACTTTGCCCAGGCTTTAATCATTAGGAAGATTTCCCTCATATCAAACCCAAATTTGCCTCTCTACAGCAATTCTTATATGGCAGGATCTCAAGGGTCTTCCCATTCTTCCAGATGTTCTCCCCATTATCGATGTTCTTCCCAGACAAGTTGTTCTGGAATAGAACATGATTCTCTAGATGTGTTTTAACCAAAATAGAGTATAGTGAGACAATCGCTTGCCTCATCCTGGGTACTTCGATTCTCATGACACAGCCTAAGATTGCACTCCATTGTAGGGGGCTGCCATGTCACCCTATTGGTTCATATTGAGCTTTTATTTTCAGATAAACTGTTATCTAGTCAGACTTGTCCCATCTTATTCTTGGGTTGTTGCTTTTTGGAACCCCCATCAGTCCTGAAAAGTGATAGATTGGTGCTTCTTGATAGCCTTTAATTCTCAAGAAAGGTAATTGGGTTTTACTTTTCCCTTTGAGAACTCCGAATGAAGAGATTCGTTATCAATTAGTCAGTCCAGTCAATAGGTGTGCCAATGTGAGTATAACCTACTACATTGCTTATGATTATTAATAATTATTTATTAATTGATAATTAATTCATCCCTTTCATTATTATGCTTGCCCTCAATATATGCAAGTCCGCACCCTTCCAAGCCTTCTCAGCTGAGGTTATATGAGGCCATGTTTTCCCATAAATACCCACCAAGGATCTATCCACTCCAAGATCTTCCTCTTGGGGTTTAATATCTCAGAGTCACCAATACAGCACTCACCTTTCCTATCTCTATTGTCTCTTGTTATCGCAACATGATTAGTATTTTCCAGGCTTACATACCCTTTCACACCATTTCTTATGGTTAGATCCTCTTTGGTAAGATGAAATTATCTTTTTTATCCATCATGAGTCATTGACCTTCGGGTTGTTGGAAATGTTGGTTTTTCAAAAATAAAGATTAGACATTAAGAAAAAACAAACTGAAAACATGTATAGAATGTTTTTTTCATGGATACATATGACTGTATATACATTGATAGTTCAACAAATTCATGGTCTCATTGATACGGACAATCACAGGTTGTCCACATCTCCTTCTTTGTGACTTTTGTCAGCATCTTCTCATACTTCTTCCATATGTCCAAACTGCTACAGAACTTCCTACATTTTTTCACATTTTGTGAATATCCGTACAGTGACTATACAACTCTTGTCCTTGGCCTCAGAATTAGAAGCAATAGATAAACTTCATTGTGAGATGGATGGATGCAGGTTCAATGTAAGGAAAGATTTCTTACAATCAGAACTCTCCAAAAGTGGAATGAGCTGCCTTGGGGAAAAGTGGTTTCCCTCTGACTGGAAGGTTTTTTTCCCAAAAAAATTATTAATTTATTTTTTTTCAGTTTTCAACAATTACTTGCATAAGTTCCAAATTTTCTCCCCACCTCCTCCCTTCATCCCTAGCATGGCATGCAATCTTATATGGGCTCCACACCTACATTCCTATTAAGCAAAACTTCGCATTAGTCATGTTGCATAGAAGAATTAAAACAGGAGAAACCATGAGAAAAACAAAACATTGCAAAGGAGAAAATAGTCTGCTTCATTCTGCTTTGCAGTTCCATAGTTCTTTCTCTGGATGTGGGTGCATTTTGCCTCAAGAGTCCTTTGGAAATGTTTTAGGTCCTTGCATTGCTGGGAAGGGCTAAGTCTATCAGAAACAGTCCTTGCACACTGAGGCTGTTACTGGGTATAATGTTCCCCTGGTTCTGTTCACTTCACTCAACATCATTTCATATCAATCTGTCCAGGTTTTTCTGAAGACCATCTGTTCATCCTTTCTCATAGCACAATAGTTTTCCATTACATTCATATACCACAACTTGTTCAGCCATGCTCCCATTGATGGGCATCCCCTTGATTTCCAGTTCTTGGCCACCACAAAAAGAGCTGCTATAAATATTTTTGTACATGCAAGTCCTTTTCCCATTTTTATGATGTCTTTGGGATACATCCTTAGATGCAATATTGCTGGGTGAAAAGTAGACTGGAAAATCTGAGGGGTCACTTGTCAGAGTACATTTATTCAAGTATAAGTTGTACTAAATGACCTCCAAGGTACCCTCTCCATGCTCAGGAAATCACAAATCCTATGATTTCCCATGATATCCTTCTAGGGATGGTACAAGACTATGAGTTAACGAACATTATAGTCTCAGAAGAATCAAATATCAGTGATGATCCAAGGGACAAGGGCAGGTTGGATAATGAATATGAGCAGGTGGACACATACTAACAATGATGGGCTGGGTGTGAGAAGTGTTAGCATAAAGTAGGTCATTAAATATAAGAATGATTGAAAAAGAAGATGGACAATTCATATAGAAATAACAGATGGATAGCCAGAGGGCAGCACTGATAAGCATGAAATGTAAAAAGCCTCAAAGGAAAGCCCTTAGCTATTAAGACTATGTGCAACCCCTAGGCTTCTTCTTCAGTTAAACATCCCAGCTTTCTTCAACGTTACTCCAGTGGCATGACCCCAAGGCTCTCTTCCAACCTGGTCACCTTCCTCTGGACATTCCATCTCCATACTATCCGCTATAAATGGATTCCCAAGAATAGCATAGATCCTCAGATCTGATCATACTCAAGCCAAGTACGGTATCACCACCATCACCCTGGACACTGTACTTCATGTGATTAAATCAGCCTAGGATCAAGCACCGTTGATACATGTTGCCCTGTTAATAGAAGTCCCTGATATACCTGAGATTTCTCCATTTTTCCACCTTTTGGAAATGCTACCATATGCTTTTCTTTACATTTCCTTGAAATCAGCTTTGAATCTTTATGATAATCCAGTCTCTGGATGTCGTGCCCACAAAATATGAGTTTCATTTAATAGAATATCACCATCATTTTGATATTTCCTGCCCTCCCTAAAAATTAGGATGATATAATAATTTCACATTTTCACATTTTTAAAGGTTTTTGGAAAATACTTCATTTTATCTATATTAACTCATATGTTCTCTTTCCATCTGACTATCAGGAAATAGCATGGGAAAGCAGAGTGCTGAACTTCAAGTCAAGAAGCCTTCAGTTTGAATCTTACCTCAGATACTTAAGAACTATGTGACCTTGGACAAGTCACTTGATCTCAATGGCCCTGAGCCTCTCCATCTGTAAAATGAAAGGGTTGGATTCCACATCATCTAAGATCTCTTCTAGCTCTAGATCTACATTTGGACAAAACAAATCACAAACTAAAGACTACATCATGAATCAAGGAAAATTGGGACAAATTATTTACTCTCTTACCCTGAGTTTTCCCACTTGTAATTAGAAATTAAGAATGCAAGGAATATGGAGCAATGATGACCACAGAAGCAAGAAGGCCTGCTTCAAATGTTGCTTCTAACACTAATTGTATCACCATGGGAAGAATGATATGCTATAAGCTTCTTGAGAGCCAGAATTATTTCATTTTTATTTCTATATCTCCCAGAGCCTGTCATAGAGAAGAAACTTAATAAATGTTTGTCAAATGATTAAAATCACTCAGTGTTCCCTGGCAATTCTCTAAGATTTTAAATTTTAGATTAGTTGATGAAGACATTTTCCACAGGGAAGTTCCCTGTATTCATTTAATCACCAATCTGAATCAAAAGATTTTTTTTCATATTTCCTAAAGTGTTTATAAGTATCTACTAACAAATAAAATTTGTATTCTTCTGTGCATAGGGTAACACCAATGATGTGATCATGAATGATGCCAACAACACAAAAATAACTCATTTGAGAAATTCATTATGTAACACATTTATGTATTCCATTCTTCCAACAAATTTTTAAAAATCTGAAAAATAAAAAATATCTTCCAATATCCCAAGGAATGATACAAGGACTTAATTATATGGTGGAAGGTGAGCATGAAGATGTTGATGCTAAATTCTCTTTCTTAAAGTATGGTTCCCCCATATTTCTTGAATGAATATAAATTTATTAATTCATGGATGGTACCTGGATTGTAATTTGCGTTCTCAATTAGTTCTTTGCTAATTTAACAAAGAATTGTTATCTTTAGTTGGTAGTACATGAAAATAGTACGTATTTATTAGTTTTTCTGTTCTCTTCTTTGCCCCAAAGCTAATTTTTCTAAATCCCCAATTACATGTAAAAACAAATTTTATTTTATTTTTTATTTTAAATTATTTTATTTGTTTTCAGTTTTCTGCAATCATTTCCATATGTCTTAGGTTTTTTCCCCTCCCTCCTTCTCCTTACTCCCTTCCTCTCCCCTCCCTCCCCAAGATGGCATGCAATCTTATATAGGTTCTACACATACGTTCCTATTAAATACATTATCACCTTAGTCATGTTGCATAGAAGAATTAAAATGAATGGGAGAAATCATAAAATAAAACTAAACAAAACATAACATGAGACAATGGTCTGCTTCATTCTGTGATCCAATTCCATAGTTCTTTCTCTGGATGTGGAAGGCATTTTGCCTCAAGAGTCCATTGGGAATTTTTTAGGTTCTTGCGTTGCTGTGAAGGACTAAATCCATCAGAAAAATTCCTCACACACTGTGGTTGTTGCTATGTACAAGATTCTCCTGGTTCTGCTCCTTTCACTCAGCATCAGTTCATATAAATCTTTCCAGGCTTCTCTGAAGTTGTCTTGTTTATCATTTCTCATAGCACAATAGTATTCCATTATATTCATATACCACAACTTGTTCAGTCATTCCCCAACTGATGAGCATTTCCTCTCTTTCCAGTTCTTGGTCACCACAAAGAGAACTGCTATTAATATTTTTGCACATGTGGGATCCCTTCCAATTTTTATGATCTCTTGGGGATACAATTCTAGAAGAGGTATTACTGGGTCAAAGGGTATGCAAATTTTTGTAGCCCTTTGGGCATAGTTTCAAATTGCTCTCCAGAATAGCTAGATCAGCTCACAGCTCCATCAACAATGAATTAGTGTTCCAGCTCTCCCACATCTTCTCCAACATTTATCATCTTCCTGTTTTGTCATGTTATCCAATCTGATAGGTATGATGTGGTATCTCAGAGCTGTTTTGATTTGCATCTCTCTAATCAATAGTGATTTAGAGAATTTTTTCATGTGATTATAGATAGGTTTAATTTCTTCCTCTGAAAACTGCCTGTTTATATCCTTTGACCATTCATCAATTGTATTCTTGTAAATTGGACTCAGTTCTCTATGTATCTTACAAATGAGGCCTTTATCTCAGACATTAATTGCAAAAATTCTTGCCCAGTTTTCTGCTTCCTTCCTAATTTTGGTTGCATTGGGTTTGTCTGTGCAAAACCTTTTCAATTTAATATAACCAAATTTATCCATTTTGCACTTCATAATGTTCTCTATCTTTTGTTTGGTCATACATGTCTCCATTCTCCATAAATTTGACAAATACACTACTCTTTGCTCCCCTAATTCGTTTATAGCATCAGTCTTTATACCCAGATCATATATCCATTTGGACTTTATTCTTGTGTATGGTGTCAGGCATTGGTCTATGCCCAGTTTCCACCATACTGTTAACCAGTTTTCCCAGCAATTTTTGTCAAACAGTGAGAGTTCTTATCCCAGAAGCTGAGATCCTTGGGTTTATCAAACAGTAGATTCATTGATTACTATGTCTTGAGTACATAGCACATTCTACAGGTCTACACCTCCATTTCTTAGCCAGTACCAAGTGGTTTTGATGATTGCTGTTTTATCATACAATTTGAGAACTGGTAGGTTTAGGCCAACTTCCCCAGCATTTCTTTTCATTAATTCCCTTAGTATTCTGGACCTTTTGTTCTTCCAGATGAATTTTGATTAAAAACAAATTTTAACATTCTTTTTTAAAGTTTTGAGTTCTAAATTCTATCCCTCCCTCCCACTGTTGTATAGTCCTTTGGGCATAGTTCCAAATTGCTCTTCAGAATGGTTGGGTCAATTGACAGCTCCACCAACAATGCCTTAGTGTCCCAGTTTCTCCACTTCTCCAACATTTATCATTTTCCTTTTCTGTCACATTAGCCAATCTGATAAGTATGAGGTGGTACCTTAGAGCTGTTTAATTTGCGTTTCTCTAATCAATAGGAATTAGAGCATTTATTCATATAACTAAAGATAGCTTTGATTTTTACTTCTGAAAGCTGCCTAATCATATATTTTGGCCATTTATTTGAGAATGACTTATATTCTTATAAATTCTACTCAGTTCTCTATATATTTGAGAAATGAGGGCTTTATCAGAGATAGTTGTAAAAAATTTTCCCCCAGTTTTCTACTTTCCTTCTAATTTTGGTTGCATTTGTTTTTTTAATTTAATATAATCAAAATTATCCACTTTATGTTTTATATAACGCTCTCTGTTTGTTTGGCCTAAATTTTTACCTTATCCATACATTTGACAGCTAAACTATTCCATGTTCCTCTAATTAGCTTATGGTATCACTATGTCTAAATCATATGCCCATTTTGACCTCATTTTGGTATATAGTAGATGTTGGTCTATACCCAGTTTTTGCCATACTGCTTTCCCAGTGGTTTTTGTCAAATAATGAGTTTTTGTCCCCAAAGTTTGGGTCTTTGAGTTTAACAAACACTAGATTACTATGGTCGTTTACTACAATCCATTGTGTGCCTAATCTGTTCCACTGATCCATCACTTTATTTCTTAGCTAGTAACAGAGTGTTTTGATGATGACCACTTTATAATACAGTTTGAGATCTGGTATAGCTAAGTTACTCATTCTTCATCTATTTTTCTAAAGAGTTTTTATAGTATTGGGATAATTGTTCTTTAAATATTTGGTGAAATTCACTTGTGAATCCACCTGGCCCTGGGGATTTTTCTTCAGGAGTTCATTGATGGCTTATTCATTTTCTTTTTCTAGAAAGGGTTAAGTATTGTATTTCCTCCTCTGTTAATCTGGGCAATTTATATTTTTGTAAATATTTATCTAGTTTACTTAGATTGTCAGATTTATTGGCATATAATTGGGGGTGATAGCTCCTAATAATTTCTTTAATTTTCTCTTCATTGGTGGTGAATGTCTTTCTTTCATTTTTGATACTGGTAATTTGCTTTTTTTCTTTCATTTTTAAATCAAATTAACAAATAGTTTATCTATTTTATTCTTTTTTCCCCATAAAACCAGCTTTTTAGTGAAATCACTTATTTATTAATTCAATGGTTTTCTTTCTTTCAATTTTATTCATCTCTCCTTTCATTTTCAGAATTTTTAATCTGGTGTTTAATTGAGGATTTTTAACTTATTCCTTTTTTTTAACTTTTTTAGTTGCATGCCCAATTGATAGATCTTCTCTTTCTCTGTTTTACTGCTTGGACTATATCCCATAAATTTTGGTATGTTGTCACATTGCTGTCACTATCTTTAATGAAATTATTGATTATTTCTATGATTTGTTCTTTGACTCACTTATTCTTAATCATTTATTTAGTTTCCAACTAATTTTTAATCTATCTTTACATGGCCCTTTATTGAACATAATTTCTATTGAATTATTATCTGAAAAGGATGCATTTAATATTTATGCTTTTCTGCATTTGGTTGTGAGATTTTTATATGTTAATACATGGTCATTTTTTGTGTAGGTGCCATATGCCTCTGAGGAAAAAGGTATAATCCTTTCTATTACCATTCAATTTTCTCCAGAGGTCTCTTATATCTAACTTCAAAAAAAATTATACTTACCTTCTTAACTTCTTTCTTGCATATTTTTGGGGTTAGATTTATCTAGTTCAGAGAGGGGAAAGGTGAGGTCCCTTACTATTATAGTTTTACTCTCTATTTCTTCCTGTAACTTATTTAACTTCTTCTTTTAAAATTTAGATGCTATATAGTTTGGGGTATATATGTTTATCATTGATAGTACTTAATTGTCTATAGAACCTTTTTAGCAAGATATAGTTTTCTTTCTTATCTCTTAATTAGATTTATTTTTGCTTTTGCTTTGTCTGAGATCATGATTTCTACCCCTTCAGCTGAAGCATGTGTTTTACTTCTGACTACTTCCTCCCTCAACTTGCCTTCCCTTTGATCAGTCCCCCTCCCTTCTCTTATCCCCATTCCTTCTTACTTAGGGTAAAAGATTTCTATGCCCAACTGAGTGTATATTAATACAATACTTAACCCCATCTAGGAAAAGCAAATGAGTTCATTCTGAGGAGAATAAGGTTCAAGCACTGTCCACCACTGTCACCCATCTTCCCCATCCACTGTAATGGATAGCTCTTTTGCATCTCTTTTATGTGAGATAATTTACTCCATCCTATTTCTCCATTTTCTCTTCTCCTGGTGCAATCTTCTTTCTCAATCTTTAATTTTGTCTTTTTGGATATCATCCCCACCTAATCAACTCACACCTGCACCCTCTGTCTATGTATACTCCTTCTAATTTCTCTAATGGTGATAAAGTTATCAAGAATTACAAATATCATCTTCCCATGTAAGAATATAAACAGCTTAACCTTATTAAATCTCTTATTTTCTCTTTCCTGTTTACCTTTTTATGCCTCTCTTGAGTCTTGTATTTGAAGATCATTTTTTTTTTGTTCAGCTCTGGTCTTTTAATTAGGAATTCTTGAAGGTCCTCTATTTCATTAAATACCCATTTTCCCTTGATGGATTATACTCAGTATTGCTGGGCAGGTAATTCTTGGTTGTAATCCTAGCACTTTTGCTTTCCATCTGCACCAGACTGCTCCTCTCCCACACCAGTGAGACAGACCTTTCCTGCTGACCCTCTAAGCTATCCTGAGCTATAAAACCGCTTCACTACTCCAAAATTAGTTCTGAGGCATTATTCCAAAGTTTTCTGGAGGGGCATTTGGTAGGGCTCAGACAAGTTTCTGCCTCATTTCACTATCTTTGCTCTAAAAGTCCCAAAGTTAATTTCAAAAACAAACCACCTTTTTGGTTCATTCCTAATGAAGACAGTTGGTTTTTAAAAATCAGATTGAGAATAAATGAAGGTCAATAAAAAATTAATAAAGAAACAATCAATTAATTTTCTGATGTATATTAGCTGGTAGATAAACATTAATGGTTACTTTTACTCAGAAAGCTAAATCCAGTTTGGGGGAAAAAATGCAGCTCATGACTTCCCTAAACTGAATTATTTGCATCTTGAACATCCAGAAGGTCCATTCAAATCAGAAAAGATTTCAACTTAGCTGTCACTGAAACCTGGGTAGGTCTTTTTGTCTTAGCTTGTATATCCTGGTCCCCAAACTTTTGCTCTATACTAATAAATAGAAGGAAAACAGTTTATCTGCTGAGATGTTCTGTGGAAATTACCATTCCTATTATCCCAGACCTGGTTGCGTTAAACTGGGCATGCATTCACTCAGTCCTTTATGAGATCCTTTTGGAGGCTTTTTTTTTCTTCTGCTCTCTGTAGCTATGTGAAGCTGAAGAGGAAGAAAAAGATGTCCAGAAAGCCACTTGGTATAAGAGAGTGGAGACTGAGGATATGGGACCAGCAAGGACCAGAAAACATTTCCAGGGATATGTTCAGTTATCCAATAAAGCAATGGAAAGAGCATTGCCTTTGGACACAGGTACAAATCCTATCTTATGTGCCATATTTTTTATGCCACCTTGGGTTAGTCACTTTATCTGTAAGTACCTCAAGTAATTCCTTAGGACTTATCTACTAAGTCATAAGCTCATTGACTATTTCTTAATAGAAAAAGAAATCCACTCACCTCAATGCCCACCCAACATAAGTGTATAGCTGAATATCATTTTTTATATATGAGAAACTGGACTATGTGTATTCTATTTTCTACTTATAGAATATTGGACCATGCATAATGTTTTATATATATATATATATATACATACATATATATTGGACTATATATTACATGTAGTATTGAACTGTATATATAATATTTTATACCTATAAAATATTGAGAGATAGGGAGAGGGGGAGAGAAAGAGAGAGAAAGAAAGAGTTTTTTCTATAGAGAGTGTTGGACTTGAAGCCAGGAAGACCTAGATTAACATAGCCTCTCTGATATTCACTAGCCCTGTGTACACACATCTAACATTATTGTATATTATATAATGTGTAATTTACTTTACAAATATATGTGTATAGCTTGGTATTTTTGTATATATAATTTCCACAAACCTCAGTCATCTAATGTTTTGCTTGTTTGTGTTGATTTAATTTTTTTATAATTAATACATCTATTGTCTAATAATCATGCTTCAATTAAATATCTGCATTTACTTCCTCCCCTGTTTGAATCTGATGGCCACTAAAACTCTAATCTAAACTATTGCCCTCTATATATAATTTAGAAGAGTTTTGTTTTCAATTTAAACATTTTAAAAGATAGGCATCACAAACTAAATGGACCAGAGGGACGAAAACTTATCCTCTTCTGACATATGTGGGTCACTGGCAATTTCCCGGCTCAGTCCTCCTTTCTCTGTGTTCCCCTCCTCCTATTACACACTAGATTCCTTCCAGTCCCCCTCTGGATCCTCAGTTCGTTGGTGGTCCTCTGTTTTGACATATGCTTGCCCTTATCTCCAATCAGTTTGGTTGATAGACATTTCCCTCAGAGAAGCTGCCTCCCAATTTTTTTCTCTCTCAATTGACAACTACTAAGTACTTGGGAAATTACCCTAGTAGCCTTTGAGAGCCAGTCAGGCAGCCCTCAAAAATCTCTAGCCCAAAGCAACAGTGTTTGCTCCTCCCTTCAATTTGTCCCTTTTCATCCCTGTCATGTAAATATCAGGACTCATTATTGTGAGCATTTGATGTCATCTGCAAAGGCTCAAAGGCTGCCATGCCCAGTTTTTGCTGAAGTGCCCACTAGGAAGTGGTAAAAGCCAGAGAATATCAGTGATCCAAATGCAAACTCTCGGGATCATTCCTTGACTATTTCTCTGAAAGAGAATATTCTGCATTGGCATGCATTAATCCTTCCATTTATCAACTGCCTCCCACCACCCCACTACAGGGACCCAGTTGTCTTCATTCACACACACCTACCTAGACCAGCACATGTGCATCCATACACATCTACAGGAAACTAGAAGAAACTTCACATTAACCAATTAAAAGCTTTGTTTAATGGCTCAATCAGTCAACGAGAATTTATTAAGCAATTACTATGTTTCAGACACCATACTAAGTACTGGGGACACAAAGAAAGGCAAAAAAAGGCCCTGTCCTCAAGGAGCTTAAATTCAGGAACTGGAAAGATCCCCTATGGCAGGTGGAATTTAAGTTCAATCCTGAAGGAAGCCAGGAAAAGAGACCAAGGTAATGACAGAGTTCAAGCTCATTGCTAAAACCAGGGTTTGTGGCATACCAACATATTTCATATATCTAGCTCCTCTATGGCCCCATCCCCCCAACCCCAAAAGGAGACCTGTAGTAGTGGACAAGCTTGTGTTCTTAAAACTGACCTGGTTAACATTTTAATCAGTGACTTGGATGAAGTCACAGATGGCATGATTTTCAAATTTACTGATGACATGAAACCAAGAAGGATGATAAATACATGTGTTAAGAGAATAGGATTTTGATAGTCTAGAATGATGGCTGAGATCTAATTCAATTACATTGAATATGGACAAATGTAAAGTCCCTTAGGGTCAAAAAATCAACTGCATAAGCACACAATGAGAGAGACCTGGTTGGATGACAGCTTCCGTGAAAAGGACCCACATAGACAGTGTGCCATAAACTCAACCTGAATCAGTAGCTCAATACAGTATGATAACAATGAATAACAATAACAAACTAATAGGTTCTTAGGCTGCAGTGACAGAAGCCTAGAATTCAGACTAAGGAAGGTCATCTTCCCGCCCAACCAAACCACATGGACAACACTGTGTTTAGTTTTTGGTGCCTCATTTTCAAAAGACATTGACAAGTTGAAATACAGCCAACGGCAATAATAGCAATAAATAGCATTTACATGCACTGCTGAGTGAGGTTTACAAAATGCCTTATAAATATCATCTCATTGTATCCTCACAACAACACCAGAAGAAAGCTGCTGTTATTATCTACATTCTACAGACAAGGAGCCTGCAGCTAAATGACTTGCCAAGGGTTGCACAGTTAATAAATATCTGAGGTCAGATTTAAACTCAGATCCTTCAGATTCCAGGTCAAGCATTGCATCTACTGCACCATCTAGCTATCTAGAATGGTAATAGGCCTGGGACCTTGCCATAGAAGGTTTGATTGAAGGAATCAAAGATGCTTAACTTACAGAAGAAAAGACTTAGGAGCAGGACACATAACAGCCATTTTCAAGTATTTAAATAGCTGTCACATGGAAGAGAACCACAGTAAATTGGCATCATAACTCTAGAGCTGGAGCTCATCCATTCCCAAACACCTTGTTTTAAACATAAGGGAACTGAACAGAGGAGTGATGATGTCACTTGCCCAAAGTCACTCAGGTAGTAAGCACAGAGGTAAGATTTGAAGTCAGATCTCCCTACTTCAAGTTCAGAGCTGTCCCCACTGAACAGCACTACTCTTCTTGTTTTGCTTGATCCTAGGGGAGAGAACCAGGAGCAAAGGACAACAAAGGAAATCCAATGTCAGCTCATTACAAGGAAAGCTTTCTTAACCACAAGAATGATTCCAAAGTGGAATGGGCAACCCCGGAAACAGTATCATTACTGGGCTTTAGGCATTGGCCAAATGACTACCTGTCCAAGATACTGCTCAGATATTGGTTGATTGGTTGGTATGCTCCAGATGTTCTCCTTTAAAGTCTTCCATATTCTATGTTCAAGCATGGATTTGGACAGGATGACTTCTGTCTTTCATTTTGCCATGAACAAAAATTTAGTTTATCTTCTTCCTTCTCAAAACCCTTGTAACAAATTTGCATCGTCAAGCAAAACATCTCCTGCAGAATTGATTCAATGCAGTAAACAGAGCCAAGAGATCATCTTCTACAATAACAACAATATTATAAAAATGAACAAGGCTGAAAGACTTAGGACTGTTGTTTAATGAGAAACCTAACCAGAACCCCATGATTCCTAAGGAAAAATGATGAAACATGCTGCTGAGGGGAGATGGGATGAATCGAGTAAACAGACTAGAAATCTTAAACCAATACAAGGTTTATTGAGTTTACCAGCAAGGGTGGCTCTCATACTCAGGTAGTCACATAATTTAGGGAGAAGCATTTATATAAGGTCTAGGCAGGGAATAGAGAAGAGTGGGGATGGGACATCTGTTTGTAAGGCTATGGGGCAGATCTTAAAACATTTGTTTGTCCATTCAACACGGGATATTGCCGTTTGACTAGTCTTAAGAATTAGGGTGTAAAAGAGGACATGTTGACATCTCATTTGGGACTGCTCACAATTTCAAGCAACACATGGGTCAGAGGCTAGACTGGGGTGGGGGAAGCAGGAATTAGCAAATGACAGGATGGTGGGGTCAGGACCCACACTGTCCACCTCCTGACAGATCATTGATCAGATCAGGGTGCAGAATGAAAGGTATCTTTTGGGACTTGACTTATAAGTTTCCTTCCATCTCTAGGGTTTTATGATCCTATGCTCACCAACTCATATAACCCATATCACTTTCTCAGTGCCCCTCTTGTTTTATTTCTAACTTTGTATCTTGAATTATGATTACTTGTGTCCTTGAAAACAAAATTGTCAACTCCATGCCTCTCCTCTATCTTTTTATCCCCAGACACCTCTCACCATCCTGGCATATTGTAGGCACACTATATAATTCTTATAGCTTGACTGATCAACACTCCATCCCACTGCTGTTTAGGTCAACAGGCTGTGTTCACAGCATATGCCTTCCCTAAAAACTCCAATTCCAGTCTCTCTGTTCAAACTGTCCTTCCATCATTCCCCCTCCCACACTCTACATTCCAGATACACCTTCGGGGTGCTGTTCTCCACACCAACATTTCATTCTCATCTCTGCGCATGTGCACATCATGTGCCCTCCCTACCTCTACCTCTTGGAACCCCTCCCTCCCTCCAAGGCTCAATTCAAGTGCCACATCCTACATGAGATCTCCCTTGATTTTTCTGCTTATTAGAGCCCTCTCCTTGTATTTATTTTTTAATTCATTTATCTGTGTACATCTGCGTACCTATCTCCTGGAAGACAGTTTTTTATTCCCTGTACGATTACAATGCCTTGTACAAAACAGGCACTTTTAATAAATGTTTGTCAAATAAATGAATAAATATGAATTAGATCAATAAGACAATATTTGTAAAGTGCTTAGCACAATGACTGGCACCTAGTAGGTACTTCATACATGTTCATTTTCCTTCCATAGGCTAGCATTTCAACTGCTGAGAAGTATCTGGAAACCTTCTCTAGCCCCAGGTCACTAAAGGAGCTTTCAATTCCCCTTTGGCTCTGACATTCAATGCTTTCATGTATAATTGGCTATGAAAACAAAGGAAGATATTTCAGAAAAAAGAGGCGGGCTTCTCCACCACCACTTCTTTTTAGGCTGATTCCCAAAGTCTCTCGCCAAGCTCATTTTCTCATTTGTCTTTGGACTTTGGCACTTCGCATCTCCTATAGAAAAAAAAAAGGCAGTGAGAGAGCTGACCTCAGAGTCTACAAGACCTGAATTCGAGTCCTGCCTCTGGGGGTTACTAGCCATGTGATCCTGGACAAATCATTTAGGGAACTCCAGGCAATTCTCCAAGACTGTTAGTTACAAAGCAGGTGCTGACCTCCATCAGAACAGAGTTTTCTTGCCCCTAGAAATCCCTATGCCAATGACTCACAGATTGGGTGAAATAAATAAAAATAAAGAAGTCTGAATTCCTCTGGAGCTGTTTAGTCACATGCTTCTAACAGGTCATTGGGAAGTGACACCCACAGATGTTTGTTTATTGCAGTTAGGGCCCCATGGAGGGAATGTCTTAAAGAGCAGAAGACAGGAAAGCTGTTTCTTTCCAGACCTGTTCAAGGTTAAGCTTGAGGCTGTTAGAAGAGCGGAATAGACCCAGTGGTGTCAGGGCAGAGCACGTCTGATTAAAAAATAAATAAAGGCAGGCCAGGAATGCAAACACAAGAGATGTTCAGATGCCATGGCTCTGGGTCTCAAGGCCTTATCTGCACACTGTAAGTTGGACCAGAGGACTCGTAGAGCAGAGCCTTCTAAGGACTGATGTTTCTCTACCACAGTGGTGGAAAAGGACACAGTTTCTGCTCAGCTCCATGGGAAGAGGGCAAGTGGCTTAGGCCCCGCAGAGAAAGAAGAGAAGGGAAAAGGAGAGGAGAGGAGAGGAGGGGAGAGGAGAGAGGAGCCCGTTCCCTTGTCCTGCTGGGCAGGTTCATGAGCTCATCCGCCCACACTGGCCTCTGCATCCCTTCCAGGCCAGAGGGACAGAGGAAGACAGACAAGAGGGAAGTACAGCAAGAAAGGGCCCTTTGTCAGGAGGCCTTCGTGGGTGTGGACACTGGCCAAGAGGAGGAGGCTGGGACTGGGGACCCCAGCTCCATGGGGAGGCAAACACAAAGGCAGGAACTGACTGCCTTCAGAAGGGGCTGCTTCCATATGGGGACCATCACTGTCTCATTGCTCCAGGGTCTTAAGGTGCTGACAAGGCAAACATAGTCTATTACACAGGTTGGCTGATGAGAACCCATCTGTGAGTGGCGTCAACTCTCAGTTATCCAGGAGCTGCTTATCAAGAATGAGGGGGAGCTGGGACTTTGGCTTTGGCCCTTCCCATCTGGTTCTTGCCTGGTCTTGTTAGCACTTGCATCAGAAAAAAAGGCCAAACTGAAACTGGTCCCCTTAACAAATTGTCTTAGGAACTGCAGTTCTGAGCTGGATGGAATCTCAGAGGTTACATAGGATGAATTCTAGATCTAGACCTGGTGAGAACTCAGGGTCTGTCTAGTCCAATTTGCTTATTTTTTATAGGAAAGGAAACTGAGAAACAGATCTCTAAAGCAACTTGCCCAAAGTTATATGAGTAAGATCATAGGATCATATTTTAATTGGAGGAGGGGGAGAGAGACAGAGAAAGAGGAGAGAGAAAGAAGGAGGGAGAGAAAGAGGTAGGAAGAGATGGAGAAAAAGAGAGAGAAAAAGAGAGAGGGACAAAGAGATAGAAACAGAAACAGAGACAGTGAGACTGAGAAACAGGGAGAAAGGGAAAGAGTGCATTTACTAAATTCCAGGCCCTGTACTTAGTATTATAGATTCAAATTCAAATGAGCAAGGCAAGCCCTGTCCTCAAGAAGCTTATAGTCTTTTATTTAGTTAATTTTTAATGAGCCTTCACTCCCTACATCACCCAGGCTAGACATACAGAAATTACTCATGAACTCATTTCCACTATTGACCTGCCAGCCTGGGTCAGTTCTCCCCTACTTAGGCCCCTTGGTTCCTCCCTATACCCCATTTCCTCCCAGAGGCTCACCCTATGGGTGCCACACAGCACAGAAAGCCAATCTCTGTTAGCTCAGCTGAAGTTCAGAACTCCTGAGTTCAAGAGATCCACAGCCTCAGCCTCCCCAGGAGTTGAGATTACGTGTGTACCCCCAGACCTAGCCATTCTTTTGCCAGTTATGTATTTTTAAATCATTTTATTGATATCTTTGATATTATATGGCCTAAATTTCCCCTTGTATCCCTCCCAGAAAGTCATTCCTTATCACAAAGAGTAAATGTTAGCTATGGGTACCATTTAATGATAATTCACTATTATTATTTAATGATATGATTTATATCATCAATTATAGTATTTATCTTATGTATTTATGCTATATATCACTTACGTTATCATTAGATATATTTATATATTATAATAATGTTATATTATGTAATGATAATTCATCATCATTATTAGACATGTATTCTCTTGCATGTACACAGCTGTTTGTACATTTTCTTTTCCATTAGATTGTGAGTTCCTTGATGACTGGGTCTGTGTTTTTGCCTTTTCTTGTCTCCCCAGTGCTTAGGATGGTGTCTGACACACAGTAGATGCATAATTAATGCTTGTTGCTCTTGATGATGATATCTTACACCTAGTTGTATAATCATTAATGAGTCACTAAACTCTGTACCTCAGTTTCCTCATCTGAGGTCAAATGAGCAGATATGACGTGGCAGAGTAGAGATAAAGCTAGTCTAAGAATCAAGAGGAACTGTGTTCAAGTCTTGTACTGTCTCTACTTGACTGTGTGATCCTGGGTAGTTTGTTTGATCTCAAAGCTTCCCTAAGACACTCAAGTTAATAGTCCCTGCTTGGATAGATCCTGACTACAATGAAACACTGGTCTAGTGGAAAAACAATGGAAATGCCAATGCCTGTCCAACCTCCCTCTCAGGGCATCTGGGAGACTTAGGTGAGATCAAGGGTGGACAGAAAGTGCTTTGCAAAACTTCAGACGTGACATTTACATGTGGATCAGTTCTAGGCTGGAAGGGACGTTAAAAGTCATTTAAACCAATCCTCCCTTTTACGGATGAGAAAACTGAGACCTATAGAGTTAAAATGACTTGGCCAGGGTCACAAGGAAGTCAATAGCAGATCTGGGACTTTACCCTAGGTCCTCTGACTCCAGATACAGGGTAATTTCCACTGGACCATAGGACCACTGTCCTGCTATTTGACCAACATGCATTTATTAAGAGTGCCTGGCCCTGTGCTAATGCTAAGTGAGACTCACAAGAAAGACAGAAATAGTCCCTACTGTTAAGAAGCTCATATTTCAATAGGGGAGACAACGTGTAAAAGCCTATGTACATGGGAGACACAGAGAGGAATAGATGGGAGACCCTGGGACCGGGCTGGAGGAGGGAGAGCAGCAGGAACAGTCTCCCGCAGCTTTCTTTGAGCTGAGTCTTGAAGGAAGCCAGAGCAATGAGGAGGTAGAGGCTAGGGAGGATGGCCTCCCCAGCTCCGGGGAGCACCAAAGATGGGAATTCAAGCTGAGATGACTGGACAGCAGACTGTATGGACGGTCCAGTCTGAGAAGACTGGAAAGTTAGATGGGAGCCCAGTCGTGAAACGCTTTAAATGTTTGACAGAGGCATTTTTATTTGCTTCTGGGGTAGTAGGGAGCCATTGAAGTTTATTGAGTGTGGGTGTTGGATTGGAGAGGGGAGGGGAATAGTTAGACCTGCATTTTGTCAGCCCTGAAGCCAGCAGGAGACCCAGGGGCAGAGAGATGAATAAGGAAGCACTGACAGTCCAGTGCAGAGGAGAGGAGGGCCCAAACTAGGGAGGGGGCACAGAGAAGAGTTAATGGGAAAGTGTGACAAAGGCTTGTCACTGGCAGGTGGGTACAAATGAGGAGGCAAGGATGGCACTAAGGCTGTAAGCCTGGGAGGAAGCTGGCAAGTTTGGAAGAGAGGCATGTTGGAGGGGGCAGATGATAGGTTGTCTCTGTTAATGTGGTAGCCGCTTTCACAGGCTCAGGGGATGATGGCTGGAGCAGAGAGAGCATCTAGTAGAGTGTGTCTGCAGGGCTGGGGAAGGGAATCAGCCAGTGTATCTGGAAGAGAGAATGCAGAGAGAAAACCAATATGATGGTAGTCTGGAAACTGTTCCATGTGGCTGACAGCCTTGAATGCTGAGCACAGGAGTTCAAACTTCCCCTGGAGGCAACATGGCCAAGTGATCCAGGACTTATGAGCAGGGTACTGTCATGACTAGTGGTTTATAAGAAAGATTACCCCAGCAACTGTGTCCTTCTTGACCCTTCAGAAAAGGCAAAAACAGAAGGACTGATTTGTGTCTGCTTGTAACATTAAAACGAGACAATGGGCAAACAAATTTCAGTTTGCCTAAGATAGTAAATATGAATGTTTACCTTTGGTAAGCGTGCCTGCTTCATCAATGTCTATATTGGTATATAGACATTCTCTTCTCTCTCTCTCTCTCTCTCTCTCTCTCTCTCTCTCTCTCTCTCTCTCTCTCTCTCCATATGCACAATCACTCCCCTGGTATTGAAAGCATGAGTTGATGTTTATTGATGTATATACCAACAGGCAATCCCTGGCTGGCAGAGATTACCTAGTCAGTCTTCACAGGTAAGATTACTTGAGCTTGGCCTTCAGTTCCCTGAGGAGGAGATAATCTAATTAGTGAAAGAAAGACTAGGTTGGCAGCAATGTGGCCTTGATACTATAGCCATGGAACAGGATCACCCAGAAGGAAATGTTGGGGTGGGGCGCAGGAATCTGATGGGGTAGGGAGCAAATGGAGTCATCTACTTTGGACCCTAACCAGGAATCCTGCATTGCTAGGCCAGCACAAACCCAGGGCAGCTTCTCTATCTAGAAGAAAACGACAGGGTTCTCTGGCTAAGCAAGAGAGGGCACTTTTGTTTTTGCAAAGTTCACTGTGAATTGTTGCCTGAATGTGATCCTATCAGTTTGGGGAACTTTCTCCATCCCATGAGAATCTGCAACTTGAAGACTCAGAAGAAGCCCACTAGGGCCCTAGGAGGGGAAAGGATCCACCTGTGGTCCCATAGCCTGAAGGTGTCAGAGGGAAGGCCTGAACCCAGAGGTTAAGAGACTTGCCTAGGTTCACACAGCTAGTAAAGGTCTGAAGGTAAATTTGTATTTGATCTTCCTGATTCTAAACTGTGCACTGTGTCACTGTGGAATATAAATAGGAGATAGTCTCAGAGAGAAGGTGCTAGCTTGGGAAAGAAGGACTGGAAGAAGCAAGGTGACTGAGGTGGGTGAGGAAGGACAGCATTGGGGATGGTCAGTAAAAAAACACAAAATCAAGAGACAGAGGTCTGGGTGCAAGGGAGCTAGGACATTGCTTAGAATCCTGTCTCTTAATACAGCCTCGGGTCAACTGTAATCTTGGCATCCATTTCACACCATTAACATATTAAGTTTATAGACCATGAAAATTCCCTTGTCCATTTCGTGTATCCTTAACCAAGGATATTTCCCCCAATCCTTTGCTGCTGTTCAGTCACGTCTGAGTCTTCATGACCCCATCTGGGGTTTTCTTGGCAGATGCTGGAGTGGTTTGCCATTTCCTTCTCCAGTTCATTTTACAGATGAGGAAAGTGAGGCCAACAAGGTTCAGTGACTTGCCTGGGGTCACACAGCTAATAAGTGTCTGAGATTAGATTTGAACTCAGGATGATGAGTTTTCCTGGTTCCAAGCCCAGTGTTCTATGCACTATGACACCACCTTCCCAAACCCAAGACTTAGGCAAATAATAGCTTGAACCCAAGTAAAGAACTTTATATTTATTCGTAATAAGTATCATCATATTAGATTTGACTTATCTTTCTAGCCTGTCAAGTTCTCTTTGAAACCGAATACAATATTCTAGTGCATGAGCTAATCATTCCAATGACTCGCAATGTGTATTTGTATACACACACACACACACACACACACATATATGAAGTGCTTAGCACATAGTAGGTATAAATGCTCATTCCCTTCCCTTTCCCTTAGAAGCATGCCATCAGTGCTTTTATATGAAATAAAATGGGATCAAGGAATAGAGATTCTTCACCATGGACTTCTCTTCAAATTTAGAATGATCTATTAATAGCAACTCATCATTTCACCATTCCTGGTTCTATGAAGCAACCCATTCAACTCAACTCATATCTCCATCTTTTTCCTCTCTCTCCATCAAAATAATCTTATCTACTTTCCAATGAAATTCTCCCATGCATTTCTTCCATCATTTTACCATCAATAACTACCTCTTAACTAGGTACCACTCCCACCTCTAGACCTGTCTTCTCTAGGGTCTTTTCCCACCCACTCCTCTAACACTACCTTCTGGCCCTTTGGACATTATGCTCATGACCCACATTGGGCTTGAAAATCAGGAAGCTCGATTTAGAAAACTGTGGGGAAATAAATTTCATCTACTTATGTTATAGAATCAACTAGCTTGAGCTGTGAACTGGCCAGCCACTGCACCCAACAGAGGGCAGTGTTGTCCATTCACAAAAAACCACTACAACCTCCCACAATGGGGTCTTTCTCCCAAAGTTCCTACATTCAGAATACTTTTGTGACAATTAAATCTTAAAGATCAGATTATTCCTGAAGAACAATGATGACAAACACATATCCCCCCAACCACCACCACCATTTGGGTGCAAAGTTTCAGTTAATTCATGTAGAGTCTAGACTACCAGACAAAACTCATCCTGTTTGACACCCAAGTAATTTGTAAGAGCAAATGAGAAAAATCTTTTTTTCTGTTATATTCCATTGCCCTTCCTATAAAAAAAGACAGAAACGTTTGTTTCCTTTAAAATGGAGTGACTACCAGTGACAGAAACCTGGGTTTTGAGGTCAACTTATGACTTACATTTAGAAAGAAAACAATCACTGTCCTGTCTCAGAACTGGGAGTCCCTTTTTAACAAAGTGGTAAGCAAAAGGTAATTTGTACCCACAGAACACATGAAAGCAATCGTTGACATAGATAGATAGATAGATAGATAGATAGATAGGTAGGTAGGTAGATAGATAGATAGATAGATATAGATATAGATATAGATATATAGATGTAGATAGATATAGATAGATAGATAGATATCTTTAAAGTTTAAAAAGCACCTTATTCACATCCTCTAATTAAAAAGCTTCACAATCACTCTGTGGGATAGATGCTCTAACTAGTCCCATTTTAAAGATGATGAAGTGACTTGACCATGGTCACCAAGTCAGTACCTTGGGGAGGCATTTTTTAACCCGGTTCCTCTTAATTCCAGGTCCAGCACCATATTTACTTTCATCATGATGGAATTGCAAATCCCACAGACAGAGATCCTGTGGCAGTCTGCTCAAGGCTATGGGCCCATCCTAAGAAGAATGCTTTTAAATGCACAAAATAAAATCCACAGGCCCACAAAGGAAATGAATTCTGTTGAAATACAGTTATTGAGATATTTTAAAAAACAAGACCCAAGATTAAGAACCCTGGGACTAGATGACCCTAAAGGTCCCTGTACTCTCTGCAAGTCTGTGATTCTCCAAATAACAGTAGTCAGAGCTCTAGGTTTAGCACTGGAGGAGCAGAGTTCAAATCCTACCTCTGTCTAGTCTGCCTTTGCAGTGTGAGGTAAATAACTCTAAAGGACTCAGTTATCTCCCCTGAAAAATATAAGGGACCAAATCAACGATCCTAAATTAAGCAGTGATGATGTTTTTCTTTTTTTCCCTTATTCTGGGCATCAGGCTGTTTAACACTGTTTACATTTTGGCACTGTTTCCTCTTTTCAAAATTAATTAATAGTGATTGCAGTGCCAGGGATAAATTAAAGCAATTCACTAATTGTCCTAATCATGAGAGAAGTTTTAAAGACTTCTGAAAACCAGCAAATTTGTCCAAAAGATATTTGATGACATTGAGTATGCTAAGCAGGGAAGGCTGCCTTCCCTGTGAGGGCAGGACCAGTCTGGCTCTTCTTTCTCAAGACCGAGGTCTGGGATCTCTTCTGAACGTCCCGCCCAGGCCTCCCTGTAATGCCCTCCTGGCTGCTCCTTCTATCAGGTAATGCGCATTCGGTAAATTCTTCCCTTCTTGCCCTCTCTCCAGTAGACTTCTGGGGCTGCCAGTTAAACACGTGAGCATAAGATTAGCTTAGCAACTTGACCTAAGGGCTATAACAATGACTATCATTTATAAAGGGCTCCAACATTTACAAAACACTTTACTACATACATTATCTTATTTGGCCCTTCCAATAATCCTGTGATATAGATGCTGTTATTAGCCCCATTTTGAAGATGAAGAGAGCAAGGCTCAGAAAGGTAAGGCAATTTCCCCACAGGGACAGCTTACAAACATCGGTGGTGACATTCGAACCCATATCAGCCACCATTCATATGCAAGTCTGGTTTTTATAAAGACAGCAGAGGCTTTATAGAAGTGAACTTGGAGGCAGGAAGAGGTAAGTTCTAATCCTGACTCTGACATGGAGTAGCTGGCTCCTCACTGGGGTACACAGTCTGAAAGAAAAATCCCCAGGTAAGGGTTATAACGCACCTTCTACACATTATCTCACTTGAGCCCATTGTGAGGTAAAATAATGCAGGCATATATTATTATACATAATATCCATTATATAATAGGCAAGATCACATGTGTGTTTCATATATACACGTATAATATTTGCTATTGCCCAGTTTTTTAGTCATGTCCAACTCGTTGTAACCCTGTGGATCATGAGCTTTTCTTAGCAAAGACACTGGAGTGGTTTGCCATTTTCTTCTCCAGTAGAAAAAGGCAAACAGAGGTTAAGTGACTTGCCCAAAGTCACACATCTAGTAAGTGTCTGAGTCCAGATTTGAACCCAGGTCTTCCTGACTCCAAACCTGGGTTCTATCCACTGAGCCATCTAGCTGCTCTCTCACATATATAATATAGCTATCAGTATGTTTGTCTTTATTCAACACACAAGAAAACCAAGGCTAAGAAAGCTAAACGCAGCTAAGTCACACAGCTAGTAGTCTACGGCAGTGAAAGATTTGGACCCATGTTTCATCCCTTCCCAAAGTCCAGTGCTCTTTCAGCTCCGTTATTCCTAGCATTTCTATCACACTATCAAATTCTCAGGGCCAACAGACTGCACATGTTACAGGAAGTATAAGACATGGTTCCCGCTGCCCCCAGGGAACTTACTCTGTAATTGAGGAACAGAGAACAAACCTGGAGTGTGTTTAATCAGAGGAGCATAGGATTAAAGATAAAAGGGCCCAAACCCCTCACTTTACAGATGAGGAAACTGAGACCCAGTGATTTGCCCAAGGTCACTCAAGGAAGTAAATGTTGAGCGAGAATATGACCCCAGGTGCTCTGATCCCAAATCCAACACTCTTCCCACTGTACCCATCACGTGGGTTAAAGTATATGTAGACACTTTAATAGCTCTGTGACCTTGGGCTAGTCACGGTCTTTGGGTCTGAGTTTCCTCATCTGTAAAATAAGGAAATGGCTAGCCACTCCAGTATCTTTGCCCAAATGGAGTCATGAAGAAACAGACAACTGAAAACTGCTGAACAGCAATTTGTGGTGGAAAAGACAGTAGCATCTGGAGGGACTGAGGAAAACCTTTACAAAAGAACCTTAGTTAATTATTTAAACACCCCTATACACACATACACATACACACACACACACACACACACACACACACACACACATGCACACAGACGCACGCACACATGACTCATTTTTCCTAAAGAAGGAAAGGTTTGGCTGTTGGTTTGGCTTTTCCGGGAGCTAAGCTTATATGTGACTGCATGTGACTGGGTTTGAGATTATGGTCAGTATAGAGGTCCACTTTCACTTTATAAGTCTCCATTTTTGGGTAATAATTATTTTCCCTCTTTGGGTCCTCAGTTTACATGTTTCCATCTATCGGGCAGCAGGGAATGAAAGGATTCTGGATATAGGATTTCATCGGTATGAAGACCTCCCAGTGTGAAGCTTGCTCCACTGGCGCTCCTCCAGCCCTTGTAGCCTTAGCGCAACCTGGGGCTCTGAGAAGCTCCGTGACAGACCTGCGGTCATGCGGGTAGATGTGTCCAGGGGGAAGGACTTGACTTTGGGCTTTCCTAAGTCCAACCCCAGCCCTCCGTCCACTCTCCTCTGATTAGCTCTTTCCTTGGCCAGTCCCATCACTAACTAACACATGCCTTCATAAATTTGCAGAACTAGAATAGGCTTTCCATCTCCCCTTACTCTCTAACCCCAACTGCAACAGGCTTCTCTTCCCTTGTTCAGGCCTCAGGGGAAAGACTGAGCAGCCAGTCGACACATGGTACAACTCTTCACCTCCCTGGGTCAGCATCATTCTCTGATCCAGAGTCCCATTGTGAAGGTACAAGCCACTTGGCCTGTCCTTCAAATTCCTAGACCTATCATTTTAGAAGGTACCTTAGAAAACATCTCATCCAATCCCCTTCCCTTACAGATGAAGAAACTGGGCCCCCAGGGAAGGAAATGACTTGTCCATAGACACATAGTTGTGACCAACTTGCCTTGAAACCAGATCTTTGACTCTAAATCTAGCACTCTGCCTAACTAACATCTTCTTGGTAAGCTATCCCAAGCTGGTAGGCTCAATTACCCAAGACTTCCCAAGGCCAGTTTTGAGTTTAGAAAGGATACTGAATTTATCACAACCCAGCCTCCCCCTTGGGCTGTGTAGCCACAGACTGATGCAGTTCTCTGGTCACAGTCAAAGTTGGACTGACTACAGAGACAATGAATGAACTGACCCCAGATAAGGGTGCTCTCTCTTGCTCTCTCTCTCTCTCTCCCTTTATTTCCCTTCCTCCCTTCTCCACCCTCACCCCTCTTTTTCATTCTCCATCACAGGCAGAAAATGCATGTCGTGGCCCTGGGCCAGGACTACCAGGAAATTATGAATGGGGATTCAACAGCAAAGATTGATATTCACATAGATGGCAACCCCAAATAAATCCAGCCTGCCAGCAGCCAACCACAGGAAACACCCACGATAATGCCCCGACAGCTTCCTTTCTGTCTTGATGTCAGGCAAACAGACTGATCTACCAAACATGGACCAGAGGCCTTGGGTGTGAGGGAGCCAAGGGGAATGACACAGAGGTCCAGATTTTGCCCTCTCAAATGACTTGCGGCACATTGGTCTCCAAAGCATTTATAAAGGATGTTTGGGAAACATCATGAGCACTTAATTTCTCACAGTCTGGCTCATGCTCAGAAGGAATAAATATAAAGTAAATTGTACCACTGCTTGCATGTCTGTTCCCCACCTACTGGCCAACTGAACTGCTCCTGGGAAGTAAGCACTGGTGGCTCCTGATTAGGGAATTAATGACATCTATCTCCCATCTCCATCCCTTTGCACTGGCTGTACCTGCTGCCTGGAGTGTGCTGTCTCCTCTCTTCTTTCTCTTAGAATCTCTTACTTCCTTCAAAACTCACCTTCTATCAGAAGGCTTTCCTCTTCCCTCCAGCCTTCTTCTATGGGCAGCCTTGCCTAGTGGTTAGGACATCAGACTTGGAATCGGGAAACTAGGTACTAGAACCACCTACTAATTATGTGACTCTCAACAACTCACTTCATTCATGTCTCCATGCCTCCATTTCATCATCTATAAAAGAAGGAAGCTGGGTTTGATGGATCTCAGGTTCCTTCTCATCCTAAATCCATGATCCCCAAATCCATTTCTACCAAATTTCTTTCTATTTACATTGTACACTTCCTATGTGTACTTCTAGTTGTATATGTGGTTTCCCTTGAGAGAATGTAATCTTCTTGAGGTCATGGACTCTTTCATTTTTTTTCCTTTGGCACATAGTAGGTGTTAAATAATTGTTTGTTGTTTAATTGATAAGTTAGCAATTCAATTCCATAAACACTCTTAGTGACTACTACATACTACACTGTGCTAGGCTGGAAGATATAAAGACAAAATACAAGTGATCCCTGCTCTCAGGGAGACTACAATCTACTGGGAGGCTGTAGTATGAATATAGATAAATAAACACAAAGGGCAGGGAGGTGGAGCCATGGTGCACAGAATGGAGTCAAGAAGAAATCTTTCAAATCCAGCTTCAGACGCTGATAAACTAAATGACCTTGTTTGCCTCAATTTCTTTATCTGTAAAATGAGATGAAGAAGGAAATGGCAAACCACTCCAGCATTTCTGCCAAGAAAACCCTAAATGGGGTCACAAAGGGTTGGACCTGACTGAAAACCAATTGGACAACAACTAAAAACCACAAAGTAGTTCGGTAGAGAGAGAAAGAGGACCAACCACTGGGGAAGCAGGTAGTAGAGTTTAGCTAGAATATGGAATCCTTGAAGGGAAATGTGAAGCTAGGCTGGAAAAGCAGCTGGACGTCCGACTATGGAGGTCCTTCAATATCAAGCCAAAGGGTGTGGATTGCCCAATGACAGACTTTTGAGTAGGGGAGTGACATGGCCATTCTTATAACACCTCAAAAGAGTATTGTTGTTGTTTTTTTAAAAAACCACTCACTTTTGACACAAAAATAGTGAACAAGTCAGAACAGCCTCTTCAATAATCTCAACACCATTCTAATAGGATTGATTTTTTGAATCAGAAGTCTAACGAGGGGTCTAATAACCATCAGGGGAAAATGGAAATTATTTGATGGAATATATCATTATATCTTCACCAATCAATAAACACTGATAAGCACCTGCTGTATACAGTGCTACAAAAGACTGAAACTTAAAAGGGTGGGGGGCAAGTCCTTTCATCTGCCTGTTCCTCAGTTTTCTCAACTACAAAACAAGAGCAATGGCCCAGATGGCCTGTAAGGTCACTTCTAGGTCTAAATCTAAGATCCTTTCATTGTATTCTCCCAGTAAATTCAGTATCTGGTTCCGTATTAGGACTGTGTTGGAGTGGGCGCTTACCAGCTTAAGAGAGCAGATTATTAAATTTTCAGAGTAAGTTTATATACTTCAGAAATAGAAAAATGCTACAAAGCAGGGATTGACTTATTATTTTGATTGTCTATACTTACATGATTCATAAAATGTTAATATTATACTTGAAAACAGACTTGAAAATATGTTGTATGTACAATATTTTATCCAGAGAATTCGTTGTTAAATATTTCCCAGCATCCTCCTGCTCACCATCTTCTCTTCCACCCCTAACTCTGAGCCTTTGTACAACTTAGGTTCCTTGTTCCTCAACTTCCTCAGCTCTCATGACCTCTACGTCTGTTCTACCTCCACCCATAGGGGCGAGAATTCCTTAGTATGTCTCTGGATTCAGAATATGCTGATTATGGCATCTTTTGTGTGTCCCAGGATGAAAAAAATGGGCAAGACCACAAGAGGGATTTATAATTGTTGTTAGTATCCAGGGAATAAGTATAATCTCTCAATAAGCGTTTACCAATAATGAGTATATACAAGACTGTGCTATCGATTAGGGGATATCGACTGAATGTGTAACTTCTTTGGTATCGGGGTCACACAGTCAATATGTATCAAAGCCCAGGACTTGAATCCAGGTCTTTTCGGATCTGAGATCAATGCCGTATTCTTTCTACCAGAATTACAAAAACAGGAAAAAGCTCCTGCTTTCAAGAGACTCACATTCTCCTTGGGAGGAGATAGCATGCGTATAAAGAGACATCTACAAATTATGTGCAGGAATCTACCCCCCGGTTGGAGAAGCACAGCACGGATGGAAGATTGCTCACACAGATGTAATCATGGTTCCCTGGAAGTCTATCCAAGCGTTCTTCCCAGACAGATCCAACTGACTTAGGCTGAGTGCCTGCACACTGGAAGCTAACCAAAGTCTGGTGGGAGATCTGGGTGTAGAATCTATCTTGTCTGATGTCCATAACTCCCGTGGAAGCTTCCAGGTCTCTCTGAAGAAGGCCAAGAGGCTCCGGAGAAGAGATGGATGACTTTGGGGCTCATGTGAGGCCCCCATTAGGCCCTTTAATCATGGAGGATGGTGCTCACCACTTGACCCTTTTAAGCTACTTAAATCACTGAAATACTAGTGTACCTAACAAGTACAAATTGAGTCTAATTATTCACATCACTGGACCTATTTCTACAGCAGACCATATCTTTCAAAGTGGTCCATGGGGAGATGCCCTTGGTCTTAGATGAATTTTAACATCTGATACAATGGCTTCCTTGGCATTCTTGCTTGGTCACCCCTCCCCATATATATTGTCTTCCCCTGGTTAGAATGGAAACTTCTTAAAAGTAGAGGCTGGCTTCAGTTTTGTTTTTGCATCCTCAACACTCAGAGTAGTACCTGGCATGTCACACTCAACAGATGTTTTTATTCATTTGTTCATGAGACCTTCTAAGGCATGGCAGCCTTTTCCAACTTCTCTAACATTTTTCCTTCAAACCTGTTTCCCACTCTCTTCTCATGGTTACTCATCTGTCTTTCCCCCGTCACCTGCCAGTCCCACAGGACGCCTGGTCACCAGGTATTTATCTTGGCTTTAGAGTTCACTAATGTTTCTCCACTGAGGACCCCTCAGAGATGAAGACTGGGGAAAGGGAAGGGGCACACATTCAGAGCATGTGGTCATCCTGAGATAGGATCATAGATTTAGAACTGGAAAGGACCTCAGAGGTAATCCAATTTAATCCCCTCATTTTGTGGGGAGAAAATACCCAAGACCCAAAAAAGTGAAGCCATTTGCCTGAAATCATACAGGTAGCAAAAAAGGTAAAGCTGGATTTTGATTAAGTTTCTGCCTCCATTGGCAGCATCCTTCCCAATGAACTGATAAATGGTAACAACACACTAATCCTCCCCACTCCTCGCAACATTGTTACACTGGGTTTGTTTTTATATTCCCAGAACTAAACACAGTACACAGTGAGTGCTTAATAAATGCTTGCTGATTGACTCACCGGAAATGAGATTAAAGCAAACATCCAGGGCACTCTCGGGATCATAGACTCAGCTGGGAGGGAGCTTGGAGGTCATCCTGAACAACTCTCTAATTTGACCCATGAGGAGACAGGCCTAATGCCATTTCTCCACTGTGCCTTCCACAAAGGAAATCAACACCAACGAAAAAAAGGCAACTTTCAGACAAAGGGGTGTATATGGTCACAGAGAAGACAGTCACTTCCTTTGGGGGCAGTGACATGAAAGGAAGAAGAGAGAGAATGGGCTGACTGAAAGTCTAAGACCCGTAGGTCCTTGCAATGGTCAATGGATTGATGGTCAGCTGGTTGGTTGGTTGGTTGGTTGGTTGGCTGATTGGTCAGTTGGTTGTTTGATCAGTTGGTTGGTTGGTTGGTTAGCTGGTTGGCTAATGTTTCAGCAGCTGCCTAATCCTCCTCTTCATTTCCAGACTCCTCCCTCCCTTCCCCACTGACACTGGATCCCTGAGATTCTGGTCAGTGACAAGCAGCCTGGTCTTTTCATAGCCCTGGACAAGGCTGCTCAGCCCCTTTCTTCTCCCCCTGTTAGGATTCTGCCAAAAATTCTCTTTCCCTTTTTAAAAAAAAATTAAGCTATTTATAATTCACAAGTATTTGTTTTCTCTCCTTTTTACCCTCTCCACCCAGTGAAAAAAGAAAAATTTCTACCATCAAGATTCAGGCAGTTTCCTCCCCAAATGTGACAACTGGTCCAACCTCAGGAACAAACAATCCACCCTTTCCTGAGTGCTTCCCGCAGGCCACAGCTCAGGCACCATGACAGTCAGAGGCCAGGCTGGGGCATGGAAGAATGTCCCTTGCTTCCCAGCAATCTAAAAGGCTAGTGAAACCTGGGTAAATTGCTCTACCCTCTGAGCCTCACTCCCCTCATCTGTAAAATGGGGATAAGAATCCTCACAGTCCCTATCTTGGTCTCATGTGAGAAATGCTTTGATCATGCTGGCAGTTGCCATAGGAATAAGGTTATAGCAACAAAGAAGGCAGCTAGTGAATTTAGAAGAGGTGTCCAAATGAATTGAACCAGCACTGATGTGCATTGGGATCTGGGTTACTTGCAGTGGGACCATGCTCACCAACTGAGCTGGGAACACTGATAAAGCTGACTTTACATATTCCTTAGGCCCAAAGGATGCAATTGCCCCAGGACTAGCAGGGTGGCCAGATACGATGGCAGGACTGAGCAGAGAGGGGCCTTATGTGTGTGCCACCATGTACCCAGCAAAAAGATAGCGGCTGGAACCCTGAAGGGCCAGCTGCCTCTGGCCTTGCCAGGATCCTTTCACAGCAGATCTGTTCTCCTTTCATGGTTGCCTTTTATATTTAAAACAGTATGGAAATTTTTCATCTTTATGTCATTTTCATTCCCAAATCTCTCTCCCTCCTTACCCAGAATTCCATTCCTTATAACAGAGAATAACAAAGAGAGGAATAAAAGCCACTCAGCAAACCAACACATTAACCTGAGGCTAAGAGTGTATGCACTAATCGGTGTCCATAGTCCTCCACCTTTTGAGTTTGTTTCCACGTCAAGAAATAGTAATTGGGTCAACTCATTGAGTGTAAGTAATGTCCTTTTTCTCAGAATCCTTAACCTAAGTGAAGCAATGAAGTATTAAGTCAATCAGATAACAAACTTTTATTAAATGCCTACTGTATTCTAGGCATTGTTCTAAGATCTGGAAATACAAAAAAAAAAGCAAACAACAGTTCTCCTCTCAAAAAGCTCACAGTCTAAGGGTGTTTTTGTAAACCTGAAAGCTTGATCTAGATGCTAGCTATTATCAACATCATAGTGCTTCAGAGTTGGCAAAGTACTTTACATATAGTAATTCATTTGATGCTCACAATAGCCCTGTGAAATAATATTATTTTTATGCCCATTTTATAGATGGGAGAACTGAGGTGAAGAAGATTGTGACTTGTCCAGGCTCACACAGCTAGTAAGTGGCCTGAGACAGGATCTGAACTCAGATCCTTTAGACTCCAACTCTAATATTCTATTTACTTAGTTGCCTAAAAATAACCATTAAACTGCCAGAACTTTATGAAAATTCTGCCCCTGGTCTCCCCTGTAACATTTCCATGGCTGCCAGAAACCTTCCCTCCATGTATCCTGGCCAGGGAAGGCACAATGCAGGGGCTGCTTTGATGGCTGGACACTCATGGGGGCAGGGCAGGCACCAGCAGTCAGCAAAGTCTGCACAATGAAGTTTCTCTTAACATTTCCCTTGGCAGTGTGGCATCAAAAGGAGGACCGAGCTTGGAACTGAAAGAGCCTCTCTGAGGCCTGACTACTGTGTGAGTACAGGCCTTCACTGAATCTCTCTCCATCTGTAGTCATTAGTCAATAAACATTTATTATGTACCTACTGTGTGTCAGGCACTGAGCAACTGGGGAAACAAATGCAACAAAACAGTCCTTGCCCTTAAGGAGCTTACAGTCATGACACACAAAAGGAAAAATCTATAAGAAAAAGGAAATTATAATAAGAACAGAGGTCATGGTACAGGGTTGTTTTGGGCATCATTCCCGACCCATGTATCCAATTCTACCATTCATCCCTATCTCTATCTACCTGCCTTTACCTCTCAGCTATCATCTATCTGTCCAACCATCATTTATGATATGTCTTTCTTTCCATCAATCATTCTGTATCTATGAGGAAATTGGGCTGATAACCTTGGAGATGTCTTCAATCACTTAATCAATGAAGCCATGTTCAACCCATCAACAAGCATTTATTAAGCACCTACAGGGTGCCAGGCACTTTACTAGTCCCTGATGATACAAAGGCAAAGGCTACTTCTCTCAATGAGTTTATACTCTATCAGGGGAGACAACATAGAGACATCATCACAGTGCAGAGCAAATGCATTTGGAGTCAGAGGAGGTGGGTACAAAGTCCACCTCTACTACTCACTTGACCTGTGTGACCTTGGACAGGTCATCAACCTCCCTGGGCCTCAGTTTCTCATCTATAAAATGAGGTAGCTGGATTAAGATGACCTATAATGTTCCTTCTGGCTCTAAATCAAGGATCTTATCATCTTCAAAGGGATGGAGAGGGGACCTCACATATCTCTCTCTAGATGCTTCTTTTCCCATTTCTCCTGGTGTATTTGCCCTCAACAATCGGTGGGTAGACCTGACTCTTCAGCAATGTTCAGTCACATCTGACCCTTTGAACCATGCCAACACTGTCCTTGGGGTTTTCTTGACAAGGTTGTGGGAGTGGTTTGCCATTTTCTTCTCCTTCTTCAGCAAAGACATTTAACAGTAACAGTGGTTGTAAAGCATGTCCTCAGAGCCCTTCCACAAATACAGAGTCTGTGGGGGTGGGGCTGGGATAGGGAATGGAACAGCAGGCATAGATTTAAAGTATAAAGATAGTGAGGCATTTGTGTAGGAAACAAACAAGGACAAGGCAACTCACACATCCTTGGAGAAAAATAAGCACTTAATAAATGCTTGGGCAGTTAGGCTTTCCAGTGGATAGAATGAGGAAGACCCAAGTTCAAATCTAGCTGTATGACCCCAGGGTCACTTCAACCTGTTTGCCTCATCTGTAAAAAGAGCTGAAGAAGGAAATAGCAAAACCACTCCAGTAACTTTGCCAAGAAAACCCTACAGATCATGGGGTCATGAAGAAGCAGACACCACCAAAACAAGAACAACAGTCAACACTTATTGACTGACCATCTCCTCTAAGAGCCTTGTGATGTCTTGTCTTTCCCGAGAAGGTCCTCAGGAATTTCCCCATAAGGCATGGCATCTGGGTTGGAAAAGCCATTCTGCTGCTCAGCTGCTCTGGGGCCTCCTAGGGCACAGCATCTCACTGGATGAGTCAGTCCTCTGCTGGGCTGGGGGAAGGTGGTCACTCCATCAATGAGCTGTCTCTTCATTAGACTCAGCTGCTATTAGGTTGGACCAGATCAGATCATCAGCTGCTGCCAGACAGAGTCCGGTAAGTCACAAAGGCTCTCGTGAGGGAATGGTATCTCGACTGGTTGGGATCAGTACACTACATTCCAGGAGCCCACTCTTCAAAGCTCAGTTGGGATCTTTTGCAACCTTCAGGCCTTGACTCTCCTGAACGGTTCTGTATTATCTTCAGCTGCCCTTTCAGCTAGGTCCATGATGTTTAGTCTAAGAGTGGCAGAAACTTCTCCTATAGAAGACAGGAGGGGTTCAGGCTCTCCTGTTCAACAATCTTTCCTACCTGGTCAGTTCCACCTGGCAGGTACTCTTCCTTATTCAGCCAGTTACACTTCCTAGGTACCTTTTGGGGCCTTATTCAGATAAGTGGCTCAGGACAAATGTATGAATACAGTCACTACTGAGGCAAGTTCATTGTCTTTGATGATCTATTTATAGGAAGTTTCATACTCCAGCCTCAGAGCTGTTTCTAAAGTATAGAATGTTGGTTTTGAATCTGAAGACTCTCCTTTTCCATTTGTGCTTCTCAGACTTTCTCCCAATTTCCTCAGCTTTGTTAAAGTCTTACCAGGACAGATTGTTACATATACAAGTATATACAAAATAAATATAAGGAATTTATAAGGGAGTGAAAGGTTCTAGGATCATAGAGGTAGAGCTGGAAGGGACCTCAGAGTCCGTCACATCTTACCCCTTCATCTTACAAGTGAGTAAACTGAGGCTGAGAAGAGTTAGGTGGTTGCCCAGAGTCACACAGACTGTTAGGGTATGACACCAGCAGCAGGGAAGATGGAGAATGTTTTCATAGAGCAAGTCATTCTTGAGTTAAACTCTGAGGATCACAGCATTCCAAACACAGGACACATGTGAAGTCATGAAGATGGAGGAGATGAGAAACTGAGGACCCTGGCTTAGAAGAAACAAGGAGACCAGCTGGATGAACCCATCACCTGCATGAAGGAGAGCAAGGTAGAATGAGACTGGGAAGATGGTCTTGTGATCCCCACCCATCCCCAGCTTGGAGCCACCAAATACTAAAAAATACAGGCTGTTTCAAGCAGCTATCTAATCCAATCCTCTCATTTGACAGAGAAAAAGATGGCAACATTTGGGCCCATCTCTCAACTGGATTAAAAACATTTTTTTTCTATGGGATAAGCTAGATCTCTTTGATGCCAGCAACTTACTGTTAGGGTCTCTAAACACAGAGATTCCCATCAATAACAAATAAATCAAGAAAGAAAAATTGTGGGAAGAAGAGAAGGGAAGGGAAGGGAGGAAGGGGAAAAAGTAAAAAAGGAAGATAGAAGAAGAGAAGGAAGGAGGGATGAAGAGAAGGAAGGAAGGGAGGAGGGAAAGAAAGAAAGAGGGAAGGCAGGCAGGCAGGCAGGAAGGAAGGAAGGAAGGAAGGAAGGAAGGAAGGACAACATGAGACCAGCCTTTCTCCCTTGTCTTTCCTCCTTAGAATGGGCCTGGTGGCCTTTCTGGCCCTCCAAGCATCCCCGATCCCAATGGCCCCAGATCTTTCTTTTACATACACTTTGCAGGGCTGACTTAAGTAAGTCTTGACGACTCTTTCTCCCTGGGGACTGGACTAAAAGTATTGTTTAGAAATCTAATATATGGTTTATTTACTCAATTTGTGCTGAGCTCCACAGTTCCTTCAGGCCAACCTCACTAGCCCATTACTCTATTAATGCTCCATTACTGAAATTAGTGCTGTAATTGGAGGGGGGAGGGCTAGGAAAGGGAGCCCTTCTTAAAGGCCCAGGTCTCATTTAATCAGATCAAGGACGAGAGCTGGGAGAAGCTAATTTGGGGGGGAAGGGCTGCTTTAATATTTGGGTAAATGCAGTGCTTTCCCAATGAGACTGTAGGAAATGAAGGAGCAGTGGGTCATGGCACCAGCCAATCAGCATGCACTCCAGTGGCCAGACCCATTGCTATCCACATCTCCATCCCCAAACCCAGCTGAGAGATGACAAGCTTCTAGGAGGAGCAGATGCTGTGAAATGTGGCCTTGGAAGAAAGCCCAAGGGAAGCCTCTTGGCTCCATGGCTTTGGTTACTCAGGCTGCCACCAAATCAAGTTCAGTTAGCCTCTGACGGAATGCTCAGGTGTCTGGGTCTGGCTGAGAGCTCTCCATCTCCCCCGCCCACCAAGACCAGTAGGTGATTCATAACTCCAGACCTCCAAGGACCCCTGGAGGCCACTCAGTCCAACCTCCATGTTTGACAGAGGTGGAAAGTGAGGATGGAGAGACTAAGTTACCTGCCCAAAGTTCCATAGGGAATAAGAGGCCAGCTTTGAACTCTGCTCCTCTACTCCAAATCCAGTCTTCTTTAACTGGGTTGGGCTTTCTCTTCAAAGGGAGTGAGATAGCTTGACTTAACCAGAATGAGAAGTGCCAAAGTATCTATTGTTGAAAGGAGCATAAAACGAGGCATTCCAAGCAGTAATGCCCAAGTCCCAGGCGTATAATCAGAACTCTAACTGGGGAGGAGTGAGAGGGGCCAAATAAAGGTGAACAAAATTAGCACTTTTGGTCCTAGAAAAAAAGCAGATTAGTACCTAATTAACAAGAATAATTAGTTAAAATATGAAAGCAACCCTCTTCCACTCCAGTTAGGAGTCTAGAGTGATCTAAGATGGTGTCCCATTGCCTTTCAACTGAGAACCCCTCCATACCACCTGCCTCAAGCTTGCCCCCAAAATTCCTAATTATGATTCTCCACGTTACCCAGGTCAGACACTTGACCTTGCTCCTCTTCTGGACTAAATAAAGAACTCAAGAACTTTCCAGGTTATTACTAAATGCCCAGCCCCTTCCTTCATTTCCATTGTGAAGCCCTTTCTGGTTCCCCGTGGGCAACAGTGATTTCTCCTTCCTCTGACCTCTCATACAGACTGATATAACTGAAAGAAGGAGGACCTGGTTCTAGTCCTAGGTCTTTGGCTGACTAACTAGGAAATGTTGACTATGGGTCATTAGAAACAGGGTCTGAGACCCTGGCCTCAGGGCAAGAAACATGAAATAGTGTGGAGAAAAGAGATATTGTTTGGAAGGAGAGACAGATTCTGGGACACCAGTGCAAAGCTGCTGTTGGGAAGGCTCCCAGGGAGAGGACAAATGGAGGATTTCAAGTACCACCTGCTAGTTTCCTTGGTTAACTAATTATTCCTATTAAGAAGATTCTAACCTTGGTTATTTCTACACCGCTGAAGCACTGAAATGACTTCCACTATCCTTTAAATTTGGCCCCAATCACCCTATCCCAGTTACAACAAACAGAAGAATCACCATAACCTTTGCGCTGACCCCAAACTGCTCTCTAAAACGAAGACCCAATTTCTAAATGGCAATATACTTCTGCTGAAGTTGTTGGGCTGAGATATAAAATTCCACCATCTCCAAAGAATTCAAGTTGAGTCACTCAATGGACAATAGAGAGGCGGGAGTGGCAGGAATGAATGGGCTGCCACATCTTTGTGTGGTTTCTGAAAGTATTGTGTCATAGCAGTTCCTCTCTCCTCATTCAGTGACCCCTCCTTCTTTTATAACACCCCTTTCTCAGTGCTCCTGGAATACCACTACTAACCATCAGATGCTGGGGAAGTTTTCTCATCTGTATAATAAGGAGCATGAACTAAGGGGCCTCTGAGGTGCCCTCCAGCTCAGAATCTATGATCCTATGATCCCATGACACAGTTTGTTCCTACATCTCATCAAGACCTGGCTCCATGTTTTATGATCCTCTCTGCGATATACAAGAAAGGGTATATACCCCAAATCAAAGACCACAGAACCAGTGACCAAAGCAGAAAGAACATCCCATCTTCTGATCATGAGCCATCTGTATTTGTTACTCAAAAACCAATCCCCAAATGACTCTCACCTCACCAAGAAGGGAGCAGTTTGATGGAAACCATGCCATCCCAGGGAAAACTCATTTCAGTTTTGTTGAGGCCTCAAATGGAACTGAGCTGTGATCTTCTCCATGAAGACCAGATTATTCTTAGGGGGAAAACAAATACTTGTTCATTTTCACCTTTCCCAGCACTTTGAGAGGCAGAGCTGAAGCCAAAGGCCAAAGTGCTAAAAGACAGCAGCCAAGCTACTCTCAAGGCACCTCAAGCCCGAATAAAAGTGAGAAGGCCTGGAAATCTCAGTGCAGGGTGGTCCCCAGGAAGTTGGTGGCCGTTCCTTTGGCTGACTCAAGCATTGGAGTCACAACTAAAGCTCAGGCTCTTTAGAGTCAAGGGACGTTGGTTGAGTCACACCTCTAGGGGGTGGATTTCTCCCCTCCCCATCATCAAGGATGGCAAGCAGAATTGCTGAATGGTTAACAGCCATGGGGCCTCTAAATCAATCCATTTCTTCTTTGTAAGACACTACAGAAAACATAGCTAGAAAGCACAATGGAATGATGTTTTCCAGAGGCTTGCAGTATTCTCTCCTGACTTAAAAATTAACCAGAATGAATGAATATATTTATAAAATCTTAGAGTTATAAAGGACATTGGAGGTGTCCTTATCCAGCAGTTCTTAATCCAAAACCTATGTACTTGGTTTTTAAAATCACCAAATTTCACTATAATCAATTTCCTTTACAATCCTATATATTTTCTTTCATGCATTTACAAATATTTTTCTCAGAAGTGGTCTCCATGGGTTTCACCAGACTGTTGCCAAGGGGGTCTGTAACACAAAGGGAAGGTGAAGAGGCCCTGATTTAGTATAAACTCTTCCATTTCATGGAAGAGGAAACTGAGGCCCAGAATGGTCATATGGAAGGCAGAGATGACCTACTGAATTCAAGGCTAATCAACCTGGAATTTAGTCTGTGAAGGGCAATCATGTGGAAAAGGCAGAGTGAGGCCAGACTGTAGAGGCCCTAAATGCCAAGCTATTGAGTTTATTCTTTGTCCTAAAGGCAGAAAAGGAACCATGGAAGGCTTTTGGGTAGGGATATAGTATATTGGTTAGATTGTGTGTTAGGAAGTTTATTTTGTCATATTATGAAGGATGGATTTGAAAAGAAAGAGATTAGAGGTGGAGAATGGGGTGAGGCAATTAAGGTGCTATTGGAATAATCCAGGCAAGAGATAAAGAAGGTCCTAATTAGGGTGCCAATGGAGGAAGGGGGCAGGAGATACGTCCTAGAGGACAAATGTCCTAGCCCCCCAGGGTTAGAGAGTAGGTGGTGGGTGATGTACCAGCATCAGGATTTGAGAAGTAGTCAGACTGGAGGAGAACTAAGAGACAGCAGTCATACAGAAGCCAACAGAATGTCCAGCAAGAGAGACCATGAAGACCATAGATCTCAAGGTGGAGGGGACTTTGGGTGGTCCCGTGCCAAAAGCTTCCAAAACGGTAAGGACTGAGATGATGAGCAGCCTTGGGCAGAACAGTCTCAACCAAATAGTGGTGGAGCTTGACTAGAAAGAGGCCTGTCAGGTGCAAGCTGCCCTTTTGCAGCTGTTAGGTGGCCAGATAGAAAACTCAAACACTACCTAATTGGACAGCGCCATGTGTGGGCAGCACTTCCAGTCCTGGGCAGGTAGGCAAACAGCCTCTGCCACTTCAGCCTCAAGGCCTTTATACTCCCCTAGCCCCTTCCTATGCCCCCATCTGAGGGCCTTCTTATCTGCCTGAGATGGCAGGCCCTGACTCCTACCTGGAGAATGAGCCTATGGACAGAAGGGGAAGCTTTCTAAGCATTGGTGAGAGCTTAAGATGACTGACATAGCCAGAGCTGGAAGGGACCTCAGAAGGTATCTAGTCCAAGGCCCTCACTATATAGATAAAGAGACTGCAGCCCTGAGATGGGAAGTCTAAAAACAGTCTGAACACCTAGATTCTGCCATCTCTCCCTTCCTGGCTATATATCCCTGGATAGTTACTTTCCTGGGTTTTCATCACCTTAACCAGTGACTGTCCAAGGAGACACAGAGAGTGAGAGACAGGTGATATGAACCTGGGACCTCAGACTCCAAATCCAGGGCTCTACCAGTGGGGTGGAGCCAAAAGCCATGAGCTAGTGGGCACTGTCTGGTCTGCCAGTCTCTTAATGGGGCTGAGGAGCAGGACAGCGCAGGCAGGGCCCTGGGCAATGTTTGTGCCTGTCCTTGCTGCTTTCTGCAGTTCAAAAACCACGGATGGAGCATCTCCTCCCTGCCAGGTGCTGTGCCTCCCAGACGTGGCTCCTCTGCCCCTCACTCCCCTGAGGCTCATGATTGGCTCCCTTCAAGGCAAGGTGTTGACTCTCCCAAGGGTCTCTGCACTTAAGTTCATGTCTCCTTGTGAGATGGGAGACTTTCCTCCCCAATAAGGGGAACTCAAGCCTCACTGGGCAGCCTCAGAGGGAAGGAGGCTGGAGCCCTGCTGCTCAGTCCTGAGGACAGTGCTCAGACTCAGGCACCACATGCTAGAAGCCATATGAACCAACTGGAGTGCATTCAGAGGAGGGCAGCCAGGCTGGGAGACTGGAAACCTTGCCAGAAAAGCTTCAGGGAAAGGAACAGGGAATGTTTAGATTGGAGAAGAGAAGACCGGGAGAGTGTGATAGCAGCCTTCACGTATTTGAAGAGCTGCCTGTGAAAAGGGAATTAAGCTTGTTTTACTTGGACCCAGAGGGCATAATGAGAAGTGGTGAGAAGGACTAAGTCAAGATAGCATAAGGGATAGGACACAAGACTGGGAGTAAGGAGATCTGGGTTCAAATCCTATCTCCGACAATCACTGAATGGAATGGGTGACCCCAGAGTGCTCCTAGACAAGTCACCTACCTAATCTCTCTCAGCCTCAGTTTCTTTATCTGTAAAATGTAAAAGTTAGACTTGACAGCCTCTAAAATCCCTCTTCCAGCTCTAAATTTAGGATACTGTGATAACACAGTGCCTGGTACATAGTAGGGACTTAAATGTTCATTGAATGACTAAAAGAGGGGGTATACAGGCTTTAATGTAAGGAAAATCCTCCCAGCAATCAGAGCTATCCCCAAGTAGAGGGGTGTCCTTGGGAGAGTTGAGTCTCCCCTTTGGCAAGCAAAGGCTAGCTGACCATTTGGCAAGGTCATTGTCCCAGGAGTGCCTGGAGGACAGGGTATCTCAGCTTTGGATCTCCAGTGCCTAGCTTGGTGTCAAGCACATACTAGGCCCTTACTACATGCTCATGGTATTGAATTGAAGTTGAATATTTTAGAGAGGGTTACCTCTCCTACATCTGGTTAAAGATGCATAGTGCCCAGCACAGTGTAGGTACTTTTATCCAGCACTATTGAGTTGGTATGTTAGGTCCCTTCCCACAATGCAATTTTATGCTTTGGGCAAGTGGCTTAACAGCCTTAGGACTCAATTTCCTCATCTGTAAAATGGACTGCACTGGATAGCCTCTGAAGCTTCTCTCAGCTCTACATCTATGAACTTGTGAGCTCACTGTATCAACATTGGGCATTAAAAGAAGTAAGTGCCACAGTGACTGACACTGTGGGCAGGGAAAGGCAGATAGAGCTGAGCCAGCCAGTGAGGGGGGCATCTCCCCTCCCTCCCACCACCACTCCCCCACCCCCCACCTCTCCCAGGTCAAAGCTGAGACCAGTGACTGGTAATGTGAGAGCACCCAATCAGGCGCCAAGTGGATAAGAGTGTAGACAGTGGGGGCCCAAGCCCAGAGGCTTGCCAGCACCTGCAGATAGAAGGAGAATAATTGGCATGAGTTTAAAAAGAGAGAGAGAGAGAAAGAGCTGTTAGCTGTTGGTCTTTTCTAACAGTGTCAGGCAGGAGCCCAGAAAGGAATTTAATCAGTGAGAGTTGTTTAAATGCTGGCCCCTTGGCTGCCAGTAATGAACTTGGTATCATCCCAGCTCCTGTCTGCCCAAGACATTCAATTTGTTAATTCTGTCGCTGGTGATAGGGGTCAGATAGGAAAGTGACGATTGTTTTTTGACGGTCCAACCCCTGCTCACATCGCTCTAATTAATCCTTTTAAGAGCCACAGGGAGATCAAGGAGGAGGAGAGGTGAGGGAAGGAAGCAAGGGAGAAATTGATTGAATTTTTACGCATTTATTTATTTATTTACACACTGCCCTCCATCCACGGTGGCTGGATGCTTAAGAGAGTTGAGAAGCTGAGGTCAAATCCCTGCACAAAGGAGACTCTAGTTCTGCAGACAAAGTACAGAGAGATAGGAAATCAAACTTCATCTTCAGCCAGGGCTGCCTGGGGCGTTCACGGCTCTCGGGAAGAAATGATACATTCTGCACATCTGGATAGGCAGCATGGGGTCATGGGATGGAGAGTCCTGGATTGGAGGCAGGAAGACTAGGGTTTGAATCTGCCTGAGATCCCAGGGTGATCCCAGACAAAACATTTAACCTGTCTGAGCCTCAAATCCTTCATCTGAAAAATGGGGGTGATAACATAAATTTATTCCTCTGGGATGTTATAAGGATTAAATGGGACCATTTATGAAAAATGTTTCTCAAAACTTAGGGCATAGAAATGTCACCTATTGTTAATTCTGAGCTGCTCTCCCTTTAAGGCATCAGAAGGCGCTGTGGCTAGACGACATCAAAAGTCAGACAATGTACAACGTCCAGTCTTAGTTCCCAAGAATAGATCATGAAACATTCTGTCCTCATTCAAAAGGTTGTAGACTCCTGGTGGGGAGGGGTGTCCCATAAGCCATCTCCTTATCTCCCCCATCTTCAAAAAAATTCTACTTCATCCATTCTTCCGTGCCAACTATCATCCCACATCTCTCCTCTTTTGTGGATAAACTCCTTGGGAAGGCTGCCTACACTAGCTGCCTTCTTCTCAGTCTCTTAACTCTCCTTCAACCAAACTCTCTACAGTGTTATTAACAATTGCTTTATTGCCCAATCCAATGGCCTTTTCTCAATCCTCATCCTTCTTAACCTCTCTGCAGACTTTGACACCGTTGATTATGCTCTTCTCCCTGCTACTCTCTTCTCTCCAGATTTTTGGGACTCTCTTCCACTTCTCTTCTTATATATCAGACTGCTTCTCTGTCTCTTTTGGTGGATCTTCATCAGATTAGGTCTCTGAGTGTCCCACAGGACTCTGCCCTGGACACTCTTCTCTTCCCTCTCTAACTTGTTCCACTTATTGATTACATCAACTCCCATGAATCCAATGGTCTTTTCTGTGCTGAACATCTCCAACTGATTTACCCAGTCAGCCCTAACTTCTCTGCTGACCTCCGTTCTCAGATCTCCAACAGCTGATGGATAGGACACGATATCCTGTAGATGCCTTAAACTTGATATCTACAAACCTGAAGCTCCCCACTTCCAAACTTCTTTATAACTGTCCCCCAGGCTTGCAATACAGATGCCATCCTCACTCTCCATATCCAATTTGTTTCCAAAGCCTGTGAATTCTAACTTTGTAACCTCTCTTGGACATGCCTCCTTCTTTCCTCTGACGTCGACACGACTCTGGTGTAGGCCCACGTGACTTCACCCTTGAACTACTGCAATAGCCTACTGGTGGATCTGCCTGCCTCAGGTCTCTCTCCACTCCAATGCATCATTCATCAGCCTCTAAAGTGATTTTCCTAAAATCAAAATCTAACCATGTCACTCCCCTTACTCAATAAATGTTAATAGCTCCCTATCACCTCCAGGATCAAATATAAAATCCTCAAAGCTCTTCATAACCCAGTCCCCTCCTATCTTTCCAGTCTTCTTAGACCCTCTCTGACACATACTCTTGAACAAGACATTCTATCTCTAAACTCCAGGCATTTTCTCTAGAAGTCCTCCATGCCTGGAGTTTTCTCTCTCCTCATCTCTACCTTGGACTTTTCTGGCTATCCCCAACACTGAAGCCCAAGTTCCATTCCCCTCCCTTTACATATAAGGAAACTGAGGCCAAGGGATGTTGTGCAACTTGCCTGACACCACACAAGTAGTAGGTGTCCAATTTGGAATTCAAATCCAGTCCTCCATCTCCAAATCCACAGTACCATGATGCTTCCAAAGAGTTCAAAGACTGAGGGGATAAACTGGACCAAAATTCTACTGGGGAAGCTTTCCCAAGAGGCAATGGGAACTTCTCAAAAATAAAATTCTGAAGAATTCAAATAGGTCAAAAGAGAAATCAAAAAGGAAAGCTATTTAAGAAGATCAATGTGGATTCATAGAGAATTCATCATGGTCAAATCAGCTCTGCCATTGCTCCTGAATGGGGTGTATCAATTGACTCAACCATGGCCTCCTGTACCCTCCATGTAAATTTCTGAACCAACATGCTCCTGTTCAAAGTTTTCATAATTTCTAAAAGGAAATGACACTGGAAACTTCTGCAGAAGCATTATAATTTTTTTTTTATTATTCATTTATAAATCAGTAGTAAACTCGGACTTTTGACCTACTGTTTTAATATGGCTGATGACTATAATACATGGAAATCTGTTGTTGCTAAGTTGTTTCAGTGGTGTCCGACTCTTCATGACCCCATCTGCAATTTTCTTGGCAAATATATTGGAATAGTTTGCCATTTTCTTCTCCAGTTCATTTATAGAGGAGAAACTGAGGCAAACGGGGTCAAGTGACTTGTCCAGGGTCCCACATAAGTGTCTGAGGCCAGATTTGAATTCAGGAAGATGAATTCAGAAAGAAATTGGCTGCCCTACCTAGCTGCCCAGTGGAAATATATACAGATCATCAAAATGAAAAAAGGTGGAGGGAGTCCCAAACTACAGATTTTAGGAAGGGAAAGTACTAAATACATTTAGTATAAATTTGCAAATAAATTTACTAAGCATCTACTTTGTGCCAGTTAGCACTGGAATAACTATAGTTAACATTACTACAATGAAAACAGTAGCAAGCAGAGATTTGGCACCATGTTTACAAAGTTAAAGCAAGCACTGTTCATATGATGGATGAAAAACAAATATTTACAAAATTCCCTGCTCCCCAATATGTGCTGCTTCTTCCACTGAAATGTAAGCTTCTTTAGGAGAGGAATTGGCTTTGCTTCCATATGTGTGTTGTCAGTGCTTGCTTAGCCCAGCTCTAGGCATAGAACAAGAAATAATAATAGAAGATGAAAGCAAAAGCAGGTACATAGAAGAGCCTCCCAGGTATATGAATCGCTCATGGATGAATCATGGTCAATGTGGTGTCAGTGGGGCAAACCAAAGACAAGAGAAGGAACTTGTCAGAGAGACACAATTAATATTCACTCATCAGCTGGGTGAACGATGACAGCTAGAGCCTATATGGGAAGTTCCTTCATCCATGGCAGAATGAACAAGAAGGCCACAAGGATGGGGGACTCTGCCTAGGTTCTTGCAGGGGGCTGTGTCCAATTAGCCACAACTAATACAGAAAAACAGACATCAATGATGCCGGTTAGGTCCCCAAGATATAATACATACAGCACAGTTGTGAATAGTCTGCCTAGACTTTGATTTCAGGAAGATTGAAATTTAGAATAGCAACAACAAATGATTAAAAACCCTGGTTTCCTGGATCTACACTGTGTGCAAAACTCCCAGTACCACGGTGGCAAGGGCCAGGTTGTTCCTCCAAATCGTGACTCTGTACCTTGCAGTTCCTTGGCTCCAGTTCTGGCTTCATCAAGGAACTCTCCTGCTTGGGTGATTGAGGCTTATTCCACAGTTCTTGGTAGTAAAGAAGTTGGTGCTGCAAGTTTGGATGGTTCTTCTAAGAGTCTGGAAGTTAAATGGAAAAGAGATGGAGGAAAACAGTTTGAGGGGTTATTGGGGCCAAGGAAAAGGCTTTGTAAGAATAGGGTTAGAAATGGAATTAGGATTAAAAATGGAATTAGAAACAGAATCAGGGCTAGAAAGCCTGTGAGTGTTTGAGGATGACCGAGGTTGGCTCAATAGACAAAGATTGAAAATGAGCAAAGATTGATATGATCTAACCATGTCTTCAGGCCTAAACCTTGGGCCCCCCTAACTCCTCTTGGGTCCCATCATCACCTTGGGGCAAAGCCCCGCCCTGGTTACATGGTGTGGCTCTAACTGAACCCTGGTGCCCTTTCATCATCTCCTGCATTATTTGGGGTTTTAATGCCTTCTTAACCAACATTTTGGTTCTATTATTTTCAGTCTGAAGATCACTCTCCTCAATTTATGTTTGTTGAACTGAATTGCGCTAAGACAGGGCAAAACCAGAATGGAGTGTTTCTTCTTTCTTTCTGTCTACCATGAGCATCGTTCCAGCTGAACTGAGCCAGTGGTTTATTCCTTCTTCATCTTCCCCCTTGAACAGCTTTTGAAAAGGCTTTTTGGTGGGATTTTCCTTACTTTAGCTGATGAGAACCTTCACTCTGGGCCCAGAAATCTGGGCTGAAGTATCTAAGGTGAATACTTTCAATTAAAAAAATACAAAGCAGCCGACTTAAGTGGGAGGGAGGCTGGCAAGCCCTGCCCCCAGCACCTCCACCACCTCAAGCCCGGCCTCCAACCCTGGGGGAGGCCTGCACTCCCATTCATCGCGGGCAACTTAATTTCACTGAATGACTTGATTTGGTTATTTCATAACAAAGCCTCTGCCTTTATCTAACTTCAAAGTCTTTGGATGTGTCCCAGGTTCATTTCAGTTTGTCCTTTCTTCCTACAGGGATGTTCAGACAGTGCTGCTCTCAGCACCAGGCAGGGGCTAAGAAATGGAAGTGAGTCAGCAGTCTTGTCTGTCTCTGGCATGGTTAGAGGGAGTGGGATCTTTATGTGACTTCCCTCATGTCTTCACCTCATATGGAAAGCTTCTCTTGATCCCCTAGTTTGATAGTCTCTCTCCCCCTTTCTCCCTTTTCCTCTCCCTCCTTTCCTCCCTCTCTCGGCCTTGGTTGAGTCAGTATCTGTCTCTGTCTGTCTCCTTCCTCCCTCCCTCCCTCCCTCCCTCTCTCTCTCCCTCTCTCTCTCTCTCTCCCCCTCCCCCCTCTCTCTCTCCCCCCCTCCCCTTCTCTCTCCTCCTCTCCCTCCAGAGATGGGAGATGGAATGTCATGTAAGGACCAGCAAGCAAGGCCAGTCTGACTGAACCACAGAGTACATGAAGAAGGTTAGGAATGTATAATAAGGCTGAAAGGGTAACCAAAGTCCAGAGAGTATGAAGAGAAGTGAAAATTCCACTCAATCCGTGGGAAATTTGGGGGATTCATTTAATGTGCAGAGTTTGTTTTCACTTTTAATACCAACTTTCCATCCATTCTCCTGGAACTTTGAAGCCAGAACTATAAAGTGACATTTAGTCACTCAGATGGGCAGAGCAAGGCTCAGGTTATAGAATCCTAGACCCATAAACTTACTGAGAACAATGACATAAGCTGCTCCCAAACCTGGCAGGAAGCACGTTGGTGCTCTCTCCTTAGACCACTCCAGGGAAAGGACATCCTGGCCTAAAAGGGCCGGCTGAACCCAGTGGATGCCAACAGTGGATAAAGTGCTGGATTCAGAAAAATGCCTCAGTTCCCAGCCTTCCTCCAGGTCTAACCTTCTGACTCTGTAACAACTATGAGCCAGTCATATAATAGTTCTCACGCTTCATTCCTCATCTGCAAAATAGACCTACGGCTTGTTAGAAGACTCAACTAATCCTAAGAAGTGCTTAGAAAAGCTTGGAAAAATATCTGATGTCAGATATTATGCTCTGACAAGCAGTAAGGTGGTACAGTGGGTAGGGAACTGGACTTGGAGTTAGGAAGAGCTGGGTTTGAATTCTGCCTCAGATACTTACAAGCTCTATAAAGCCTCAGTTTCTTCATCTGTAAAATGGGGGTGATAATAGCCCCTACCTCACAGGGTTGTCATAATAAAATGAAGTATTTGTAAAGTTCTTTGCAAATCTTAAAGCATTCTATAAATACTAATCATCAGCATCCTCCATCCTTCCTGTATAATCCTGGTCTTGAAATTTTGAGACTCTTTTGGCAATTTTCAGATGACTTTAAATGCCCACATTTTAGCCAAAATGGGAAAGAGAAAGATTGAAATAATACAAACAACATGATGTGTGTATATGTATACACACACAGGTCACCTTGTGAGTATGTGTATACATATATGTTTGTGTACATACCTAAATATATAATACATAAATATATGTATAAATACATACATATGCATATATATATATATATATATATATATATATATATATATACACACACACACACACATAGAGCAATTAGGTACTACAGTGGACAAAGTCAGAATCTAGAGTCAGGAAGATGTGTTCCTGAGTTCAAGTCTGAACTCAAACACTAACTCACACACACAATCACTTAACCTTGTTTGCCTCAGTTTCCTCATCTGTAAAACAGAGAAGGAAATAGCAAACCACTCCAATATCACTGCCAAGATCCCAAATGAGGTCACAAAGAATTGGACACAAGTAAAGCAACTGAACAACAAATACATATATACATATATATGTTTGTATGCATGTATATACACATACATCTATGTGTGTGCGTGTATATCTACATGTATACACACACATGTACGAGAATGAACAGAAAATGAAGAAAGAAGAACGAACAAACCGGGAACTTTAAAAAGTAGTTGAACTAACGCATATTTCCATCATCAGTCAGTTAGCATGCCTGTTTTCCCACAGGGTCATCAGCTAATTTTTTCCCTATTTTCTAATTCGACAGGTCTAAGGTGATACTTCAGAGTTATGTTCATTTGTGCTCCTCCGATTATTTTGAGTCGTCTGAACATTTTTCAGACGGTTGTTGGTAATTCATGTTATTTCTTCAGGAAAGTGCTTGTTTGGATCCTTTGAGATCTGTGTCATTCCTGCCCAGATATCCATTATGAGGTCTCTAGAAGAAGTTTCTAACGGGAACTCCCCTCCCCCTATGTTTCCTTCTTATCCTAGCTACAGGGTTTTTTAAGATTGTGCCACACAAAAATCAGTTGCAGTAACTCAGAATTAAAGAATCAGGGATTTAGAGCTAGAGCCCAACCAACCCCTAAGTCCGCCCAGGGTTATAAGTGATAAAGATGGACCGTGAACCTCCCCCAGTTCTCTGAGACAGGGACTTTTCCACAACTCTGTGGCTCACACTTAGCCTAAAGAAGAGAAGGCTTGGGAAAACAGGGAACTTGGAACAATGGATGGGAGTTGCAGAGAGATGGATTTGATCTTTCTATTACAAAAACCTTCCTCATATTTAGAGAAAGCAGCATGGGCTTGCCTTGAGAGACAATTTGGTCTTCTTCACTGGAGGACTCCAAACCAAGGCTGGGTGCCTGATTACCTTGTTAGCTACATGGAAGGGGTCTTCTTTTCAGACTAGATGGTCTCTGAGGTCCCTCCCCACTCTGACATTTGGTGATTTTGAGGCCTAGTCCAACCCCCTCATTTTACAGGGTCATAGAGATGAAATGACTCCCCCAAGGTCATGCAGACCTTAAGGAGCCAATATAAGACTTCGCAGCTTTTGGTTTCAAATCCACTGTTCCTTCCCTTCCTATAAAACCCTTCCACATGAAGAATGAAGTTGCTCAAACAGCATTTCCTGCATCGAGGCCTATCTTGAGAGTCACACTGCATTTTAAATATTTTTCTCTAGCTTGCTTTTTCCTTGGGAAATGCCCTAATGTTAATGTTCAGATCATGATATAAAAACAAACCTTCTTTGTGCGTTCAAGAGCCCATGGTAATCATATTAAAGCAGGCCTTTTATTGCTGGTTAATGGAATTCTTTTAAAATTGAACCAGTTTCAAGTAAATAGATTTGCATTGATCTGGTGATGTATAGAGCTCAAGCCAGTCTATGTGTAAGCAAATTAAAAGTCTTAAGCCTATACAGCTAAACTGTATAATCCCATGCTGAAAAACTGATCCAGCGATGCCCTCTGGGGGCTCACTCCTTTTGGGCTGGTGCCGTACAAAGGGGGTGCATTCAATTTCTTGGACAGGAAACATTAATTAGTAGTAAAGAAAAAGCATGTTCAGTGCTCAGCTAAACCTCCTACCAAGTCTCTAGAAGAAGACAATCTTTGTAATGGGAGAAAAAAAAGAAATCATCTCATTGAAGCTGGGGAAATCACACAGATGAGCTAATGAGCCAAGAGGCACCATTTTGTGTCACCTGACACAGACCACTGTGTTCTCCAAGTCCACTGTTTTGACTCTGGGTATTGCTCCCCAATACCATTGCTACCTTTATATACATATGAACATGTGTGTATATACACATACACACAGAGAGAGAGAAAGAAGAGAAAGAGAGAGGAGAGAGAGGGAGGGAGGAGGAGGGGAAGGATGCGGAAGAGGAAGAGAGAGAGGAGGGAGGGAGAAACAGGCAGATAGAGAATAATGGGGACTCAGAACTAAATAATCAGATGAAGCATTTGTCAAGGCTCTGAATCCTTGGCCCCAGGTTCTAATGAAGACAATTTAAACTGACCTATCTGAGCTGCTCTGGAAAGTCCGCAGATCTCTTTACCCGCATCTTCTCGTCTGAATCTCACAACATCCCTACAAGATAGACACCAGGGTCTTTTTTTAATTAGTTTTGATCCTGATTTGGGATTTCATTTGTGCTTAGAACTGCCTACATGGAAATGTTCTTACCCATGCAGATGGGCATTGTCGTCGTCACAAGTTGTCTGTGGTCACTCAGAGATTAAGTGACTTGTCCAGAGTCACACAGCCAGAACCCAGGTCACTCTGACTCCCAGACTGCTTCTATATTCATAAAGTCCCTGGACCTCTCAGGCAGCATGGTATGGTGTGGGAAAGGACTGCTTCTAGAGTCCAAAGAAACCAGTTCAAATTACTCCTTGCCACTGACTGCCTGGGTGACCTGGGGCAAGTCACCTAACATCCTTTGGAGTCCAGTTTCTCCATCTTTAAAATGCAGGCTTTTAGTCTCTTTCAGCTTGAGGCCTATGAGCCTTAGGAAGCTGTTACAGGCATCTTTGTGCTTATTATACAGATCATAGATCTGCAGTTGGAAGGGACTTCTGAGACCATCTGGTCTAACCCCACATTTTAAAGATGGAGAAACCAAGGCCTCACAGAGGTTGGATGGCTTGTCCAGAGTTATAGATTATGCAAAAGATTGGGGCTCAGGGGAAAAAAGTGGAAAGTATGTCTATCTTACTTCATGGCCATCACTCTACAATACTCAAAAGTGATATCTCAAAAGAATTAGTGTATATTTAAGCTTTAATAGTTTAAAAATGTGTATGTGTCTGTATAAATGAATGTGTACATATAGGGAGAGAGGGAAAGAGGAAGAAAGAGAGAAAGACTGGAAGAGTAAAAGGGAGGAGGAACAGAGAGAGACACAAAGATAGGGAGAGAGCAAATATGAAAAGCTTTAATAGCTTAAATTGCACTAAGACATGTGGGACACCCTGTATTATAAGATACTTTCATTACTCCATGGGAAAAGGCAATGGAAAAAAACCAATCTCTCCCCCCAATGAGCTTATATTCTACTTGAATGTACTTTTATGTATTCATGTTCTTTAACCTGATAGAACTGAAGGTAGGGGCTATCTTTTTGTCTTTGTATGCCCAGCATAAACCATAGTGTTTGGCACACAAGAGTTTTATAAGTGCTTGTAGATAGAATGGCAGAAAATGGACCTGAGAGACCCTTGCCCCACCTCACTCCCATCAACAGGATATTGAGAGTAAACCTTATCACACAAGCCATGGGAGGTCTCCCTATGTACACTCCCCCCAACATCTGTGTTGCCACAGATTGCCTTTAAAAAGAGGTGTACCCTGGATACCCACAGGAGGTACTCCAGATATCTGCAACTGCTGCTGCTGATCCAGCTTCTGGAAGCAATTATAGGGAGAGGAGTTGAGCCAGCTCCTTAGGTCTCACCGAACTGGGGATTATTGAAACTAACCAGTGTGGGTCTACTAGAGGAGACAATGAAAAACATTGTTTCAGCTCTCATAGATGATTCTTACAGAACCTAAAGACTTGGGTTGTCTGTGACTCTGTCTTGGAGAAGCTCATCACCAGTAAAGTCACCAAATGATTCACTTTTTGGCAGTCCATGAAACAAATAAAATGCACATATACACACAATAACCCCGAGTCTATTCAGTACCCTCTATTTCTGCAGTATTAGTAGCAGAGGTGCGATGAAAAATGGATAAGGGGATGCTAGGACCCAAACAATCGTCAGGCCATATTTAAACATGAATTTTACTGTTTTTACTCTACATATGGGAACTTTGTCCAGATGAGTCAATCTATTATTGAAGGAACTAAAACATGAATTCTCGCTATCACCACAACTACAAGACTTAAGTTGCAACTGAATGTATAAAGATGGTCATAGCTGCCCCTTGGAGAGGAGAACCAAGGAGCTGGGAGAGTTGAGTTGATCATATACCCAAAGGTAATGCGCAATCCATCACTGATCATTTTTCTTAGCAGTACTCATGGTGAGGAAACTCCAAAAGACCACCATGAAGATAACTATAGCTAATATGCCAACATCTGATGGAAAGGATGAAGAGGTAAAAGACTTAGGAAAGGAAATCAAGTAAATACAAGCACTGATAATCAATAACTTCAACATGACCCATTCCTACCCTACCAGTCTTGTAACATATTATTCCCATTGACAATGATGCAAACATGCCATTCCTCATTCATGGAACAACATCTGTCCTCTTCATGCCTTTGTGTGGGCTACTCCCCATACCTGGAACTCTCTTTCTCTTTACATCTGCCTCTTAGGATTGTTTCCTTTCTGTTCAGCTATTTCAGTCATGTTCACCTCTCCATGACCCCATTTGGGGTTTTCTAGGCAAAGATACTGGAATAGTTTACCATTTCCTTCCTCAGCTCATTTTACAGATGAGGAAACTGAGGCAAACAAAGTTAAGTGACAACAAAAAGAAAGAAAAATGGATCCAATCTCCTAACATTTCTATTTTCATTATTTATGAAGATTAAACCATAACATTTGACATTTAACTCATATAAGTTCTCAATATGCTTTGTAAGGTAGTGAAAATAGATTTCAAGAAGTTGAAATTGAGAAAATCAGTTGGACTTAATCAACTATTCAACAAAAAAATCTATGCTATAAGCAATATCATTTTAAGAGAATTGAAAGATATACTTCCAAGATATTTGACACAAGTTAAGGTATTAAACTACTGGGGAGAAGAACCTCATAGATGCTGTTACCTTTCAACAAAGGCCAGCAAAAGAACAGCAATAACTAGAAACATTAACAACTTTTCGTCTTCATGAAATCTTTATGAGAATGATCTATGCATATATCAGAGATATCTCTGATTTAAAAAAACACGAAAAAGGAACACACAGGTTGTCACAAATTATTTTCTGCAGCAGAGCACAATATCATTGTAAAAGAAGTGGAGAGATTATGAAATCCTTTCATGTTTCCATCTTTCAGAAAACCATGTAGATGAGGCATCCCAGAATTTGAGGTAGGTGAACACTGCAATTTTTTTAATTGGGAAGATGAGGATTTCTTCAAACTATAAGCTGGTGTTAATTTTGATTTCTGGCAAAATTTTAGGATTCATTATTAAAGAAATGGTTTGCGACTATTTAGAAAAGACTATGGAAATCATTAAGAATCAACTTGGGACCGTACAATAGAGAGAGTTCAGTACCCTAGAACAGTGATGAAAAGTGGCATGAATGACATCATTAAGAATATGTGTAACTGGAAAGCAGAGGTGTATCCATCATGTAGTGAGAATAAGAAACCATAAATATATGGCCCAGAGTGACATTGGCATTCATAAAAATTTTTAAAGAACAAGACAGCAAGGTTGGATAATTTATGGAAATACATGGACAAAAATTGCACAGGATGAATATGAATGGGATGCTATCTGTGATGATGAACTATCTACATGGATGAGATCATATACTCAATAAGTATTGAAGTAAATGAAAAACCCTACATTGGGCCTCCAAAATAAATCAATTGCACCAACCCTGTATGGGAGAGATGTCACTAAATATTCTTTGATAGACTTAGTTCTTCTCAGCAATACGATCACCTAAAATAATTCCAAAAGACTCATGATGAAAAAAGTTATCCACATGCAGAGAAAGGATAATGGAATCTGAGTGCAAATTGAAGCATATTATTTTTCTCTCTTTTTTTTGCTTTTTTTTCTTTTTCATGGTTTTTCTCTTTTGTTCTGATTCTTCTTTCACAACACGACTAATGTAAAAATATGTTTAATATGATTATACAATTATAGCCTATATCATATTGCATGCCATCTTGGGAGGGAGGAGAAAGGAAAAATTTAGAACTCAAAATCTTATAAAAGTGAATGTTGAAAACTACAAATAAGTAAATAAATTATTTTTTAAAAAAGATATGGAAAGAGAAGTCATACTAAAAGAGGAGGTTTATGCTGTAGAAGACACAATTTTGAGAGAACTGGGGGATCTGTTCTCAAGATATCAGAAAAAAAGGAAAGTTGGCAGAGGTACAGAAAAAATCTCAGCCTTTTTTATGGCCAAGAAAGCCAACTATGAGAATACTAATAACTACTGACTGATACACACACTTTCCCCCAGCAGCTAGTGCCACTCACCAAAATCACATTGTATTTTCTGTATGTGTGTGTGTGTGTGTGTGTGTGTATACATAGTACTTAATTATTAATGCATGAGTTGCTTTGTTTCAATAGATTACAAACTCCTTGAAGGCAGGAATTATTTCACTTTTTTCTGTTGCCAAAACCTAGAATAGTACCTAATACAAAGCACTTTTAGGTGCTCATTTATTGACTGATTTGTTTGAACTGAGGGATTACACAAAAGTATTGTCTAAAGAAAACTGGCAGCGGAATTTAGGGCACAGAAGGAAAGAAACTGGAGGACAAGGAAGAAGCACTTGCATGAGGTGATGAAGCTCCCAACCTCTTCAGTGAGCATTTTGGCAGTGGAAAGGAGAGGACAGAATGGAGGTATTTCAAATGGAAGAAAAGGAATTGGTTTGACAATTGACTAAATGAGGGGGCAGGCAATGAAGGAGAAAGTGACTTAAAGGTGATAGCTGGATGTCAAGTCAAGTAGACTAAGTAACCCCGTTGGGCAGGGTTAGGAAATTTATGAGAGGCAATTCACTAGTAGATGATAAGTTGTGTTTGGAACTTGCAAAGTTTCTGGTGATGGCAAGATTTTCAAATGGAAACAACCAGGAGGAGTAACAGGTATGAAACTGGGGTACAATTGAAGGTTCAATATGATATTCATTAACATGAAGAAGAAACAGTCACAAGGATGTATAGAGGCCCAGAATGAGCCTTGCAGAAGCTCCTCAGTTAGGGGAGGAGGAGAAGAAAGAGGTTAACAATGACAGAGGAAGACCAACTGAAAAAGCAGAAAGAGAGCTAGAGTAATGTAGTGTCATGGAAACCAAGAGAGGGAGTTTCAAGAAGGAAGTGGTAATAGTATCAAGAGCAAGGTAAAGACAATGAGAATACAGTTTCTTTTTTTTACCATTGGATTTTACCATTGGCAATAAAGAGCTCATCCATGACCTTTGTCTCCAGTAATGTCAGAGGAGATATGGAAGAGAAAATGTGAGTACTTATCCCAGTTCACTTGGTTGAGAAACTTACTCAATGAAAAGAAAATAATTGGGTCAGTAAGGCTAGTTGTGAGTTGGTTGGCAGCAAGGCGAAGTTTGTTCAAAATGGGAAAGACCTTAGTATGTTTGAAGGCAAAGGAGAAGGTACCAGCAAAGGAGATTTTGCATATTCTGGGGAGCAGTAATGGGGAAGAGGGAGTTAAGTGTGAGAGTATAGCCTATGTGAAACCAAGAAGAAGGGGATCAGGGACACAAGCAGAAAGGTTAGCCTTAGAGAAGATGACGAGCAATGCTTCATGTGAGACCAAAGCGAAGGATGAGTACGGAAATAGGGCTGTGTTGAAGTGAAGAGGACAGAAAGTGTAGAGTCACATGAGATGACCTCTACTATCTTAGCTCCCAACGAAAAAACTGGAAAATACAGCACCGGAAAGAAATGTTTTCTTCCCTGCCTCACTACAGTGCATTGGATAGAATTCTCAAAATGAGAGCAATAGAGCTCCCTAGATCATGTCCACAGTATTTTATTAAGACTGAGAGTAGCCATCAATGCACCCTCACAGAAGGGAAAGCTAGACAAAGCTACTCTCTTTTAAAAACTAAATTATCTTATTTTTATTGATAATTTTAAGTTTTGCATCACATTCACATTTCCATATATATTTCTCCCCCTCCCAACTAGTGAGTTATCTCTTGTAACAAAGTCTTTGAAAGAATTGGGGAAAAACACAATTCAATAAAATCAATTAACTGCCCATGTCTAGCAGTACATAAAATATTCCATATGCATAGTGCCCTGCTTCTGAAAAGAAAGGAGAGAGATAGTGTTTCCCAACTGTCCTCTAGGTCCAAGGTTGATTATTCTAATTACACAATATTCAGTTTCATTTGTTTTCTCTATATATTTTGGTGATAATGTTCTTCTGGTTCTGCTTACTTCCCTTGTATCAGTTCATAAAAAGCTACTCACTCTTCTTCGATTTCTTCATGTTCATTATTTCTTAGAACACAGTAATATTCCATAGCATTCATGTACTATACCTTGTACCACATTCCCTGGTTAAGTCTCCCCATGCTTTGTTTCTAGACCTTCATTATCAAAAAAGCTGCTTGTAAATGCACTTCTTTTCTGTCCTTGAACTCCATACTTTGTAATGACAACTTCCCTCTGTAATGGACTCACAAAACTGAGTCCACAAAGGGTCAATACTTGAATTATGGATATGTGGGAGGTCCTATCTCCTTTTCCCTCACAAAGGGCTCTCTGCCAATTTTTCTAGGCCCTCAGAATTGAACAGGTTAAATACACAGAAAAATATACAGAAAACTGGGGCCTGTGTCTCACCCAGGGAGAGAAATGTTTATTTCTCTTTTCCTTTGTTAAGTTTTCCTTGGCTCTGGGTCATTGGTTCAGATCCTAAATGGTAGAGTGGTGGGGTTTTTTCTTATTATCCTTTACATTCTCTTCAAATAGAAAAGCTTTTTTAAAAAATCTGTGGAAAAGTCATAATGCAAAATGGCATCAAACCAATAACTGTGAAAGTGTCTTCTCCTTGAAAGGTTGTTGGGGAGGCAAGTCTAATTGTGCCACCTGTCAGCACCCCCCATCACTGGTCTGTTGGTGGGCGATGGTTTGTCAGCATGTCCACTCTGAACCACCCACCCAGAGAGAATTGAAGAACTGACAGTCAGCAGGGATACAAGCTGCTTGCTCTCATGAAACTGTATTTCAGCTGCAAAGATGGTGAAATACTTTGGGGCCCAGAGGTGGAAGCTGAGTTTCTTTTGGAAGCCAGAACAGAAGTGGGGTAGGAGAGGAAGAGATTTTCTCTTTTTCTTTTTTCCATGCTAGCAAAAGAAATACTGCAGCTTTTACTGATCTGCAAGTTCAAAATGAGTCAGCAATGAGATAAGTCCCAAAAGATTAACCAATCTGAGGTTACATTCAGAGAATTCTAATGTACTCTACATATGAGCGATATGCTAAGCCCCAGTCAGACTGTATTCACTTTGACCTGACCCATGATGGAAACAGCATTGACAAAATGGAACACATCTAGAGACAAGAATAGTGAGAAAACTGAAAACCAAGCCCCCAAATGCTCCATTGAAAGGACTGGAGATCATTGTCCATAGATTCAGAGCTAGATAGGCACCTTAGACACCATCTGGTCCAACCCTTATCATTTTACAGAGAAAGAAACTGAGGTCCAAAGAAATCAAGTAATTTGCCCAAGATCTCATGGGTAGTAGTACTAGTCAAAGGTGAAATTTGAGCCCAGGACCTCTGATCCCAGAGCCAGAATTTAATGCTATACATATTTTACCACACCATGGATGTTATTTTGAATGGTATATTTGTTATAGTACTTGGCTCAGTGACAGCACACAATAGGAGCTCAATAAGGTCTTGTTCCCTTTCTTTCTCCTTCCTCCTGGAAACATAGGAAGCGCATATGTACAAAAATATCAATAACAGCTCTCTTTTGTGAGACCAAAGAATTGGAAGCTAAAAGGGGAATGGCTGAACAAGTTGTGGTATGTGAATATAATAGGATATTATTATGTTATATGAAATGATGAAAGGGAAGGCAACAGAAAAATCTGGGAAAACTTGTAGGAATTGATGGAGAGTAAAATGAGTAGAACCAGGAGAACAATTTATACAATAACAACACCACAGTAAAGAAAAACAACTTGGAAATACTTGAGTTTTCTTATCAATACAGTGATCAGCCGTGATTCCAGGAAAGAAGAAAACCACATTACTAGTATCAAAAATGGAAAGGGTGAATTCAGCATCAAAGAAGAGGAAATTAAGACAATTAGTGGGAGCTATTTTGCTCAAATATAGGCCAATAAATCTGATAGTCTAAGTGAAATGGACGAATATCTACAAAAATGGAAATTATTCAGATTAATAGAAGAAGAAGCAAAATACTTAAATAACCCAATGTTCGGAAAAGAAATTGAGGAAGTCATCAATGAACTTTCCAAGAAAAAATCCCTAGGACTAGATGGATTCACAAGCAAATTCTACCAAACATATAAAGAACAATTAATCCCAATACTGCATAAACTATTTGGAAAAATAGGTGAAGAATGAGTCCTACAAAATTCCTTTTATGACTCAAATATGGTGCTGATACCTAAGCTGGGAAAAGCTGAAACAGAGAAAGAAAATTATAGACCAATTTCCCAATGAATATTAATGCAAAAATTTTAAATAAAATACTAGGAAAGAGATTACAGCAATATATCACAAGGATTATACACTATGACCAGATGGGATTTATACCAGGAATGCAGGGCTGGTTTAATATTAGGAAAATTGTCAGCATTCCTGATTGACCATATCAATAACAAAACCAAAAGAAGTCATATGACTATCTCAATAGATACAGAAAAAAACCTTTGAAAAAAATACAGTACCCCTCTCTATTAAAAATACTAGAGAGCACAGGAATAAATGGAGCTCATCTTAAAATGATAAGTAATAATTATCTAGAACCATCCACAAGCATTATCTGTAATGGAGATGCTAAAAGCCTCTACAGTACAATCAGGTGTGAAGCAAGGATACCTGTTATTACCTCCATTATTTAATGTTTTACTAGAAATGTTAGCTACACCAATAAGAGAAGAAAAAGACATTAAAGAAATTAGAGTAGACAATGAGGAAATGAACTATCACTCTTTGCAGATGGTATAATGGCATACTTACAGAATCCTGCAAATCAATCAGTTAAAAACTACTTGAAATCATTAACAACAGTAGCAAAATTAGAGGATATAAAATAAAGCCATATAAATCATAAGCATTTCTACGTATTACCAAAAAAGTACAGCAGTAAGAGATGAAAAATAAAGAAATTCCATTCAAAATAATTGTAGACAATATAAAATATTTGGGAATCTAACTGCCAAGACAAATCCAGGAACTATATGAAAACAACTATAAAATGCTTTTCACATAAATAAAGTCAGATCTAAACAGTTGGAAAAATAATAATTAATCATGGGTAAGCTAGGTTAAAAATGACAATTCTACCTAAATTTATTTATTCAGTGCCATACCAATTGAACTATCAAAAAATTATTTTAGAGAGCTACAAAAAAATGATAAAAATCTCATAGGAAGAATAAAATTTCAAGGATATCAAGGGAATCAATAAAAAAATGTGAAAGGTGATCTAGCCATATCAGATCTCAAACTGTATAAAGTGGTAATTATCAAAACAATCTGATACTGTCTAAGAAATAGAGTGGTGGATCAGTGGAATAGATTAGGTACAAATTACATTATAGTAAATGATGTAATCTGGTATATGATCAACCCAAAGATCCAAGCTTTTGGAACAAAAACTCATTATTTGAGAAAAACTGCTGAGAAAACTAGAAAACAGTATGGCAGAAACTAGGTATAAATCAGTATCTTACACCATATACCAAGACAAGGTCAAAATAGGTACATGATTTACACATTACAGTGATACCATACACAAATTAGGAGAGCACAGGATAGTTTATCTGTTTATGGGTTTATGGATAAGGGAAGAATTTAGGACCAAAGAAGATATATGGAGCATTACAAAATGTAAAATAGATAATTTTGATTATATAAAATTAAAAAGTCTTTGAACAAACAAAACCAATGCAGCCAAAATTATAAGGAAAGCAGAAAACTGGGGAAGGGTAAATTTGCAATAAATATCTCTGATAAAGATCTCTTTTCTCACAAATATAGAGAGCTGATTCAAATTTATAAAAATACATGATAAATGGTCAAAGGATATAAATAGGTGGTTTTCAGACAAAGAAATCAAAGCTATCTATATAGTCACATTAAAAATACTCTAAATCACTATTTATTAGAGAAATACAAATTAAAACAACTCTGAGGTACCACCTTATACCTGTAATATTGGCTAATGTGATAAAAAAATGAAAATATTGGATACTGGAGGGGATATGAGAAAACTGGGACACTAATGCACTGTTGGTGGAACTGTGAACTGATCCAACCATTCTGGATGGCAATTTGGAACTATACCCAAGGGCTATAAAACTGTGCATACCCTTTGATCCAGCAATACAATGCTAGGTCTATATTCCAAAAACATCCAAAAAGTGGGGAAAGGATCTATTTGTACAAAACTATCTACAGCAGCTCTTTTTGTGCTGTCTAAGAATTAGAAATCGAAGGGATGCTCTTTCATTGGGGAATGACTAAACAAAATGTGGTATATGATTGTAATGGACTATTATTGTTCTATAAGAAATGATAGGCAGGATGATTTCAGAAAAACCTGGAAAGACTTACATGAACTGATGCATGGCGAAGTGAACAGAAGCAGGGAAATACTGTATATAATAGCAGCAATATTGTACTATGAAGCACTGTGAACAACTTAGCTATTCTCAGTAATACCATGATCCAAGACAATTCCAAACAGACTATACACCCCCAGAGAAAGAAGTGATTATTGTCTGAATACAGACTTAAGCATGCTATTTTCACTTTCTTTCATTTTTTTATTTTAAGTCTTTTTTTATAAAATGACAAATATGGAAATGTTTTACACAATTACACATGTATAAACTATATCTGATTGCTTACCATCTCAGGAAGGAAGGAAGTGAGGGATAGATAGAATTTGGAACTCAAAACTTTAAATAAAAATGTTAATACAAAAAAAAGGCCAGATGTTACCCAGAGACAAAACAAATTAAAATTAGAGATGAGAGCCAAACCTCTGCCTAAATGTTGGGAATTTTCCTGATTTAGGAATCTAAGCTATTGTAATCACATTCCTAACCTTTCATTTAATCTAAGCCATATTGGGTCAAAATGCATTTATTAAGTCACTACTATATACTTATATAGATATACTATATGTATACTATATATAGGGCTAAGCACAGATCATACAAAGAAAGATAAAAACAGTCCCTGCCCTGAAGAAACTCAGTGTCTAATGAAGGAGATAAAAGGTAAACAGCTACATACAAATAAGATGCATACAGGATAGATTGCAGATAATCAGCATAGGAAAGGAGTAGCATTAAGGGGACCAGGGAAGGCTTCTTGAGAAGGTTGGATTTTAGCTAGATTTGAAGGAAGCCAAGAAGGAGAGATGAGAAAGAGGAAAGAATTGCAGGCATGGGGGATAGTCAGAGAAAAGGCACAGGTGGAAAATGAATTGTTTTGTTCAAGGAACAGCATGGAGTCCGGCACTCACTAGATCACAGAGTAGTCAAAGCCCAGGAAGAATGAAAAGGAAAGAAGGGGTCACATGAAGAAGGGCTTTAAAATCCAAACAGAGAATTCTGTGTTTGATTCTGAAGGTAATTGGGTTCACTGTTGGGGTGCAGAGAGGGTGGGTGATATACTGGAGATGGGGCAGACTCACCAGCAGGCACTGAAATCATCCAGGCATGAGTTGAGGACGACCTGCACCAAGAGGTGTGGTGTCAGAGAAGAGAAGGGGTCATTTAAGAGAAATGTTAGGAAAATAAAATTGACAGGATCAAGCAGCAAAGGAAGGGACCATGCAGAATCAAGGGGCCATTATGTTGCCACTCGGTTAAAAAAACAAAGCGAACTAATTGTTGTGTGTAACTGATCAGTCCCATGACAATATGGAGGACAGAGTGGTGATAAATACCTGTCCTCCATCTGTATCTCCCACAGGGACACCCCCAAACCACAAGTGTTTTACAAGGGAGCTGGGAGATTAGAAAAGGGTTAATCTAGGAGGCAGGGCTTGAGCTGAGTCTTAAGGATTCATCAGAGGCTTGAGGGTGGAGGGAATATATTCCAGGCATGCAGATGGAAGAGCACATATCACCTGTCTCAAAAACAATTCAATGGAATGGAAAATGAAGGAATGAGTGAATCCTTTATTAATTACATACTATGTGCCATGCACTAGGTAGTGCAGTGGATAGAGCACCAGTGCAGGAGTCAGGGGGACCTGAGTTCAAATCTCACCTCAGACACTTGATCCTCACTAGTTGTGTGACCTTGGGCAAGTCACTTTACCCCAGTTGCCTCATCCTGGGTCATCTCCAGCCATTTTGATGAATATCTGGTCACTGGATTCAGATGGCTCTGGAGGAAAAGTGAGGCTGGTGACCTGCACAGCCCTCCCCCACTCAAAACAAAGTCAAGTGCAAGTCATGCCATCATTTCGCTGATGGCATGGTCTTCTTCGGCAATGAAGGATGAACACACTATGTGCCACACACTGGGTTAAGTACTGGGGATTCCAAGCCAAAAGCAAAAAGATTCCTTGACATGGAGACCAAGGACCTCGAATTCACGTTCCAATTCTTTCAATAATTAGCCAGGTGATGTTGGGCAAGTGGCTTCTTCCTATGGACATGTATTTCCTCATCTGAAAAAGAGAAAGGATTCTCTCAAAGCTGATCATTCTCTCAAAGGCAGCTAGGTGGTACAGTGGATAGAGCATTGGGTCGAGTTTAAATCCAGCCTCAGACACTCAATAACTGTGTGGCCCTGGGCAAGTTACTTAACTTACACTTGCCTCAGTTTCCTCAACGGTGAAACAGGGAAAACATTAGTACCTACCTCCCAGGATTGTTGTAATAATACAATGTAATAATTGTTGTCGTAATAGAATGAGATAATACTTTACAAGTACTTAGCAAACACTTACGTGCAGCTGTCGTTGTTATGAACATAGTTAACCATCACCCTCTGTAACTGGGTGAATAGGTAAAGCGTGGCAGGTAGGATGTGACACTTGTTGGAAAAATCAGGGTTCAGAAAGAATACAGAATTTCCATGGAGAAAAAACATGGGACTGGGAATTGAGTCTGCCCTCCCAACCTCTCTCCCCCTCCTGCCCATCATTTGGGGATTATAAATTCCACCTGCTGTGTATGAATCATTCATTGTGCATTCATAGCTCTGAAGCTGGAAGAGTTCTGGAGGCCTGTCTGGGTCAGGCCCCTTCTTTTACAGATCAAGAAACTAAGACCCAAGAAGGCTGAGTGACTTCCCAAGTTCCCACAGATGCTAAGTATCTGAGGTGAGATTTGAACCCAGGATCTCTGACTCAACCCCCACTCCCCTAGGGGAATGAAAGCCAAGTCCTGTGGTTCTGTATCATCTGGGGTTTTCAGAGCAGGGAAAAAATATAGTACTATGCTTAGGTTTTGCTTACTTCTACATCACTTAAATGAACTACAGAGCTGAAAAAGATCCCAGCTAATTCAGGCAAAAACAAAAACCTACATCCAATCAAGTCATCAAATATTTGTTATTGTTATGTGCAGGCCCTATATTGTTTTGTCCCTACCCTCAAAGAGATCACATGTCCATATATGAATATCTACAAGAGATGTACAAAATAGAAGCAAGGTCGTTTGGGGAGGCAGGTTCTGGGAGTTGGTGGGGTAGGAAAGGCATCATGGAGAAGGAAAGACTTAAGCTGAGGGTTGGACAAGGATTTCTGAAAGGCAGAGGGCATGCACAGAGGTGCAGATGGAGATATCATGTAGGGGAGCAGGGAAAAGGCCCACCTGGCCAGACCACAGTCCAGGAAATGGAGTAAGCCAGAATAACGCTGGAAAGGGAACCTGGAGGCAGGTTGGGCCTTAAACACCAAAGAAGTTTGGATTCCATCTTAGAAGCAACTAAAGGGAAAGTGTGTTGGGGGAAGGAGGTGCCAAGCAAGGGGTGGCATGGAACCAGAATTATCTCAATAGCCTGTCTGCATTAATCAAGTTCACCAGACAAACACTCAGTTCTCAGCTTCACATGGTCTGTGCAGCATTCACTTTCACATGCGCAGCCTAATTTTAGCTCTGAACTCTGATAACCAGGACCTTCCCCAAGGGGTCATTCTCTGGGACCTGGTGAGAGTCCCAGGCACCAAAGTTCAGGATCACAGCTTTCCAACTGGAGGAGATGCTAGAGGTCAGCCACCCCAAACCCTTCGTTTTAGAGATGAAAGACAGAGGCCCTGCATTGGGGTAACTGGGTGGTAGGGGAGGTACTCATCCTAAATTACAGGACCAGGATTTGAACCCAAGTGCTCTGACTTCAAATCCAGAAATCTTGCAAAGCGCTTTACGTAGGTTAAGCTAGGTGATCATAACAACCCTGTGGGAGGCTGGTGCAATTATTGTAGCCATCTTAAAGATGAGTAAATGGAGCCTGCCCAGGATCACCCAGCTAAGTATCCAAAACAGGATCCAAACTCAGGTCTTCCTAACTCTAAATCCAACACTGCATTCATACACATGTCGTAGAAACAAAGAAGGCAAAAATATTCCCTGCCCTCCAAAAGCTTCCATTCTAATGGGAGGAGACAACATGCAAACAGCTGGAATGTCCAAGAGGCACTCAATGTAAATGGAAGGTGGTCCCAGAGAGAACACACTAGCAGCAGCTCCCAAATGGACACACTCTTGAATATAGCCAGATGAATGAGAATTCCCAAACCCGATGGTGAAAAATGAGAGCAAGGAATATAAGTGGTTTTAGCATCTTTCACCCTTGAAAAGTCTGAAGACCTCTGCATGGCAAGGTAGAGACAGGGCGACAACTATGGATTTGTCTATATGGGTTCTATCTATCGATATTTACCATATTAGAAATTAAAGCCTCTTAGCATGACTTTGAAAGTCACTTGACCTCATGGACCTCTGAGGGGGTCTCAGGAGCCTCCTGGGAGTCCCTAGGCCACACTTAAAAACTACCACAGCATACTAAATTGCCTTTAAGAAGACAAGGAGCATTTATGAAGACAAGGAGCATTTATGAAGACAAGGAGCCATGAAATCACTAATCCACCAAAGTATTATGCATTGTCCTGCCTTCCTCACAGATCTGGTATTAGTAGCAAGTATAACTAAATATGGAAAATGCTTCATGAGTTGTAAAATGTGTCACACACAGGTTGCTATCTTCACCATCATCTGAAGAAACTGTGCTTCCAAATCATTCTGGACACAGCTGGACATCAGTCACTGAACTCACCGGAGGATCCCTGCCCCATCCACCTCTATGGACTCTCAGACTAGATGTCTCAGAATGCTCCAGAATAATGAGCCCATTGGGTGTGGTTTCATAGAACATATGTATAGAAAGTAAGGCTTTTGTGAGCAGCTGCAGAAGGAAAGGAAGCCAGCATCCTAATCTTTGGTAACTCAATTAAACTTCTGTGTCCCCATTCTGTTTGGGAATCCTCCCAGAGAGCTGGGTAGCACCTGTGAGAACAGTTCTGGGCTAAAAGAGTGCCCAGAACATAGTAGGCACTTAATAAATGCATGTTGATGGATTGATTGGAGGGAGGCAAGGTCTCCAAGAGCTAATTAAGAGACTCAGCTGCTACATATTTCTTTTATGGTGTCATATAATGAATGCCTTGGGTGCTCCAGGAATGCGTAATATGATTTGCTGTGGCTTGAGACCTGATGATGTATTCTTGGAAATGTATACTTCCTCCACAGTAACTTGTCTGAATTCTAAGCACAGATACCTCGGGGGCCCTCCATGATGTCGTTGGGCCTGAGGAGAGGGATGTCACAGGGATGCTACAGAAATAAGCCCTCAGTGAAGTGAACGGAACCAGGAGAACATTGTATTCAGTAACAGCAGCATTATGTGATGACCGATTTTAATAGACTTAGCTCTTCTCAGCAATACAATCCCAAAAAACTCATGATGGAAAATGCTATCCACATTTTCCAGAGAAAAAACCACGGAATTAATGCAAATTGAAGCATACCATTTTCTCTTTTTTTGTTTCATTTTTTTGTTCTTTATTCTTGTAGTTTTTCCCTCTTGTTCTGATTCTTTTATCATGACATGACCAATGTGGAAATATGTTTAAGATCATCATAGATGTATAGCCTATATCAGATTTCATGCCATCTTGGGAAGGGGGGAGGGGATGGAGGGGAGGAAAATTTAGAACTGAAAATCTTATGAAAGTGAATGGTGAAAGATAAAAAATTAATGAATTTTACAAAAGAAATAGGCCCTCAGGAACCCCCTAAGATGAATCATGGGGTCATATATTTAGAGTTGAACATTAAAGACCATTGAGAATAATGCCTTTATCTTATAGATGGGGAGGCACAGAGGCACTGAAAGGTTAAGTGACATGCCCAAGATCACATAGCTAGTAACCACCCAAGGCTGAATTTGAACTCGGGTCTTCTGAACCCTCAATCAAGAACTCTATCCACTGACTCCAGAGGTGAGAGCTTTTTTCACTCTATGTTGTTGGTTGGGAGTTTACAAATTGCTTTCCAGACATTATGTCCTTGGATCCTCACAATAACTCAGTCAGTTAACAATCTTCTATTAAGCACTTGCTAAATTCCAGCTAGGCATTAGAGCTGAGTACTTGGCACTGTACAAATACAAGGGAAAAAAAAGCCCTTCCCTCAAGTAGCTTCCCTTCTAACAGAGAACAACATGTAAACAAGAATTAAAAGGGGGAAGGGTATTCCAGGGAAGGTGGGGAATGGGAGGGAGAGAATTCATGCAGGGACGTGGTAATAAAGTCCAGAGAGTCAGAATCAGAAGAATCAGAGCCAGGAGAAGAATGAAGAAACGCTAAGCCGGGCTCTTCCCCAAAAAGGGAACTCAGGAGGGAATTCATCCGAGGAAAAAGGGACTTATAGGAGCAGAAGGGTGTTCCTGGATGAGGAATACACAGGTGCTTGGTGAGTTCCAGTATGAAAAGGTGCTAAAGCACAGAACCAGAAACAGAGTCAGGAATGGAATGTGTTTTTTTAATTTTAATTTTAAGAAAATTTAAGAAGAAAAGGAAACGGAGGCTGAGAAAGGCTATGTAAATTTCCCAAAGTCACAACAGAAGTAAGTAGCCTGGATTTGTGCCCTTCTCATTATACCATAGCTACAGCATCAAGGTCAGGTTCTATTTTAAAATTATCCATGAAAATCACAAAGTTTTCATATGAAGGCTAAACATTATCAATGAAAGTCAGCAAAGATGAGGGAATCGGACCAGATGGCCTTGAAACACAACCACGTCCTGCACTCACTAGACCACAGACATATTGGCCCACACTCAGGCATGGAACTATGTGAAAGAAGAAGACAGAGGGGCTTCTGACTGGGGTCAGGACAAACCTAAACAGTCCATTGCCCCCCAAATATCACTCTGTGGTCCCTCGAGGCCTCTAGTTCCAAAAGTTTAAGAGTCTTTGATTCCAGCTAGTTAAACTATGTTTTCTCGGTGAATTGAGGTCACCCAATTGGAATGCCATCAGTATTTTATCACTTAAAGACATGTCTAATGGTTGTGATGGAGTAGACAAGCCATTTGGCCATTCATTTCCATTTCTTTAATGACATCAATACAAGGTTTCAATTTTCATATTCAAGCTGACTCTTGGATGTTTGTCCGTTTGGATTCATTCAATCATATTCTCTTGTAGAGTTATTATTTTAAACTCATCCAGTCTTGAGCTTTCTGTATTATTAGAAAAAAAACAAGGACTTACCTTTAGCTGAATTTAATGCTAGTATTAATGTAATTAAGTCTAATTGAATTACATTAAATGCATCCTGCTATTTTATACATAGTGAATTAAACTTTGGAGTGGAAGCCATCAGAATGAAATGTCTTTCTGCTTTTTTTTATTCCCTCTGTCACTGATACTGAGCAGTTCAAGGAGAGAAAGGTCTATGGCTTCTCCCTTACTTTCTTCTAAGGGTTTCTACAAAAGGTCATGAGCCTACCTTTTTACACAGCCTGGCCCCCAACCAGAGGTGGAATTAAATGTAGGTAGTAATAAGTAGTAGTAATACTCCATACACAGTTTTTTAAAGTTTAATATAGCATAATACAGCAATGTTTGGAAATAGGTGCCATTACTGTCCCCATTTTACATCTGAGGAAACTGAGACACAGCAAGGCTAGGAGTCAACAATTACTTAGACAGGGTTCTGAACCCAGAATTTCTAACTTGTTGATTTTTTTTAACATTTTGATTATTTTATTCCAATACAGCTGGTTTCCATTGTAATCCTCTGAATTCTACTTTAGTCATTTAAAACCCTGATTCTGAGAACCGTTCTACACACGTCACCAGACTGTCCAAGGGTACGGGACACATGAAAGGGTAAGAAGCCCTGGATTAGTGCAAAATATTCAGGGAGGGTCAATAAGGAAGACCTTTAATAGAACTCTTTAGCAATATACACATTTTGTCAAAGAACATTCTGTTCTCCATTGAATAGTATTTTATGAAAACTCAGACTGAAGGGGTGGTTTGGGGAGATGGTGGAATCAAGAAAAGTCAGGTTCAGGTTCAATGCCTGACCCATTTGGAGTGAGAGGACCTGGATTCTAATTCTGTCCTTGTATGACCTTCCCCAAGTCACTTCTCTCTCTGGGTCTCCATGTCCTTGTTTGTAAGATCAGGAGGCTGGACTGGATGACTTCCAAGGCTCTAAATTCATGACCCAGTGAACATACATGGATATAGACAATGTAGTCAACACCTCACTGCCCTAGGCAATCCTAGAAAGAACAGAAGAGCTGGAGCCTACACAGGCAAAGAGACTTTCCACACAGCCAGCTCTTCGCACTAGAGACCAAAGATCTAAAACTGGGAGAGAGCTTGGATACCATAAAGCATAACCCCCAAATCATAGCTCCAGAACAAAGCAAGCAGTGACCCAGATTCATGGTCTCAGTAACACACAGGAGTCCAATTTATAAATCTTGTGTGTGTGTGTGCGCGTATATACACGCACACACACACTGTGTGTATATATATGTATATGTATACTACCATGACCACCATGTGATTTATCTCTATTAAAAGCATTGAGTCAGGCAAGGGCCGAGGATTAATCCAACTAGAAAACCTACCAATGTATCATTCTAGCATAACTGCATGGATTTTTTAAAGTCTCCATTTGTACAGAACTTAACCTGGTGTCCGGCATACAGTAGGTGCAGTATAAATGCATAAGTGTTTATTCCCTTCTCTCCCCACCTTCCATTTCTTTATTTCCCCATTTTCCTTCCTCTTTCAAAGAAGCCAGACAGATTCCCACCCAACATAGTCAGGAAGGAGCGTGCAAAACAATCAAGAAGAGGGAGACAAGCTGTAGGGAGGTCAGACGGATGCTGTGGCCCTCTGCTTGATTCCATGCTGGGAGGCCTAATATAAGGGTTCTCCATGTCATGTTTCCTTAAGATTATATTAAGGATAGGCAAAGAGGTATAGTGGACAGAAAACTAGGCTGAGAGTCAGGAAGACCTGGGTTCAAATCTCACCTAAGATACTTATTAGCTTCCTGACCCTGGGCAAGTCAAGTGCATTCTCATTCTCTCTCCCTACCCCCCACCCCTATCTCTCTCTCTCCCTAACCCCCACCCCTGTCTCTGTTTCTCTCTCTCTCTCTCTCTCTCTCTCTCTCTCTCTCTCTCTCTCTCTCTCTGGATCAGGAGTCAATTCCCATCTTTGATACTATCCACATGACCTTGCAAGTCACTTCATCTCAAAGCCCTCTGTTTCTTCATCTTTACAATGAAGGGGTTGGAATCGAATTCTGAGGAATGTTAGAGGCAACCTGGCTAGTCTTTGTTGTTGTTTAGTCATTTTTCCATTGTATCTGACTCTCTATGACCCCATTTGGCGTTTTCTTGGCAAAGATACTGGAGCAGTTTGCCATTTCCTTCTCCTGCTCATTTTACAGATGAGGAAACTGAGGCAAACTGGGTTAAATAACTTGCCTTGGGTCATACAGCTCTTTAAACTCAGGTCTTCCTGACTCCAGACGTGGCACTCTATCCAGACGTGGTCACCCAGCTTTCCCCAGCTGACTAGAGTCAATCATTAAATTTTCAGTGCAAATATTTGCAACTTGGAAATTGACAAATGGTACAAATCAGGGATTGATTTATTGTTCTGTGGATTGTCTAGACTTAAGAACATTATAAAGAAAATGTTAATGTTGCAGATTAAACATAAAAGTGTGCCCTATCTTCAGAGTCGATTGTTAAACATTGGCTAGCACATCATAGGAGATGTATGTGAAGACCAATCCAGGGTCTTTAGGGTCCCTTCTGACTCTAGATCTATGATGTGATGCCATATAGTTCATATAGTCACACAACAGATAGGCCAATCTTTCACTCACCAGGTACTTGAGAGAGAAAGAGGAGCTGACCTGTTCCAGGCAAGTTATACTGTCTCAGACCTCCTCTCAGACCCTAAGGAGACCCTCCCAGGACACTGAACTAGAGAACACTGGGAAGAGCAAGGATCCCAGCCTGATGCCCCCATCCATCATCCTAGGCACCGTCCTTGTGGTGACTAAACATGACAATTCTTCCTGTTGCTACCACAATCACAGCTACTAAAGACCCAGGAGGGTCTTGTCTTGTCTCCAAAGTCCATGGCATTGTCAAACAGTCATTGAAACTGATATTGTTTCATCAGTGGAAATGACATTGTAGAAAAGGCATTGCCATCTATGTCAACAATGAACCCTAAGGATCATGGGACCTTTCATCTGATCAACTGAAACCCTCCATATGTGCTGTCCCCCCACTGGAATGGCAGCTCACTAAAGACTCACAGACACCTTCTGATTTGTCTGTTTGTATCCCTAGTGCTTAGTTAGCACACTGCTTGGTATACAGTAAGTGCCAAATAAATGTTTTTTCCATTCATCCATCATATTTACTTTATCATGTACAAGTTTTATCACTCTAATAGAATGTAAGCTCCTTGTAGGAATTGTTTCAGGGTTGTCTTTGTAACACCTAGCAGAGTGTCTATCACACAGCAGGTGCATAATAAATGTGTGCTAGTTACTTGATTGGTTTGCATCCTTACCATCTAATAGGGTACCTGGCATATAAGAAGTGCCTAATATTTGCTCATCAACTTTCCAACTGTCAAGTCTCAATCTACTCTCTAAAACTCAACTCAAATAACATCTTTTAATCAGTCTCACCATTCATCAGTCAGTCAGGAAACAGTTATTAAGCACCTCCTATGTGCCAAGCATGGGGCTAAAGCCTGGAGCACCCCACTTCCTTCCTTGTAATATATTACTTTGCGTTACAGCTAATGCACATGACCTTGCTCTACAATAAGCTTCATGAGGGCAGGATAAACTTTGTAATGCCCTGAACATTGAGTATGCTGTCCTACACATAGTAGGCACTTTGCATAGGTGTGTTGCATTGCATTTGGTGAAATTGGATTGGATCCCTTTGAGTCAATGGCTTTTGGAGAGCTAATGGAAATAATGCACATTAGAAAAGCATGCAGCTGCTATTTTCATTTTTTAAATGAAGACACAGACGACTCATTAGGAAGACAAAATTATATTGACATAGTCAATTTTCGTTCCTCCCCAGCATCCCAAATCTATATTAACTGCTATCTCATAACAAAATTAATTCTTCATGCTCACAGAATGAATTATTCACAACAGGATATCAATGACTAGGGCTTGAAATGGAGAAGGACCGAATGCTGCTTAGGATAATCACCCTTGGAAAGGATGAGGGTGTGTTAGGCATGCCTGGCACAGCTGGAACTAGTGTGGAGTAACTAAGGCTTAGTGCCAGGGGGATGCACTTCCTCTGGGGCAGCAGATGCACACACCTTCTCCTAAGATAAACCTCCACAATAGACTAAAAGAGGAGCTCCAGTATGCTAGAGGAAACTTGGGGTTATAAGAGCTACATTTGAATCCTAGCTCTCTCTGACACTTACTATCTATAGGACCTTAAGCAAATTACTCTGTGCCTCAGTTTTCACATCTGTAAAATGAGGTGGTTGGACCATTTAGCCTTTTAAGTCCTTTCCAGTCAAGATTTTACCCTTCCATGATCTTATGAACCACCTCACCTCACCAGACTTCAATTAGACTCACTCCAAAAAGAGAGTCTACCTGACCCAGATGGGGGGTATTCATCTTCTTTGATGGGTATCTAGTGACAGTCTTCTTTCAAAACTCAAGCCACGCTGGTGAAAGAATAGACCCTCAGGTCATAAGGTTATAGATTTATGGGTGAAAGAAACTTTTGAGATCACCTGACCATTGCCCTAGAGATGGATGGGACCTCAGAGGCCAATTTCCTCATTTTACAGAGGAGGAAACTGAGGCCCATGGAGCTAAGTGACTAGACCAAGGTCATACAGATAATAAACCAGTGATTAGCTAACCCATATGTAAAAAAAAGAATTTCGTCTCTAACTTAATCAATGAGTGGTCATTGGTTAATAAATTTAATGTGAAGGTGGGAACAGGGCAGAATGGCTAAAAATCTGTTATAAAATATAGTTTGATATCAAATAGTAAAAGAAATCAAAAGCTTGTCAATATCTCTGAAGACTCATACCTCATATCATATCATGGGTGCTTTCTTTCTAAAGAGAATGAGGAGTGTTTGGGTATCGCAAGCAAGCCCTGAACATACACACACACATACACACTATCCTTATACGAACAGAAAATGATGAGTTAATTATGTGGGAGTCATTTCAGAGTCAGCTCTCTATACACAGATATATCATCACTGGATTATCACAATGGTCAAAGTTAATGCCTGTTAGAGGTATAATGCATGCTGTTACAATAGCCAGGGGCAGTGGATAGATGTCTAGACCTGAAAGCAGGAAGACCTAAGTTCAAATGCAGACTCCGATGTTTCTTAGCTTTGTAACCTTGCAAAAGTCACTTAACCTCTGCCTGCCTCAGTTTCCTCAGCGATAAATGGGGATACTAGCACCTATTATTGTTATCAGGGTCATTGTAGAGTAAAATGAGAGCATTCATAAAGCACTTAGCAAACCATACAGTGATATGTAAATGCTAGCAATTATTTTTAACAGCTCCAAAGCAACCTAGTTCAACAAGATGCTGAATATGAAGAGTGGCCAACTGATCATTAATAGCGTTGACCACCACCCCTCCTTAGAAACATTCAATCAAGGTATAAAAGCTGCCACAATTTAATTCAGTTCACCAAACCTTTGGGTGCTGACTCTCACATGCCAGGCACTCTTCAATGAACTGGGAATACAAGGACATAAATGAAACAATCCTTTACTGCAAAGGAAATATGTCCTACTAGGAAGCTTAACACAGCAACACTTTCTGATGAATCACAGGAACACAGATTTATCTAATGCAACCCCCTCATTTTTAGAGGAGGTAACTGTAACTTACAGAGGTAAATGACAAACCATGCTTTGCAGATAGTAAATGGCAGTCAGAATTTGAATTCAGGTTCTCTGGTTTCATATCCATCATTCTTTCTATTGCACTGCATCTAGTGTAATCCCTTTATTTTACAATGAATCTCAGAGAGGCTGAATAACTCTCCCATTATCACACAGCTAGTGTCTGAAACAGATGTTCCAACTTGCCATTCTTAATCACCCTTCCAGTCTTTGATATAAAGTATCCCTAACATTATATATGCTAAGGAGGCTAGCATTTGGTTCATAAATAGAATAAAGGCAAGTTGAGAGAGGAAGACAGGAGAATAGAACGGGGAATTTCATGTAATCACTGAGAAAGCATAGGAAGAGAGAGGGAAGGAAGGAGAATTAGCTGAGTCGGTGGAGAATTTCAGTGACCTTGGAGTGATGAAAGACAGGCGAAAAGAGGTGGGGGCATCCCAGTAGCTGGAGTTTGGGTCCTTAGGAAGGAACCTGATTGCTTCTGCTCTCGAAGTTGTAAGTGGCTGACCATCTCAAAGCAGACTCGATGTCCACCGAGGACCTCGGAAGGCATACCCTCCCGGCCTGGACCTAGAGTTATTAATCACAATGCTCCCAGATTATAACCTGCTTAAGTGTATGTCAGGGAACCCAAAGCTCCCAATAGTGGAGTCCGTTTCTGGTCATCATCGTGGATTGATGGGATCATATGTGACTTGGAAATCAGTTAAGAATGGAAATACAGTCATCTTAACGAAGGTTTTAATCTTGAGAAACCGCGTACATAGGAAGTGCGGGTAGGAGAGCATTAAAGTAGATGTGGAGATGGGACTGGGAGTTCACTGGCTGTGTGACCTTGGGAAAGTAACTTTTCCTTTCAAGAAAATCAAGGGATTAGATAGATAAGATGACTTCTCGGGACCCTAACACGCCATCGGTTTTCTCCAGACCAGTATTACTTTGTTTTTGCAGAAAGCATGTCCATCAATGAACAGGAAACTCCAAGGGGACAGAGTGTCGGCTCCCTGAGCCTGGCATGGTTTCGTTCTAGTGCCTAGCACAGCAAGCCTTTAATAAAGGCTCTGCTGAATTGAGTCTAAGCAAGTATAACAGAGTAATGCCTGGCGGAAGGGAACAAAAGATCAGACCGCAAGAAAGTCATAGCAAAGCCACATTCTCAGGGAAAGCGTCTCACACACACACACACACACACACACACACACACGGAACAAGCCGGTGCCGCCGAGCCTGAGGAAACCCTGAAAAAGAGGTGTAGCCCACTGCTCTCAGGGTTTTAAATGCAGCCGAGTACTTCAGATGCCAGAGGTGATCACAATGGCTCAACGTAGGAAGATGTTGTACTCCTACACTGCAGGCTCCTGGGGAACCTTCAGGACTGTGCTCTGCTGAATACTGTTAACACGGCTATCGAATTTTTTTTTTGTCCTGGTCCAGGATTCCATTCGTGCAGGGAACTTCCAGGGAAGAGACTCTCTCTACAGGGTGAGGTGGCACCTTCTCTGCAAAAAAGAGTTGTAGACAGCAGCCAAGAGAACAGAGAGGTTAAGCATCTAACTCAGGGTTACACAGCCACAAGTAAGAGGAGGAATCCCAGCTCCTCCTACTTCTGAGGTCACCCCTCTAATCACTACATCTTCCTCCTATAGGACATTTATATAGGACCTCAGCATTTGCAAAATGCTTTACACATCGCCCTGGACAAGGTATGAAAATGCTTTACACACAGCCCTACGGAAAATTATGCTTACTTCACCCTACTTATATCCATTCACTCAACAAACATTTATGACTTTCTATGTGCCCGGCACTGGGCCAGCTGAAGATTTGATAGTCCTGATTCTCAAGGGTCTGATATACTACTGGGGGAAACAGAAGGTACTGAGAAAATTAAATTTAAAATATGTAAAAGTAACTTCCAGGGAGAAGACATTAGCACCTTGGGGTAGTCGGTTTCAGGTAGGAAACGATAGTTAAGGTGAGCTTTAAGGAAAGCTAAAGGCAACCATGGAGAAGACATTTTTAAAAGGGCAGCTAGGTGTTCACCACAGCGTCTGGTACCTACTGAGCACTTAATAAATGTGGATTGGTGCTGTAGGACCCAGTTCTGGAAGACTTGAGTTCAAATTCAGCCTCAGGCACACATGAGCTATAGGAACCTGGGCGATACATTTAACTTCCGGTTACCTCAGTTTCCTCATGGGTGAAATGAGGTTAATAATAACAGCCCCTATTTCTTTGTGAGGATCAAACGGATATTTGTAAAATTCCTCGCAAAGCTCCAGCACTACATAAATGCTAGCTGTTTGTTTAAGAGTGCCTTCCGGGCATCGAAGCCACACGTGCAAACGCACGGAGATGGGAGAGAGCGTCACGTACAAGAAACATCAAGGACTCCAGGAGAACAAAAAATACCTGGAGAAGAGTAAGAAAGCTGGAAGGGTAAGTTTGTGTCAAGTGTGACTATCTAAAGGGTTCATAATTGATCTCCAGGTCAAAAGAGGGGACCACTAGACGCATGGTCAGCCCTGAGACGTAGGAGGAAGGCGACTTGGGCAGCTGAGCAGAGGAAGGATTGGAGCAGGGAGAGATAAGGAAGGGAGACGAGGTGGAGAACTCAATAGTCCAGGGCAGAGGTAGCTCAACCAATTCTAACCCTCCCTCCAAAAAACAACCCATAAATAAATAGGAAAAATGAGGTAGGTGGTTTATGGACATTTTTTCCTTTTTCTGAATTATCCAGATTGGGGATATTCATCACTGTGACCAGAAAGCTTTCTATTCCACCCCAGAAGTGTAGACACGACCTAGTTAGCTCCCCCAAAAATGGAGAAATGGAGACTGGAGGTCCCTTGTCCAGCCCTGGATCAGCTGTGTATTGGTGCCACCTAGTGTTTCCAGTAAGAAATACAGACACCGTCGAGTCCGAACGTTGGAATGTCAGAATGCTAGGAGCTAAAAGAGATCTGGGAAACCATTTAATTCAATACCTTCACTCCTGCCTCAGTGCTGAGTTCCCTTTATATACTCCAAGGTTAATCCTACTGTCGTCTGTATTTGATAACATTAATGAACCCTTAATAATAACAACAAATTAATTCCTTCATAATAGCGATTGATATATACTGAAGGTACACTAAAACAGACAGGAGCAGACCGACAGCAGTTCTTAACCTTGACTCTATGTTTTAATATTTCACCATTACATTTCAACGTAATTAGCTTCCTTTGTCATCCTAAGCATTCTGCCTTATACATTGTAAAACATTATTCCAAGAAGGGGCCCACATTGTCAAAGTGTGTCTTACACACACACACACACACACACACACACACACACACACCCTCACACACACTCCCTGATTTTAGGAAGTATCCAAGCAAATGTTATTAAGTACAATGTTACTGAAATACAGCGTTCATCACCCCAAGGCACCTATAGAAAGATCAACACTTTCTCTTCAAAAAAAAAGAAAATTGCAGATAGATGTCCTCAGAAAATATAATAGGTTTAAAGTTTATAAAAATATTTGAGAAAAGCGATCTCACTTCACAGAGGAATAGTAAAATTTGACAAAAAAGGATTTAGCGATAAAGTCTTTTAAGTGAAGGAACATTAAAGCATCAGGGTTATTTTTTCCCAGGGTGGTAACCTTGAATGTCACTCTGTCTTCAGAAATTGGCTCCAAGTCCATCAAATTCTTCGTGAGTGGAGACAACCAAGCTCAAATGAAGAGTCATTTAGTAATGCCTAATAAGAGGCGGTGTGGCATCATGGGTTATGGCTTATGAAGCACTGCTACATGCACCACCTCATTTGAATCCCATGATAAGCTACAAGGTACATACTGCTTTGACTATCTGACTGTTTTACAGATGAGCAAACTGAGGCTGAGTTAAATGTCATGCATGAGGTCATATGGTTAGTAAGTGTCAAAGACAAGATTCAAACACAGACCATATTGATTCCAAGCCCCGTCCATCCACCGTCACTCTGTCCCTTGGAAAGTGCAAGTATCCACACAGCAAGGATGAGAAGTTGAACAATTATCTGAACTCACTCAGGTGACTCAATAAATAAGACCTATAGGCACCATTCATTTTCCCAAGAGCAAATGTTAGAAGGGAGAGGGAAGAATTCTCTAGGTCATTGTCACAACTCTCTGTTACAACTCTTGGCGGTGTAGAACACCCTGTATAAAATATTCTGGATCATATTGACGACTAGGGATCTGTAATGGACATTTTCCTAAGAGCCATAAATCTATGATGGATCCCGGGGTCCTGCTGAGATTCCAGATGAGCTGAATTGCTGGAGCCCTGTTTCCAGCTTCTTGGGTTCAGACTGTAATTGACTACAGTCAGGATCTTCCAAATGACAAGACTCTCATGTGTCATCCTTCCTGGCAGAAGTTCTCATGCCTTTTTGGTTCTTAGCCCAATTGGGTGGAGAAAAGTCCCTTCCTCACTAGCCACAAAGAAATCTAGCCAAGGTTAATGGGAACATAAAAATGACAAATATGAAAAGATTTATAGGCTGTAATGAAGGATCAAGAGTCAATAGAAAAGCAGAATCTACACACGCACTCTTTATAACCATAAACAAACTAGAACATATTTAAAAATATGATAGACAAAAAAAGACATAAGAAAGGGATATCGAATAAAATAAGAGTTTGGAAATCTTTTGTTGAAGTTTTTACATTTATTTTCTTTTTTGGCAAATTGCAAATAGCTTAGAGCTTGAGGTTTGAATAAACCATTTGCCTTATTTTATTTCCCCAATTTTTATGTAGTACACATTGCACTAAGCTCTGGGGTTTCAAAGAAAAATAAAACTGGTCCCTGCCCTCAAGGAGATCACAGTCTAACGGGGGAGGTCAGTCTATCCTGGAAGCCAATAGCAGAGCTGAAATAGGAACTCATTTCTTCCTGACTCCATATCCAGTATTCCCTCCCTATAACAAACATTCAGATTTCAATCAACAAGCATTAGGTGCTTACTGTCTGTTAAGAACTATAGTAAGTATTAAAGATACAAAATCAAAGAGCAAAAAATGATCTCCACCCTCAAGGAGTTTATAGTCTAATAGGGAGATAGAAAGTATGTTGTTGTTGTACGTCTTTCATTTTTGAAGAGGAAGGTGATAACCTGAGCTGCGTAAAATCATGAGCCTCGTTCTTTCCTTCAGAGCCACCCAAGTCCAGAGACAACACAAAAATCAAGATGACTGGAGATGATCTGGGTTGTAGCAGATGACCTTGGCCTTTCTAAATTGAGATCATTTCTCAGGCCCCAATCTGTCAGAGGCAACACCCATTCAATGACATACAAGATATATGAGAATAGATGGATATTAACCTTAGCAGGGCAAGTATTCACAGCTAGGGAGACTAGGAAAGGTCTTCTGCAGAAGATGGCACTTGGGCTAAGTCTCAAGCTCTACTCTAATACCAAGAGAAGACAATAGTTTTGAAAGAAGTCTGTTCTACATTTATTTATCAAAAATTTATTAAGCACCTATGATGTACAAACTACTCGGCCAGTTCTTGTGAGGGTCAAATAATGGCTGTTAAGTATTGGCTAGAATCACAAAGACATAAATGAAATTATCCCTTCCCTCAAGGATCTTACTCTCTACTTGTGGGATACTACATGCACACAGCTATGTAAGCAAAAGGTAAGAAAAGAATGTAAGAATCATAGTAAATGGGAAGGTCATGAGAAAGACAGTCTCAGAGGAGTTTTGAAGGAAGATGAGAATTATTGGAGGCAGATAGAAGTGGGAGCAGGGGAGGGAAGGAATGCATTCTACCCATGACCGCCAGTTGTGAGAATGCACTGAAGAGAGAACAGGGCAGCCAACCAGGGGAGCTAATGATAGCTCACAATTACATAGGACTTATCTCATTTGATACATATGATGTCTTACTTGTGAACATTCAAGCTTTAAGATGAGTTCAAAAGGCAGAGAAAGACTGACCCCTTGGGTGAGGATTCATTGATCCCATTTATCTAGATTCGGAGCTAATGGTTCTCATGGTTTTAAATGACCCCTCAAAGTTTCTTGTGTTTGGGCAGAACCTCCTGCCCATTTCCAAACACTCCATCCCATCTGTAAAGGGAGCGTTTCTTGCATAGGACTGTAACATGTATTCATATCTATTTTATACTCATAGCATCTACTCAAAATAAATATTTAATAAGGGGTAGTTGATACCACAGTGACTAAACAATGGGCCTGGAGTCAGGAAAACCTGACTTCAAATTCAATCACAGAAACTTACTGCTACTAAGTGTGACCCTGGGTAAATCACTTAGCTACTCAGTTTACTCAGATGTAAAATGGGACGAATAACAGCATTTCCTGTAGCTTTACTAACTCCTCATTTGTGATCATCATATGAGATAATGTATATAAAGCACTTTATAAACATAAAAGCACTACATAAGTGCTACCTATTGTTATTATTAAGTGTTCTTAAGTGTCTGAGCACCAGATAACTGAATTAATTTCTTTTGGGTTCTGGGCAAGGAGAATGATGCCACACTGACCACTCTGCAGTCAGCTGTAGGGTAGCAGAAAGAGCACTGGATTGAAGGCTAGCTCTCTTCATCACAAAACCTAGGGTGGCACAGTAGGAAAAGCCATTATGTTTAGAGTTGGAGGATCCGAGTTCGAATCCCAGCTCGGCCACTTATTTCTCAAGGGACCTTGGACAAATTGCTAAGCTTCTGTGGGCCTCAGTTGTTTCATCTGTAAAATGAGGAGGCTAACTAGATGGTCTCTAAGGTCCCTTCATCTCCAAAACTACGACCCTATGATTAAAATGGGACAAATAATTGGTCTACACGACCTCAAAGTGTTGTTTTCAGTGTTTTCCAGCCCAATTAATGTATTCACAGAAAGCTTAGACAATTCAGTCAAACAAAAGTGTAAACTAGATTAGACAAGACCTTGACCAATTTCAAGGTGCTTTCTTCACTAAAGATACACAAGAAACATCTTGGGATTGGCTGGAAGAAACAGATGCATGGTGGGGCAATGCATAAAACAATTAGCCAGTTTGGAAGTCAGAAAGTTCAAGAGCAACCCAGTGTATAATAGAGGACCTCCAGCCAAGCTCAGGAGACCCTAGAATCCCACCATAAGTTCCACCAATGACAGGAATTGATAAGTCCACCAGAGTGATAGCAGTAGCCACAGGAGTCAAGATAGATGCATCAGACATGAGCCTTGTGATCACTGCCTAGCCTAGAGAAATTCCAGGGACAAAGTTAGAGGCAGAATGAAAGTAAAAGCAGGAGATGGAGTTGCCCGACACAGTAGAGATTCAACAACATAGCAGAAATGTTTTGCCCTATAAGGAGCCAGTCTAGGGGAGGGATTTATCCATAACCAATGCCATAGCCCACAAGAAATTTTATGAGGACTTCCAGAGGTAGGAAAAAGGGGGGAAAAGGCTTCCAAAGGTAGGTATCAGGTAGTATCTTTTTGCCACACATTTTCTCTGCACACGTGCCTCACTACCACTGCACTTTATGGTTGAGCCCTCTCTTCCCAGGGGTGGGAACATGTATGAAAGGGGAAAAATGCACCCCAGACTTTTGGGGGGAATTTTTGTTCTTGTTATGCTATCTTAATAAATACCTTTGGTAAAAATCAATTGAGACTATTTGCTGATAATCAGTGGGAGTACATTGGTAGGGGCTCATGAGCAACAGTATTAGAAACCTAGCCCCTCAGAATTGAGCTTAGAATCTTGAATAGATTAGTAATTAACTGCTCTCTGACCCCAATCCATAAGTATAAGTTCTCAGTTAGGGAAGTGGCCCTGGAACAGAAGCTAAATTAAGAAGAAATGAGAGGCCAGATATAAAGCACTTTGTATTTGTATCCTCAGAGCTTGTACACAGCAATATATTATTTATTAATATATTAATTATTGATATATTATTAATATATTTTATTTTATATTTATATAAATTGATGTATTTATATTTATTCTTTCATTCATTCATCAAGAGCAAGAAAGAACCCCAGAAACCATCAAGTGCAACCTGTTCATTTTACAGATGCAACAATTGAGGTTCGGGGCTTAAATGTCTAGCCAGAAAACACATAGACAAGTGACAAAGCCAGGATTTGAACTCAGATCCTCCGACTCAAATTAGCTTCTTGTTCTACCTGTATCCAAGCAACTTGCATTCCGCTAAACTGGTATTTTCTATTATCATTGTTTTTCATCATCATCACCATTATCATTAATAGTTTTCTGTACATGTAGAAGCTTGGCGATATGGTAGAAGGCTCAGTTTGGAGTCAGGAAGACCTGAGTTCCAATCCTTCCTCAAACACAAACAAGTGTTACAGGACAACTCTCTAGAGCACAATTTCTCACCTGTGAAATGAAGACGTGAGACTAAATGACATCTGAGGTCATTTCCAGATCTAAATCTGCAGTCATAAGAACCTGACTCTTACACACATGAGCTGTGGGACCCCTGGACATGTCACTTAAGCAATGTGATTCAGAGCAATCAGCCTGGTTCTGTTATATGGGTTCAAATTCTGCTTCTGAGGCTTCCTACCTGTGTGACTTAAATTTCTCTGGGACTCAGTATCCTTGTTTATAAAATGAGAAATGTTGGCCTCATATATATAATCCAGTAATGAGATTAATTCCCATCAGCCTTAGGAAACTTCCTAGAATGTCTCTCTTCTATTATAGATGGATCGCAACCAGCACCAAAGGAGGGAGTTCCCACACTAGCAAGTTTCTCAAACTGCTAAAATCAGATCTTTTATGTATTCATGTATACGGTACATACCACATAAAATAAGAATGCCACAAAGTAACAGAGCTACAAGGAACCTTAGTGATCATCTAAATCAACCTTCATCAGATGTCCAAAGCTACGTGTACTGATCCAGGACCGTAGGTGGGCTGGGAAAAAACAGCCTTATCAGTTCTACAGAAAACGTCACCTTTGGCGTTTTATGGGAGCTTTGTTGCTCTCCACTAAGCTTTTCTTTGGCTGCACCTCTCTAGAAAATATAAAACAGCTGTGAACACATGGGTCTTTAGGGTGGGGCTGGGAACTTTCCATCAAGATTTCTCCCTGTTTCATTATCCCATTGGAACCATGAAGCTACGTGATGTTTGAGTGGAGATCACTTCCTAAAACAATAATCAAATGCCTCTTGTTCACTGCCTCCTCCTGTGACTGTCTCCTTTCAAATTTCATCTGGAAAGCTTTCTTACCTCCTCTGCTTGTATTTTTCCCAGTTTAATTCAAAATCTACAGATTTAATTAATAATAGGCATTATTACTCAAGTATTCGTTTTAATTATTTATTAAATTATGTGCTTGTCTACATTTTTATGGTTAACATGTTAATAAAAATAGTTGATAGTAATAGCTGAAATTTATATGGTACTTTAAAGTTAGTAAAGCATTTTATACATAGTAGATGATTTTTGATCTTCACTACAACCCTATAAGGGATGGGTATCATCACCATTCTGAAGAGAAATCTGGAGCTCAGAGAGATCAAGTCATTTGGCCAAAGGCACACAGTTAGTGTCTGGGGTGGAATTTGAACCAAGATTGACTCCAGATCAAATGCTCTACCCACCAATCTGTGCTAACTCCTCCTCGCTGGCCTTTGTAGATTTAAGATGTCTCAAGGGCTTGACAAATATATCATTCACTCCCCACTGCAAACCTAGGAGGCAATCGGTCCTAAAGGCAGGACTTTCTCCATTTCACAGAGGAGGAAACTGAGGCTGAAAGAGGTGATGCCATTCACCCAGGGTCACACAGTCTGGCCCTCTGACAAGAGTGTAGCCAGGTTCCAGAACATGATTCTGTGGATTTAGGGGAACTGTAGTCTAAAGTCACTTGAAGGAAGAGACTTGAAAGACTTCACCATTCCACCTGACTAGTAACTAACAAATATTCTAGCCCAATACCTTTGTCAGGTGAGAACCTCTCTATTCAATCAGTCAATCAAAGGCATTAAGCTAATGTATGCCTCATGGGTCATTTGTTCAGAACTGAGTACTGGAATGTCTGGCAACTTAGGGAAGTTCCAGCCAATCCCTGAAAGGGGGTGGGGGGTAGAGCATCTGTATCCTTGCCTTATAAATGGGATGACCTTATAAATTTTGGAAGGTCAAAGAATTTTGGCTTCACCCTGGGAAAAGCAATGACTATCAGTAGAATCTTCCTCATCAGCTAAGGATGAACTAGATAAAGGAAAAAGGCAGCTTCAGAACTCTATAGGAAGTCCAAGCAGAAGACTCCACCAGGCCTACACCAAGTCTGTGAAGCAACCTCATGAATACACCCATGAAAGGAAGAAACAGCTTACAAAAACCAGGAGTTGGGAGTTACCCTGTGCTCACATGGATGCTTGAAGGTTGAGTCTGCTTTTCCTGATGTACCAGCAGGAGAGCCAAGAGAATGTCAGGAGGATGTTTTGTACCAACTGTTCTCCTGAAATTGCCTTAATAAATACCTGTTTTTAAGAGCTAATGCCTGGTTGATCGGCTGATAATAACTAATAATCATGGGGGAAAGCACACCAGTGGTAGCTCATCAGCTATTATATTAGAACACTGAACCTCCCCCGCCCCCCACAGCTACCCCAAGTTCCTCTAGTTTAGTCCAAGAACTTTGAGATGAAATATGCTACCCACCCTGTAGGGACCTAAGCTGCTAGTTGTAGTATAGGTTGGGAGAGTGAATCCAGACTATGCAGAACACAAAGAACTCCTAGGCAAGAAGGAAGTTAAAAATCTGGTAGCCCATCCACCCTTGCAAATAGAATCAAAGCTAACAAATAAATCCCATCACCTGACAATGTACAAGGTAAAAGTTTGACTCATTTGGAGCTAATTTAGTCTTGATGTAAAGAAGTTTTCATAATGAAGTGAGCTGTCTGGAGAGGGGCTGAGTTTTCCCCCTCTTGGTCATGTTCAGCAGGGGCTGGGGGACCATTTTTTAGATATGCTACAGTGGGGACCCCTTTCAGGTGGAGGTTGGACTAGAAAGTGACTAAGGTATTTTCCATTTCTCATCTTCTGATTCTTCCCTCATGAAACTTACAGTCTATGAAGGTTATTCAGTGCATATGATAGAAAGATAGATGGATGAATGGAAGAATGGCTGGATGGGCATATGGAAGGAAGGAAGGAGGGAAGGAAGGAAGAAAGGAAGGAAGGAAGGAAGGAAGGAAGGAAGGAAGGAAGGAAGGAAAGAAGGATAACTAGATAATACAAAATAATAAGTGAGATGTAAGACCAAATGCTATGTAAGGACTTTATAGAAGGTGTAGCATTTGCATTGGCCTTTAAAGAACTGGCAGAAATTCAAAAGAAAGGAAAGCAGAGAAGGGAAGACATCTTCAGCATGAAGAAGAACATAAGCGAACTCAGGGATCTGGAGAAGGGGAAGCAGGGTACATTTAGGAGGCAGAACGATTCTGTTTGGCTGGAGTGTGGTGTGCTTGGCAATGAATAATCTGAGAAAAGATTGGCAACATGGTGTCAGATCATGGAGGGCACTGAATGCCAGGTAAAGGAGTTTGAAATTTACCCAGTAAACAACTGGGAGCTACTGATGACTTTTAAAGAAATGGTAGACTTACCCAAGCCTCTACATAAAGGAGATTCCCCTGATAGGACTATAAATGGATTATTAAGTTGGGAGGTATAGAGATTGAGGGTCTCCATAAGGGTAGTTGCAGTAGGAACAGTGAAAAAGGGAGAGAAATATTACTCAGTTAAAAATCAACAGGATTTCGAAAACATGAGAGAAAAGAGCTTAAGGCAGTACCAAGGTTTAAAACTTGGGCAAGTGACTGAATGGTAAAAACACTGACAGATATTCTCAGAAGAATGGACAGGTTTGAGGGGAATAATAATGAGCTCAGTTTTGAATGTTCTGTAGGGAGTTGGGGGGCTGGGGGTGGAGACAGATCTAGAATGCAGGAGACAGACCAAGAATGGGAACATAGTTGTGGGAGTCACTGACAAAGAAGCAAACCATCAAGCGAAGCTACTGAATGAATAGGATGGGAGAGTCAGATCGAGATCAAGACCAGTGACAGAGACTAGGGACAGAGACTTGAAGAACATTCAGCTTAATATATCTGGAGCACCAAGGATCAGTAATGGACACAGAAAAGGAACAGTTAGAGGGGTACGAGAAAAACTAGGGGAGGGAGAAGGGGAGGAGGAGACAGAGACAGAGCCATTTGATGGTAAGGAAGTGGAGGTATTAAATGTAGAAAAATTTTCTAAGAGAAGAATAAATCAGAGGTCAAGATCAAAAATAATATAGTAGATTCTCAGGTCAGAACTGGGAATGGATCCAAGTAAATCAAAATTAGGAAGTGGACCAGGAGAATAGGGAGGAGCCCAGGGATCAATGGGCATAATGAAGGAAAAGAGCAAATTTGGTGTGAATTCCCAAGTCGAGGTGGAAGACCAAGAGTATGGGTTTGGAAGGCGTCATTTTGAATTCAAGCTCTTGGAGGTGGTAGACTTTGTGACCATGATGGTGTGTGACTGAAGCAGGGATGGAGGGAGAATTTACTGGGATCGAGGGCATGTTAGCAGGGGCATGAATTTGAAAGCTGAAGTCCCTCAGAATGATGACTGGACATGAGGCAGTAGGGAGGAAGGCCATGAGTCAGGTTCCAAAGTCACTCTACAAATTTGATGGAATGATCTAGAGGTCAGCGGATGATAACAAGGGCGGGGGAAAGCTACGAGGAGCAGATTGCATGGTCTGTCCTTGTGGGATATCTTCTGCCCCACTCCCACAAAATAGCACTGTGAGACTTCTCCAGGGAATGACGAGCTCATGGCTAGGGGGCTTCAAGGTGGACGATAGTGGCTAACAGAAGCCTCCACAGGCTGTTTACATCCCTAGACCTTAGCACAATGCCTGGCACATAATAGGCTCTTAAGAAGGGTCATTGAATTGAATAGGAAGCACACTGGACAAGAAATCAGAAGATCTGATTTTGAATTCCAGTTTTGCTACTGACATACAGCCCTGAGCAAACCGCTTAAATGTCACTTTTCTCAAAGGATCGTTGAGAGCTTCAAATGATGTATCTAAAATGCTTTGGAGACTATAAAAACCAACTATCATCATCATCAAAAATATGCAGTTGGCATTGTGTTAGACCCTGCCCTCAGAGGGCTTATGGTCTGAGCTCAATGCCAAAGTCATAAGAAAGAACAGTATCTGGGCAAATTCATTTGGGAGGTAGGACACCAGAGGGAAGAAAGGGTATATAAATTATAACTACTTTTGTTTGGGGTTTAGGCAGGCTGGAGATGATAGATATGAGAGTTGGCAAAACTGAGGAACTACAAGAACAAGGTTCAAAGAGGATGGGGTTAGAGTGGAGAAGATTGTGAGAAAGAGGGAGAATGATCTGTCAGCCCATAAATGGCAGCAGCAAGGATCTAAACGTGTTGGAGTGAAAGAACAGGTGGTTGCTAAGTGATGGTGGCAGAGGGAGGATCTGAAAGTCCCTCTGGGGAGCAAGGATTAAAGTAGCTACTCATTCTGACTCTGTATGTCAGGGGCTATGAGAGAAGTAGCAGCCCGCCTTCAAGAGGGGCCCAAGAGATGTGGTTCCTTCCAGAGAAAGCTAAGATTCTGTGAGCACCAGAAGAGACAGAAAGATGGTGTAGTGGATAAAGCTCTTGACTTGGAGTTTGAATCCTGCTTCAGACCATTATTAACTGAGGGACCCTCGGTAATTCCCTTCTCTGAACCTTAGTTTCCTCATCTTTAAATGGAAGGGGTGGATTCCGTGATCCCCTCCAAATCTAAATCCATGACCTGCCTATAAGATGGAAAGAATATAGAAAACAAGCATAAAAAGAGGAGTTCACTAAGCAGAGAAGAAGGTTCCAGCAGGTACCATGGAAAGAGAGGGAAGAGAACTGGGGAAGAAGGTAGAAACTGGGGAAGAAGGTAGAGACTGGGGAAGGCTAGATCTGAGTTTACTATATGGGTGGGAGGAGACAGTCTCCCTTGCCTCTGATGCACTTGTTTATCCAGAACCAAGCCTGGCATTCCTAGGCCAAGATGGCCTTGGTCACCAGACCAGGGGGCACATTGGGGCATTCCACCTCCACAGACAGGAATAAAGACTGCAAAACTCCAGGATGTGTCAGTCCAGGAATGGGAAAGGGAAGAGGATTAAGGGAGGGGTAGGAGAGTGAGGAGGGAGCCTCTGCCGATGTCAGCACCTGGAACAGAGCCCCAGACATCCCAAGTTAGTTATGATTCTGACTGATGCCTACAGTCACGATCAATCAATCAATAAGCATTTACTAAACACCTCTTATTTGCCAGGTACTGTAGATACAATGATGGATACATAAAGAGGAACTCAATTTATTTTTAATTTGCAAAATAAAGCTAAATGAAGTGCATAAGAGAACACAACAGAGCAAAGAGAAAGGGGTGGAGTCACACAACCGGACTGGGAGGTCAATCCCCAGAAGAGCAATTGTTATTACCCTATCAAATTAAAACATAAATGCATGGATATGTGTGCTTTTAAAAAATAAACTGTATGCAACAATCCCGTTTCTTCTATTCTCCTCTTTCTCTTATATTGAAATGATTGTGTTTGTTGACTGTTAGGTTCACATCAAAAAATAAATTTTTAAAACAGAAATACACAAATCACATTAATGTCATGTAGAAAGCAAAGGGTAAGTCTGTTTCACAGATGATCACTAGCACACTGGAGAATGTCAAGGGGGAGTTTCTTCATTACAAGTTCCCCCTGAAATTCAGGATGGGAGAAAGGGTTAAACTTCCTGGATTCTACATTGGGGTGTGGTGTTATGAAGAAAAGAAAGGAATGGAGAGGAGCAATTTGGATCAGTTCTTTTCAAAAACTATTAAAGAAAATTTGCAATTCCCCTCTTCTTTGGCAGCAGCACCAACACTAACTCCTCATGGAATAAGATGCTCTTTCCAAGATGGACTCATTTGATGCCTCTGAGTAATTGCACAGAAAGGCAGAGAAACCCAGCATTTATAAAGTGTTTCCTGTATGCCGTGCAATTCAATGTAATAGCGTTGACAGGGGGGAGGCACTGGCCCTCCAAAAGGAACACGGACGAGGTCAATCCCACAGGACCAGCTTCTAAGGAGGAACTCCCTGGCCCAGCTGTGTGGCCCTGTGTCCCTGCTCTGAGGATGCCTACACTTCTCTGCCTTCTCTTTTCTGCAGGATTCTCCCCCAAATGGAGAGGAAAGTCACCAAGAACCCCCAAGTGGGAGGAGCATGTCCTTTACGAGGCCGTCCCTTTGTCAAAGGAAGAAACAGAATCTCGTGAGACCACAAGACATCCCCACCCTGCTTCTCCTTCCATCCTAGCCTGACCCAGTGAGGCTGAGCCCAGGGCCAAATAGAGATGTTCACTGACAGGCGAATAAACAGGCGGCCCCAGCTCCACGGAACCTTGATGAATGGAGCCTCCAGGTGTCTTCAATAATGGCGATAAGCACTCCAGCTCCAAGTCTTTCTGATTCTAGCCTAATGCATTATTAGCCCATTAGAGGCTGAGCCGAGAGAGCCATTTGTGGGCAGCCCTATCCATAATGCTGCTTCCCGGCCTACATTTAAGCCCAGGGAATTAGTCATACTGATATTCTATTTAATAAAAACCTCAAGGAGACGCATCAGGAATCGCATTACATTTTAACAGGGTTACGGCAGCCCAGGAGGCCCACGAGTTTAATTTTCATAAGAGCATTCATTCCTCAATTATGTCAAACGGGAAAATGTAAATGGCAAATTTAATGCTAACGATATTCCTCAAAGCACATTGGCAGGTAGGGGAGCAGCATGGGGAGCGCAGGCCAGCGGCATACCAAGCAGGCACTGAGCGGGGGTGGGGAGGAGCCGAGCAGGGGGAGTGTGAAGGAATTAAGGCCCTTGGAAAGGGGCCGCATCCTCAGAGCTGGCAACTGACAAAGGCCTGGCCAGACACCTGGGGAAGGGGGACTCCTCTCCCCTCCTCCTGCCATCACCTTGACATTTCCTGATGAGGGAAATAACCCAATTCCTTTAGTTTCTTGAGGGTAGCGACGGATTCATTTTTACCCTGTACTGGCACCCAGTAGACCCTTAATAAATGCTTTTTGATTGACTATCAGCAACTGAAATACTTTTGCAGAAATGAGGGCCTTCAAAGGAGTCAATGGGATTCCTCAAAATGGGAATTATCAGGCATTCGCTTTGATGGGCACTTGTCATGTGTGATTTAATCGATAGCTAGTGTCAGAGTCAGGAACACCCGGAGTTTAAATCCAGCTTCTGACATATGTCACGATTCTGGGTCCCATGATTCTGGGTTCAAATCTCACCTCTAACACATAGTAGCTGTGGAACCTTCCCTGGGCCTCACTATTCCCAAACCATTCAGTCCTGGAGCATTTGTAGAAGATTTTCCTAATGGGTGGAAAGGTTAATTTCCAAAACTATATGCCTAGATGAGGAACAGAGACTGTTAAGAGCTGTTAAGAGCTGTGGGCAAAAGACATTCTCTACGCAGATGTTCCAGGCTTGAAATATAAAATTAGGGAGCTGTACTCAGTGGACTCTCAGGTCCCAGCCAGCCCTAGGTCTGTGGTCCCATGTCCTCTAGCCTCCCAATGCCCTCCAGAAAATCTTGATATTGGTAAAAAGAAGAAAAAGGAGATGGCAGAGAATGAGATGGATAGATAGTGTCATAGAAGCAGGGTACACGAGCTTGGACAGATTGGCCGGCCTGGAATGCTGTGGTCCATGGGGTCACAAAGAGTCAGACATGGCTGAACAACAAGAGGAAATCTCTTCTCTGGAAGGTGCTGACTCCAGTTGGTAAATCAATCAAAACATATTTATTAAGCACCTATGTGCCTAACTGTGATGGCGCTGGGGATACAGACATAAAGCACACAACAATCTCAGCCCTTGGGAGCTTATTCTGAGGGGAATAATAAACATTCACGTAGTATCTTAAGATCTGCAACACTTATGATCTCATCTGAATCTCATAACATCTCTGGGAGATTTTATAGATAGAGAGACTGAGCCTCAGAGGATGTGAGCAACTTACCCAGAGTTACACAACTAGTAGGTGTTTAAGGTGGGATTTGAACTCAGGTCTTCCTAACTTTGGACTCAGTGCTCTTCTATTATTTCTATTTTACAGATGAGGAAACCAAGGATCAAGAAGAGTCAGTAACTTGCCCTGGTCACAAAGCCAGTATCAGAGAGGCAGGACCTGAATCCATGTCATTCTTGACCCCAAGTACTAGACTCCACTTTGTCACAGGAAGGGAAAGAATAGGTAAGGAGTTTTCAGAGGGATCCCAAGTCATTTCCTCCATCCTGCAAAAAAAAAAAAAAAATGAGCCACTGCACCAGAAGAGTTATGGCAAAATGATCAATGTGGTCCCTTCAAGTGAACAACCAACAATGGGAGCTTCCTCTTTAAATATAATGCTAACACAGCTGGCTCTTTGTTGACTATTACGCAAGAATAGAGGGACTGTGTCAGCTGTGTGTGTGTGTGTGTGTGTGTGTGTGTATGTGTGTGTTTACATGTGTATACATATAGAGGTGGTAGGACAATGGTGGAGAGAGAAAAGGGAAAGGGAGGAAGGAATGGCCGGACGGACAGAAGAAGGCTGCTCATACTTTAACTGAAATTAATGATGCCAGTCCCTACAAGATTTGCCTGCCTGTATTCCCCAAGGAAAACTCATTAGGTAATGTGGTCTAATGGAGAAAGCCCAGTTCTCAGAGAGCAAACTCTCCTTCCATGTTGTGACTCGACTATGATTTGCTACGTGAGCTTCTATCACACCGCAGAATCACCGAATGTTAGAATGAAAATGAACTCTAGAGCTCTGCATAGAGCCATGGATTTGGAGGCGGGACAACCTGGGTTCTAACTGCGTCGTGATGTGATTCTGGGGAGGTCCTTTCATCTCTAGGAGGCTCAGTTTCTTCATGGAGATAATTGCCTGGCCCCCTCCCCCCACAGTCCTGCGAGCATCAGATAAGATAATGTATGTAAAGTGTTTCAACCATAACTAAGCAGCTATTTTTGCTGTGGTGGAGAGAGTGCTGTTTCTAGGGTCAGAAATTCAAATCCAGCCTCAGACACTTACTAGCTATGTGACCTTGGAAAAGTTACTTAACCGCGCTGTCTGTCTGTTTCCTCGTCTGTAAAATGGAAATAATATCAGTCCCTACCTCCCTGGGCGGTTGTGAAGACCAGATGAGATATCTGCAGCCTTCAAGTACTATACAAGTGTAAACTCTGGTTACTGAGTCCTACCCCTTATTTCACAAATGTGGAGACTGGCACCCAATAGAAGGGAAGCGGATTGGCCAAAGTCACACAGACGTGTCAGTGGTGGAGCTGTGTGTGACAGGAGCAAAAGAGTTGTTTTCAAGTATTTAAAGGGCTGTTCCATGAAAGAAATATTTGACTTGTTTGGTTTGGCAAAACATAATTATTGATGAGTGCTGGAAAGGAGTGATTGTCCGGCCTCCAACACTGTCTTTTCCTATATTTTGTCACGTTTACCCATTTGCTGGGTGTGGTGTCAAACCTCGAGTTTCCTAACGTATTATGAGAAGCCCTCCGTAATCTGGCTCCAACTAACCTTTCCAGATTTTCCATTTTACTCTCCTTGTCACATTCCACATTTCAGCCAAACTCGTCTATGAAATGTCCCCCCTGCCTGAAGTGAACATGCTCCTCATCTTGAGTAAAAAAGAAATCCTTAAGCAGCGACCATGTGCCAAGCTCTACACTGAGCCCTAAAAGAAGGGCAAAAAAACCAGTCCCTGCTCTCAAGGAATATCCATTCTAATGGGAAAGAAATGTGCCAACAACTACATATAAAGAAGAGATAGTCACCATAATTGGATATAATCTCAGAGGGAAGACACTCACATTGAAGGGTATCAAGGAAAGTTTCTTGCATAAGGTAAGATTTTAGCCAAGATCTGAAGGAAGTCAAGAGGCAGACATGAGGAGGGGGAGAATTCCTAGCATTGGGGACAGCCAGTAAAAATGCAGAGTTGGAGATGGAGTATTGTGTTCTAGGAACAGCAAGGAGGCCAGGGTCATTGGCTCCTAGTGTTCACAGAGGGGAGTAAGGTATATAAAGACTGAAAATGTTGGAAGGAGTCATATTAGAAAGGCCAAACAGAAGATCTGATAGTTAATTTCAGAAAGTAATAAGGAGTCACTGGAGTTATTGAATATAAAGGGGACATGATCAGACCTGTACTGTGGGAAACTCACTTTAGCAACTGAGTGAAGCATGGACTGGATTGGAGAGAGACATGAAGCAGACAGACCTACCACTGGCTATTACAATAGTCCAAGGGTAAGGTGGTAAGAGCCTGCACCAGGGTGGTGGCAGTGTCAAAGAGTAGAAAGTGTGTGTTCAAATGATGCTGCATAGGTAGAATTAACAGGAATTGGCAACTGATTGGAAGGGGGTGGGGTGATGAAAGACAATGAATGAGGAGTCAAGGATGATGCCTAGCTACTCTGCCTCAGAATCTATGACTTTGGAAAAGGCATAGCTTGTATGACACTTCCCATGGGAAGCCTTTCCTGATGCACCTTGTTCTTGGTACTTTCCCCTTCCTCAAATTACCAGGCATAATTTATCCAAAAAGGTATGGAGCTAGAGTAGAAAGGACTTGAAATGCCGAGCTAAGGAGTTGAATTTTATATTTGAGGCACTAGGTTACTGGCAACATTTCTTGAGTTTGCAAGTGCCACGGTCAGATTTATACCTTATAAATATTATTTTGGAAGTTATGCAAGAGAAATCATGTCCATTTCAAATAGACACAAGGCCAAGGATCCCTGTGGGCTGCATAATGATGTAAAAAATCACATATTAGCACTATCTGTGTTCTATTGTATTTTTACTTATTTTGTTAAATATTTCCCAATTACATTTTAATCTGGATCAGGCACCACTCAAGAGTATTGTGAGGTATTTGTTTGATACCTTGCATAGATTGAAGAGGGAAAAGATTAGAAGCTCCAATTTGGGTTCAGTTAGAAGTCTGCTGCAATAATCCAGGCAAGAGATGATGAGCATCTGAATAATGATGGGGGGCTGTGTGAGTGGAGAGAAGGGGTAACAGCAGCTTAGGTTATGGGAGTATACCCAACAAGACTGAATGGGTATAGCCTGGGTAAGGTCTTTGGGTAGAATAGGGAAGGGTTACAGATGATTCCAAAGTTTCAATCCTGGATAACTCAAGTACAGCGGTCCCCATAACAGAAACAGGTAAAGAACCAAGTCAAAACTCCCGAGATTTGGACTCATTCACACTTAACCAAACAAAACATTGTCAGAAAGCTCATGAAACGAATATTAAGTTTTCTTGGACACTGAACAGGTTTTGCCAAGCAACATCTGCATTAGTTAAACATGAATGGAGCAGGCACATATGGAGCACATTTTCTGTAAACTGTGCATGATTTTAAAAGGGAAAGGGAAAAGAGCAATCAGTAAAATAATCTGGATTTATCCAAACCTCACCTGTCTGAAAGCACTTGGGACATTGAGCTGTCTCTTAGCACAAATATAAATTCACTCATTCCCATCCTGTGCCCTGTGTGATGCTAAAGGAGAGACATGAGCCAGAGTTTGCAAAGGGTACTGGTGCAGAGAGTACTGGCAACACTCTTGGCCTTCACCCAGAAGGGCTGGACAGGCTAGCAAGGTCCACCTGAGGATTTGAATGAGGATGGTTTTAGATAAGTCCTCCCACACAGTGTGACTCTGAAATTGGATTCATGGGGCTGAATCCCCTTACTCCAACAAACATTTATGAACCGTCTCCTACTTTCCAAGCACTAGGCTAGATGTTAGGGAGGCAATGACAAAAATGAGACAGTCCCTTCTAGCACCAAATCCATAGATACTGTTACCCTAAACAGGTCCAATTTCATTTGAAATAGAATTTAAACACCGAGTAGAAGATTAACTTATTAAGGTAATCCTTGGGTTGGCATTGTGTAGGAGCTGAAAGGAACCTTAGAGGTCATTGCACTCTTCTGTGGATGAGGAAATTGAGGCCTAGAAGGAAAATCACTTTCCCAAGGTCAGACAGAACATAGGTGGCAAAGGCAGGACTCAATCCCAAGTCTTCTGATTCCAAATCCACCTTTTCTCCTCATTCCCATACCACAGTGATTCTTGCTTCCTTCATAAGAACGCGTGCCCAGAGCTGGATTTCGGTTGTTGGCACTTCACATCACCTTTCTCGCGTTTCTCACAACAACCCTGTGTAGATGCCATCATTACCCGCTTTTTACAGATGAGAAAACTGGGGCGAAGAGAAGTGATTTTCCAAGGGTACACAGCTGGCGCCTGATGTAGGATTTGAGCTCAAGTCTCCCTGACTCCAAGTCAAGCAGTTTATCCACTTCACCATCTAGCTGCCTCGAGGAAAAGACACATGGTCTCATTTTGTTCTCACAACCAGCCTTTGAGGTGTTATTATTCCATAGGAATCAAGGTTATTATTCTATGTAGCTGTTTTGCAGTTGAGGAAACTGGGGCTAATAGAAATTAAATGACCTGCTCACACAGCTAGGGGTTGAGGCTAAATTTGAACTCGGACCTTCCTCACTCTATCTCCACTATACCACCTACCTACTCAATAAATCCTGGTTGTCATGATTCATCTTTGTTACTTATAAGGACCTCCCTCTCTCCATTCTCTCCCTCCTTCCCACCCTATTCTATTCCACTTCCCATCACTCTACAAGGCATTCCAAGTATACCCTTGGGTCAGATATCTCACCACCACCACAACCACACCTGACCCACTCTCAAACAAATAAATTGAGGAAGGAGGGGCTATTTAATGAGTGTGGACAGTTGCAGGCACCCTATCTTCCTCTTTCCTGCTGCTTTCCCTTGAGTCTCAGCTCTAATAATAGTGAGTATTCAGATGATAGAGATAGATTCCAAGAGGCTATCTAGGGCAATTAGCCCAACCAGGTATTGCTAGTTCCAGGAGAAGGGAACTAAATCACTAACTTCAGCAAAGAAGACTAAAGGATGTTACCTAATTCTTTATCTTTCAATCTACTACTTCTCTCTAGTTAGAACAAAGGTTCTCAACCCAGGATCCATGGGATCCCCAAGGCAGGGGTGTGCTGCTGCAAGTTCTAACTGGCTTCCAAGAGTTGGTTGTTAAATGTTCAGCGTAAGCATTTACACCTCAGAAACTGTCAAAAACTACAAATCAAGATTTGGTTTATTATCTTGTTGATTGTCTAGATTTAAAAAAGTAGAGAAAATGGTATACAGATTACAATTAAAAATTTGTCTTCTCTTCAGAAAGGCAACTGTCACATATTTACCAGCACACCCCTGACCAGGGGGTATAGGGATAGATTTCAGGAGTAGATGAATTTAGGGATTGATCTACTTTTTACATTTTGAAAAATGTATTTCAATATAATTGATCTTCTTTGTAAGTCTATACACCTTATTTTATGCATTTAGAAATACTATTCTGATGAAGGGAACATGGATTTTATCACACTGCCTAAAGAAAGGTAAGTCACAAAAAGAATAACACACAAAAAGCATAAGAACCCCTGAGTCAAAGGACAGACAGGCTTTCTAGTAGCAGAAAAGACCCATTCCTGCTAGCCACATCAATAGTCTGAGATACACTGAGGGCTCAGTCTCAGAAGCATCTCTGCCCAGAAGATTCTGGCCTCTGGTAGCCATAAAGATCTGTGTAACACCACTGAGAGTGCAAACAGATGTTATTCAAAACAAACAACACCAAATTTTTTGAAATCCAAGTTTTCTCTGCCTTAACTCTCCCTGTTTATAGAAAGACAGGGAGGTTTTGTATGAAAATGTAAAGCAAACATGCTTTTAAATACATGTGATAATGGCAAGAATGTGGAAGAGATAAGAATGGACATTGGATGGGAGAATAGAGAGCTAGGTTTTCACCTTTTTCATTTAGGGTTTTGGTTTGTTTTGCTTTGTTTTGGGGAGTTTGATCTCTAGCTTTATTGGCATGTCATGTCCAGGATAGAGACATAAAATTAGCGAGAAAATGCCCCCAGGGGAGAAGGGACACAATGCTCAAGGGTGGGAAGTAGTGAGCTGACACTATCAAAGAACATTGAAAGTTCTGTAATATCAGTCAGATTAATTTCCCTAACTGAATAGGTGCCCAACCATATGTCCACATGTATCCACATTTGCTTAAGTCACAAAAATTCCTAATGGAATTTTCCATCACAATGTGCCTTGGCCCCATGTCTCACTGGCATGTTCCTCTTTGTGTCTAAGTGTCTGCTCATACATGCTTCCTACCAGGGAGTCCTCAATTTATGACCTCATATGCCAATGGCATAGTAACCTGAAAGAAAGTCCATCCCATGTGTGCATAGGGAACACTTCTTTTGTTCTTTTTGGTTAAATGTTCTGTTTTGAATTGATGTATCCTCTAGCTCTTTGGTAAATGGAAGCACATTGGTGGGGGTTCTTGAACTATGTGTTTGAGTGGGCTCTGCCCCACAGAGTGATGGAAAAATGAACTAGCTTTTCTGCCTGAGTACCTGAGGAGGTACTCCATGGAATGGAGCTATAATAAAAAGGAATGTGGAGACAGAAGATAGTTGTAACAATAGAAACTAAAACCAGAAAGGACTGGAAAGATTACATAGCTGGATTCCATCACTTTACAGGTGTGGAAACAGAAGCCATGTAAGGTCACATGACTTGTGCAAAGTCGAACAATAAGTCACAGAGCCAGTACTTGAACCTTGACGCCCCAAGGCCAGCTGTAGTGTTTTTCCCCTCAATATATGCACTGTAGAATCATAGAAATCATGAGAAGCTTGCTCCAATCTCACCATAGCTGACCTAAGTTCAAGTTGTCATCCTTTATACTCTACAAGGACCAAAATGCCATCATTATGTTGGGGTCAATGTGCAGGGTGTCCAACTGGCTGCTCAGACCAATACCCACTTGAAAGGCTCTGCCACTGCTCAGGCACAAATAGGCCATATTAATATTTGGAATAAAGAGGGCTCTTCTCACATTTCTTTTGAGCTCATAGAGTACATTACCTTCTTTGATAAGAACACATTATGCTATGCCAGTGTCTTCCCTTTCTCACAATCAATTCCAAAGTTCTTCAGAAAGACCTTGAGACTGTCCTTGTATCACTTCTTCTGAGCTCTGTGTGACCACTTGCTTTGTGTGAGTTCTCCATAAAATAGTCTTTTCAGGCAAATGGACATTTGGCAATTGAACCACATGGCCAGCCCATCAGAGCTGTGCTCTCTGAAGCATAATTTGAATGCTTGGCAGGTTAGTTCAAGAAAGGATCTCAGGGTCTGGTACCTTATCCTGCCACGTGATCTTCAGAATCTTCCTAAGACAATTCAAATGGAAGTGATTCAGTTTCCTGGCATGGTGCTGGTAGACTGTCCAGGTTTCACAGGCATACAATGAGGTCAGCACAATGGTTTCTGTAGACCTTCAGTTTGGTAGTCAGTCTAATACCTCTTTTCTCCCATACTTTCCTTCAGAACGTCCCAAACACTGGGCAATATGTGAATCAACCTCCTCATCCATGTGTATATCCCTGGAAAGTATACTGCCAAGGTAAGTGAACTTATCCATAGCATTCAAAATTTCTCCATTTTCAATAACCAATGGTTCTATATCTGGATGGCTTGGTACTGACTGCTGGAGAACTTCTACATAATGTAAGGCTTCCAGAGCTAGGGCAGAGGGAGCTGCTCCCTTTCTGGCTTGCAGTTCTCTACCAAATGAACTAATCAATTTCTTTCTAAAACTATTTCAGATTTTGGGATCTGTTCTCATGAACAATACAGACTTTATGCAACTCAGTCCTGATAGGAAGGAAGGAAGGATACAAAGGGAGAGAGGGAAGAAGGGAGAGAGGGAGGAAGGGAAGGAGAAAGGAAGCTCACATTCATTAATCATATACTAAGTTCTAGGCACAGTGCCAAATGCTTTACAAACATTTTATCACGTGATCCTCACAACCATGGAAGCTAGGTGGTAGTATGATCCCCAGTTTATCTTAGGGAGTTGCCCAAGCCACAAAGATGTTGAGTGACTTGCCCAGGGTCACACAGCTAGCAAGTGTCAGAGACAAGATTTGAACTGGGCCTTCCTGACTCCACATCTAGCTCTCCATTCATTACTGCTTGCTTTGCTGCCTCTATAATCTAAGAAACATTTAGGAAACATTGGCGGATCCAGCTCTGAGTAGCTGTATAAAACCTATATTAACTGTCACTTGAAGAAATGCTTCAATGATGTCTACAGTCTGAAATGGTCCCCCACCTCCCACTCGAGCTCAAACACCTTAGCTTTGAGCTCAGCCACAAGCCAGGCGAAGGACTTCATAAAACCTAACCTTGGCTCCGATTAGCCTTCACTGGGAATTCCTAGCTTGGCCAAGGCTGTGTTTTCCTTCCTGAGGCAGATGCCATCACTCACCAGAGTCCACTGACCCCCTTGGCCCCTCGGTTTTCTCTTGCAGCATCCCATGGGGAACTTTGCAAGATGGCCCTGGTTGGACCAGCATGTGGTCATCACCACTCAGCTCCCCAGGAGCCCTGGAATAATAAACCAGTCTGTGAAAGGCAGTTCAGTGCTGCCGTTTGCAAAGAAGGCCCCCATGTTCTCCCACCACAGGCAGGGTCTGACAAGCTGTTGAAAGAGGTTATTAGTCTGCTTAGTCTAAAGTCTGCTGAAGTGTGAACAAAAGCTCTCTGGAAAAAACCTCTGCCCATGGAGAAGGTAAATAAATGGGGGGTGGGTGGGGGAGTATTCACTAACTCTAGCACAGTGCCTGGCATATAATAGGTGATAAATAGCTGTTTATTAACTGAGTGATCACATACAGACAAGGTCTCCTCCATTGAGAGTATTCAGCCTTGAGGATAAGACAAAGGAGAGCAGGGGCATCTCTGGGTAGAGCTGTGAAGTAGGTAGGTAGCCTTTCTCTTCAATGCCTCCATAGGTTCCTAGATTATCAGAGCTGGAAGAGACCAGTGTAATCAGAATCTCCAAACTTCAAGAAGCCACAGAGGTCATCTACTCCAGCTTGTAACTGAATGAGAATCCTCTATAGGGCTCCTGACCAGTGGTCATTCAGTCTCTTCTTAGAGACCTCTTTAAAAGAATCCATTGCCTCCCAAAGCAAACCATCCCACTCGGGGCCACAGAAGGTTTTCCTTCCATAAAGACAAAACCAACTTTTTTGCCACTTCCTTTCATGTTTGGCTTCAGGTTGTGCCCACCTGGGCCAAGCCAAATATGTGCCTTGCACAAGGCAGCTTTCTGAACCATTGAAGAGACCTGTCAGGATGCCATCACCTCGTGCTGTAGGTGAACAGCTCCAGTTCTTCCCAAGAGTAATTGTATGATAGATGGCCTCCTGCTCTCATCTTGACTGTGCTCAGGCTCTGGGTTCTGCAAGCCTCCTCCATCAGTTGGACCACAGAAATAACCTTGATGCCCAGAGGAGCCTTCAAGGCCAGATGAGACATAGAACAAGGAGATATATGCTCCCTAAATGTCAGAAAGGAGATTCCCCAAATACTCTGACAATCCTGTGCCCTCCCTCTAGAGAGTGACGTTTTCCAGGTATTTCTGGATGTAGGGGGCATTGTTTGATTTCTAGGAACCTCAGAATCATGAATCCTTAATGAGATACATGGTCACTGGAAAAAGATGAGCCTCACAATCCAAGTGGGAAGATATCAAATGAATGAAGGAGGCATCTGACTTTGATGGCAGCATGCAGTTGGATGAACAGCTCATCGAACTGGACTGCTAAAACATACTTCTTGGATAACAGATGGATCAGAAAAACTGTGGACTGAGTAAAAGGAGGGGATGAGGTTACATAGTATTTAGAAGGTTGCACCGTCAGTCAGTACTATTGAGTTACTCTAATAAAAAAAACCCATTCTCTTTTTTAATACCAGAATTCCCCCATAATTCTATGTAGACGTGGTCCACCATAACCTCAAATGTAATCAGAGCTGTATGTCACCAAATAGTGGAATGATGGCTGGCAGATGAGGGGGGCCACAGTTATTGACCATGAACCCTTGCATCAGAGGAATGGCCTAAAAGATACCATCAAGGACATGTACGACTAGAAATTAGCATGGGTCAGTCCTACAGGAAGAGGAAGGAATGCCATGTGTTTCATTGATATCCACAGAGTATCTATGAAATATCAGTCAGAAGGAACTCGACAGTCAAGGAGTCCAACCTATTCCTGAAGAGGAGTCTTCTCACCAACATATTCATACAGCCTAGTGCCTCAGCTGGATGTTCATGGAGGATTTCCAGGGAAATATGAATTAGTATTACATACCATAAGAAGGCATGCATAAGTGGAATAAATAAATGAATATTCATGAATGAATGAACAGAACTTGTGTTCATTGTGTGCTAGGTACTTTGCTAAACACTGGAGATACAAATATAAAAATAAGATAGACCCTGCCCTCAAAGAGTTTATATTCTAAAAGAGAAATACCATAGATATACATAGATATATAGACACATGTGGATATAGACAGACATTTTTACATAGATACATTTCTACATAGATATCCTATACATATCTATGTATCAATCTATGTATGTCTATGTACCTATATAGATGTGTAGCTATATCAGTATTTAGAGAGGGAGAGATAGCTTGGGCATAGTGGCCAGGATGGTGTATTTTGGACAGAGAAAACTAGAAGAAAAGATCATTGGAATCATAGGAAAAAATAATCTCTATGTCCTTTCCAGGAGGGGTAGCATTCGTCTGATCTCTATTCATAGATAGCAAGTTGAGAAGGACCTCAGAAGCCATCAGAACTCTGGTAGAAAAGGGGAGCAAGATGGAGAGAAGGGGGCAAGAGCATGCACACCCCAGCATGGCATGGAAATGGCCTGAAGGGGGTAAGGGGGAGGGGCCTGAAACCAGACAAGATCCAGTAAATTTTCACATTTCAAAACCTAGGGTCACAGGAGTGGGAGCTTGGGTTCCTGGTAGCGGGGAGATGGAGTTGTCATCTGCAAGTATAGAAGGAGTAGGAATACCTGCTTGAATTCAATTCAGCAAGTGCCAGGCACTGTGCTAAGTGCAGGGGATACAAAGACAAAAACTAAATAATCCCTGCCCTCAAGGAGCTCACTGCTTAGACTAAGTTCTATAAATAGAATTAATTCAGCTTAAGCTGTACTCAAAACCAAAACACAGAAAGCTAAACAGACTGGTTCATCATATCTAAAAGACCTCAGGTGAGGAAACAGGCCCAGGCAGGTGAAGTGACTAACCAGTTACACAGGCAGTAAATATCAGATTTGAACTCAGGCTCTCTAATTCTGGAGTCAGCCCTCTTTCTACCACATCATTTACTTATCTATGTCTTGCCTCCATGAACCTTTCCCAAGAGGGAGAGATATTCCAATCCAAAATCACAGGGCTTATTTGCTATGTCTCAACCTTCCCTTCCCCCAGCACTCCTCTCCTCTAAGGGATAGAGGGAGTGCATTTTCAGTGATCCTTTCTGCCTTTCTCTTTCCCTCTCTAAAGTTCATGTTACTTTCCAAACATGGTTGTACTTTGTGGATCTTCCAGTCTATGGAGAATTTGCATACTGCCAGATGGGAGAAGGAGCCACAAGCCAGACAGCAAAGAGAGATGACCTTAATTAGAAACATTTGCTACATCGTGTTTGGCCAGACCCTCTGGAACCTTCCAGCAGGGATTGTCCATACAAGTTTCTCTAGACAACGCCAAATTTAGTGGAACCTGGCTGCTCCAAAAAGCATGACTTTCTTGGGACCTCCAAAGGTATCCACTGGAGGAATCATCCCATCCTGCAACTGGGGGATGTACACATTGCAGTAACTGCATGAATAGGCTAATTACTGAAAGTAAATCAGAACACGGGTGAGGAGGAAGTCCACCTTCAGCACCCAACCAAAACAATCACATAATCTTTGGTAAATATGCTCTGAGCAGGGTTAAATGAAGCTCATGAGGGGTGGGGGGAGGTACTATATATAGCAGGTTAAAATTGCATTTTCCTTGTTAGTTCTCAAGAACAGGATTCTAATTCTGTCACAAAGTTCAAGTCAATTCAACAAGCATTTATTAAGTTACTACTATGTCTACTAGATTCAAGGGGTACAAAGAAATACAAAACCTTTCCTGTCTCCAAGAAGTTTACAGTCTCCTAGGGGAAAACAGCATGTACACAGAAAAATTTTATATACACATATGTATATATATATATATATATGCATATATATATACATTTATATACATATATATTTTATATACATACATATATACATATATATGTAATATATGATATGAGTACAAAGCCATTTGAAGAGGGGAAAAAGCTGTAGCATCTAGAGGATTCAGGAAAGTTTTCTTATAGAAGATTTGAGCTGAGCTTTTGAGGGAGATAGGAGTTCCAAAAGGCAGAGGGGAAGGAAGATCATTCCAGGGCTAAACTGTACAAAAAGTGTAGAAGTGGGAGATTACAGAGAATAACAAGTAGACACATTTGGCTGGTATGCAGAGTTCATAAAGGGCAGTAATGTGAAATCAGTCTGAAAAATATGGGCTGGAATTAAGTTGTGATGGGCTTTAAGTGTCAAAGGAGTTTCCATTTTATCCTAGAGGTATGGGGAACAGCCCATGCAAAGGCACAGAGGAAGGAGATTACGTAACTTGTGCTTAAATTCCTCAGGTAGGTTAGTTTGGCTGGGTTTTGGAATACATGAAGAAGGAATAAAGGAAGAAAATTAGACTCCCATCCAAGTCTTTTGACTCCAGTCCAAAGCCACATAGTCTTATAAATAGCAAAGAAACAGGACCTCGGCACCACTGTGAATTGTAGAATGCTGAAAGGCACAAGCTGGGTTTCAGTTGATTTATCTATGTTAAGGATGATGGGGCACATGGGAGCAAGAGCAGGGGAAATGTCATGCAACTCAAGGTTTGCTGTGAATTGCTTTTACCAGGAGACTTTCACAACAGAAGTAGTCGTAACTGACCAGGCAACAGAGTATTAAGAAGCGAGGTCCATATCAGCAACTGGTATGATAAGAAAAGGATGGCAGTCCCAAACCAATAAATCTCTGTCTTCCAGAAAGCATTTTATCAAACCATGTCAGAAGATGCTGGACAGGAAATTTGTTAACTTATAGCAGCATCATGATAAGTTTATTACCCATAATTTCATTTTCCAAAGACTCCAAGGAAGCTAATTCTGAACCTACATCTTCAAAGTAGGACCCAGGATCATCCGTTCCATCTTCACATTTAAAAACAGAAAACAAGTAAAGTCTTTGTTGAAAAACCAGAGAAGATGACTGTTGTTCCTTCAGTACTGAGAATAAGTAGACCTATTTCTTTGCAATTGGTGCATATGGGAGAATGTGCATATAAAACAAAGAAAATAGAAAAGTCTAGGTAGATGGATGAAAAAGACTTTATTAGATTCTCTCCCATTTCAGGCACTATGCTATGTGCCAGGTATACAAATTCAAAAGCAAAGACAGTCTCTGTCTTCAAGGAACACTGTAAGTAACAGACAGCCCTGGGATTTTCAATGTTAGTTTAGGATTTAGCGTTGAAAAGATGCCGTTGGACAAAGTTAAAAGGTAAACATTAGAAATTGGTGCTAATTGGTAGTTGATCTGAAATGAGCATAAAGCATCTTCAAAATGAAGGCATAAGTCATCGGGAAAACATGATTCAATTGACAAAATATTCAATCCCTGCTTTTTTAAAAAAAGAAAATTTTTGTTAATAAGGTGAACTTGTCAAAAGGAGGAAATGCCTTTTTCTTTACTTTGTATGCCCAGCATTAATACAGTGACTGACACATAAGCACTTAATAAATGTTTATTAATTAACTGACTGATAATGATGAGGCAACATGATTTAGTGGTTAGAGCACTGAGCTTGGAGTCTTCAGTTTCTCTGAAGACATTTTCATTATCTCTTCTCTCTTGCACAACTCTACCTCTGGTTAATCCTCAACTCAGTCTTCAGAGACTGGTTTTCCATGACTCACAGTCATGGAACATGACCAGAAGAGTATTTTGGTATTGATGGACAGGGAGACACTTGCCTGTAATCCTGCTGCAGAGGAGGCTGAGGTTGACAGACCTTTAGAGCTTGGTATTCGGAGCAATGGAGTCCAAGTGGATCCTATGTCCATGCTCATTTCAGTATTCATATGGTGAACCTCCAGGAACAAGGGAACACCAGGGTGACTAGGGAGGTGTGAGCTGGCCCAAGTCAAAAAGAAATGGAGCAGAGCAAAGTTCCCTTGCTCATAAGAGAGGGATGGGACCTGTGAATAGCTCTGCTCCTCCAGCCTGGGTGACATAGAGACCCAGAACTTGAATCCTGTGTCTGAAGTCAGCTTTCTAGCTTCTACATCAAAACCAAAATATATAATAAAAGATATGCTTTTATTACACAAAAAAAATCTTAGTCATCAAAGGCATTCTGTAATTTCTCAAAGGCAATCTTGCTCATTCTCCTCCAATTCGATCCTAGTCCAGTCCATTCCCACTTATACCTACCATCATTCTACTACACTATCACCCCCAAAACAGTTTACTAGTTATTTACAGAATGGATAGACATGTGCCTTGAACTTTAATGGTTTGGTCCAACCAATATCCATCGAACTCAACCATCACTGTTGATTCTTAACACTGACTTCTCTGCCATTCCCTTCTCTCCATTTTCCCTTGCTTTTCTGTCCTCCCTCACTCTTAATTTCCCAAGCATTAATGGGCAGAGGGCTCCTGGTTGTGATAAACCAGGCTCAATCATTCTACCTACTTTGTCCCCAACCCAAACCTTTGGACATAAGTCTAGATATTTGTAGCCTTGTGAAATCTACACTATAGTTCTAATACTCCTTCAGCAATAAAAGCATTTATTCAGCAACTGTGGGGATAAGCTGGATTTATAATGCCTCCCATCATCCCTAGAGCTAACAGTGTGAGAAAGGGGGTGGCCTGCTTCTATGCACCTGTCAAGTAGCTTTTCCCACAAATGGAGAGACATTTCCGACAGGATCAAACCATTTTATTCCCAAACTAATGTCCTGAAATAGCTTCATCAGGTAATTATTAATAATGATGTTCTACACTGATGTTATAATCAAGAAACTGTTATTTCTCCCAATAAGTGGAGAATGGATAGAGGAAATTGAAATTGCTTAATCAGCTGAGCCAAAGTAGATAGCGTGGAAGGAAATCATAGATAATCACAATGACCTACCCTCATATATGTGTTTCCCCAGTGATGTTGTTGCAAACTGGGATTCCGATCACCTGAACACACTCCACTATACTTCAATGGGCTGCAGTTCTTGGCACAAGGAGGGGATCCATTGGGCTGATCTTGATTGCAGTTCAGGACCGCCTTATGTTAGCCCAACACCTAGGACAGGTCGTCCAATGGCAGCACTGAAAAATTAATTCCATCCCAAGTCAGTACTAACTTCCCAAAGGAAGCAACCTATCTTTTCATGAATGGCCTTCAGAGACACAGAGTTTTTATGGTCATGCCAAGTGTGCCTTTATTCTTCCTCTAAATATTCCCGTTTTCAATGATATCCCAAATTCCTTTCACTGAGGTAAAAGTTTTTATTCCAAAAAAGAGATAAAGCTCAATTCAATCCCATAATCATTTATTAAACCTTGTACACATACAAGACACTAAGTTAAGTGCTAGGGAAACAAAAATAAAGTGGGCTCTGCCCTCAAATAACTTATATTTGGGGAGGAGGGGGAGGGAGATGCACTGATAAATATTTAACAACCAGCTCTTCATGGGGATTAATTGTACCAACAACACTTTTTTTAGTTTAATTTGCCTTATTAACATTTCCCCCATCATTTTATTGTCTTGACAAACAATGCTTTGTAGCATTTGCTGATGTCCACAGTGTAAATGCTCACACTGAAAGTTTAACAAGTGGCTCTTCTGCACTGACTCCAGTTCTCCCTTGCTACATTCTATAGGGAGAAACAAGATATACCTTGATTAGTGGATACAAAGTAATTTCAGATGGAGGAGAGCCCTGACAACCAGGAGAGTTCAGAAAGGACATTCACAGAGCTTTTAAGGGAATTAAGGGTTCCAGAAGAGGACAGCAGGGAAAGCATTACAGGCATTGGCTACAGCTTGTGCAAAGACACAGGGATGGGAGATGGAATATCATGCACAGGCAACAGAAGTTTATGGCTGGCTATGTAGACCAGGGAGTTATTGTCATCATATGATCACAAAGCCAGAAGGAGCTAATGAGGTCACTAAGAGTATTGTAAAGATAAAAAAACAAGAAGTGGACTCAAGGAAGAGACTTTGTGGTCACAATATAGACTATGATGATGTAACAAAGGACACTGAAAAAGAGAAGTCAGACCAGCACAAAAGAGAATGAGGGAGAGAGGGTGGGAGAGAGGGAAGGAAGAAGGGAGGGAAGTGGGAGAAAGAGAGAGACAGAATATCATGAAAACCCAGAGAAGATAAGAATATCCAGGAGAGGTGATCAGCAGTGTCAACTAACACAAAGAGGTCAAGATCAAGGACTGATAAAAGATGATAAGGTTTAAGAGATGACTGTTTACCTTAGAGGGAGCAGATTCAGTTGAGTGATGAGGTGGAATGCCATATTGCAAAGACTTTTCATTGAGAAAAAAGTGAGAACAAATGGAGGTGATGAGTATAGTGCTTCATCTACAAATTTATATGATGGGAAATGTGAATGAGGCCAGGTGATTTGGCAACAACAAAAATAACAGCAAAAAGACACATCATTTCTATGAACCAAGAGGGGGCGATCTCACTGTACTCCATCCTAGACAATTCCTTTTGGGGCACTGTGTTCAGTTAGGGCACCACAGTTTGGGGAGAACTTTGACAAGCTAGTTAGTGTTCAGAGAAGAGTAACTAGGAGAATGAAAGACTCCTTAGGTCTTGCCACATCAGGTTCAGCTGCAGGAGCAGAGCAGATGACATTTCTGACCATGCTATTCCTCTCCTCAATGAACTACAGTGACTTCCAATATCCTCTAGGATCAAATATAAAATCTGTTGGTGTTCAAGGTCCTTCATAAACTAGCCTCTTCCTTTCCAGTCTTCTTAATATTTTGCTCACCATCATACACTCTACTACTCAGCTACACTGGCATACTTGGAGTCACTCTAACATGACACTCTACCTCCCATCTCCAAGCCTTTGCACCATCTGTCTCCCATGGCTGGAATTCTCTGTCACTTCACCTCTGTCTCTGTTTCCCCTCTCTTCCTTTAAGGCTCATGTCAAATTCCACTTTCTACTGGAGGTTCACTCTAGCTACTGATGTTTTCCACTTTCAGACTAGCTCCCATACACTCCATTAATATCTTTTATTAAAAAGCTATTTATATGTTGTCTCCATCATTAGAATGCACCCTGTTTTTACCTTTCTCTGTATATCTAGCATTTATTACCATGCCATGTACAAAGTAAACACAATAAATTTTTCTTGACTGACAAGAGCAAAGATTTAGAGGGGACATGATGGCTGTCTTTAAGTATTATTAAAGATTTTTGAATGGAAAATAAATTGGACTTTTTCTGCTTAGACCAGAATTAGAAGCTATAGGTGGGAGGTAAGTTATTTCATCTCATCATAAGAAAAATTTAGAATTACAACCATCCAGAGTGGGACAGGCTGCTCTCAGAAGAGAATAACCTCTCTGTCCCTGGAGTCTTCAAGCAAAGGCTGGATAGTTACTCAACAAGTATGTTCTAGACAGGATTCTTATTCAGATATGGATTCAACCAGATGACCTCAAATATTCTTTCCAACTCAGATTCTGTGATTCTTGGAGTCTGCCTTCTTTACTAGGGATTAAACCAATCTGGGGTCACATTTGTGGTGACAGATGAACATATTCCATCCAATTTTGCTTCTTCATTTTATAATAAAAAGGTGAAGCTCATTGCTTTTATGATTTTACATAGCAAAAAATAACTAGAGAATATACAACAGCATCCATATCTATTAGAGGAGATAAAGTGAATTCCAGTGGCTCATTTTACCTCTAGCATAAAATATAGACACATCTATTTGGGTTAGAAGACCCTTCTTGTCTTTTCTAGCCTCGCTGTATGTTGTCCCCTTTTGAGCACTCTGCTGTCTAGCCATATTGGCCTTCTTTCTCCACCTCCCATCTCTGTGCCTTCTCATTGGCTGTCCTCTATGCCTGGAAGGCACTCATTCCTCCTCGCACTTCTTGGCGCCTCTGTCTTCTTTGAGACACAGCTCAAACACCACCTTCAGCCCATGGCATTTTCTGAATCCCTCAATTGCCCTCCTTTCCCAAGTGCCACATATCATCTCTTACTTATTGTATATGTATTTAGGACATAAGCTCTTCAAGAGAAGGATTTGTCTCATCTTTTGTATTTTTGTCCCAAGCGCCAAGCACAGCACTGGACACATGGTAGATCTTTAGTAGATGTTTGCGGATCTATTAATAAGAAACGGCTGCTTCACAAGTAGATAAAGATAATAATGAAATTAACTGGAGCAAAATAGACTTGAAACCTAACAAAAGCCTGAATAATATTAACAAAACACAGCCCTCAAAATCCTAAGGCAACTTTCAAAAGGTTAACATTTCCCAGCCAAAAAGTTGAAAATCTTAGAACCCATGATAAAATGGCCAAAAAACTACAGAAGTCCTTTTGGAACAAGGGACCTCACTTTATCAAGCAGTAATAGAAGCTAACAGGTGTACTCCCTTGGATTTGTCAAACTTAACCCCCAGAGAGAGCTGATGAAATATTGAGGATCCAAGACTGGAATCAAGAGGCCCTCTGGGGCAACATCCATGTGAACTCAGTCAACAAGGATGTATCAAACAAATGGCTAGCTCAGGTGGATTTGTTTGTGCCAATGGGGAGGCTGAAGATGACAATTCAGAACCTCTTCAATACCTCCCCAAAATCACCATGAAATGGGTTGTCATTGAAGTATCCAGGTTTAATGTAGACCATGCAAGGAAATGGCAGAAACTGCATACAATTGGTCAATTTGATTTAAAAAAAGAGAAAAAAGAAAACCAAATTACCAATATCAAAAATGAAAAAGATTAACTCACCTCCAATGCGGAGAAAATTAAAACAATAATTAGAAATGAATTTATTGTATGCCCATAAATTTGGCAATCTAACTGAGATGGATGAATATTCTTAAAAACACGCATTGCCTAGATGAACAGAAGAGGAAGTTGAATACTTAAATAACCCCATCTCAGAAAAAGAAACTGAAAAAGCCATCAATGAACTCCCTAGAAAAAAATCTCCATGACCAGAAGGATTTACAAGTGAATTCTATCAAACATTTAAAGAAGAGTTAATTCCAATACTATATAGACTATTTGGAAAACTTGGTGAAGAAGGAGTCCTACCAAATTCTTTTTATAATATAAATATGGTTCTGATACCTAAACCAGGAAGAGTCAAAACAGAGAAAGAAAATAGTAGACCAATTTCTCTAATGAATATAGATGCAAAATTTTATATAACATATTAGCAAAAAGATCACAGCAACTTATCACAAGAATAATATATTATGATCAGGTAGGATTTACACCAGGAATGCAGGGCTGGTTAAATATTAGGAAAACGATTAGTATTATTGATCATATCAACAACAAAACTAACAAAAACCATATGATTATCACAATAGATGCAGAAAAAGTTTTTGACAAAATACAACACCCATTCCTATTGAAAACACTGGAGAGCATAGGAATAAGTGGAGCCTTCCATAAAATAATAAGCAGGATACACAAATTTGGGATATCCCCCCCCAAATATTCACATGGACTATCTGTGCCCAACTTGTGGTAGAGCATTCCAAGCTTGTATTGGTCTGATCAGCCATAGTCGGACACAATGAAATTTCACTTTATCACAGTAATGTCATTTTGGTCCTCTTTGAAGATGAAAGACAACAACCAACCAAGCAGTATCTACCTAAAACCATCGGCAAGCATTATATATAATGGGAATAAGCTAGATGAATTTCCAACAAGATCAGAGGTGAAACAAGGATGTCCATTATCACCACTGCTATTCAATAAGTAGTATTTCCCTAAAATCATCAGTAAGCATTATATGTAATGGGGATACGCTAGGTGCATTTCCAATAACATCAGGGGTGAAACAAGGATATCCATTATCATCACTGTTATTCAATATGGTACTAGAAAACTTAGCTTTAGCAATAAGAGAAGAAAAAGAAATAGAAGGAATTAGAATAAGCAAAGAAGAAACTAAATTATTACTCTTTGCAGATGATATGATGATAAACTTAGAGAATCCTAGCAAATCAAGTAAAAAAACTACTTGAAATAATAAACAACTTTGGCAAAGTTGCAGGTTACAACCCACACGAATCTTCTGTATTTCTATATATTATTAACAAAGTCCAACAGCAAGAGATAGAAAGAGAAGTCCCATTTAAAGCTAGGGCAGACACTATAAAATACCTAGGAGTCTACCTGTCAAACAAAGTAAAACAAAACACTTTTCGCACAAAAAAAGTCAGATCTAAGTAAGTGTAAAAACATCAGTTGTTTGTGGGTATGCCAAGCCAATATAATAAAACTTACAATTCTACCTAAATTAATTTACTTATTCAGTGCCATACCAATAAAACTACCACATAATAATTTTCTGCAGCTAGAAAAAATAATATCAAAATTCATCTGGAAGAACAAAAGGTCCAGAATATCAAGGGAACTAATGAAAAAAAAATGCTAGGGAAGTGGTCTAGTTCTACCAGATCTCAAATTATATTACAAAGCAGCAATCATCAAAATCACCTGGTACTGACTAAGAAATAAAGGAGTAGATCAGTGGAACAGTTAGGTACTCAAGAATTAGTCAATGAATATAGCAATCTACTGTTTGATAAACCCAAGGATCCCAGCTTCTGGGATATGAATTCACTGTTTGACAAAAACTGTTGGGAAAACTGGATAACAGTATGGCAGAAACAGGGCATAGACCAATGCCTGACACCATACACAATGATAAAGTTCAAATAAATGTACGATCTAAATATAAAGGTTGATACTATAAACAAATTAGTGGAGCAAGGAATAGTGTATTTGTCAGAATTATGGAGAATGAAGAATTTTATGACCAAACAAGAGATAGAGAACACTATAAAGTGCAAAATGCATAATTAATAGATAATTACATTAAATTGAAGTTTCTGCACAAACCCAATGCAAACCAAGATTAGGAGGGAAGCAGAAAACAGGGAAAGAATTCTTGTAAGTAGTGCTTGTGATAAAGTCCTCATTTCTAAAATATATGGAGAACTGAGTCAAATTTACAAGAATACAAGTTATTCCCCAATTGATAAATTGTCAAACGATATGAACAAGAAGTTTTCAGAGGAAGAAATTAAAGCTGTCTATAGTCATATGAAAAAATGCTTTAAATCACTATTGATTAGAGAGATGCAAATCAAAACAACTTTGAGGTAACACATCACACCTATCAGATTGGCTGACAATGACTCTGGAGAAGAAAGTGAGGTTGGTGACCTTGCACAACACTCCCTCACTCAAATCAACGTCAATTACAAGTCATGTCTTCCTCTTGATGTCATGGTCCTCTTCAAGAATAAAGGACAAACACAACCTGTGAGTGAGTAGCAGCTCCTTTCTTCTCTTCTCCTGTCCTCTCCTCTGGTATTGTGCCCAGGGGAAGGTAAACTCCATGGCCAAAAGTTGCTGTTTTTCCTTTGGATTTACTGGCTACATTTCTTGCTCAAAGATCAAGCCTTTAACCTAATTAACTCTGGAGCTCCTAGACTGGACAAGTCCCCACCCACTTAGCACAGAGTAGATGTAATAACTAAATAATTGTTTCTTTTTTACCCAGGAACCCTGAGTGTCTTCCCCTCCAAGTTTGATTTTTTTGTGATTAAAGGTGCCATCCCTTGAGTAACTCATTGAATGGGTGTATTTATCAAAGTGAGAATGTGATAAGAGCTTAGCCTGAAAGGGCTGGGGTCTCACATTGTATCCTGAGCCATCTCTAGTTATCCTGATTAATATCAGGCCGCTGGACCCAGATGGCTCAGGAGAAGAAAGTGAGCACATCCCTCCCTCACTAAACTCAAAGTCAATTTCAAGTCATGTCATCATCTTGATGCATGATTTCATTCTTCAAGAACGAAGGACAAAAACACAACCAGACTGGATAACATGAAAAACAGGAAGATGATAAATGCTGGAGAAGATGCGGGAGAGTTGGAACACTAATTTATTGTGAGTGGAGCTGTGAGTTGATCCAACCATTCTGGAGAGCAATTTGGAACTATGCCCAAAGGACTACAAAAAAGTGCATACCTTTTGGCCCAGCAATATTGCTTCTAGGACTGTATCCCCAAGAGATCATAAAAATAGGAAAAGGTCCCACATGTACAAAAATATTTATAGCAGCTCTCTTTGTGGTGGTCAAGAACTGGATATTAAGGGGATGCTCATCAATTGGGGAATGACTGAACAAGTTGTCGTATGTGAATGTAATGGAATATTATTTTGCTATAAGAAATGATGAGCAAGGGGGCTGAGCCAAGATGATGGAGTGAAAGCAACTACTCACCTAAGCTCTTAGACAAACTCCTTCAGATACCTCTAAAAAGAGAATCTGACCAAATTTTGGAGGGGCAGAATCCAATAGGAGACAGACTATAGCAGATTCATAGCCCAGGACAGATTGGAAAGTGGACAGAAAGGATCTGTTCCACAGGGATGGAGGACCGCACAGCACAGTGCATCCCCACTACAGCAAGATTGAGCAGGAAAGCCCCGGGGTGGCCTGAGGCAGTGGCAGCATAGCAGAATCTCAAGCATAGCAACGCAGAACAGGAGTCCAGTAGAGACGAGCAAGTGAGAGCTGCAGAGCCCCAGGTGTCTGCAGCAGCTGCAACTGAGACTATCAGACCAGAGATTACATGTTTGTAAGTCACCTACTTGAACTTTTGGGAGCCAAAATGGTGGAGTGATTGGTAAATGTTCTCACCCTCTCCCCTTGTTGACCTTGAAAGAACCATAAAATATTTCACCAGAAAAATCCTGGATCAGTGGAATCAGCAGAAGTGGCAAACAGTCTCATAGCATGTGAGGCTAGGTAAATCGTTAAGAAAGATTCCTCTTGTTGTGGTGGAGGACCAGACCTGTCCTCAGTGAACCAGGAGGAGATTCATAGCCCAGGGGAGTAGAGCCTCACAACCACCAACACCAGAACCCCAGGTATACCTCAGCACAGGGGAAACAAGAAGACACTAGAGCAGCCAGGATCACCAACCACTGAGCTCAGCTGAGGAGACCTCCTGTGACCAGACCACCCTCCCACACACTTAACAAGGTAGCTCCAGGGCTAATCTGCAGAAACACAAAAAGTGCTTCACCTGGCCTCTGCTTTCTCACATCAGCCAGCTCAGGACAGGCTCTTTAGATTCTAACTGAAAGAACCAGAGGCCACAATACACAAAGCGTCATCATCATGAGTAAGAAGCAAAGCAGAAAGGAAAAGACCATAGAATCTTTCTGTGGGACACGGACCAAAACATGAATACCAAAGAGGTCAGCATTGAGACTATACTCCCATCTGAAACTTCAGAAGGGAGTGAACTGGTTGCAAGCACAAAGAGCAGTCTTAGAAGAACTGAAGAAGAATTTTAAAAGCCAAACTAGAGAAATAGAAGAAAAATTGGCCAATGATTTTAAAAGAATGAAAAAAGAATTCACTGAAGAGAACAGCTCCTTAAAAAGGAAAATTGGACAAATGGAAAAGGAAGCACAAAACCTCATTGGGAAAATTGGACAAATGGAAAAGGAAACACAAACCTAACTGGGAAAATTGGACAAATGTAAAAGGAAGTACAAAAACTAACTGGAGAAAATGATTCCTTAAAAGGAATAATTGGACAGATGGAAAAGGAGATGCCAAAGTTAACTGAAGAAAACAATTTGATAAAAATTTGAATTGGGCAAGTAGAAGCTAATGACTCTATGACACATCAAGAATCAGTCAAACAAAATCTAAAGAATGAAAAGACAAAAGAAAATGTAAAATATATAACTGGAAAATAGATCCAGGAGAGAAAATCTAAGAATTATTGGACTACCAGAAAGCCATGATGAGAAAAAGAACCTGGACAATATCTTCCAAGACATCATCAAGGAAAACTGCCCAGAAGTCCTAGATCCAGAGGGCAAAGTAGTCATTGAAAGAATTCACCATTCACCTCCCAAAAGGGACCCCAAACTCAAAATCCCAGGAAATATCATTGCCAAATTCCAGAACTATCAAGTGAAGGAGAAAATATTACAGGAAGCCAGAAAGAAACCATTCAAATATCGAGGAGCTACAGTCAGGATCACACAGGACCTTATAGGTCCTACATTAAAAGATCAAAGGAAATGGAATATGATATTCCATAAAAGGACCTGGGACTACAACCAAGGATAAATTACCTAGCAAAGTTGAGCATAATATTTCAGGCAAGGAGATGGACAGTCAACGAAATAAGGGATTTCCAGATCTTCCTGACAAAAAGGCCAGAACTCAATAGAAGATTCGATCTTCAAATGCAAGTCTCAAGAGAGACATAAAAAAGGTAAACAGGGGAAAAGAAAAACTTGTTACTCAATATGGGCAAACTGTTTACATCCCTATAAGGGAAGATGATACTTGTTAATCTTGAGAATTGTATATTTCTTATGAAATGTAAAAGGGATAGACATGGATAGAGGGAGCAGGCATAAAGTAAATGATATGATGATAAAAATGTGATTTCAGGGTGCAAAGGGATTGTAACAGGAGACGTAAAAAGGAAGAAGCAGAAAATGGTCAATTCCATCACAGAAAGAGGCATAAAATTATATACAGAAGAGGGAAAGAGGTGGGGGAGAGGAGCATTGTCTGAGAGGGACTCTCATCTGATTTGGCTCAAGGAGGGAACAACAAACTTAATTAAGTGTGTAAATCTAACTAGCTCTATAGGCGGTAAGAGGGGAAAGGGGAAAGAAAGGGGAGGGGAGGCTAAAAGGCAGGGAAGAAGTGATAAGGGTAAAGGAGAATAAAAGGGAAGGGGGCTGAAAGAAGGAAGGGAAGACTGTGGGATGTGGTGGTCAAAAATTAAAACTCTATTGTGGAGGGGAAGGGAGAAGGGAGAACTAAAAACACAAATGGTGGGGGAAAGGATGGAGGGAAAGACACAGATAGTAATGATAACTCTGAATGTGAATGGGAGGAACTCTTCCATAAAACAGATATGGATAGCAGAATGGATTAAAAACCATAATCCAACAATATGTTGTTTACAAGAAACACATTGGAAATGGGGGGAATATGCACAGAGTAAAGCTAAAATGTTGGAGCAGAATATATTGTACTTCATCTGATGTAAAAAAAGCAGGGGTAGCAATCCTAATCTAAGACAAAGAAAAAGAAGAAATAGATCTAATCAAAAGAGATAAGGAAGGAAACGATATCCTGCTAAAAGGCACCATAGATACAATGAAGCAATACCATTACAAAACATATATGTTCCAAGTGGTATAGCATCCAAATTCATAGAGGAGAAGTTAAGGGATTTACAGGAAGAAACAGACAGCAAAGCCATACTAGTCAGGGACCTCAACCTCCCCCTCTCTGAACTTGATAAATCTAACTTCAGAATAAACAAGAAAGAAGTTAAGGAGGTGAATAAAACTCTAGATGAGGCAGATATGATACATCTCTGGAGAAAATTGAATGGGGATAGAAAGGACTATAGCTTTTTCTCAATGGTACATGGCACATATACAAAAAGTGACCATGTACTAGGGCATGAAAACTTCACAATCTTGTGCAGAAAGGCAGAGATAGTCAATGCATCCTTCTCAGATCATAATGCAATAAAAATTATATGTAATAAAAGGCCATGGAAAGATAAACCAAAAATCAATTGGAAACTAAATAATCTAATCCTAAAGAAAGAGTGGGTTAAACAAAAAATCATAGACACAATCAACAACTTCATTCAAGAGAATGACAATAATGAGACAACCTATCAAATCTTATGGGATACTGAAAAACCAGTTCTTAGGGGAAGCTTTATAGCTTTGAATTCCTACATGAATAAAATAGAGAAAGAGGAGATCAATGAATTGGGCAAGCAGCTGAAAACGCTGGAAAAAGAACAAATTGAAAATCCCCAAGTAAATATCAAATTAGAAATACTGAGAACCAAAGGAGAGATTAATAAAATTTAAATTAAGAAAACTATTTAACTAATAAATAAAATGAAGAGTTGGTTTTATGGAAAAAACAAATAAATGATAAAACTTTGGTCAATTTGATCTAAAAAAAAAGAAAGAAGAAAACCAAATTACCAATATCAAAAATGAAAAGGGTGAACTCACCTCCAATGAGGAGGAAATTAAAACAATAATTAGAAATTACTTTCCCCAACTTTATGTCCTTAAATTCAACAATCTAAATGAGATGTATGATTATTTTAAAAAATATAAATTTCCCAGATTAACAGAAGAGGAAGTTAAATACTTAAATAACCCCATCTCAGAAAAAGAAATTGAACAAGTCATCAATGAACTCCCTAGGAAAAAATCTCCAGGACCAGATGAATTTACAAGTGAATTCTACCAAACATTTAAAGAACAGTTAATTCCAATACTATATAGACTATTTGGGAAAACTGGGGAAGAAGGAGTTCTCCCAAATTTTTTTTATAATATAAATATGGTTTTGATACCTAAACCAGGAAGAGCCAAAACAGAGAAAAAATTATAGACCACTTCCTCTAATGAATATAGTTGCAAAAATTTTAAATAATATTTTAGCAAAAAGAATATAGTAACTTATCATGAGAATAATACATTATGATCAGGTAATATTTATACCAGGAATGCAGGGCTGGTTCAATATTAAGAAAACAATTAACATTACTGATCATCTCAACCACAAAACTAACAGAAACCACATGATTATCTCAATAAATTCAGAAAAAACATTTGACAAAATACAACACCCATTCCTACTGAAAATGCTAGAGAGCATAGGAATAAATGGAACTTTTCATAAAATAATAAGCAGCATCTACCTAAAACCTTCAGCAAGACTATGCAATGGGATAAGCTAGATGCATTTCCAATAAGATCAGAGGTGAAACAAGGATGTTTATTACCACCACTATTATTCAATATGGTACTAGAAATATTAGCTGTATCAATAAGAGAAGAAAAAGAAATTGAAGGAATTAGAATAGGCAAAGAAGAAACTATATTATCACTCTTTGCAGATGACATGATGATATACTTAAAGAATCTCAGAGATTCAAATAAAAAAACTACTTGCAATAATAAACAACTTTGGCAAAGTTGCAGGTTACAAAATAAACCCACACAAATCTTCTGTATTTCTATATATTACTAACAAAGCCCAACAGCAAGAGAAAGAAAGGGAAATCTCATTTAAAGCTAGGGTAGCCAGCATAAAATATTTGTGAGTCTACCTGACAAAACAAATCCAGGGACTATATGAACACAATTACAAAATACTTTTCACACAAATAAAGTCAGATCTAAATAAGTGGAAAAACATCAGTTACTCATGGGTAGGCCAAGCCAATTAATAAAAATGACAATTCTACCTAAATTAATTTACTTATTCAGTGCATACCAATCAAACTATCAGACAATTATTTTCTAGAACTAGGAAAAATAAGATCAAAATTCATCTGGAAGAACAAAAGATCCAGAATATCACAGAAAGCAATGAAAAAATGCTAGGGAAGGTAGCCTAGTGCTACCAGATCTCAAATTGTATTATAAAGCAGCAATTATCAAAACCATTTGGTATTGGCTAAGAAACAGAAGGGTAGACCAGTGGAATAGGTTAGGTACTCAAGACACAGTAGTCAATGAATATAGCAATCAACTGTTTGATAAACCCAAGGACCCCAGCTTCAACAAAAATTGCTGGGAAAAATGGATAACAGTGTGGTGGAAACTAGGCAAAGACCAATGCCTGACACTGTACACAAGAATGAAGTCCAAATGAGTATATGATCTAGGCATAAAGATTGATACTATAAACAAATTAGTAGAGCAAGGAATAGTGTATTTATCAGATTTATGGAGAAGGGAAGAATTTTTGACTAAAGAGATAGAAAGCATTATGAAGTACAAAATGGATATTTTTGATTACATTAAATTGAAAAGTTTTTGCACAGCCAAACCTAATGTAAACAAGAGGGAAGCAGAAAACCGGGAAAGAATTCTTGCAACTAGTGTCTGTGATAAAGATCTCATTTCTAAAATATAAGAACTGAGTCAAATGTACAAGAATACAAGTCATTACCCAATTGATAAAGGGTCAAAGGATATGAACAGGTAGTTTTCAGAGGAAGAAATTAAAGATATCTAGTCATATGAAAAAAATGCTCCAAATCACTTTTGATTAGAGAGATGCAAATCAAAACAATTCTGAGATACCACATCACATCTATCAGATTGGATCACATTATGGAAGAGGAAGATGATAAATGTTGGAGGAGATGTGAGAGAGTTGGAACACTAATTCATTGTGGGTGGAGCTGTGAGCTGATCTGACCATTCTGGAGAGCAATTTGGAACTATGCTCAAAGGGCTACAAATCGTGCATACCCTTTGACCCAGCAATACAGCTTCTAGGACTTGTATCCCCAAGAGATCATAAAAATTAGAAAGGGTCCCACATGTACAAAAATATTTATAGCAGTTCTATTTGTTGTGGCCAAAAACTGGAAATCAAGCAAATGACCATCAATTGGGGAATGGCTGAATAAATTGTGGTATATGAATGTAATGTAATACTATTGTGCTATAAGAAATGATGAACAGGAAGACTTCAGAGAGGCCTGGAAAAACTTATATGAACTGATGCTGAGTGAAAAGAGCAGATCCAGGAGAACTTTTTACACAGCAACAACCACAATATGCAAGCAATTTTTCTGGTAGACTTAGTACTTCATTGCAATGCAAAGACTTAGATAATTCCCAATGATCTCTTAGGGCAAAATGCCTTCCATATCTAGGGAAAGAATTATGGAATTCAATCACTGAATGAATAAGATCATTTTCTTTTGTATTATCTTTTGGTTTGTTTTATGATTTCTCCCATTCCTTTTAATTCTTCTATGCAACATGACTAAGGTGAAAATGTACTTAATAAGAATGTATGTGTAGAACCTATATAAAACTGTATGCCATATCAGAGAGGGAGTAGGGAAGGGGGAGGGTGGGGAAAAAATCTAAAATATATGGAAGTGATTGTAGAACACTGAAAACAAATAAAATAATAATAATAATAAAAAGAAAATAACAAGAAATGAAATTTTAAAAAAAGAAATGATGCGCAGAAAGACTTGGAGGCCTGGCAGGACTTATATGAACTGATGCTGAGTGAAAGGAACAGAACCAGGAGAATATGGTACACAGTAACAACTGCAGCGCATGAGGAATTTTTCTGGTAGACTTAACCCTTCACAGCAATGCAAACATTCCCAATGGACTTGAGATAAAATGCCTTCCACATCCAAAGAAAGAACTATGGCATTGGATTGCAGAACAAAGTAGAATATTTTCTCTTATGTTATGTTTTGGTTTGGTCTGTCTCATGGTTTCTCCCATTCATTTTAATTTTTCTATGCAACATGACCAATGTGAAAATATGTTTAGTAAGAATGTATGTGTAGAACCCATGTAAGATTGCACACCATCTCAGGGAGGGAGAGGGGAGAAAATCTAAGAATTACAGACGTGATTGTAGAAAACTGAAAACAAATTAATTTTTAAAATTTTTAAAGAAAGAAAAAAGAAAAAAATTAATTTAAAAAAAGAACAACCTTTTTAATACCTCTGCTATTACTGGAGAGGGTAACACCATCCTCCCTGTCCCTCAGGCTCACAACCTAGGAGTGACCCTGGACTCCTCCCTCTCTCTCATCCTCCATATTCAATATGGTGCCAAGGCTTGGATTTCACCTTTAACACATCTCAGGAATAGGCCTCCTTTTCTCCTCTGACACTGCCCCAACCCTGGTGAAGGCCATCATCTTTTCAAACCTGAGCTATTACAATAGCAGCTGTGTATGGAGGGTGGGAGGTGGTGTTGGAGCAGGGAATCTGCCTGCCTCAAGTCTTTCCCTACTCCAATCCATCCTCCATGAAACCAGTAAAGTGATTTCCCTAAGGGCAAGTCTAATCACATCACCCCCTACTCAATATACTCCAGTGGCTCCCTATGGCCTCTAGGAGCAAATACAAAATGCTCTACTTGGTATTCAAAGCCCTTCATGACATAGCCCTCTCCCACCTTTACAATATTTTTACACCTTATGCCCCTTACAGATATTCTTCGATCCAGCGACCTCCGTCTCCTGGTCATTCCATGAACAAGATTCTCCATCTCTTGGCTTCAGGCATTGTTTCCGTCTGTCACCCTTGCCTGGAACACTCTTTCTCTTCAAATCTGCCTGCTTCCTTCCCTGGCTTCCTTTTAGTCCTTTACTGAAATTGTTCCTTTTACTGGAAGCCTTCACCAGCCCTCTTAATTTCAGAGCCTTCCCTCTATTAATTATTTCCAAATTATGCTATTTATGGCTTGCTTCGTATATATTGTTTGCATGTTGTCTCCCCATTAAATTGTAAGCTCCTTGTGGGCAGAAGCTGTCTTTTGACTCTTTTTGTACTCCTAGTGCTTAGCACAGTATCTGGAACATAATAGGTACTTAATAAATATTTATTGATAGATTAATTGATAAAGGTTCCCATATCTAAAAGTTAATCTTGAATGGACATGTAACATAAAACTCTCAAAAAAGATCATATATACACATATACATATATTATATATGTGTGTTAGTGTTAATGAAGATGTTGGAAAAGATGAAAAAGAAAAGATCTAAAGGAACAATCCAAAACCATGTGGGAACAGAATGAGTAATAAATCATTCCCAAATATACTTTCTGCTACTGGAGTTGTCTGGAAGATGCTTTCTGAGAATCTATAGCAGATACTCTTATATCCCAAACGTGTACTCAATTATGGGAAAAAAATCATCTTAGCCACCACTGTCATGGTCTGCCTTGCCAGGCATGGTGGCACATGCCTGTAGTTCCTGCTACCAGAAAGGCTGAGGCTGGTGGATTGCTTGAGCTCAGGAGTGTCCATGCTAAGTATGGCATTAATATGGTCAACTCTTGGGATCAGGGGTCACCAAACTGCTTGAAGAAAGGAGAAGCAGCTCAGATTGGAAAAACAAAGCAGGTTAAAAGGTTTGGTGCCAATCATCAGTGGGGTAGGGTCCATAATCAGCCATTGCTCTTCTAGCCTGGGTGACATAGAGAGACCTAGTCCAAAACCATATATGTATGTATACATATAGATGCATGTATTTGTGTATATATATACACACACACACACACACAAATATCTATATGTGGATGTTTATACATAGTCAGCCATATATGTAGTCAACTGGACGGATGGATGAGGAATAGAAGGATGGTGACTTGTCCTAAGACTTTTTTAAGTGGATTCCACAGAATATAAGCTAAGGTGATCATAACAGACATTCTGTTTGTTAAAATTAACAAAGCAGATGACATGCATTATCTCATTCGAGTCTCTCAGCAACTCTGTGGAGCTGGTGCTGACTATAGGCATTCCCAACCTTACAGATGAGAAATTTAGGCTCAGAGAGATTAATTGACTAGCTCAGTTAGTGCCACAGGGAAGGAATTGAACCCAGGTCTTCCTGACTCCATATGTAAAACCATTATCTCAGCAACCAATCAAAGGGTCTCTCACAGAAGTGGTGATTCAGAAGGTAGCCTTCCTGAAAATCAAAATCATGTTACTGCTCTCTGAGAATGAATTATTTATTTGGAGTCAGAGGAAGTGAATCCAAATCCCAGCTCTGCCACACACTATCTGATTCTGAGCAAGAAATTTCCCCTCTCTGGGCCTCAGTTTCCCCAACTATAAGAGAGCTGGGTAAGATCAGGTTGCCTCTTAAGTTGCTTCTAGCTCTGGGCCTATGATCCTATGAATCATAAATGATTATGGCATACTTGGGAAATATCCCTAGAGTTATGATGTGTTTCTATCACATAAACATGAAAATAAAAATCTGGTTTTTAAACTAGTCAACCTTGCCACAACACTTTTAACTTAGGATTATCTCCCTTCTTGGGATAAATCTCTTTCACATGCACTGAATGTCATGTATTTGATTTACTACTCACCAGACAGGAGGAAAGAAAAACAAACCATTCAGAAACTTGTAAATATTTGCCATGGAGCATAACATAGGCATGCCAGAGATCCCTCAGAAAGCAGAGTCAGCTTGCAGTCCCACCAACTGAGCACCCCGTCCTCAGCAGAGTTCACTCTCAGGACTCTCAGAATTCCTGAGGCTCAGCTCAGGGACATCCCCTCCTACAGCAGAAGGCCTTTCTTGATTCTCCTTCACCCCTTTCCCAGAGACCAATACCCTCCTTTCTGAAATTAATTCATATGTATGTATTATATTATGTTAAAATGTGTTATAATATTATTATATTATGTTTTGTTATGTATAGTATAGTATTCATTTCATAAAATGACAGACTCTGAGGGGCCTCAGAGGCCATCTAGCCCCAATAATATCTAAAAAAGAAGCTTCTGTGTAACATACCTAAGACATGCTCATGCTCCCTTGCTTGGGGACCTCCAAGGAAGAGGATTCACCACTTTCCAAGGCAGTCCTTCCCACCTTGGGTCAGCTATACTTGTTAGTAAATGTTTCCTGGCATCATTCCTAAACATCTCCCTTTGCTAATTCTACTTGTTTTTCTCCTGGTTCCGCCCTCTTGGGCCAAGCAAAACCAATGTAATAATCCCTCTTCCACATGACAGCCCATCAGATACTAAAAGAGAGCTCTCTAAGTCCTTTCTCTAAGCTAAACATGTCAATTTCTTTCAATCAGTCCTCCAGTGTTATGAACTCAAAGTCCCTTCTCTGTTCCTGGTTGCTCTCTGGTGGACACTCTGTAGTTTGTTAATGTTCTTAAATTTTGGCAATCATAACTGAACACAATACTCCAGCAGAGGTCTGACAAATACAGGGAAATTATCACCTCCCTTGGTCTGGGAGCTATGCCCCCTCCTAAGTAATGTAGGGCATCCACTTTTTTGGCCTCTGCATCACATTGCCAAATCATGATGAACTTGTAGCTCACCAGAACTCCCTGGTCTTTTTCAGAACAACTTCCATCAATCCATACTGTTCCCCATCTTCTATTTGTGAAGTTGATTTTTTGTATCCAAGTACAAGACTTTACATTTACCTCTTTTGAATTTCATCATGTTATATTCTACCCAATTTTCCAGTCAGTGTGTTAGCTGTCCCCTTCCTCACTCCAGTTTTGTGTCATCAGAAAATCTGATGTGCTTACCTCTATGCCTTTATCTAATTCATTGATAAAAAGTGTCAAACATGGTCAAGTATAGATTGATCCCTGAGGTACTCCATCAGAGATCACTGCCATGTTGATATTGACCCATTAACCACTGCTCATCATCCAACCAGGTCTGAAACCACCTGATGGTATTATCACCTAATTAATTTCTCCACCTTCTCCTCAAAAATACTATAATTTATCAAAAGCATTGTTAAGATCTAGGTTATGACACTCACAACATTCTCTTCATCTAGCAGACTAGTTGTTGTGTTTATCCTTTATTTTCAAAAAAGACTATGACATCAGAGAAATGATGACATGACTTGCACTTGACTTTGTTTTGAGTGAGGGAGGACTGTGCACCAGCCTCACTTTCTCCTCCTGAGCCATCTGGATCCAGGGACTAAATATTCATCAGGATAACTGGAACCAGTCCAGGGTACAATGGGAGACCTTGGCCTTTTTCAGCTAAGGACTATTCAGGTACTCACTTAGAGTGATATGACACCCATTCAGTGAATAGTCCCCTTTAAGAAGTAATCAGGGAATGGACCCTTTAATAAGCAAAAGAAAAAATATAAGTAAATCAAGCTGGGAGGGAAAGAGCAACAGTTAGTACTGATAATCACTCTTAAGCGAGGAGAATTCAGAAAACAGTCATAAGTGGAGTTTGAGCAGGGATCTATTGTCCAATCTATGGGTTTCAGAGTGCACTGGGTTTAAGGTAGGAAGGAAGGAAGGAAAGAAAAAGAAATCTAGCCAGTAAACTCCAAGTTAACTAGGCATCCTCTGGCCATCCAAATTTACCTTCCCTTGGAGAAGAGAAGGAAGGCAGGAGCAGGGGGATAGAATTGAGAGGATGAGCTGTTACCCATATTCAGGCAGCTCGGTCTACTCACAGGTTGTGTTCGTCCTTCGTTTTCCAAGAAGACCATGACATCAGAGAAATGATGACATGACTTGCACTTTGTTCTGAGTGAGGGAAGAGTAACCAGCCTCACTTTCTCCTCCTGAGCCATCCATTGGAATGTAAGCTCCTTGAACAGCAGTCTAGTAACCCCAACAAAAAAGGAAATGATGTTAGTCTGGCATGATTTATTCTTGCTGTATCACTGCTTCACTTTCTATATATTCTATATATTCCCCAACCTTCTCTTTAACGATCCTTTCAAGAATTTTTCCAGGAATCAGTCATGCTCACTAGCTTACAGTCTGCTGGTACTTGTGTACATGATGTTTTTCTCCAATTAAATATAAAATCCTTGATCAATGTTCATTTTTTTTGCCTTCGTATCCCCAAAAGCAAACACACAAGCCAGTAGATAGAGCTCTGGACTTGGAGTCAGGAGGATCTGAGTTCAAATCTTGCCCCAGACACTGACTAGGTGTGTCACACTAGAGAAATCACTGAACAATCTGTGCCTCCTTTATAAAATGAGAGTCATACCAGCACCCCCCTCTCAGTCATTGTGAGGATCAAATGAAACCATGTTTATAAAGCACTTAGAACAATTCCTGGCACAGAGGAGGCACTTCATAAACAATTGTTGAAATGAAGGGAAGCTTATCGACACCTTAGGGCAAAACTCCATCACACACACACACACCCCGGAAGAAAAGTTCCCAGAGGAATGCTGAAGACAATGAGATCTAGATTTCAGGCAAAGTATCTGACAAAGGATTTCATATCACACTTAAGAAAGAACATGATAGGATGGTTTGGTTGCTTTAGGACCAAAGGAATGACTGGAAACAAAAAGCAGCTGGGTTGGTGGGTCAATATGAATTTCATTCATTCCATAAGAATTTGTTAAATGTTTGCTATGTGCCAAATACTGGAGATAGAAGGACAAAAATTAAATTGTCTCTGACTATGAGGTACTTACAGTCAACTGGGTGCAGAGTGGAGAGGGGAGAAAGTAAGTCAACAGAAGTAAATAAGTAAAGTAAGTCAACAGAAGTGTGCCAGTGTACACTGCTCACAACACATCTGGAATACTGTGTCCAGTAATATATATGACGGTGTTTTAAGAGGACCTGAAGATCTAAAGTATATGCAGAAGAAAGCCAACAAGACAGCAATGAGATTGTGGATCATACCCCAGGTGGATGAGTAGGAAGAATGGAGATATTAAGGCTGGAGAAGAGAAGACTTGCCCAAAAGGCAAGGAGGACATGGGAACTGTCTTCAAGCATCAATGGATGTGTATGACATTTATTAAAGATGCTTTGTCACTGAAAAAGACCACAATATGGTGAACAGGTATATTATTACAAGTCTATCATGAACAAAAGTGCTGGGAGATCCACTCTATTCTTCAAGAAAGAGTCCCTGGTATATTTTATACAACTGTAGTCACATGGGAGCTCCATCAGAGCAGGCTTGAGAGAACTCAGAAGTAGGAGAGGGGAAGGGGCTCCAAGGACACATTAGATTAGGCATTGACCTCAGGGCACACAAGCCTGGGAACTGGAGTTAAGGCAGAGGGGGCTTTAGGAGAAGATTGTATAATCCAGCTTTCCAAATGAGATAAGGATATAGATGCTACTGATCTCATGGGAATAAATGAGGAAAACAGAATTTTCCATGCCTGAGTGAGACAGGTTTTCCTCTCCTGTCAGGAAACATCTTAGGACTTGAGGAAAAGAAACTCCAAGGCCTTAAGTATCTGAGGCACCAATTCTGCAAGTTGTGAAAATCTTGTACAACATGATAGATTTATTTTCCTCTTCATAAAACAGGTCAAACAAACAGGTTTCTTCTTCTTTACACAGAAAACCTCTTTGTTCATTGAGTTAGATATTGCCAACCTTTCAATTATAAAGATACTGGAAAGATATACCATTTCCTTCTCCAAATCATTGTACAGAAAAGGAAACTGAGGTACACAGGGTTAAGTGACTTGCCCAGGGTCACACAGCTAGTCTGTGGTCAGATTTCATCTCAGATCTTCTTGACTCTATCCACATGATGAGAAGCATCATACCATGTCATTACCCATGTTTCAAGTCAAGTCAACAAGCATTTATTAAGCCCCTACTGTGTGCCATGCACTGCACTAAGCATTGAGGACACAAAGAAAGGCAAAAGACAGTCCTAGCTGTCAGGGACCACAAGGTCTAATGAGGGAGACGGCATACAAACAACTATGTACAAACAAGATGTAGAGGAGGGAAATCGGAGACAATCTCAGGAGATAACCTTTGCAATTCCAAGGGTGCCTGACACAACTGGGACTTCCTAGAGTCAGGTGTTCAGAACACTCAACCCATTTGCATTTCCCTTGTTAACCTGCTCTAGGCATAAAATATTCCCATGGTTGGTTTCTTTTTTGTTTGGTTTTTGTCCCTCGAAAGCCAGTCAAGGAACTCTCCCAGCAAACACCCAGAAGCGACTTCTCTGGAGTCTCTATCAGCTAATAGAATTCTTAACTCTGTCCTTTTTTGATATCATGCAATATTTAAAAGGTAAGCTCGGTGCCTTGTCAGGTCAGACATCTCTATTACTAGTTATTATCTATGGGGCAATAAAAAGCAGTATAGATCATAGCACTTGCCTCTCTGATACAGACTAAGGAAGGGAGGTGGCCAGCAACAAAAGGCAAAGAGATATTTCTTTTCTGGCACTTGAAATTTCACCCAATGAGAAGGTATGGTGATTTGTAGCAGCATAAACCAAGGATAAATTATTTCCTTCATTCCCTTTCCCTGGCAAGGTTTGTCAAGCTGAATTTGGTGAGGTATGCCTATGGGAACAATTTACAAAAGAGAGTTGAAATATCTCTAGTAAAAAATTCTGGTATTTTCTTCACCACTTTCAATTTCTCTCATCTGGTATTTGTTAAAATTCAATTCTACCAACATTTATTAGCACCTACCATATGCAAGATGCTTGGCCATAGGGGTCTTAAAGACCAAAACAAGAATCCCAGACTTACACCTTTTCTCTCACTGTGCTCTGTTTTCTGCAATGTGCAATGATCATAGAGCAGCCCAAAACAGAACTAGAAATTCCATCAAGTCAGTCCCTGAATGACTGTCTTCTTTCCAAATCCAAGGATGCCTGTAGTGGTTATGAGACTGTAGTGGTTATGTTTCCCTTCCCTTACTAGAATGTGAATTCCTTGAGAGCAAGGACTGTCTGTTTTTGTATTTGCATCCCCAGCACTTGAAACATAGGAAGAGTTTGACAAATGCTTTTTTCATTGACTCATTCCTCTATCATCTTAGGACCAGCACAAGTGGATTTGGAGGAGCTTTTCACCAAAGCGGCTGCAGGTGGATGGATTTTTTTTCCACATGGCAGCTCTTGAAGACTGTAGTAAGTCAAAGAGCTATTGAGATCTCTGTTGGGTGAGGAAATACCCACACCAACAAGAAAAATATTTTACAGCACTTTACAGTTTGTCAAAGCATTCTATATACATGGCTTCATTTGAGCCTTACAACAACCCCAGGGAGGAAAGTGCTATTTTACAAAGAAGGAAACCAAAGACATGAGAGGTTAAATGATTTGACCAAGGTCACACAGCTAGAAAGGGTCTGAGACAGGATTTGATTAGGTCTTCCTGCAAGTCCAGTGCTCTATCCTTTGGGCAACCTCGAGGGACTTAATCCCTTAACCACTATTCCATGATGCTGTTATTTCTTGGAAACTTACTGAGGCAAACTTGCTGGGTGTTTTACCTCAGACTAGATAATCCCATTCAAAATGCTCCTCTCATCTGTCTTAGAAGCAAGTATCCACTGAACAGAATCAAAGGGGGTGGGGAGGGTTTGGTATACTAATCTCAGACTCATAAAGACCTGGGTTCAAATACTGTCTCTGATCCTTACCAGCTAGGTAGTCCTGGGTAAGTCACTTAGCTTTTATGTGGCTCATGAACTTCCCTGGATTTATCCTTTAAGTCATAGACTGTATTGAATTCTTTCATGGGCAACGTGATACTGGGTTTCTAGTGCTGGACTTGTGGTCAGAAAGACCTGGATTCAAATTTTACCTCTGATGCTTCTCAGCTGTGTGATCCTGGTGCAGGAGGGTGTACTTAACTTCTCATCTAGAGAGAAGAGTTAGACTAGACAGTGTCTAAGAGTCTTTTTCAGTTCTAAATCTACAATTCCATGATCTCTACAGTATCGGGGTGAGGAAGAGGTGAGGTTCATTCTATCAGTAGAGAAGAGAGAAAGAGTATGAGAGGAAAGGTGTGGATAAATATGGCACTTTGCATTCCTTCAAGTTAGGAATCATCTTCCTAAAAATGTTCTGCTCATACATCATTGGAGAATGGAAGTGACCTTGCATTCTTGAAGTCTATGCCAGAAGAATTGTGCCAACTTGGAAAGACTGCAAAGACAGGTTGAAGGATGGATTGTCCATCTGTCACTCATAAACCACCCTGGCGGAGTGTGTGTGTGTGTGTGTGTGTGTGTGTGTGTGCATGTGCGCATGTGTATGTGTATTTTATATATGTATATATATATATGTATGTACGAGTGGGTGTGGGTGGGGGTGTGTGTAGTATGTGTGTGTATATATGTTCATATATATGTGTGTATATATGTATATGAATGGGGGGCATATAGACACACACATACACTATTCAGATGGGTTCATCAACACTCAGATAAAATTCTAGTTTGTCCGCTGACTTCCATCATTAGTAGGAGAGTTGGCCAGGAAGGGCCATAGCTAAGAGAGGGCCCAATTTCAAACCCCAGCTCTGCCATTTACTATATGGATGGCCTTGGGCAAATCAGTTAACATTTCAGAACTTCAATTTCCTCATCTGTAAAATGAGGAAGTTGAACTGTATGGTTTCTAAGATTTCTTTAATTTCTAGGACAGACCTGCAGGTCCACGGGCCTCTTACGCTCCTGCAGGTGGCTTGCAGCATACCAAAGAATTTCCACTATATACAAAGGGTGTTTTCCTCTATATTTTTTTTGCTGACCACCCAGAAACCTTTTGGTGTTCACAGGCCACAGGTTGTACAGGCCTGCTCTAAGGCATAGATTCTTAACCAGAAACCCCTTTGGTAGTCTGGTGATACCCATGGATCCTTTCTAAAAATGATGTTTTTAAATGCATAAAATAAAATACAAAAGATTACAAAGAAAACCAAAAACTAGTGGAAATAAAGATGTCATTTTTCCCACCCAAGTTCAGATCCCCTACATCTTGATCTATGATCCTATAATGCCTAAAGGGCAGAGATACTTGAAAATCAGAGGAACACTGGCTCCTGCCAATGTCTGCTGCAACAAAGCTATCGATTGAACATTATTTTCATTCCATAAATAGCTGAGGACCTTATAGTAGCCATTCCATGCCAGCTACAGTTGCCATATTTTCTTTTGACTTGACATAAAGCTTAGCAGAGGAGAATTCCAAGGAACAGAACTCCTTTTAGAAGGATTGAGGGCTATGAGTCTAATTCCTCAGGCATCCGTTAAACATTCTCTCTGGGCTCGCCTGTCTGTGACAAAAAAACATGTTGGTTTTTTCCTTACTTTGAAAAGCAAGAACCTGGGAGCTGGAAGGAGGCAGGTCCCATTAAGTTGACTGAGTTCACTTAACACTCTGCTTTAAGAGATGCCCAGATTGCTTCTATCCTGAAGCACAAATCCAGATCCAAATGGTTGTATTTCTCCATTCCATAGTTCATTCACCTTTCACACATACAAAGTGACTTTAGAGATGGAAGGGACCTCTCAAGGTCATCAAATCTCTTATTTTAGAGATAAGGAAACTGGAGTCCAGAGAACTAAAGTGACTTACCCAAAGTGGCACAATGGATAACAGAACTCAACTCTTTGTTTTTCTTGTCTGGTAGCTTAGCAAAACTGTTCCCTTTCTCTAACGCTGGTCACCTTGGTATAACCCATAGAATTCAGTGCCCTTCAACATAACAAGCATTTAGTGAAGCTCAGTATTTGTTCCATGCAAGATGCCATGTTTAGTGATATAAATACTGGCATTCTTACACCAGGTTCCATGAGCTTGTTTTACTAGTACTTTGAAATGTATTTCAATATAATTATTTTCCTCAGTAATCCTATGCGATTTATTCTATGATGGGGTCCATATGCTTTCCCTGATTCTGAGACAATAACTACCTCACACACACACACACACACACACACACACACAACCATTAAGTACCCGTGCACTAGCAGGGGTTCTTGATATAGATTAACATATACATTATTCATTAACAATAATTAGAATGTGAGCTTCCCCCATTGGGCTACCAGCTTCTTGAGGTTGGGCATTATTTTTGCCAACCCTTAGCACAGTGTCTGTTGCTTAATAAGTGATTGCTCTAATCTACATGAGGCTTTTTGATCCTTACAGCCCGTGAAGTAGGTATAATTAATTGTGGAATCATAGGCTAGGATTTCCAAGGGAGTTCAGAGACTGGTCCAACCTCCTCATTTTACCAATAAAGAAATTGAGTCTCAAAAAAGTAAAATGACTTACTCAAGGTCACCTAGGTAGTAAATGCTAGAGGCAGGATGGAAACTTGGCTAATTTGACTACTTTGATTTGCTCCACTTCTACTAACTCCATAACTGGTGTTCTTTCCATTGTACAGGGATACCTTGTTTTATTGTATTTTACTGTATTGCACTTTGCAGATATTTGGGGGTTTTTTTGCAAATTGAAGTTTTGTGGCAACTCTGCATCAAGCAAGTCCATTGGTGCCATTTTTCCAGCAGTGTGCTCACATCACGTCCGTGTCACCTCGGTAATTCTCACAATATTTCAAACTTTTTGATTATGATTCTATCTCGTGGTGATCCATGATCAGTGATCTCTGATATTACTATTGTAACTGACTTGGGGGCGCCCATGTAACACGGCAACCCTGGTAAGTATTGCGTGCGTTTTGACCGCCCGCCACCGGCCTCCTCATTCTGAGGCACACATTGAAATCACGCACATGATAATGATTTCTTCTTATTTTGTTTCTTTGTATCTTTGTTTCTTCTTTCTTTTCTCGTTTTGTATTTAGGTTTAAAATAAAAAAAAATTGTAAATAAAGAAAAGAAAAGAAAGAAATCAGGTCAATTGATAATCCTACAATGACCTCTAAGTGCTCAAGTGAAAGGAAGAGTTCGACCATCACGGTTGTCTTATTTGAAGTAATTACCACAGTTCCCCCAACCCTCAGCAGCCATCAACGGGCAGACAAGACGATGACTACTCACTAAGGCTCAGAGGACGGGAAGCATTTTTTAGCAAGTAAGTATTTTAGTTAAGGTATGTGCACATTGAGTTTTTGAGACATAATGCTATTGCACACTAATAGACTACAGCTTAGTATAAACATTTGCACTGGGAAATCAAAAAATTCATGTGACACGCCTGGTATGGAACCCAACCAAAATATCTCCAAGGTATTCTTGTACTTCATTGTCTCTATCAAATATTATGCCCATTTCACAAATAAAAAAAAAACTAGTCTCCAAGAGACTTGCCCTTGGGACACACAGATAGTAAGTAACTGTTCCAACCAACTCATATGCTGCTGCCTAAAGGCAAAACAAAGTATCTGAGCAAGCAACAAATTGTGAAAGTGCTTAATTCTGAGATAGGGTCAGACGCAAGGCTGTGCTCAATGATAAGGACAGTCCTTCCCCAGAGACAGCCAGGCAGCTTTACTGGCCTGGTGCCTTGAGCAAAGATGGCTAAGAAGATGCCTCCTTTCTCCTCCTCCTAACAGAAGGGCCTGTCCTGTCTCATTTTTACCCTTTCTAATCCTTTTCTGACCAGACATTTTACTGTGCCTTAGGACAGCTTTGTCCAAACTGGGGACTCCTCGGCTTTAGAGGAATGTTGAGTATTTGGGAGAGGCTCTGGGAGTTAGCAATGAAAATGATGAAATGGTTGGAAAAAACCAAGAGGGTGTTAGAAGGATAAAGAAACTAAGCTTGTTTAGCCTGGAGAAAGAAAGGCCAACAAGGTCTTTCAAGAGAGTTTTTTTCAACACAATTAACTCTTGGCTTCCTGTGGGTGGATTATTTACAGTACGGATCATTCTCTGTCTTGGGAATTCACTCAACTTCAAGGTGAAGTTCTCTATCTACTGACCCACCAACACCCCAGTTTGATATACATCTGATGGATGAACTGCAAATAACCCCCCACTCCAGGAAGGCAGAAACAACCCCCGTTAGGCAGATTGCCTTTGTATATGACTGCCAAGATAACCAGATCCCCTTGGCATGCACCCTGAGCCAGCTGAAAGCTTTAAGTTCTCCACATTAAGAGTGGATTCAATTCAAAAGGAATAATCAACAGTAGCAATAATAATGTCTGTCATTCATTTAAAAGTTAGAAGATTTAGAAAGCACCACGACTCACTGAAAAGCATGGTGGTGTGGTGGATAAAGGGAATGTCTGGGAATCAGAGAGACCCGGATTCAAGTCCCTGTCTCTGGCACATACTGTAACATTAGATAAGCCATTTAATTTCCCAGCACCCTGGAAAATGGTTTAAGACTATCAATTGAGCAGAAGCAAGAGAACATTGTACATAGTAACAGCAATATTATTCAAAGAACAACTGTGAATGACCAAGTTATTCCAAGTATTATAAATACTCAAATCAACCATAAGGGACCTGTGACGGAAGATGCTATCCACCTCCAGAGAAAAGAACTGATAAATAGAAGTATGCATAGAATGGTTTTACATACATTTATATATGTGGCAAATGGTAGCCCTCTCTAGTGCAAGGTGAGGAGGGAGAGAGTTCAATACTTAAAATGTAAGAAAAAATTATTTAAATTTAAAAAGACTATCAATTAGTGTTAGTCTTTTTAGTTAGTCTGCACTGGGGAAGAGAATTTCCGGAATAGAATCCTCTATACTGATGAGATCACATGTCCACACCAAAACAAGTACACTATCTTAGTTGAGCCTCTCACTATCCTTGAGATATAGGTAGCTTATTATCTCGATTTGATTTTATTTTTGGTCCAGGACCATGATTTCATTGCTGTGAAATTTACCTTTGTAAATTCAAGGGTTTATAACCCTGAAACATCAAGTGACTTCCTGTGATCTAACAGCTCATCTGCATCAAAGGTAGAACTGGAATCCAGGACTGCTTGACTCCAAGGCCAGCCTTCTCCCCTACACCACACTGCCTCCCAAGGATGTACTAGAGCTGGCTAGCTCCAGGAAGTTGATTGTTAAAGTTTCACCTTAAGCATTTCTATCTCAATCATCGATTATCTAGACTTATGAAAGTGATGGAGAAAATGCTGATAATTCACATTCAATGTAAATGTGTGTCACATTTTTGCCCAGAGAGTCTGTCAAATATTTACCAGCTCGCCCTTGCCCTCATGCTCGGTTTCCAGATGAGGAAAAGGAGGTTCATAAAATCAGAAATTTAGAATTGGAAAGGACATTAGAGGTCATCAGGGTCAATTCCCTTCCTGCACTGAGTAAACTAAGGTCCACAGATGACTTGCCCAAGGCCACACAAGTAGCTAGTAACAGCAGACCTGTTATTCGAACCTAGGACCTCTGATTCCGAATCCAGCAGCTTTCCCAGTGTCCCACAATACATCTAAAAGTGTGATTCTCACCCCAACTCTTTGAATGATCAATATATCAGGGGTTCTAAGAACTAGAGGTAAAGAGAAATGTTTTTGAATTCATAAAGTAGGATGGCAAAGGAAATCAATAATATTAAAATACAGTCATCAAAATATTTTTAAACCAAGCTCCCAGACCGCAGAATGAGATCCCTTGCCTCTCTTCTCCATTCTACCATGTTAAAAGAACTCTGGCCAATCAATGCCAATCCCCTCAGAGATAAGGTTCACTTCTCTCTCTGAGCCTGAGCCTATAGGCTGTTTGCTAGGTGCATCAACAGATAAGTCAAGCAGCAGTTCAGTAAAGAAGTCAAGAAGTCACCTTCCCAGAGAAAGCTCTGACCACAGCCCTGGGGGTGGTAGAAGAAAGTAAAAAAAGCTTTAAGTGCTGTTTTAAATAGCATATTTGTCTCATTCAAAAGTAATAATATGAAATACAAATTGTACTACAATTCTTGGGATTTAGACGTGCAAGGGAACTTGGAGATCTTCAAGTTTATCCATCAACAATCAATAAGCATTTATTAAGCACCTACTATGGGCAAAACACTGTGGGATACAAATAGAACAAATGAAACAATCCCTACTTACAAGGATAATACATTGTAAATTTTGGAGGATGAGGAGCCTAGAGCCCAGAGGGGAGAACTTTGTGTCCAAGGTCCCACAGTCTGGTCTTCAGACTCCAATGCCACCTTTTTATTGCATCACACTGGCACCGCAAGAGGCCTTCAGATTTGAGAGTAGGGTGGGGTAGAAAATGGGGGGATAAGGACAAATGGGCTGAAACTCCTTGTTCAGGATACTGCTAGCTTTCTCCTGTTACCCAGCTCAATCATCCAGCTAAGCTGGACTTTATACTGCTCCTCACACAGAGTCACTCCATCTTCTGTCATCCCCTTACCCAACACTCTCCTTCCTTCCTTCTGCCCAGTAGAAGACTGTTCAAGCACCACCTTCTGGGAGAAGTCTTTCCTGATTCCCATTCTCCCATCTCCCCCTCCAAACTCTTCAGCTGCTTTATACATTTTCTTTACATTCTCCTAAGTGTCCGTGTTGTCTTCCTCAATTGAACGTAAGTTTCTTGAAGGCAGAGACGATCTCCCTTATGTCTTTGTATTCCTAGCACCTGGCACATAGTGGGTGCTTAATAAATTTATTGACTGATCCATTAAAAATTTCTATGCCAAAGATCATCCTGCAATTTTTAATACAAATTCCATCATACACACACTCACAGGAAGAGCATGGGCCTAGCCTCTAATCTACCCCATCCCAAATCCTAGTGTACAGAATCCAAGCGCTCCAAAATAGAAGTGACAACTGCTGAAGCCTACAGCACCCAGCCACTCCTGCACCCCTGCCACTACAGGCATTGTTCTTGAAGAGAAGATCCATGTGACCAAAAGTGCTTCCTTCCCTCTGACCCACTTGTTGCTGCCACCCATGTCCCCCTTAAAGGGCATGGTGCCCTCCATTTTAAGCCAAGTCACCCTTCTTGGAGGCTGGCTGCCCCCTCAAAGGATGAGGCCAGATGGGACTAGGAAAAGTTCACCTCATCATTTAAAAACTAATTTTGCCAATTCAGTCACACACCCCAAAACTCTCCCACTTTCTGTGATCTGTTACTCTGGCAGAACCTACCTCTTCTGTCTGGGAGCCCCACTAAGTAGATGGGATGCAGATGATGGGTAGGTGGGGTAGTGGACAGAGCACTGGTCAAGAAGACCTGAGTTCAAGTCCATTCTCAGATACTTAACGGTTATTTGAACCTGGGTTGTCACATCTAACCTCCGAATGCCTCAGTTTCCTTATCTGTAAAATGGGGCTAATGATGGTACCTACCTCCTAGGATTGTTGTGACAATAAAATGAGATGACATCTGTACAGCATTTGGCAAGCCTTAAAAGTCTACAAGAATGCTAGCTATTATCATTCATCTCTGTCCCTTTAGATATCTAAGCAGGCAAGATTCCCACACAATGTAATACAAAAGACAAAGGGAATAAAAAGGAATTATAAAAAGTAGCTCTTTCGTGAAAAGATCACTAAAAGAAGCATAATTAGTAGTAATTTAAAAAAAAAAAAGAAAACAAAGCAATGATGACTCCAGAGAACAGATAATGAAATACAACTCCATCTTACAGCAGAGAGCCAAGGGCCTGCTAGGGCAGAATGCTACATACATCGTTCAAATGTAGTCACTGTACTGGGGGGCTTTTCTTTGTTCTAATGGAGGATTTCATCTGGAAAGTTCCAGAAATGACCACATTGAGACAAAAGGTATCAACAAAACTTGAGTTTGTTGTAAAGAAAAGCGCATCCTTCCATGGAAGAATAAGACCCAGCTGCTGAAGGAGGAAATGTACTCCGCAAAAGCTAAAACCAGCAGCAGAGGGGCTTAAACTCGCTAAACTAATAACTCAAAAGCCTTTCCTGACACAAGCTTATCCAGTACCTGATGATTCCTGTATCTCAGGATTGCTGCCCAAGAAATCCCAAATGTATAATGCTTTTTTAAGTTATCACCAATGAGAGATGCAGATTTTCCTTCTTTAAAAAAAAAACCAGTTTATGGATGGCTGTCTTTTTATCATAGTTATTTCTGACCAAATAAAGCTCCAGATCCAACCCCCTTTACCCAAAGAAAACCAGCTACGCAAAAATGGTCAATACTATGATGCAGTGACCACCTCAGACAATGTACATAGCTTGCTCCCTCTATCCAGCTGCTGCTTGAGAGAAAGGGATTTTCAAAGAACTAGGCAGCAATCTGATGAGAAAGCAGGGATAGGCAGATTATTCTAATCAGCAGCACCAAAGAGCAAGAGGGAAGGAGAAGGAAGAATTTACTCCCGAGTAAAGAAAACATGAAATGGGGAAAAGCCATAAAGTCCTGTGGACTTCTCACATCTTACGAAAAACCTTGTCCTCAGTGATGCTACGTGCCATCTGCCTCCTCAGAGGAGCAGCTGGACTAATAAAGAGCTCTTCAATTATTTCACTCATCATTTAAAAACTCATTTTGCCAATTCAATCACACATCCCAAAACTCTCCCACTTTCTGTGATCTGTTACTCTGACGGAACCTACCTCTTCTGTCTGGGAGCCCCATTAAGTAGATGGGACAATTCAGAGACTGAATCATTCTGGCATGTTTCCCACTCAACAATTTAATTCAACAATCCTTTATTAAGTACTTCAGCTTACTATTACATATTAATATGAATATATTGTCATGTATCAATTATATATTAATCACCTAAGCTTAATATTATATATTAATGTAACACTCAATATATAATATGCTTCCTGATTAATAAATACTTAAATATGCTTGTGTCATTAATTATTGAGTATATTATTTATTAAACAGATTATTGAATAATTATCTATTAATATTATTATAATATTAATGTTCATATATTAAGCATATAAGCTGTGATATGCAGAGAGGATACAATGACTAAAGGGAAAAAAAAACAAAAAGCCCCTGTCCTCAAGGAGCTTATATTCTGCTGTGCTAGAATACAACATGCACACTGATAGCAAAATAAATACAAAGCATATAAAAAGTAAATACAAATTTCAGGATTGGGAGAATGCCAACCACCAAGGGAGTCAGGAGAGACCTTCTTTCTATAGGAGGTGGCACCTGAACTCAGCCTTGAAAGACTCAAGGTATCCTAAGAAGCAGAAGCACATTTCAAGTCTGAGGGGACAGCCTAGGCAAAGGTATGAAAGCAAGAGAGGTAATATTGTGGATGGAAATAGCGAGTATGCCAATTTGACAAGAATGTGGGATGCCTGGGGAAAAAGTACTGTGAAATCCATCTGGTAAGGTGGGATGGAAAAGGATTTAAAGGACTTAAAGCACAAAACAAGAGTTTGCATTTGATCTTAAAGGCACTAAAAAGTAACTGGAGCAGGACAGGGGTCCAGTCAAACCTGTGCTTTAGAAACATCATTTGAGCAGGTGAGGGGAGGATGGATTAGAGCAGGAAGAAATTGAAAGCAGGAAGTCCAATTAGGAAGCCAAGATAATTGGGCAGGTGAAGGTAATGAGGGTCTATGCTAAGTCAGTGGCTGTCTGAATGAAAAGAAGAGGAAAGATAAAAAAAGATGCTGTAGAAGCACCATTAAGACTTGTCATCCCCACCATGGTTTACACTTTCTGTAGTTATTAAGTCACTATTTCCAAAAGGTCTTCAAGATATCCTATACAAAAAGGAGGATTGGAAATAATCCAAGAACTGAAACAAAGAATGGGAAGATATGTCATTCCAATCAGAACCTGTCCAATGCTAAGTCCAGATCTATCTCCAAGCTTATGACTATAGAAAAGCCAAGGATGACATGCCAGTAAAAGCAATCTGCTTTGGATGCTGTGGACGGTGTAACCATCACACTGAGCAGTGTGTCACAGATCACACTCTTTGAAGACTGGTTTACAAAGACTCATTCACATTTTGACTTCAGAGGCAAATCAAGTACTCTGAGTCACCTTAAGATTATCCAGGCTACTCAAGTGGAACAATGACACATTTTCTTGCCATGGGAAGAATTCAGTTCTAGAAATGTCCATTTGATCTTTTGCTGTTGCAAAAGAATTCATGGACTTGTCTCCACAGTGAGTTCTTGCAACCATCTTTACCACCATTACCACCATCTCAGTTCAGACCCTCATGACCTGTCAGTCAATCAACAAATTAATAAGCACATGTTTAGCATTAACTATATGCCAGGCACTGCGCTCGTGGGAATACTAAGACAAAAGCAGAACAAGGCATTTATCCAGGGAGACAACATGTAATAAAAATAGCTCAAGATACAGGGAGAAGATGATAGAGAAAGAGGGAGGCAGAGAAAGATGAGGAACGGGTAGAAACAGAGGAGACAACGTGTAGATAGCAGCATCTCAAGAGAGAGACAAAAAAAAAGATACAGAGAGAAAGAGATAGAAAGGGACAGCGAGACAGAGGTGGGATGTGGGGGGAGGAGAGAGGAAGGGAAAGAGAGACAGACAGATAAAGTTTGATCTTACCCAAGAGAAATTTCCCAGTTTCCAGCATGATGGTTGGAATAGGGATATTTACATGGCATCAACTCCTCTACACATCAGCTCCTTCCAGGTGTCTTCTCTCTGAGGAGAACCTGGAACCACGTGTATCTTCTCTCGAAACTGAAAGCCAGAAGAACAAGATGACTCCTCCCCCTAAGCTCTCACCAACTCCTCCCTTACCAGGCCCTAAGTATCAAGTAATTATTCTCCACCAATGAAGGGAGACTAAACTTCCACCTACACTTCATAATCTAAGTATTTTTCATTTATTAATTTTACAAAAAGGAAAAAGAATTCCCTCAGGTCCTTCAGAAGTTCCTCTTTGAGGGTGGCTTTGTGCAGTTTCCCCTCATATCTACAAAGGCTTAAAAATGAGAGCCATACTCACTCAAGATTATGTCCTGACTATCCATCCTGGAAAAACTAAATGGATGAAAAATGCCTACTATTCAGTTGGATAAACAACTCATAGACTTGGTTCATTCAGACATATGTTTTGGTGAGATACTATGCACAATGAGAAGGGCCCAGAAATGGAGGAAAAGGATGAACTGTACTCTCTTTGAGAAATTGTGTTGGGTTTTAATGACCCCAAGAGTCTCCTCAAACAAAGGTTCCTCTTCTTTAATGCCAATATTCTTCTCATTATTTTATATGTCTATAAACCCATTGTCCTGGCGCTATACTTATATTCACACCATCTAAGAGACTGATGCCTTTTTTAGGCAGCCATGTGACATTGAACTTCTAACCCACTAAACTAGTGACTAAACGCTCAAGTCTTTTTTCTCGTAGCCTGACTGCTAAATGAGATCTCTTCTGTCCTAACTCATATAATTGATTTTCTGAACCTAGTCTTAGGGCTTTATATTTGTTCTTGTTAAATATCAACATATTCATTTCAGGTCACTTTCCTACCTATCAAGATCTTTCTGAATACCATTACTATCACCCAAAGTATTAGTTATTCCTCCTTGCACTATATTATAATGCATCTCAGCCTATGAAAAAACACTGATAAAAATATGAATTAGCACAAGAACCCCTGGCTGGGAAGATACCATATTCCACAATAAATTCAAAATGGATCAGTGACCTTAATATTAAAAACCATACCATTAAAAAAAAGAGAGAGAAACAGATCGTGTTCTTAGTTGAACAAGGGATAGGAGGAAGTTTAAAAGACATAATAAATAATTTTGCTCATCTAAACTGAAAGGTTTTGTTCAAACAAAATTAACATATCTAGGATAAGGGAAATGGTTGACTGGGGAAAATCTTTGCATCAGTGATCTCAAAGAGAGGTTTGATATCTAAGATATTGACACCCAGCAGAAATAAATAAGACACAAAACAACCCCTAATAAACAAGTGGTCATAGAATATGAACAAAGAATTGCAAATTATTAACAACATATGAAAGATTATTCCAAATCACTCATAATAAAATAAATTCAAATTAAAATAGTCCATATATCCATAAAATTTACAAAAATAACAATAGAATGAAATAGTTAATGTTGGGGCTGTGAAAACACAAGCACACTGATGCATTATTGGTGCAGCTGTCAATTAGAACAACTCTTCTGGAAAGCCATTTGAAATTATGCAAATAAAGAGCCTAAAATATCCATACCCTTTGACCCAGAGATTCCAATAATAGGTATATACACCCACGGAGGTCATTAGCAAAAATGTTTATGGAAGTGCTTTTCATGGTATAAGGAACTAGAAACAAAGTAGATGACAATCAACAAGAATGGCAAAATAGATTGTATCTCTTTCTCTTTAAAAAATAAATAAATAAATAAAATACATAAAGGAATGGCTTTCTGGGATGAGCAAGGAAAAGAATACCAGGGGAAATACAGGCTTTATGGGGAAAAAAGTCAATAAAATTCTTTCTAAATGACAAGAACCCTGTGACACTACACCAGAGACCATCTTCCAAGTGGACATTGCTACTTTAATCACCACTCTTTGCATCTCATCATTCGACCACTTACAATTCACTCTAGCTGTACCATTATTCAGACCACATTTTGCCATCTTCTGCACAAGGGTAACCTAAGAGTCCTATCAAATGTCTTGGTAAAATACATATCTGCTTTGCCTCCTATATTCCTCTGACCTACTTAGTCTACTAATACTGTGAGAAGACAAAGAATTGGTGACCACTATGGTCTTCCCATAAGTTTGAGAGGTTTTTAAAAATAATAATAACAGTATCTCAGAGTCAAGCTCTCAAACTGATTTTTCAAACAGTCCTCTTTAAACATCACTTTCTTCTCAATGCTGGATAAATGAACTCAGGGGCATTCATACTAAATAGTGCCACTTTGGGATTAGTTAGATAAGAACAAGAAGAGAACGTGGAGAGATAGGAATCCCTAGGTAATCGGCCAAGTTTGCTTTTCCATTTTAAAATGTCAGTCTCAATTATGTTTTGGTCTGCCTCTTCCCTTCTTAAGATATGGTCGTCTCTAGGTCAGACTACTCCATTGTTGCTCAGTTGTGTCAGCAGTATCTGACTCTTCCTGACCCCATTTGGAGTTTTCTTAGCAAAGACACTGCAGGGATTGGCCATTTCTTTTTCAATTTCATTTTTACAGATGTGGAACTAAGGCATATGGATTTAAGTGACTTGCCCAGGGTCACAAGCCTAGTAAGTATCTGAGGCCAGATTTGAACTCCCCAGCCTGGTACTCCATCCACTGAGTCACCTAGATGCCCACAGCTTACTTCACACCAGCCCCAGTTAGTTTGTACACAGAAACAGAGATTTAAAGCTGGAAGGGACCTCAAAAGCCATCTAGTCTGACCTCCCCATTTTGTAATTGAGGAAACTGAGGCCCAGAGATATAAAGTGACTTTTCCAAAGTCACATAGAAAATAAATGGCAGATCTTTGCAGTGATGTAAAGATAATGCTAAGAAGGAATAAAGCTTAAGTCAAAGGAAAGGAACCATGTTGGTGTCATGCTACCAGAATTCTGTTGGCAATGGGTAAGCTACAAGAGTGGGAAGTAACAAGTAATCAGTTACAATTCATTCTTTGGTGGTTTTCTTTAACTCTTCCCAAGGAACATACTTGTCAGGGATAAAGTAGGAATATCTATTGGGAAACATCTGTTGTGTCCAAAAAAAAAGAGTATCAATAATTTTATTTCTAACTTACAAAGGAATCAAACAGAAGCAATATAAAATACCATACGCATTTACACCTCATAAATTGGCAAATGCTGCAAACCAGGCTTGATACATTATTTTGTAAATTGTCTAGACCTAGGAAAGTAATGGATAAAATAGTAATGACACAAATTAAGTTTAAAGTTTATGTGTATATTTTCCCAACAAAGAGCCTGTTGTTAAACATTTACCAACATATCTGTAAGTATAACACTTAATTAGCAAGCTTCTATTAATTTCCTACCACATGCCAAACACTGGACTAGGAAATAGAGTTTTTTTAAAAAATAGTGAAATAGAGGACCCTGGTCTGGTAAGACCTTAAATTTTAGTCAAAGAATATGGTGTGTATTTGTGTATGTGAATACACACATATAGTTATATATGGTTATCATATAAGTTATATAGAAAATAGATACCAGGTGATTGGGTTAAAGAGAAGCATTAATGGGTGGAGATGAGTGAAAGGGGGTGGATCTGAAACTATCCCATATAGAAGGTAGTGTTTGAGCTGAGCTTTGAAGGAACGGCAGAATTCAAGGTGGAGGTGAAGAAGGGAGAAGATCCCAGCCATGGAGTACATCCAGGGCAAAGACTTGGAGGCCAGAGATTTCATATTGTGCATCAAGAACAAGAAGCCCCAGTTTGGTTGTATCATCTCACAGATGAAGGAGAGGAAGGTGGGGAATAAGCTAGAGAGACAGTTTAGGGCCAGAAGATCAAGGGCCTTAAGTAGTGAACAGAAGAGTAGAAAAATCACTGAGCACTTGGGTTCAAATCCCATCACTGATTCTTGCTATCTGTATGACCTTGGGCAAATCATTTCACTTCCTTGGGTCTTTTTCTCTTCTGGGAGGGTTGCACTGAATAGCCTCTGAGGGCCCTTCAAGCTCCAGACCCAGGACCCTATGATCCCAATAAGGAACCAATGGAGTTTACTGATCAGAAAAGGAGGTTGATTGGTCGTGAAGGAAGAGGGAGGAAAAACAATTGGACAGTCTTTATGAGCCACTGACATCTGCTCAATGTCAATCCAGGAAGCCCCTCAGCATGTTGGGTAGACTCCCTATGGAAGAATTACAAAAGAGCATGGACCAGAGTGCCCCAGCCAGGATGGGCCAACGTAGCTGATATCTGTACTACTGGAGGGAATAGTCAGTCACCTTGATAAGATCAAGGATCCATTGAATTAATGAAAAAACCCCAAACAGAAGCCATTAACCAAATCATTAGCTTGAAATAAGAGGCTGAATGGAAGTATGGCTCGTGCCTGTTTCTATCATCCCTATGGATACTAGCTGACTGAATCTTGATGAAATAAGCCATATATGTCATAAGTAATGACCAAAAGTCTACAGGCTTGAAAATGGAGCAAACTAATGAATCCTGGCCTCTTGTCTGTTTCTCTTACAAAGGATAAGCAGGTGTTACCCCGGGTGCCCTGATCTGTCTTCTGCTTTGCTGCCAAATCAATTTTCCTAAAATGTTGCTTCCATCTTTTAAGAGCCAGCCAGTCCTTTGGGAAGCCTTCCTTGAGTCCTTCAGGCCAGAGTCACCTCTCTCACCTATGAGTTCATAGCCCTTTTCCCCTGCATCACTCCATTGGTTCCAAACACGCACTGTCAGTGATGTCTTCTCAGTCGGAGGAGTGAGGAAAGGGGGGCACAGTGTAGAGAAAGGGGGTCTGGACATGGATTTAGAGGACTGAGGCTAGAATTCTGACTGGTTCTTCTAGTTACTGCATGTGCAACTTTCAGCAAGTGATTTAGACTTTCTGGGTCTCAGTGTCTTCATCTGTAAATCAAGGGGAAGTTACTTCCAGCTCCAGAGATGATAAACCATGGAATTGTTGCACAGGTCTGATATTTGACCTGGAACTCTGAACTCTGATTGAAGAACTTTACCTTCTCTTGACCAGTCCCAAGCTCACCATGTCACTGCCTGGCCACTTTCAAGCCATGATGTGTGAACCCTTCCTTTCCTTTCCACCAGAACATGGACTCCCACTTATGTGACTTTGACCTTGGATTGATGAGAATTAACCTTAATTTAGATATTCCTAGGCCTTTCATGCTACTTGCTGGCCACTTCCATGCACAGTGATGATGGTACTCAATGAGTCAAGTCAACAAGCATGCAGTAAGCACTTACTGTATCAGCTGATGCTCCAAGCTGGGGACACAGAAATGGCAAAATTATTCCTGGCCTTGAGCTTACATCCTAATGGGAGAGACAATACACAGTGTGTCACTAGTGCGGAAAGGGACAGTATATTGTTACTTCTTTGCATTACCTGAGTAGCTAAGTAGAGTGCTCTATAAAATATAGGGCCTAGGAACCAGGCATGTAGTTATATTGCCACAGGCAATTCCCAAAAGAGGAAACTCCCTCTACCAGTATAAGTGGGCATCTTCTCTCCATCTTAGTCTTGGGGAGTTCCCTGGGCTCGTCAGCCCATTTCATTCCAACACCACCAACTATCTATGCATTCTGCCATGCTGGCTCTCCCACAGGGATAATGGGTTCTCCTACTTATTGTATCCAATTCAATTCAAAAAACAATTGGACAAAATCATCTGTAAAGTACCTTCCCCCTTTTAATCTATGATCCTATAGTCCCAAATATTATGGCCTGAGGCAGGATGGTTTAATGGATAGAGTGCTAACCTGGATAATATGAATACCAGAATTTACATCCTGGCTCTGGTGCTTAAAAGTCGTGTGATCCAGGATGAGTCACCTAAACTCTTTTATCCTTAGTTTCCTCATCTGTAAAATGCATCTACAGGTGCCTAAGAGCACCTATGGTTTATAAGTGGTGAAAAAATTGAAAATGTCCTAAAGGGAGAGGCTGAAAGAATTAACTGGAGATGTTTAGCTGGGAAAGAAAGACTTAGGGAAGCTACTCCTCCTTATGCTCTGCCCCTCTGGCCTCCATCCTTCCCTGTTTTCATCCCTTATGATGGGCTCTCCTCACAGTTATGTCTTTAACTCTCCATTTGTCTCTTTCTCTCCTTGCTGCATTTACATTTTCATTCATTCCCATACTTCAACTATCATTTCTGTACCAATTCCAGCTCTGCCCTCTTTGGCGCTCTGGACTCAGATCTCCAGTTTCCTCCAGGGCTGATCCCCTCTATGTGTCTCCTGCACCTCAAACTCAGCATGTCCAAAACATGTCACCATCTTCTCCTCAGCCTGCCCCTCCTCCCAATGTCCCTGTTTCTCAGGATGGCACCACCCACCTCCCCCTCATCCAGGTTCAGACCTTCTTGGATGTTCCCTCTACCTCAAAGTTCAGGTGCTGTCAGTTATCAGGCCTCCCCATCTTATTGCCATAACTCCTCTCATATCTGCCAACTTCACTCCATCAGCACAGTGATTGCTCTGGCTTAGCCCTACTCATCGCCATGATTCTGCCTAGACTGCCTCACATTGCTCTCCCTGCTACCAAGCTTTCTCCTTTGAAATATACCCTTCGCAAAATGTCCAGAATTCTTCCTTTTCTTTGTGCATGTTCCCACGGAGCAGGATATAAGCACTTTGGGGAATATTGCCATTTTTCGGAACAATGGACAGTAAGGAAGTTCAAATCCTGCCTGACACACTTACTTGCTGTGTGACCCTGGGCAGGTCACTTAACTTCTCTCAGTCTCAGTTTCCCCATCTGTAAAGTGAACCTCTAAGCTCCCTTCACATTCTAAAGTGATGATTTTTTATAACCCATAGTTGGTGTTTGCATACTAAATTAAATTTTACTGTCAGAGTAAGCTTCCTTGGGCATCCACGTGGTTCTGTGGCTACCTCTTGAATGGACTCTAAATTCCTTTGCCTGATGCTCTAGGATATCCACACTCTTGATTCTCTCTTACCTTTCCAGTGCCTTAAATGTGTTCTGTACCTTTGTACCTCCTCTTCTTTGCTCATGCTGCTCCCAACACTTGGGATGTCCTCCCTCTTACTGTTTGCCTATTGAATTCCTACCCCTCTTTTAAAATCCAACTCAAACAACTCCTCCACTGTGAAGCCTTCCCTGATCTCCTCCTGTAGATAGCAATATTTTCCTACGTGGGCCTCATCAATCAATTTGTTTTATATGACTGTAAGGCTCTTATGGAATATCTGGTTCTATTATGGTTAGCAGTGTATATAGTGTAGCTCCCTACTAATCCGTTAGTTAACTAATATTTATTAACCACCTATGGGCAGCTAGGTGACCCACTGTACCTACAGTCAGGAACACCTGAGTTCAAATCCAGCTTCAGACACTTCCTAGCTGTGTGACCCTGGACAAGTTCCTTAACCTCTATTTGCCTCAGTGTCCTTCTCTGTAAAATGGCAATAATAACAGCATCTAACTCCCAGGGTTGTTGTGAGGATCAAATGAGAAAATAATGGTAAAGAGCTTCCCACAGTGCCTGGCACATAATAAACACCATCTAAATCATTTACTAAATCCCAGGTACCCCATACAGTGCTCTGAACATTGTTGTTGTTGTTGTTTTAATACAGACTTTTTATTTCAATGATGCAGATAAGGAATACCCCCCAGCCCCACTATATGGATCAGCACCTGCTCCACAACATACAGTCTTGTAGTAAGGCTTCTTAACCTAAGGTCCATGAACTTGATTTTAAATATCTGGTTTTTGATCACTGTATTTCAATTCAACTGGTTACTTTATAATCCTCTGTATTTTATTTTATGCATTTAAAACATTATTCTGAGGAGTCTGGAGGCTTTGCCAGCTGCCCAAAGGGACCACAACACAGAAAAGGATGAGAATCCCTTCCAGAGTGGCCTGGGGCACTGAAGGGTTGACTTAGATGCCCAGGGATGAAGACACAGAACCCTAAGGCAAGTTTGGGTGATTGATTCCAAGGCCAATTCACTGTCCACTACACCATACTGCTTCCCTGTCCCTAGTAGGTATTTTAAATACAAGTTTCTGGAACATAGGTATTTAAAGTGAGTAAAAGAGGAGCCCTACTTGTTTAGCTCAGCCCATTAGAGCAATATTAGAGACATGGGTGGGAAGTGTTCAATCTACAAGAAGTAGCTCAGTTCAGCTCAGTTAGAACTGTCCAAAGGGGAGAGGGCCTGTGTCAGGAGGCACAGAGCAGAGATCCTCCAGCAAAGGCCAGATGGCCCCTGGATTGGAGAATCTTGACCAGGTATGAAGTAGGCTACATAGGTCATAGAGTCACTTCCAATTCCAAAATTCTGTGACTACTATGACTCTTGACTGGTCCTGGCTTCTTTATTGGAAATGAAAAACATAATTGGGAAATTCAGGCCTATGATATCTTACTGACAGGCCCTAATGATGCTATTGATGGCAAAAGACTTTGGTTCAAACAAATTATTAGAGTTGACATAAAGGAGGCTCTAATCAATTCATGTGTTACTTATTCTTCTCTGCTGTCCTCCTTAGCAGCAACATATGCATATCTATCAACATCAATCCCTTAATGGGCTCCTGTCAGGGTGATGGGAATTCCTTTTGGCAGTCTATCCACCCTGGCTACTTAGCAAGCAGAGAAGCCACTAGAAGACAAATCCCTTCGTCCACTTCACTTAATCAAAAAGCCCCCTTCCAAAATAAGCTGGCAGGTCCTGCCTTGGCCTGGCTCAGGTCTCTCTTCCCTCTGATATCATACAATTAGAAATCTGGACAAGAGCAAATGTCATCAGGAAAAGGACAACAGAAGGCCTGGTATCTAATCCTGAGTCTTGGGGAAGTCACTTTTTCCCCTTGGCCTTGGCTTCATCACTGGTAAAATGAGGAAAACGTGGGAGATGCTCTTCTAATGTCCCTTGAAGTTCTACAGTTCTGTGATTCTGGCTCATTTCAATCTGGTATAAGTTTTATGGATACTAGGGAGAAAGATGATCAGACATGGTAGAATTATGACCTTGTTCAAGGATAATATCTAACCGTGAAAGTCAGTGTAGCATCAAAGGTGCTTGCAAAGATGCCTTAGGGAGACCTGGCTTCAGGTCCCCTTCCTGATTCATGCTAATTACATGACCCTGGGCAAATCACTTAACTCCTCAGCATCCCCACAACACTCTCTAATATCTTTTTTGTTGCTATTTAATTTTTTAATTAACAAAAATCTATTTTCTCTTCCTTTCACCCTCCCCAGAAAAAAAAATCGAAACCCTAGTAATAGACAGAATACCTAATAGCTAACATGCATATAGTAATTTCAGGTTTATGAAGCATTCTCTAAGAGTATAACTTATAGATGAGTTGGTTATCTATATATCAAGAGCTCCTTATATTAATGAAATCATAGGTCTGGATCTTCCCATGCACCCAACAAAAAAAAAAATTAAAACTTGATTGTCTTCCTTGTTTCCAAAAGTTTTGCCAGGAGAAGTAATTTACCTTTAACTAAATCCATAGGAAGATAAATAAATGAACTTCATCATATTCAACAAATTCCATGTGACATTTCTTAAGGATCTAAGATGTATAAAGCACTGATAGTGCAAAGATTAAAATGTCCCAATCCTTGCTTTCAAGCAGTTTGTACTGTAGTAGTTTGAAATAGGAGCTCTATAAAAATAAGATGAACACAAGGGAAAATGTACTTAAAAGGCAGCCTGGGGGAGTAGAGAGAATGCTGGCTTTACCTGTCCCATACCTGACACATACTGGCTTTGTGACTCTAGATATGTCACTCCAATCAATTAATAAACATTTATTGAGCACCTACTATATGCTTGGCACTGTGCTAAGTAATGGAACTTAACCTCTTAGTGAAATCAGGAGACTCTCTAAGATTATAAATTTCAGAAAAGGTACCCATCCACATTGGAAGAGAGAGTTTCTTCACCTGGGAGTTCCCCATACCAGGGAAATTTCTGGTCTAGTCCTCTCTCATCCTCTAAAAAATAGGGAGCCACTGAAGATACTTTTCATTAGGAAAGTGAAATGGTCTGAACTGAATCTGTTTAAGATTATTTTAGAAGCTGTACAGAAGGTGGATTGGAGAAAGAAGAGACTGGAAACAGGACTCTCTTATAATAGTCAGGGCAAACAGTGAAAATGACCATGTGAGGGGAGAGAAGGAGAGAGATATGCCTGAGATATTGTGGTGGTAAATATAATGAGTCTTGGCAGCCAATTGCATGTGAGAGATGGGGGCAGGGAATAAAGAGAGAAAGTTTAAAATGACTCCAACATTTCAATGGGCGGGACGATGAGGATACCATAGCCTGGAACAGACCTGTGTATTTTTTCATCATCTGGTGGGAGGTCACTACAATGATAACAGCAATGAATAACAATGATAATGAGGATAATTAATTAACACTAATGATGATGACGGCATTTATACAGTGCTTTAAGACTTGCAAAGCACTTTACAAATATTGTTTACCCTCATGACAGCCTTGGAAGATAGGCGCTACTGTCAACCTCATTTTATAGATGAGGAAACTGAGGTAGAGAAAGATTAAGTGACTTGTCCAGGATCATATAGCTAGAAAGTGTCTGAGGTTGGATTTGAACGCAGTTGTTCCTTACTCCAGTATTTTACTCGCTGTACCACCTAGTTATCTCCTGAGTTCAGTTTTACATATATTGTTTAAGATGCCACAAGGAGGTTTAGATGGAGAGGTCCAGCAAAACCCTTGTAATGTGAGACTAGAACATGGTAGACAGACTGACAATGTGTATGTAGTTTTTAAGTCATGATAGTATAGGATTGGTAGTAGATAGGGATTACAGGAAGAGACTGTAGAGCCAGGGAGACACCCACACATAGGAAGTGACGGATGATCACAGCGAGATAGGGGAAGAATCACGACAGAGTAATGTCATAGAAGGCAAGGTTGTAGAGAGTATCAAGAAGTTGGAGGTCGTCAATAGTGTCAAATGTTGTAAAAGAAAAGAGAGATTAGAACTCCTTGTACTTAGCAAGGAAGTAAAGGAGTAGAAAACAGTCAGCACCCTGGCCAGCAGCAAAGAGAAATCTAAGAACTTAGAGACAAGTCAATACTTTGAAAGCAACGGTACCAAGACATTCACAGCTGAGTGATATAGTGCCACCATTATGAATAGGCAGGAGTAGCACTTAATGAGGGATTTGAAGACGGGAAACAAAGGATCATAAAGTCAATTGATACAGACTGGCTGCTATTATGAAGTCTCATAGCTCTTTTGACTGCCTTCAGAGATTCAGACCAAGGTGAATCACTGGGACTTTGGAATGTATGGTTGCATTATAGAAGTCCCTGGCTTCCCTAACAACAACATGCCAAGATGTTCTTCTCCCAGGATTATAGCCTCTAGGAAGATGGCAAAGGAACTGGGGTTGTAGTTTGGTTCTTCCAGTACTCTGGGATCATATATTGTTGGTTTCACTCATGCCCAACTCTTTGTGACCGCTTTTGGGATTTTCTTGGCAAGATACTGAAGTGGTTTGCCACTTGCTTCTCCAGCTCATTTTACAGATAAGGAAATTGAAGCAAACAGGGATAAGTGATTTGCCCAGAGTCACACAGCTAGTAAATGTCTGAGGCCAGATTTAAACTCAAAGAGATAAGTCTTCCTCACTCCAGGTCTGGTGCTCTATCCACTGTACTACCCAGCAGTCCCTGAGCAACTAGGGACCATGAAATCACAGGATTTAGAGCTGTCATCCTCCCTACTACCATACTCACCTTAATAATAAGCAGAAGGCCCTGATTTCTCCTTTCAGAGGTTGTTCCTAAACCAGAAAGGTGATTTAATCTTTCAGGTGCACACACAGGGAGAAGATAGAGGCACAACTGAACCACCCCAAATACAATATATTGCATTGTTCTGAACAGACTCTGCCATTAGCAGGAATTGAGTCAATTCCTGCTACAAGTGTGCAGTATAACAATGTAGATAAACAGTACTTAATTGCTACATCACTTGACCATACTTTTCTTTGAAACAATCTGCCTGGGAAATCCATCTCATGCAAACAATTTATTTTAAACCAGGGACTCTTAACTATTTGCATGTGAGGCATGGACCTCTTTGGCAATCTGGGGAAGCCTATGGATTGCTTGTCAGAAAAAGATGTTCTTAAATGTATAAAACACATAATACTACAAGAAAATCCATTATTTTGAAAAGCTATCAAAATATTTTTAAAGTATCCAAGGACTCCAGATTAAAAAGCCTTGAAAAATACACATATGATCTGAGGGGTGAGTGGAAGTTTAGAACACATATCCAGATAACACATCCTTGAGAAATGATCTACAGCCACAATTATAGCAGCCTTTCCCCATAAATCTCATAGATTTGTTGTGAATAGATCCCCACTAGATGTCACAGCCTAAGGGCAATGCTGATTGGATGCTTCATTAGTTACATCAGAATTTTTTAATATGTTGTCACAGCTCCTACCCTAGAAAATAAATCTAAATGTGTACCCAAGCAGACTACATAGACAAAAGCAGATTAAATTATTTGAAAAGGAACTAAGAGATCTTCTTGTCCAACCCATATCTAGCAAGTGGTTATCCAACCATGATCTGAAGACTTTCAATACAGGGGATTCTCAATCTCCCTAGGTATCTTATTTTGCTTTGGGTTAACTCTCCTTCCACTAAACTGAAATCTGCCATCCTGCAGACTTATCCCCTCCTCCTAGTTCTTCCCTCTAGAGCCAATCAGGGAAAGATAGGTCTTTCTTCCACATGGCAGTCCTTCAAGTCTGTTCTCACAAACAGATTCTGCTAGAATACTAATAGTTCTTGGGCATATTTTGACATTTTTAAGAACTGAACCCTTCCTAGTCACAAATGTCCACTTTGTTATAACTTTTCATAATGAAATAATAGATGGAGAACTGAGTGGTTACAGTGTTGCTCCTAGAGGCAGAGCAATCTGAGTTCTAATCCCCCTTGGACACCTGCTAGCTGTGTGACCCTGGACAAATCACTTTCTGTGCCTGAGTTTCCTCTTCTGTAAATGAGGGGGTTCGACTCAGTAACTTCTAAGATCCTTTCCAAATCTATGATACTGTAAGCCTTTCACCCAATAATTCGATGACAATTCAACCAGAATCCTTGCTTACCACCTCAGCAGCCCCTGAATCCATGTACATGGGAATAGCTAGGAAGCACCATAGTGGATAGAGCATGAGCCTGAAGTCAAGAAGACTCATCTTGCTGAGTTCAAATTTGACCTCAGACACCTGCTAACCACGTGACCTGGGCAAGTCACTTAACTCTGTTTGCCTCAGTTTCCTCATAAAATGAGCTGAAGAAGGAAATGGCAAACCACTCCAGCATCTTCATGACCCCCACATGGGGGTCATGGGGATCATGAAGAGTCTGACATGCCTAAGTCCTGAAACAATTCAGAATATGTTACTAAGAAAGTCTCCCGAGGAATGCACCACTCTAGCCTCATATAAAGTCTCAAGCTCTGCCAACCTCCCAGTTTTCTTAGGAAACTCTAAGCAGGGGTGGGCTTGATAATTCTATTAGTCTAATAATTTGAGGAAAGCAGAAGATGTCTCTAATGCCCTGGAGCTCACATTACCCAAACACTTCCTGGCTTCCATGATAGTCTATGGAATACTTTTGTGTATTCGGCATTTATGTCTTCCCTGGGACTATATTGTTACAAATGAAAGTCGCGAAGTGCAATGCTAATTCCACTTGATCTATTGATTTTCTTGGAATAGCAAAGGATGAAGGACATTCAGAATTGCAGATCATGTGTGTTTTTGAGGGAAGAACGATCCTAAAAAGGTCAAAAAAGTAATTGGGAGGTAATAAGATTGTGTGAAATTCTATTAAAGCCTACAGTTATTTGCTTTACTACATTTGCTGTGAGCCATGAAAATGTCTATCTAGGCAAATTGGAACTGATTCAGTTAGGGTTAGTGATACCCAGAGAAATTAATTTTTAAGGGAAGCTTTTTACCTAGGCCATGCTTTAAACTATTCTGCTCTTTTGGGATAAGTTATTCAGGAGTTGCAAAGGAAACTATGAAATTTAAATAGGATTCTTGCTTTTTCTCTTCCTTTTCTTTCTCTTTCTTATACATGCAAGACTCTTTTCTTATGATTTTCTGACTATAACTGGCTCTAACAGCCTTTGACTGGGTGGATCTCTTAGATTTTAAGTTAGAGAGAAGCAAAAATACTGTCTCACTGATCTGCTTTGATGGACAGAGTTTCTACAGAAAAAGTCCCCTACACCACAGAAAACAGAAGTCCAGAATACTAGCTAGACTAGAACCAAATGTATATTTTCAGTGTGATCATTTACAACTCAGAAATCTATAAATGCTACAAATCAGGCCTTAATTTGTTATCAGGTAGATGGTCAAGACTTAAGAAAGTTATGGACAAAAAGTTAATAGCACAGTCATTTCCAACTCTTGTGATCATTTGTGGGGTTTTCTTGGTAAAGATATTGGAATAGTTTGCCATTTCCTCCTCCAGTTTTATAGATGAGGAAACTAAGGCAAACAAGGTTAAGTGATTTGCCCAGGGTTACACAGCTAGTAAGTGTCCAAGCCTAGATTTGAACTCAAGATGATGAGTCTTTTTCACTCCAGAGCTAATACTTTATCCACTGTATCACCTAGTTGCCTGTTAATAATACAGGTTGAACTTTAAAGTGTGCCATGGTATACATTGTTTCTTCAAAGAGACAGTTGTTAAACATTTACCAGCAAACTTCTGATATACATATGTGTAAACCACATATCCATGCATACATACCCACACATATGTAAATATGTAGGTAGATATTTCTTTTTACATGTACATTGGTATAAATGTGCGTATATAAAGATATTGGGGGAAGAAGTTGTTCATGTGTATATGGATAGAGATTTGGGGATGGGGATGGGGATGGGGATAGGGATAGGGATGGGAATAGTGACCCAACCTAAGATTTCATTGACACCAGAAACTCCCAGGTAAGAAATCTTCCACTACCAATGCAGGATGGCCCTTCCCTGAAACTTATATTCTTAGAGAGTTGCCCTGAGCATCAAGAGGTTAAATGACTTTCCCAGAATCACAGAGCTAGGATATGTTGCAGGCAAGACTTGAAGTGTTTCTTACTTCAAGACCAGCACCCTATGCACAATACCACACTGTCTCAGCATAGACATATGTGTATAGGTATGCTTTTCCAATACATCAAAAATTTGTGATTTTTTTCCCTGTAGAGATGTTCCCTTTACCAATGAAATTCCATTTAATGGTAGTTGATAGAATGATTTGCCATGGCCAAAATGATTTTTCCCCTGTTGACTACCCATCTGATGAGGAACTGCTCTGAACAACGTTGGTCCACAATCAAGAATGGAATTCTTGGGTTTGATCATTCACCTTCTACTCAGACCCAGAGGACAGAACTAGGAACATGCTCGGGGAAAAGGCAGTTACAAAGAGGCAAGTTTAGACTTGCTAAAAGGAAAAACTTCCTTCCAAGTAGAGTCATCTAAAAGTGGAACAGGCCTCCCAGAAAACAGTGGGCTCCCCCTCATTCAAAGTCCTCAAAGAAAGGTTGAAGAAGCCCTTGTCAGGAAGGTTCTAAGTGGAGTCTTGCTCAGGAATGCACTGGACTAGAGGGCTATCCTCCTCCAATCATCCTCCTAACTCTGAATTCCAATTTTTAAAAGCAACCACAAAGCTTTCAGGGCCAAGTCTATGAATAAGTAAAGTGAGGGAACAAAAATTTAAAATAAAGATGAGGCCTGACCTTGCAGTAAAAAATAGATCTGGTGTGGCACTGCTCCAGAAACACCTTGCATCACTGAATAATATGATCTTATGATCACACACATATGTGTGTATGTGTATGTATACTATACTGTCCCCTCATCTATATGTGTGTTCATGTGAGTATAACTGGAACTTAATACAGACTAGGATATTAAACCTCATTTTGTAGCTTTTTTTTTAAACAGAGACCACTACTTTTCCATTTCAGAACAGTCCCCACCCCAGGTTATTCCCACTACTTCCATATATGACAATAAAAGTATGTTCATGCTTTCCTTTAGCTGTCCTTCTACATGCCTGGGTCATACAGAGAAATGGTGTGCTATTTTCTCAGCTTCTCACATACCGCAGCCAGAATTCCATTGTATAGTTTACTCATTTGACCACTAAATGTTTAGCCCTGCAGAAGCTCCCTCTTCCCCTCTCCTCATTACCCCCTCCCAGGAACTAAATACTTTGCTTTCAACACGCCTTCCTCCATTCCAAAGGGAGGCCAGGATTACCAGCCCCTGAGCTGCCTGGTAGACCTGGACTGCAAAGAAAGAACGCAGCAGAACCCATCTGCCATAAGCTGGGGCCAGTCACAAATATTTCTTCTGTTAGCTCAGCTTGTGGCCACACTGGAAGAATTTGTTTTCACACCAAACAGACACATTCTTGGTGATGGGAAGGAAATCTTGGCAATTAATCTATGAGCACAGGTCAACTTTCCCTAGAAGTAGGATACACTCTCCCCTCCATCCATCCATCTATATCTAAACCACCATTCCCTCCAAAGAAAGAGTAACAACCATAGTTTCAGGAACAGAAAGGTTCTTAGAGGTCAGAGAATCATAGCTTCTAGATCTAGAAGCTGGCAGGTACCACAGAGATGGTGGTATGTTATAGTTAAGGAAACTGAATCCCAGGGAGATTAAGTGATTTTTCCAAGGTCGCTGTCAGAGGCAAGACTTGAACCAGATCCTCCGACTTGGGAGGCTATTTCTACTATTACTTTAGTCTTACCTAGCTTATATATTTGATAAGATGACCAATGAGCATGATGATGGTCACTGTGACTGTACAGCAGACCACCAGTAAGTTGTAGGATGGTGATTTAATTCCTATTGTGGAAGAAACCAACAGGGTGATTATTTTTAGGGTAGTGAGGAAAGCAGCATTCCTGGTGTAAGCAAAACAACCAAGAAGTAACATAGGGCCAATTTTCAATGATAAACTTTGCTTCCCCTTTCATTTTTCTAATTTAAGAATCACAGGGCCATGAACATAGATCTATTTTTGAAGCCATTCAAGGATGCAATCCAATCTTTGTTTTTCAGGAAATTAGGATAGACTAAATCTAAATTATTCAAAATATAAAAAGACTCTGAGACTGTAGGGTTGGGAGAGGCAGTGAAGTTTCACTAGGAGTCCAATCTCACCCCCAGCACTTAAGGGCTGTGAGTCTCATTTTCCAAGGAGGCCCTTTTATGCTAGATAAGGAGTGATAAATGAAACATTTATCTGTAAACATGTAAAATCCACAATGGAATTCTGGTATGTGTTAAACTGAGAAACCAATGCACCATTTTAGTGATGTGTGACACAGACATGTCTAGAGACAAGAAATCATCAGGGTAAATAAATATGTTTTAGTCTATCACAAGACCTGACCAATGGATACTAATTCCCAGAGTATGGGCTGTGTGCTCTTTCTGAGGCCAGCCCTCATGGAAGAGGCTAGAGGGCCTGCTTCAAGAAGAGTATGATGACATGAAATAGAGGGCCCTGTGCAAACATTCTGAAACTCAGGCAGCTCTGTGAACCAGGGAGAGGAGAGACAGGCAGTTGGTGGATTATTGAGTCAAAACTCAGGTGTATTAAAAGATACTACTACCCTGACAAAGCAAATCCCTTCCTTTTACTTGCCTGCTTGTATTCTGGTGAGTAGGCCAGACTTGTTGGTTGGAAGGGAGTCCTCAGGCCTTGACCTTCCCACTGTGCTTGCTACCACATGGCCTTTGAGCACATGGCCCTATAGTGATTATTATGTCATTTCTTCCTGCTTTTAGATGAAAGAGTAAATATAATAAGAACTAGCATTCATATACCACTTTAAGGTTTATAATGTGCTTTATATAATCTATTGCATTTGATTATCACACAGCAGGTAGCTATTTAGCTATTTACATATTCATTTTACAGAGAAGCAAACAGAAGCTAAGAAAGGGTCTGACCTCCCAAGGTTACATGGGTTAAATAAAACTAGAGTGTTAATCACTACTGCTTAATGTTGGAGAGAAAATGCCAAAATGGGGACTTGAGCCAACAGCATTAGAAAAGATATCCCCAAGGGACAGGTGTGTCCTTGCCCTAAGAAACCTGAGAAAGGGAGAGAATGAAAGTCAGGAGGAGGATCCCCAGAGTTCAGATAAGCTACTCTTAAAATGTTAAAATAATAAATGGAAAAACAGGATTACCATTTTATAAGTGTTACAAAAATGTCCAGACTTGTATTCAGTTGTTGTTTTTTTAATCTACCTTATTAGGTTATCTACTGACAACCTAATGCTTTAAGGGTTACTTTGATTAAAATAAGACAAGAGAATAAACAAGCGTTTACAGGTGATTTACCATATCATTGTCACGGTCACAAAACTGACTGAAAGTTGGGGAGAATGCCAGGTTCTGGTGTTTATTTTTGCATGATTTTTTTTAAGACAGCTGACAGTAGAGTTAAATACTTACTGCTCTCCTCTTGCTGTAGGAGAGTTTTACGCTACAAAGTGTCACATGTGCTACATTAAAATCACACAGTATTCCTCAACAGTCACCAAGACTACTTTGTTGGGCAGTCCTTTGATTTTGCCGTAACATAGAAAAACAGCAATAGCTCTAGAAACATAGGACCAGGGGAGAGGATTCTGGGAAGATGGCAGAGTACCTCTGAAAATTTCAAACTCTCAAGATTTTCCTCCATAAAAGAGATAAAATAGCACCTCTGGGCTACCATAGAGCTGTGAAAACAAATAAAAGTAGGGGCAGAACTAGGGTCCTCCTTTGACATTGAGAGAAGACCTGAAGAAAAACCCCAGGACTAGATTTCCTCTCTGTGAAGGGTAAACACTTCCAGGCTAGGGTCCACTTAAACAACAAGCCACAAACCCAGGAGGTAGCTGGGTTGGGAGGCTGCCTCAGGACCTCAGGACCCTGGGAAAGTTAGAAGACCTGGGGAAGATCGAAGAACTGACAAGCAACGCCAGACCCAGCTGTGCTGCAGAGAGTGGCAAGGGTGAGAAGGAACCAGAACACACCCGGTGAGTGCAGAAGCAGTGAAGCAGGACCCCGCTGACTGTGGGCACTATCAGGAGGCTGGAAGTCTTGGTTTGAATTCAAGGTCAGAGGGGAGAACTGAAGAGGATCAGAGGCACCATCCCACATACCGCAGGACTAGAGGTGATTATAAAAACTAAATTATTGCAAAAACAAATGCACAGGCAAAGGAGAAAGAATTCAACCATTGAGAGCTATTGTGGGAATAGAGAAGACCTGGATTTGTGTTCAGAGGAGGATACTGAAGCAAAGAAACTTTCTTCTACCCCAAAGAGTAATGTCAAATGGTCACCTGCCCAAAAAGAATTCACTAAAGAACTTTAAAAAAAGACTTTAAAAATCAAATGAGACTGAGAAAAAATTAAAAAGAAAAATAAGAAGAGTACAAGAAAAACAAGAAGATTATGACAAGAAAGTCAACCAATTAGAAAAGGAGATCCAGAATCTTAAGGAAGAAAATGACTTCTTGAAAATCAGTATTAAGCAAGGAGAAGTCAGCAAAGTTAAAAGAGATGAAGAAATTAAAAATATATATAAAGAATGAAAAAATAGAAGAAAACATGAAATGTCTCATAAGAAAAACAATGGAAGAAGAGAATGTGAAACATCTCATCAGAAAAACAATTGATCTAGAAAATAGATCAAGAAGAGAAAGCATAAAAATAATTGGACCATCTGAAATTTCTGATCAAAAAAAGAATCAATAATATACGAAAAAAATAAAGAAAATTATCCTGAAGCATTGGAACAAGAGGAGAAAGTAGAAATAGAAAAAATCCACCAATCACTACCTGAAAGACATCAGACAAGGAAAACTCAAAAGAATATTATAGTTAAATTCCAAAACCCCAGATCAAAGATAAAATATTATGAGCAACAAGGAATAAAATTTACACAAGACCTAGCATTGATGACACTAAAAGATCACAAGTCTTGGAACACTATATACAGAAAAGTAAAAGAACTAGGCCCTCCAGCTGAAAATATTATACCCAACAAAGCTAAACATAATTCTGAATGAAAAAAAAAATGGACATTTGATCAACTGTCGGACTTTCAGGGCACTGATTACAAAAACAAAACAAAACCCTGAACTCAATAGAAGATTTGACACACAAGAGCTAAAAGAAATGTTGTTGTGTTCATCCTTCGTTGCCAAAGAAGACCATGACAACAGAGAAATGACGGCATCACTTGCACTTGACTTTGTTTTGAGTGAGGAAGGGCTGTGCAAGGGCACCAGTCTCACTTTCTCCTCCTGAGCCATCTCTAAGAGAAATATAAGCTACATACCAATGACCAATTACAAGGGACTAAACAAGGATAGAATGTTGACTTTTTATGCATAGAAAATGTAAAGCCTAAGTCTAAGATTAATACTAGTAATTAGGTAGCCTATAAGAAAAATTGGGGCAGACTTGAGTATGATATGATTTTAAAAAGTAAAACCATTCAAGGACAGCTAAAAGAGTAACTATCTTAAACAAATGAGGTGCAAAAGGAAGAACCAATACAGAGGAATTAGATGGGGGAGTGGGGCTGCTAGTTCTGGAAACCTATTTTCATTAGGAATGGGTTTAAGAGGGGAAAATACATATACATTTAGAAGAATATAAAAGTCTTCTAAATTTAAAAATAAATAAAACTCTAACAGGATAGAGAGGGAGGAGAGGATAAGGGAGGGATCTTTAGAGGGGAGGATAAAGGAATAGGTTAAAAGGGTGGTATAGCAAGGTCTTTAGATTTAGCTGAATGGGAGGATAAGGGAGGGAGCTTTAGAGTGGAATGGTTTGGAATAAGTTAAAGAATGTACAAAAGGGTGTTTAGATTTAGGGGAATGGGAGGATAAGGGAGGAATTATCGGAGTGGGGATAGGTTAAGTAAAAGGAGGGCAAGGTAGCAGGTAGAAATAAAGTGGAGGAGATAGGAGAAATAGGAAAGAGATATGCAAACATAAAAACAAGATGAGAAGTAGCATCTCTTTGGGAAAGTATATATTTACATATGTATGTATGTGTATATATGCATGTATATATCAATACCTATATATAAATAGGGAAAGTATATATATATATATATATATATATATGTATATATATATATATATATATATATATGTATCTGTATATATGTATGTATATATCAATACCTATATATAAATATATCCATACTCAACTGTAGCCTTGGGATACTGAGTAGGGAGGGAGGAAGAGGGAAAAAGAACAAAGTAAAAAGTGTACAACAGAAAACAAATGAAAACCTACAAGGAAGTAAAGAAAAAATGGGCAGCTTTCAACATAATGCATAGTATTTAATATCTATAATAATGAAAAGTTATCACTAAACTGAATCTTCTCCTGTATTCTGCTTGTGCACATGACATGTTTTTTCTTTTCTTATTTTATATTTAAGTTTACAATGTTTCTTTCTCTTTTCTTGTTATGTATTTAAGTTTTAGTATTTGTCTAAAATTTAAAAAAAATTTAAAGAAAAAAAAAGAAATAGAACCAGGGATAATTACCTATGCTGTGCCATCAGGGAAGTACTAACTGAAAATTCCTACCTGTGTGACTTTGGGCAAGTCAATTAACCTCCATGGCCCTTGATTTTCTCATCTTTAAAATGAAGGGGGTAGATTATCACAGAATGAAAGAATCTGAAATTAGGACAGAATCTCAGAAGCCATCTGGTTCTAGCCCCCACAGGAAAAGAATCCCCCCAAAGGACATATCTAATAAGCGGTCATCCAACTCTGCCTGAAGACCTCCAAGGGCCTGGAATCCACCATGATCCTTTAGGGCAGTTCTAATTTTCAGGAAATTTTTCCTCCCATCAAGTTTCTCTTGGCATTTTCTATGAATTGATCCTGATTTGCCCTTGGAAGCCAAGCACACCAGGTCTAAAACTTCCTCTCAAGTACAACAGAATTATCAGCTTCCTAGTCCTGGATACTGTGCCTCTACTAATGAAGCCTGAAATCATATTTCCTTTTTCATTGTCATATTACTATGGAGAGAGACCTTGTGGTATAAAGCAGTGATTGTTGTTCAGTTCTTTCAGTCATGCCTAACCCCATTTGGGATTTTCTTGACAGAGATGCTGAAGTGGTTTGCCATTTCCTTCTCCAGCTCATCTTATAGATGAGGAAACTGAGACCAACAGGGTTAAGTGACTTGCCTACGGTCACAAAGCTAGTAAGTGTCTAAGGCTAGATTTCAACTCAGGAAGATAGGTCTTCCTCACTTCAGACCTAATACTCTATTTGCTGTACTACACAGCTGCCCACGACAGTGGTAACCAACTCAAACAGAAATGAGGCCACTAAACCATACATAAGAATTCCTGCAGGCCACACATTGACTTAGAAAACTATATACAGGGGGAGGAACCAAGATGGCAGAGTAGAAAGATTCACATATGCTAGCTCCTAACCCACAGCCCATAAAATATCTGTAAAGAACTCCCAACAAATTCTGGAGCAGCAAAAGCCACAGAACAATGGAGTGGAGGAGATTTCTGTTCCTGAGAGACCTGAAAAACCGACATCAAAGGTTCATCGCACCAGACCCAGAGCAGAGCCCAGCCCTGCCCTGGCCGTGCAGGCACTGAGGAGCAGATCTGAGCAGGCTTCAGGGATAGAATCTCCAATGGCTGTGCAGGTCCCTCCACTCACAGGCGCAAAGGTCAGTAAGAGAGCCTTTTTGGCTGGCCGAGAGGGGTGCAGGGTGTTTCCATAACTCAGGCCCCCTCGGGAGGCAGCAGTGGACAAAGGCTCCCAAAGCAGGCAGGAGCTTGGATCCATTATCGAAGGTCTCTGCATAAACCCCCTGAGGGAACTGAGCCCTGTGTGGCGACCCTGCCCTCCACCCGAGCAGCTGAACTTAATCTTACACTGAATAGCAGCCCTGCCCCCGCTGAAAGCCCTGAGGCTGGGAAGCAGCATTTGAATCTCAGACCCCAAGCACTAGCTGGGCAGATCTGGAGGCAAGGTGGGTGTGGAAAGGAATCTCAGAAGCCAAGTAACTGGCTGGGGAAATGCCCAGAAAAGGGAAAAAAAAATAAGACCATAGAAGGTTACTTGGTGAACAGATATCTCCTCCCTTCCTTTCAGATGAGGAAGAACAATGCTTACCATCAGGGAAAGACATAGAAGTCAAGGCTTCTGTATCCCAAACATCCAAAATAAATATTCAATGGGCTCAGGCCATGGAAGAGTTCAAAAACGATTTTGAAAATCAAGTTAGAGAAATAGAGGAAAAACTGGGAAGAGAAATGAGAGAGATGCAAGAAAAGCATGAAAAGCAGGGCAACACCTTGCTAAAGGAGACCCAAAAAAATGCTGAAGAAAATAACACCTTGAAAAATAGGCTAACTACATTGGCAAAAGAGGTTCAAAAAGCCAATGAGGAGAAGAATGCTTCAAAAGCAGAATTAGCCAAATTGAAAAGGAAGTTCAAAAGCTCACTGAAGAAAATAGTTCTTTCAAAATTAGAATGGAACATATGGAGGCTAATGACTTTCTGAGAAACCAAGAAATCACAAAACAAAACCAAAAGAATG